>CM061543.1:120021467-120750217 GCA_030864215.1 Capsicum pubescens | reverse complement strand
ACACAACGCATTGGTGTAATGCCTCGAGACAACCCCCTAGTCATTAGACGGTGCTCATGATCCTGAAGGACCACAAGCTAACCTTCTACTGATATCTGTACCTGAGCTCTGCATAATATAATATAATAAATGCAAAAAACTGGCGAAAAACTTGCCATAAGGTTCAAAACATCTAAAATACTCATAACTAAAAATTGAATACTGATACATCTATCTGAAAAGCCTCTAGACTGTCTGAACTGTGGAGTTGATGGGATATGTCTCCAACTAAATCCATCTACTTAAAATAAACTAAATTTGATGTGATAATAAAATAAGGATCATTCTCGAATGAAGAAGACTCACTGCTACGTCTACTTCTGCTGACTGGGACTGAGCTGCTAAGGGTACTCTGGATCTCATGCCTCTGAACCTATGGTGTAAAGTAAAACACCATAGCACAAATGCGTCAGTACGTGGGAATGTACTGAGTATGCAAGATAAGGTAAGGCTAAATGAAAGGGCTTATGCATGAACAATTACTTAACTGAATAATCATAAGAGTATTGAATGAGGACATATGCATGAATACACAAACCATAACTGAAATCATCATAACTCTGAACACTGAGACTCGGATACTGCTTTACTGACATCTAAACTCACTACTAATACTGAGATACTGAATAACTGAATCTTCTGATATAGATAACTGAGTACTGAAGTTGAGATCATTCCTATCTAGCGAGTGATCTCAGAAACTGATGATACTAAAACTGATTAACTGAATCTACTCATATCAATAACTGAGTTCTGAGCTTACTATAATTGATTGACTAAATCTAAGATCAAACCTCTCTAATGGATTATCCCTGAATCTACTATCAATGATAAGAAATGATTAAGTTTGAGATCAGACCTATCTAGAGGAAGATCTCTGAATCTGATAATGAGAATAGTCAACTGAATCTGAGACTGATATCAGGCCTATCTAATGGGTGATCTATGGATCTGATAATGAGAATACTCAACTTAATCTGAGATTGAGATCAGGCCTATCTAATGGGTGATCTCTGGATCTGATAATGAGAATACTCAATTAAATCTGAGACTGAGATCAGACCTATCTAACGGGTGATCTCTGGATCTAATAATAATAATACTCAACTGAATATGAGACTAAGATCAGGCCTATCTATGGGTGACTCTGGATCTGATAATGAGAATACTCAACTAAATTTGAGACTGAGATCAGGCATAGCTAACGGGTGATCTCTGGATCTATTAGTACTGATACTGATTAACTTTATGAGAGACCAAGCCTATCTAGCTGGTGGTCCATGAATCTATGGAACTATCTGAGTTTCGTACTGAGATAAGTGACTGTATCTGGCATTCCTAATTTCTGAGTTCTACTCTGAAGACTGATACTAAAATTGCAACTGTGGCAGTTCTCACTTAACCAACATGCCTCAAATTTGAATTGGTGGGGTCCAACCTGTAACCCCAGCTGGAAGGGTGTCAATACCGTTCCATGAGTAAAGACCTCTACTCTGGTCAAGCCTCTCTGATGGGTGACCCTGCACAGAAAGTCAAGCCTAAGGCAGTATGATAGTCAAGCCTTGACCTAATAGGTGACTCCTAGTCTTGCACTGGCTATGCAGTACGGGAGTTTAGGGATTGCTGCTAACGACTTTGCCTTTCTAACGGGAAAGCTGTTATCCCTACACTCGCTCGGTGCTTGCTCCTACTCCCAACTAAAAGACTCTGGACTGATTCTTAACTAAATTTAAACTGAGCTGAGTCTGTTACTGATTATATTTCTTGAATGATCTGACTAAGTTAAGCTGAGTTCACTTGGTTTCGTTATCTGACGGAATACTTCTGAATCTCATTATCTGATTGAATGATACTGAGCTCTGAATAGATTACTTAAAAGCTACTGAGGTCTGAACTGAATACTTGAATACTACTAGATCTGATCTGTGTACTGAACTGAGTCTAGAATGCTAACGATATTGAGATTATCGTGAAAACTGACACGGGCTCTAGACTGCAGCTAATTTGTCGGGTATAAATACCCCCAGGACTCGATAACATAAAAGTAAAACATAACCATTCTTGAATAATCATGACCATGGACATTCATTCACCATCACAATCACTAAAGCATTTCTTCAAGCATTTAGAAATCATAAACATGTGATAATATAGGGAGACATGCTATTGGCTCATACTCCATTCAACAAGGTCTTGCATCAAACACTTAGCATGCATTAAAAAAACACTTAATTGGGGAATTTCATGCTATCATGTCACAATTCATTCACTAAGGTTTTTCAACAAATACTTGGCATGAATGAGCTTGCACATAATTAGAGATTTTTAGTCAACATGCTATAATGGATCTATTTCCTTTACATAAGCATTTTATCAAACATATGGGGAGCATGCTTTGCTTATTCAACAGTTTCTACACTTAATTGACATAAACACATCACTTAACAAGCAACTTGAAGAGGGTTTATCATGAACATCACATACTAAGGCCAAAGCTTGAAAACCCTGTAATCAAAACATGAATTAAAACTCAATAATAGAATGAACTTCAATTTCAACTCACATGAATCATGAAAACTCATAAACATAAGATCTTTGAAAATTAGAAAAGGATTCTTGAGCTTCTTGGATGAAAGGGACCTAAGAATCAACGTCTGCATACCTTAGGAAACTCTTTCTTAAAGGCTCTTAGAGAGATTCTTGATTTCTTGAATTTTTCTTTCTTGAAGAAAGAAGGGTTTTGATCTTGTAGGAAACCCAATATTTGATGTTGAACATCTTTTCCCATCTTTTCATTCTTCATCTTCAACCATTCAAGTGTTTGATAAAATGCCTCCATAGATGCATTATGAACAAGTGTGCATTCCTATGCTATGCAAGGTCATGTGATGCTTTACTTTTCATGCTATCATATCCTGGGGGTATTTAATACTCGATAATTTAGCTTTTTACCTAGATCCAGTGTCAGTTATAGAATAATCTCCATAATATCACGATTAGTAGTACTCTCAGTCAGTTACAGAACTCAGGAAAAACTCAGTAGACTCAGTATCGGTCTAGTTCAGTTCAGTTTTTAGTTTAGACCTCAGTAAATTCAGTCAGTTAATAAAATTCAGTAGTATTCCATCAGTCAATGAAACTTAATGAGCTCAGTTTAATTTAGTTAGACAGTATAATCAGTAATAGTTCAGTCAAGCCTAGTATGAACTGGGAATCAATTCAGTATCTATTCAGTTGGAAGTAGGATTCAGCATCGAGCAAACCCAGGGATGGGGCATTCCTGCCAGCAGAGGGTTTGACCCTTAGTAGCAATGGGCATTCCTGCCAGCAGAGGGTTTGACCCTTAGTAGCAATCCCTGCATTACAAAACTACATAGCTAGCATAGGTTGAGATATCCTCCTACTAGATTAGGGTTGATACATCTCATACAAGTTTTCCTGCCAGCGAGGGTTGACGAAAGAGTTTCCTATCAGAGAGGATTAACTCACAACTTATCTTTACTCATGGCGTGGTACTGAAACCCTTCCAACTGGGGTTACAGGTTGGACCCTAATATATTCAGAAAGGGGAATGTCAATTAGATGATTACCTCCCACAGTCTCAGTTTCAGTTCCAGTCTCAGTATAGAACTCAATTAGGTTCTACAGAAATCAAGACTGTCAGACACAGTTACTTAGTTCAGTACGGAACTTAGCACAGTTCCACAGAATTAGGCTTGTCAGATACAGTCACTTAGTTATCAGTAGTACAGTATCAGTAAACTTAAACATCAGTTAATCAGTATTCAAAACTCAGTATCCAGTGTTATCATGATCTCAGTTACAGTTTATGTATTCATGCATGTACTCTCATTCAATTATACTCATGTTATTCAGTCAGTAGTGTTCATACATATAAACCCATGCACTTCAGCCTACCTCACTAGCATACCAGTACATTCAAAGTACTGACACATACCTTTCTTTTACGCTATGATGTCTTATATCATAGGTTCAGATGCATGGGCTCCCAATCATACTTAGTAGCCCGATCCATCAGCAACAGACTAGTGGCGAGTCCTCATTGTTTAAGGACAAACTTATTATTTCAGTACTAAGTTTATTTCAGTAGTCAGAGTTAGTTGGGGACTTATCCCATCAACTCCTTGTTCAGATAGTAGAGGCATTTCAGATTAGAGTATTTCAGACAGATGTATCAGTATTTAGTTTTTAGTATACAATATTTACTTTCAGTTTGAACCTTATGGAAAGTTTCTGCCTAATTTCTTCATAATTACTGTATTATTATTTAGGTATTGCAGCAGGTATCTGTCATGGGTTAGCTTGTGGTCCCTCAGGATTATGAGTACTATATAGCATTCGGGGTACAAAATCGGGGCGTTACAAACTTGGTATCATAGCCTAAGGTTCAACAGAGTTCTAGGAAGTCTGAAATCCACATCTAGTAGAGTCTTGTGCATGGGTATGTAGTGTGCCACACTTATGGACAGGAGGCTATTAGATGTCTTAGAAAAGTTTCCCTTCTTTCAGTAATCATGTTGTGCGGGCGAGCACAAGATCAAGTTAAACTCTTTGTCTAATCCAAGTTTCTCTTTTATTTATAGAATGCCTCTAAAGAGGACTAAGGGAAGAGGAATAGGAGACCAGCCAACACCTCATCCCGTCCAGCCAGATCCCCTGGATGAACATGTCTCCCACACAGAATTAAGAGTAACTTTCACCATCCTAGCTCATTCTGTGGCAGCCTAGAATAAATGCGCAGCTACCATTTCGGCTAACCCAGTGGCCAATACTGTTGTAGCCAGGATTCAAGACTTTACCCGAATGAACCCTTCATCCTTTACTGGGTCTAAGTCAGATGAGGACCCACATGAATTTCTTAATCAGGTGCAAAAGGTTATAGACATTATGGGGGTGACAGCTAGTAAGAGTTCTGAGCTAGATAAATATCAGTTACAGGATGTGGCTCACTCATGGTTCAAATAGTGGAAAGAAGAGAGGTCCATAGATGCAGGGCCCATAGAATAGGAGGAGTTTTCCATTGCTTTTCAAGATAGTTTCTTCTCGCTGGAGTTGAGGAAAGCAAAGGTTTTAGAGTTTATTAATCTAAAACAGGGCAACATGATGGTATAAGAGTATTATCAACATAACAGGCTTATGGTCCATGCTCAATAGATAGAAGAGGCTAAGAATAAAGAAAAAAAGAGGGAGAACAAGAGATCTAGAACAGGTATCTTCAACTTCGCTCAACCTAAGTTAGAGGGTGGTAATCATTCTCAGTTTTACCCAAAATCTTCAGTTCCAGCTCCGTCCTTAGCCAGTTTTCCTGTGTTGAAATTCAGCGACGGCAATAGAGATAGGGCATCAGACCCTAAACCCCAGGGTAGTGTTAGGAGTGCCCAAACAAATTATTTCTTCCAGAAGTATGGTAGAAATCATCAGGGTATCTAAAGAGCTAGCAGTGATGTATGTTTCGAATATGGCAAGCCAGGACACAGGGTTAGATAGTGTCCTCAGGTGGGTTTGCAGAGTTAGCATAATCATTCCCCAGCTCAGTCCAATCGCCTAAATCAGTAGGGTGCCTCTTCCAGTACAACCAGTGGGCAACACCCAAACAGACTCTATGCCTTTCAGTCTCGACAAGATCAGGAAAGTTCTCCTAATGTGGTCACTGGTACGTTACAAGTTTATCATTTATATATTTATGCTTTGCTAGATCCATGAGCTTCTTTATCCTTTGTAACTCCATATATAGCTGTCGACTTCGGAGTCAGTCCCAAAATCCTAGCAGAGCCTTTCTCAGTCTCCACCCTAGTGGGTAAATCTATCATAGCTAAACGGGTATACAAGAACTGACCAATTATGGTATTTCAGAAAGTCACTTCAACAGATTTAGTGGAATTAAAGATGACCGATTTTGATGTCATTCTTGACATGGATTGGCTTTATTCCTACTATGCCCCAGTCGACTGTAGAAATAGAATTGTCCAGTTTTAGTTTCCAAATAATCCCGTACTAGAGTGGAGGGGTAGTACTTCATCACTTAGGGGTCAACTTGTTTCTTACCTTAGGGCAAGGAAAATGGTATCCAAGGGATGTGTCTACCATCTCATTCGAGTCCAAGACTCTAACTCAGAAACCCCTAATCTTGAATCAGTGTCAGTAGCATGTGAATTCCCAGATATGTTTCCCGAAGATCTTTCCGGAGTCCTTTTCGAAAGGGAAATCGACTTCAGAATAGACCTTCTTCCAGACACTCAACCCATATCTATTCTGCCATACAGAATGACACCTGCAGAATTTAGAGAATTAAAAGAATAGTTGAAAGATCTCCTAGATAAGGGATTCATTAGACCCAGTGTGTCCCCGTAGGGTGCACTAATTCTATTTATGCGTAAAAAAGATGGTTCTCTCAGAATGTGTATAGACTACCATCAGCTAAATAAAGTCATGATCAAGAACAAGTATCCACTTCCCAGAATCAATGACTTGTTTGATCAACTTTAGGGTGCCAGTTACTTTTCTAAGATAGACCTCAGATCAGGCTATCATAAGCTCAGAACCATGTGTTCAAGCAGTACTTGGACATGTTCATCATAGTGTTCATAGATGACATCCTTGTCTACTCCCACAGTGAGAATGATCATGCAGACCATCTCAGAATAGTATTATAGACTCTCAGAAACCATCAGCTATTCAACAAATTCAGTAAGTGAAATTTTTTGCTAAGGTTAGTAGCCTTCCCCGGCCATATTATTTCTGATGATGGCATTAGAGTTGATCCCAAAAGACTGAAGAAGTGAGAAACTGGCCCATACCCATCTTTCCATCAGATATCCAGAGATTCTTGGGTTTGGATGGCTATTACCGATGGTTTATTAAGGGACTTTTTTATTGCATCCTTTATATCCAGATTGACTCAGAAGAAAGTCAAATTTTAGTGGTCAGATTCTTCTGAGAAGAGTTTTTAGGAGTTGAAGACTCGACTCACTACAACCCTAGTTTTGACTCTACCAGATGGTTCAGACGGCTTTGTTGTGTATTGTGATGCTTCCAGAGTTGGTTTAGGGTGTTTTTTGATGCAAAGAGGTAAATTCATAGCCTATGCCTCTAGATAGATTAAGCCCCATGAAAAGAACTATCTAACACATGATCTTGAGTTAGCAGCAGTAGTATTAGCCTTAAAGATTTGGAGGCAATATTTGTATGGTGTGCACGTTGATGCGTTCACTGACCATAAGATCCTACAATATGTGTTCTCTTAGAAAGACCCAAACCTCCGTCAGAGAAAGTGGTTGGATTTGTTGAAGGACTACGACATAAGCGTCTTGTATCATCTGGGTAAAGCCAATGTAGTGACTGATGCTCTTAGTAGGATGTCTATGGGTGGTGTTGCTAATGTGGAGGATGGTAAGAAGAAGTTAGCTTAGGAAGTTCATCATCTTGCCCAACGAGGTGTTCGCTTAGTTGATTCAGCAGAAGGTAGTGTGTGGGTGCAGACTAGTTCAGAATCATCCCTAGTTTTCAAGGTAAAGAAAAGGCAGGATAGGGATCCCAACCTAGTTAAGTTGAAAAAATCAGTCAGAGATCAGAAGATAGAGGTTTTCTCCTAAGAAAGAGATGGTGTTCTGCGTTGTTAGGGTCATCTATGTATGCCAGGTGTAGATAACCTAAGACAGTGGATTCTTACAGAAGTGCATGGTGCTTGTTACTCTATTCATCTAGGGGCCACTAAGATGTACCATGATTTGCAAGAGATCTATTGGTGGAGTGGGATAAAGAGAGACATTACAGAGTTTGTAGCCAAGTGCTCAACATGTCAGAAGGTTAAGATTGAGCACCAGAAGCCTAGTGAGGCTATCCAGGAGTTCAGTATTCCCACTTGGAAGTGGGAAGAAGTGAACATAAATTTTGTGATGGTTTTGCCTCGTACTCGTCATTAGCACGATTTAGTTTGGGTCATTGTAGAAGGATGACCAAATCAGCTCATTTCCTATCAGTCTATTCCTCTTATTCAGAGAAAGACTATGCCAAGCTCTATGCCAGAGAGTTGGTCAGATTACACGGAGTTTTATTGTCTATTATCTCAGATAGAGGTACGCAGTTTACCTCTTATTTCTGGAAAGTCTTCCAAAAGGGTCTTGGTACCTAAGTCCACCTTAGTACAGCTTTCCACCCTCAGATAGATAGTAAAGAAGAAAGGACCATTCAGACTTTAGAGGATATGCTTCGAGCGTGTGTGATAGACTTTAAAGGTAGTTGGGATGACCACTTATCTTTGATTGAGTTTGTATATAACAATAGCTATCATTCCAGCATTCATATGGCTCCGTTTGAGGCGCTCTATGGAAGGAGATGTAGGTATCTCATTTGTTGGTTTAAAGTGGGAGAGGCCGTAGTGGTAGGGCCTGACTTGGTGTTTGACACCTTAGAGAAAGTTCAACTGACCAGGGAAAGGCTTAAGATAACTCAGAGCTAACGGAAATCATACGCAAATATGCGGAGAAAGGATCTCGAGTTTAATATTGGTGATTATGTGTATTTGAATATCTATCCTATGAAAGGAGTGAAAATTTTTGGTAAGAAGGGGAACCTCAATCCCCAATATATCGGTCCTTACCGAATTCTCAGCCATTTCAGAAAGGTAGCTTATGAGCCTGAGTTGCCTTCAGACTTAGCTTCAGTCTATCTAGTGTTCCATGTCTCCTTGCTAAAGAAATGCATAGGTGACCCAGTAGTTGTAGTCCCTATTGAGGGCCTAGATATTCAAAACAGTCTCTCTTATGAAGAGGTCCCAGTCAAAATCCTTGACTATCAGATTCGCAGACTGAGGAACAAAGAAGTCCCTCTAGTCAAAGTTCTTTGGCAGAATCAGTCTGTTGAGGGAGATACTTGGGATATAGAAGCAGATATGCGAACCAAGTATCCTCACCTCTTCTCCTCAATCTCAGACTCAGCCTAAGGTAACGATTCTCTTTAAACTTACTGAGTTTCATGCTCAGATTTCCCTTATAGACTTAGTATCAATTACCATTGTATTTTTCAGTTGTGTACTCATGAATTAGATATGTATGTTCAGCATAAGAAACTCATCTTATTAGCAATTCCAGTTATGCATTCATACACTCAGCCATGTACTCATGCATCAGATATGTATGTTCAGTACAAAATTTCAGCATATCAGTAGTGTTATGAATGTCCTGTATCTAAATTCAGTTTTATCTATCAGTAGTGTTATGCATGTCCTGTATCTAAATTCAGTTGAGCATGTCCTGTATCTAAATTCAGTCTATCAGTATTCTCAGCTCAGTCAGCCTCATTCGAGCATGAATGTTCCCAAGGGAGAGATATTATAAGACTCGCCAAAATCCTAAGCTTGATTCAGTCCTGTAAAAGCTAGTAAGGGGTCCCAGACTTAGAAAAAAAATTCAGCTAAGTGTTCATACTTAGAGTTATTTTAGCCTTCGTATGTTAGAGATCCTTTTTCACGATCCTTATGACCTTTAAATATCGATTTTTAGGTTAATCTAGGATCAGGAATGTCAGTAGATGTTCTCGGACAAGTTTTGAATATTTTGGACTTCATTTGAGGCACGTTTGAAAGATCAAACCAGTGGATCGACGTGATCTCGATGCGCCGCATCGCCCATCGCATCGATGAATATTTTCCTCCAGCTTCTAGCGCAAATTCCAGTGAACCAATACAGACTCAATATGGCACATTGGCCATCGCGTCGATGCCAATGACGCGGTGAGTTGGTTTGCGCATCGCTAGTCCAGTTTTCAGTAATTAAAACCCACATCCAGAGGGGTAAATGGGTCGGGTCTTTTACCATCTTATATCATCCCCCAAAATAAGTAATTAAGCCATTCAAAAGGCAAAATTTACTTATTCTCTCTAGAATTTTTCAAGAACAAACCCTAGTTCATCACATTAAAGAATCCAAGTTCCAAGGAAACCCATCAATCTTTCAGAATTCAAGCTTTTAGGTATGTCGTGTTCATACAAGGGTTCCTTCCACACTTGAGTCCAAGAAACTCTTTTAAACTTTAAGTAAATTGATTTCATAATTTCCATGATTTGGATTCAAGTGTATTCATGATTATAATGTTTATTGGGTTTCTATTCCATGATTAAGTGCAAGATTTATGTAAAAACAATTATTATGTATGTAGTATCATGGGAATTCATGTTAAAGCCTTAAAATTGTGATTCTCATGTGTTGATTAGTACTATATGCATATACAATGCCTTCTAAGTGTTTGATGAGTTGTTCATGTGAATTTAATAGAGAGATTATATCATGTTAGCGTGTATACTAGTTCATGCCATTCAAGTGTTTGATAAAATGCCTCTATAGATGTATTATGAACAAGTGTGCATTTTTATGCTATGTAAGGACATGTGATGCTTTACTTTTCATGCTATCTAGTCCTGGGGGTATTTAATACCCAACAATTTAGCTGTTTACCTAGAGCCAGTGTCAGTTATAGAATAATCTCAGTCATGTCACTATCAATAGTACTCTCAGTCAGTTACAAACCTCAGGAAAAACTCAGTAGACTCAGTATCAGTCCAGTCCAGTTTGGTATTCAGTTCAGACCTCAGTAAATTCAGTCAGTTAATAGAATTCAGTAGTATTCCATCAATCAACGTAAATCAGTAAACTCAGTTGAGTTCAGTTAGATAGTATAATCAGTAACAGTTCAGTCAAGCCTAGTATGAATTAGGAATCAGTTTAGTGTCTATTAAGTTGGGAGTAGAATTCAGCACCGAGCGAACCCAGGGATGGAGGCATTCCTGCCTGCAGAGGGTTTAACCCTTAGTAGAAATCCCTGCATTGCAGAACTACATAGCCAGCATAGGTTGAGATATCCTCTTGCCAGATTAGGGTTGATACATCTCGTATGAGTTTTGCTGCCAGCGAGGGTTGACGAAAGAGCTTCCTATTAGAAAGGGTTAACTCATAACTTGTCTTTACTCGTGGCATGGTACTGACACCCTTCCAACTGGGGTTATAGGTTGGATGCCAATCTATTCAGAAAGGGGTATGTCGGTTAGATGATTACCTCCCACAGTCTCAGTTTTAGTTCCAGTCTCAGTATAGAACTCAGTTCAGTTCTACAAAAATTAAGATTGTCAGACACAGTCACTAAGTTCAGTACGGAACTCATCATAGTTCCACAAAATTAGGGCTATCAGATACAGTCACTCAGATACAGTCACTCAGTTATCAGTAGTACAGTATCAGTAAACTCAGACATCAATTAATCAGTATTCAGAATTCAGTATCTAGTGTTATCATAATCTCAGTTACAATTTACGTATTTATGCATGTACTCTCATTCAGTTATACTCATGTTATTCAGTCAATAGTGTTCATGCATATGAATCCATGCACTTCAGCCTACCTCAATAGCAAACCAGTACATTCAAAGTACTGACGCATACCTTTCTTTTGCGCTATGATGTCTTATATCATAGGTTCAGACGCACGGGCTCCTGATCATACTTAGCAGCCCGATCCATCAGCAGCAGACTAGTGGTGAGTCCTCATTGTTTGAGGACAAACTTATTATTTTAGTATTTTAGTACTCAGTTTATTTCAGTAGTCGGAGTTAGTTTGGGACTTATCCCATCAACTCTTTGTTTAGACAGTAGAGGCTTTTCAGACTAGAGTATATCAGACAGATGTATCAGTATTCAATATACAGTATTTACTTTCAGTTTGAACCTTATGGCAACTTTTCACCTAATTTCCGCATAATTATAGTATTATTATTCAGTTATTGCAGTAGGTACCAGTCATGAGTTAGCTTGTTGTCCCTCGATATTATGAGCACCGTGAAGCATCCGGGGTACAAACTTGGGGTGTTATAGTGTAATGTATAAATAAATAAAAAATATTTACTGATCGATTCGTTCAATAATTGATTAAAAATGATAACTTATTAAATCAAAATCAATTCTTATCTCAAACAGGTTCAGCACCCAAGAATATTTATGGTTTGAGGACTATTTTTTTTATTTAGGTAATGATCTTCATCACTGTTCCTATCAAAATATATTCATACTTATAAATCTCCTGTAAATATACATATACTGATTATTTAAGAAAATATATTAGATAACATCCGTAAAAATGTGTTTTTTAGTTATTTCTTTTTGTACCAAAGTCAAATATCGATAATACACTTTCTTATTGAGTGACCCATATATGATGTCGGATATAAATAAATATTTCATGCTAAAAATTTAAACACACTTGATGAGCTACCTAAAAAATATACATTTATAATGATAATATATACAGGTACAAAAATAATAATAGTTTTTACTAATATATTATTTTACCAGATTCATATCCAAAATCAGTCACGTGAAGAGATGTGTTCCATCGATCTGATTTTTGTATCCTCGATGGTAGTACTGATATTTCTTTGATAACCTTACAATTATTAAGAGTTATGATCTACCTTTCAGTATTCAAACTTGGGAACAGTTCGTTAAGGAATCAAAAATTGAAAATCTATTACATCGTGATTGAATTTGAGTTGCTCAAATTCAAGCAGATTGACCATATGAATAGAGACTGCAACTATGACCTGATGATCAGCAGAGTGATTGCTGATATTGATCGGGATATTAAAATCTTGAAAACGGTGTTGTAAATTCATGATAACTTCAAAACATTGAATCGTAAATCCATACACCTAAACAAATATGAATATAATGATTTAAATATGATAAAAAAATTAAACACTAATCTAAACTTTATTTGTGTAAAAGTATTTATACTTTGATCGAGGCAGTTAACTGAGCTTTTCTTTCAACATCCTCATCCGCCTCCTTCATATTTGTCAACTGGTCAATTAATTTGACAAATTGAATTTCATCAATTTGAACATTGATGTCTATTTTTGTACTTTGAACCTAATAGTTAAAAAGTCAATCAACTTTCCACTATAAAATGCATGAGAAAATAAAGTAATTGCAATATATATATATTTTTAGTATAAATATATTAAGCAGTATGATTAATCGTGTATCATTATGCATACTGCTACGTATATAATTAGACATTTGTATGTATATGATAATATACATATAGTTAGACAAAATTATGTATATACAATTTTAAGTATATGTTACTTATTTGATTTTAAGTAATAAGCATTGAATCCTGATTGATGAATATACTTATTTATCTGCATGTATATATATATTATTATATACCTATAATATTTTTAGACTCAAACACATAACACTATGAATATTTATAAATTGTAAAATAATTTATACATATCTGTATATACAAAATTAACAAATAGTATAAATTATGGGTAATGTATATTAAATACAATTAGAAACATTTATTACGCATATGTAAATAGTAGCAGTACATATGCTGTACCTTTAAATTCTTCCTACTTTCCGGAGTACAATTAACTAGCATGATAAAAAATATCATTTTCTGTCGACAGATGACTTTTTAAAGGGATGTTAATAAGTATTGACATATCATTGTTTATGTTTTGTACTACATTATGTACAATCTATTAAAAAATATTGTTTGTATAATTCATATCTTCTCATGAGTATTGTTACTTTTGATAGAATTCATAACCATCTGATTGTTATCATTTGTCAAAATGTGCAAACTTTAATTATTTTGCCTTCACCTACATTTTATATTAAAAACGACAGTGGTGAATGAATGATATAGTAATTATTGTATTTTATAGATGATTAAAATAGACTTTTATAATTCTCTAGCATATCAATTTTCTGATTGAGAATAGTCATATCATCAAACAACATGGTTCTCTTTACTGTTGCCTTAGACGTAAGTGGAGTAATACTCGGTGACTGGATCTGTTCTCCTACTTTCTTTATTTTTAAGATGGTATTTGTTACTATTTTAATAACAAAATGCGGTGGTGTCCTAAAGTCTGGCACATTTAAAATAATCTTTGCAGGACTTTTGATTGCTATTAATGCATTTGATGACATTTACTTCTATTTTTTTTATGAGTGATACCGAGGCAACTACTTTTGTCTTTCTTTAATCAATATTGAGATTGGGGACAACACTCGAAAGACATCGTCGAAGTTAACATGACTGATGAAAGAGTTTTGGACTGTATCAACATCAATTACTTTTGGTGAAAATTGAAATATTACAATTTCACTTGCGGATGTCTTGATGTTGCGAAAAATAATCTGTCATTCAATTATGATTAACTAATGAGGTTGTATTTGTATATATCAATAATTATAATTATTAAACAATAAACTTTGTATTTGAAAATTACTTAGACAGTGACTTTTACCTTATTGAACCTAAACATATTCCGCATAGCTATTTATTTTGTGGACAATTTTTTATGATTTGCCAATAAGCAACCTGAAAATTCGATCACCAATTTTTTATTGCAAGACTCCTATCGATGTTCAAACAACATTCATACATCCTTACTTGCATAGCGTATGGAATGCCATGAATTCGGTGGTACTTTTCATCGGAGGTTATCTTTCTTTATATGATTTTGACAAGTTCGTCAAAAGCTTTCTTATTCCAATAATAATTTATGTATCTTTTTTGGTCAACCAAGTCAAAATGAAGTCTTGATACTTGAACGATATGTATTTCGCCAGACATAATAAGTCGATGATGAAATAAAAAATGACAATCTTTAAAGTATCATCGTCGTTCTAACCCCATACTTTGTCCTTGAAAGCCTGGAACAACATTATTTTGTGAGGTTCTTTTTCAGCACCAAAATACTTATGAAGTAATCTAATCGGTACACTTGTGTCGAATACAAAATTGACTTTCGAAGCAATATAGTTTAGACCAGATACAATTGATAATTTCTTAATGTAAATCTTAATATGTACCCATTAAACCGCATCATGAGAGCATCCGTGAAATTGATTTTCAACTTAAGGGATATAGAGCACCAAAATATTTACAATAGAATCCATGAATCTGACATGGAGGTGTATTAACCAAAGCATGTTATATAAATCTTTTAAATTATTCACCTAATAACTTCTGTTTTAAAGTTTCAAAAATCTGTCTCTTCATGTAACACACCACAGATAAAACTTATTCGGAAGATCAGTGATGACAAAAATGCTATCCTATTAAATCAAAATTTCACAAATGAGCAAAGAAAATTTAGAAAATCATAGAAACCTATTTTTTTTAAATATAAGTGTATAAAAAACAAAACATATTATAATCTGAGACATAACTAATGACAAATAGAAGAACCAACTTACTTTATAGAAATAAACTCCATCTCTTAAAACACACACACACATATATATAAACATATAAAAGTTTTACACTTATATGCAATGTATAAATTATGGATCAATATAGTTTATATAAACAAATACATAGTATACCACTTAAATGGATATTATGTTAAAAAATATATATATGTACATACTACCTTCAGATAAGACGTATATACTAACTTTCGATATAGTGTAACTAGTTTTACTCATAAATTATATTATGTTAAAAATGTATATATCTATACACTAACTTCAAATATAAGTATAACTAATTTTACACTTAGAGATGTATATAATGTTAAAAATGTATATATGTATATGTAAATTCATAGTATCGCCCTTAAATGTATATTATGTTAAAAATGTAATTCTATACATACATACATCAAATAATTGATTTGCAAATATATAAAAATACCTTGGAATAATTCACAACATCATTACTCCCCTTTTGTATGAGAATACTTAGAACTTTTTGCCCTTTCATTCTTGTTAGCAGATACAATATTTTTTTTGGTACACTTATACCAACTATTGATAATTTGAAAGTGTCAGTTATATAATCTTTTGAGTATAAATCTATCATGCTATTGTGCATATTAACATGGTCACTGCAATTTTTTTACGTGACTTTGCTCTCAACTTATCCTCTTTCAACTACACTACAAAATCTGCATTGTCATTAACTAATTCAGAAACACCCAAATCAAACGATGGAGTGCCACCGTAAATCGGGACTACAAGTTCAATACCTCTTGTCAATCTCCTATAAGAATATTTTTAGCCATTTGAAATAAGTAATTGATTACTTGAAATCCTAATTGACACTGCAAATGGAGGAAATTGAAAGAAACTTATCGGCTCATATATGAAAATTTAGAAAATATACAAAAAATCAAAAGAAAACTAATATATATACATGAAAATACTAAGATTACTACAAAATCTTCAATGCATATCCAAATGGATGTTTAGAGATGACAAATTACTCCAAAATCTTCAATGCATACTCAAAGCGGATGTTTAGAAAAGACAATATGCAGATGAATTGGAAAAAAATATTTTCTTTGAAATTTTTTTATGAAACATGTAGTTAAATCAGTTGCTAAATTAGCCAGTTGGCTGAGAGAGGGAGAGAGAGAGTTGTATTGGCTATATATATTGCGTATAATATTTGTATATGAAGGTCCACAAAAAATAACTATAAAACTAACAAATAACCATGTAAGCTAATTATTTGAAACCTTAACCATACCATGTAATTAAGGACTTATTTTATCTATGTCACAATCTGAACCAGGACCTAGTTGTGATGGGTATCTCAAGCCCACCAAGGACCGAGACTACCCCCCTAGCCTAATCTCAAGAGCACAATAATAATAATAAAGTGATAGCCAATCAAGATAGTAATAAAAAGACAAACAAGTCAAAAGAAATTTCTAAGAGTCAACACCAATAATCCAACCCACACTTATCCACAAAAGCCTCTAAATCAGAATATCAACTAAATTGGGACATGTCCCTGACCATGACCAAATAAATCCACATTTTCTTAAAATATGAAAAGAAACCTAATGACATAGCAAGGGGCCTTCTGAAAGATAAATATCACCACTTCACAACAGATCCACACGAGTATCAAATCACCTAACGCTGCATAGGAGTAACACAAAAGCCCTCGAACCCTACATCATGAAATGATGCATCATCCAAGGATAATCAGTGGAGAGAGCATTGACATGTAACTTAAGGGATAGAGATAAAATAATGCAATTACCAAAATTCAGTCATAAATCATATGCACTACATTCATATAAATACATATAGGATGTCAGGATAGGGACAATGGTCAACTAATATGATAGTTCAAAATATTAACCTGACTTGTGTAGATCGCTCCATCCTAAAAGAACCCATGGGCTATATGGGTATAGTTTCCCTTACTGAAAGGGTCCCGATGCGTGTTATCCACATGAATTGTGGAAAAACCGCAGAAAGGGTAAAGACTTCAAGGTCATAGCCATCCCAATATATATATATAGCGTGCACCAAGAACACAATCACATGGACCTCCAACGCCGGAAACATGGTTTTCACTGTCCATTCCCTCGGGATCTACACCTTCATGGTGAGCTACATAATTTCCTTTAAGCTCAAATTAAAATTATTTGCACATAACGAACCATTAACCGAGGAGTCATTCATTAAGGCATTTACCACTTGGTATCATTATTCCAGTATCTTTGCAAGATAATATAATTATGCCAAACCAATCCGTATAACCAAATTGACTCCCAAGTTTCAATTTAAAATCCAATCCATGGCCACCAAGAGCATCCAAAATTAATTATTTTCTTTTACTCATTCAATGCAATGAAATGAGTTCAAAAGATAAGTTAAATCATGTAATTATCCTTATTCAAAACCAAGTTTACAAAGTGGGTTGAGGTTAATGCCATTATCAAGTCAAAATTTCATCAATCTGGGGAAACCCATGTCCCCCATTCCAATCATTTGATCAATGCACCAATTCAATCCTAAAATTATCAATTTAAAGCATGAATAATCAATTTAACATATAGTAATTTAAGTAAAAACAACCAAAAGCCCTCAGCCTAGTCTCAAACCCATAATTTAAATCACATGAATATCCAATCAATTTAGGCATATGTAAAAATACAAGTTAGGGATGAGCAATATGCTTGAAATATAGAATAATTTGAAGAGAATTCAAAGTTTAAAGCCCGGAGTAGTGATTTCTTGAAAAACCCTTGAGCTTTCTTAGGTTTTGAGTTTAAGAGAGAATAAATGGTATCTTGATCTTTAAAAACTAAAAGAAGAGGGTTTTATGTTTATAAGTCGTACAAGGGGTACGAAGATCAAAAGCCTCTCACCCCAAGTAAAGAAAAATAAAAATTGGATGAAATTAAAACAACAACGTGGCACGCCACTATCACGGAACGTAGCCTCTATGCCATGCCCTTATCATTGAGGTTAACCTCTATCGCACCCTAAAATCACAGAGGCTAATTGCCTTAGGGTCCCAAAATAACCACGAACTCCCTCCGAAAATTCTGAAACTTTTCCAAAACATCGTTTTAACACCCCTAAACATAATTCATGTAAAAATGGACATTACGTACGTGATACGGTCAAAAATAAAATCGTTCAAATTTCACAATGTCCTAACATTATCATCTCTTAGGATCATTCATCGCTGAATGATGAGTCAGGATGTTTTAGCATGATATTAGCAAGAATAAATAAAAAATAAATGATAAATTCAAAATGAAACAAGAGAAAAGCGAAACTCATACCTTAGCACTTTCATCCAACACGGGGAACAAGATGGGTACTTAACTTTCATGTCCTCCTCAGCTTCCCACGTAGCTTCTTTCACCTTTTGATCCCTCCAAAGAACCTTCACTGAATCTACGTCCTTTGTCCTCAATTGTCTATCCAATATTTTAACCGGGACTTCCTCATAAGACAAAAAATATGAAACAACAACATTCTCAATAGGCACTATCAAAGAAGTTGACACGACCTAAATCAGGGCCCTGTCGTAATGGGCATCTCAAGTCCAACTTAGACCAGGGACCACCCTCGATACCGAAGCCAACCTCCAAATACATACCCTGAGTTGGATGAATTTCAAACATATAACAAGATAGAGTTATGTACCACTCAAGAATCTGGGATAGGTCTATGACCATGACCAACCCAAACAAGTCAAACAACCCAATACCGAACCAACAACCATAACATAAACCAATCCATAACCATTCTATAACATAATAAGATGGAAAAATTTCAAATCAAATACAGTCAATCGGTATCAGCCATAATACCAATACCAATGACAAGGCTGACACCAATACCGACACTGCCTATACTAACCCATAGTAGTCCCACAAAGCCTCTATACGATAGTAAAACAATATCCGATCAGGACATGCCTCTGACCTTAGCCAAAACCAAAGTCTATAAAATAACCAAAGTGTGTAAATAAACCATAACATGAAATGGAGCCTTCTGGAGTATGAAAGCTAACCACTTCAATCCAACACAAGCTGATCCCGAATCCGATCACTAAGAAGAAAGAGTAGAATGGTTGGTTCTTGCATCGCATGGGGATATAGCGCCTGAAGATGGGTTAGCGGGTGAATGCTGGCATGCACTCAGGATAAGGATAAAATAATGTCAATCTTTAAAACCAAGTAATTAACTATATGTATACACGTCCATACATACATACATATATATAATCCATGGCGGGAAAGGGAAACAGGTTTAACATGATTTTAAAGCCATTAACCTAGGTATGTGTAGCTTAACCATCCTAGAATCACCCATGGGCTATATTGGTCCAGTGTTACCCCCTGAACGGGGCCCGATACATGTAGCCATAGGAACCAAAGAAACCATAGGAGTAGGGGATTCCGGTGTACCCTACGATCTCTATGATACATATGTACAGTCTAGCTTAGGGGATTCCCGTGTACCCCACAAGTATATGGTCGTTATGACCAATCCTCATGTCAGCAAACATGAGTTTCTAGTGTTCGTCCATTGGGCTCACACCTTCATGGTTAACTTTCACAACCTGCCATTATTTGCCCAATTAAAACCATTAACACAGAACCAAACCACCATTAAATTTATTATTAACTAAGGCTATAAGTAGTGGTATCTTCATACCGACTATAGCTTGCAAGAAATGTCCTTATCCGTACTTTTTAAAGAAGGGATTTCTATGTACCCATAGATTACATTATTAAGTTTGCTTGGGGGATTCCCATGTACCCCACAAATAGTTCATTATTAAATTTTCTTGGTGGATTCCCTTGTACTCAACAAAACATTAAATTGAACCAAACAATGACCACCAAAACCTTACCATTTAACTATTTAAAACCATCCAATTCAGTTTAAGTTCCATTACCAAGTTATACTATGCAATAGTTTCATTAAAAATCTAACTATGTAATAAAAACATTCTCACAGACATTTTAACAAACAAATTGGGGGTATATAGTTTCCAAACAAAAACCAAGTACCAATTAACCATTCCCATGCAACTAAAGGTTTAAGCAACGATTATAATCATGAAAACCATATGTAAAAGACATGAGAAAACCATAACCAACCATTATAACCAAAACTCCCAACATATAATTCAAAACCCAAAACCATACCACAATTATGCCATGAAAACCATTCATAAAATATGCCTTTAGTTGGAACTAACAATGAGGGAGGAGTAACATGCCTTAGATTACTAAGAAGATGGAGAGAAATCACCCTTTTGAGCCTTAATTGACTACCTTGGAGGAAACCCTAGCCTTTGCTTAACCCAAGAGCTTGAGAGAGTTTAGAGAGAGTTTTTGAGTGTTTAAGATTAAAATAATAGGGTAAATAAAGTCCCAATAGTATTTTAAGTAGTAGGGTCGTAAGAGGTTAAGAGGGGAAATGTCTAGAATACCTCTAACTTAAACTGTATGAAATTCCCACAAGAGGGTACGACCACCCCCAAATCGTACCATACCATATGAGTGGTGGGTACCACTCGTACCCTAGGCCTCACCTTGGATCCCAACACTATCCAACATATGACCACCATGGCCAACTCGTATCTAACCATATGACAAGTACCCTAGAACCATACCTTAGGCAGAATAGAATCACCTAGGCTAAACATAGATCATCATACATTTGATATCATACCATTAGTACCCTAATATACGACTAGTATGATCCATTCGTGCCTTGGATAGAAATCAACCAAACCACACTGATTAACATATGAACAAGAACCCCTAAACCATACCTCTATCATACGATAGGTACCCCAACTCATATGATGTCTAAAAGGCTCAAAATTGAGAAATTTTCTAAAAACCAAAACCCAGGGTGTTTCAGAAGTGTCAACTACACACTTTTTCAGCATAGAAACATGGAAAATAGGATGAATTGAAGCCAAGCTTACCGGCAATTCCAACTCATAAGCGATATTTCCAATCCTCCTTATAATCTGTTATGGGTCAATATAACGGGGACTGAGCTTTCCCTTATTCCCAAATCTCATGACTCCCTTCATGAGAGAGACCTTCAAGAACACTCAATCACTTACTTTAAATTCCAACTCCCCTCACGTTACATCCATATAATACTTTTGGCGACTTTGAGCAGTCTTAAGTCTTTGTCTAATAAATTTTACCTTATCCATTTCTTGGTGAACCAAGTTAGGATCTAACAATCTAGTCTCACCTACCTCAAACCACCCAATTGGATACCTGAACCTTCTACCATAAAGAGCCTCAAAAGGTGCCATTTGGATGCTAGAATGGTAACTCTTGTTGTACGAGGACTCAATAAGAGGTAAATGGTCAACCCAACTGCCTTTAAAATCAATCAGACAAGCCCTTATCATATCTTATAAAGTCTGAATAGTTCGTTTCACTTGCCCATCCATTAGAGAGTGGAAAACGTTGCTATGTTTCACCTAAGTACCCATACCTTTCTAAAACAAATGCCAAAAATAAAAAGAGAACCGCGTACCTCAATCTAAAATGATGGACACCGACACCCATACAACTTAACAATCTCCTAAATGAACAACTTAGCATAATTCTCTCTTGAGTAGTTAGTCCTTACAGGCAAGAAGTGAGCAAACTTAGTCATCCTGTCCACAATGACCCAAATGGAGTCATACTAATTTTGAGACTTTGGAAGACTAGTAATAAAATCGATATTAATCATCCCCCTCTTTCACATGGGAAACTCCATATCTTAGACATGCCACCAGCCCTCAAATGTTCAACCTTAACTTGCTGCAAACCATACAATTAGCCACAAAGTTTACCATAGCTCTATTCATATTATTCCACCAATAGATTTCTTTTAAGTCACGATAAATCTTTGTTGAACTCGAATGAAATGTATATCTAGACTAATGAGTCTCAGTAAAAATTCTTTCCTACAACTAATCAATATCAGAAACACACAATCTTTCTTAATACCTCAAGATGCCATCTACCCTAATCTCGAATGCCATAACCTTTTGCTTACCAACATCATCCTTACTCTACAATAGTATGGTATTCATAACCTATTTTTCCTTTACCTCAGCACCAAAAGATAATTTAACCACTTACTGAATTGTCACTTCTTTATCCTGAGAGTCCAAAAGACAAACTCCCAAGTTATCCAGCCTATGAATATCCTTCACCAATCCTCTTTTCTCATCATCAATATGAGAAAATCTCCCCATAGACAACCTACTAAGAGTAATAACAACAACTTTAGCTTTACCTAGATGGTAGTGCAAACTCATGTCGTAATCCTTAAGTAGATCAATCTACTACCTCTGCCTGAGGTTTAGTTCTTTCTATGTAAACACATACTCCAAGCTCTTATGATCTGAATAAATATCCACATGCACTCTCTACAGATAATGGTGCCAAATTTTCAACATAAAAACCATAGCTGCCAATTTTGGATTGTGAGTTGGGTAATTTCTTTGATGAACTTAAGATGCCTGGAAGAATAAGCTACAACCTTACCATGCTGCATAAAAACACAACCCATTCCCACACAGAATGTATCACAATACCCAACAAAACCATCAGTACTTTCGGGTAGGGTCAAAATAGACGCAAAAGTCAATTTAGCCTTTAACTTCTCAAAAATAACCTCACAAACATCAGACCATAAAAAATTAACCTTTCTCTGAGTCAACTTCATCAGCGGAGTAGTAATATAAGAGAAACTCTCCACAAACCTTCTATAATACCCAATAAATCTGAAGAAGCTCCTAATGTTGGTTCGAGTCGTGGGTCTAGGCCACTTCTTAACTGCCTTAACTTTCTGTGTATCCACCTTGATCCCTTCGCTAGAAATAACGTTCCCGAGAAAAGTCACAATACTATGTCAAAATTCACACTTAGAAAAATTTGTATATAATTTCTGGTCCTTAAGAGTTCATAACACAATTTGGATGTGATTGGCATGATCCTCCTCACTCTTATAGTACACCAAGATGTCATTAATGAAGATTATAACAAAATCTAGGAACTGCCTAAACACTCGATTCAAGATCCATGAACGCAATAGGAGCATTAGTCAACCCAAATAACATAACCAAAAACTCATAAAGACCATGCTGGGTTTGGAAAGTAGTCTTTAGGAATATCAACCTCCCTAATTTTCTACTGATGATATCCTGGACGAAGATCAATCTTAGAGAAACATATAGCTCCTTAAAGCTGATAAAAAAGTCATCATTCCTATGAAGAGGGTATTTATTATTCACTATAACCTTATTCAACTGACGATAATCTGTACAAATTCAAAGAGACCCATCTTTATTTTGCATGAAAAGTATAGGAGCACCCCACGAGAAAATACTAGGATGAATAAAACCCTTATCCTAGGAAAGATAGAAATAGGATGAGTATCCGGTAAAAGATCAATCCGAAATTCTATTTCCCTATCAGGAGGAATCCCAAAAAGATCATTGGGAAATACTTCAAAAAATTCATTAACCACATAGATAATTGCGAAGAAGGACTTTTATAGTTAGAATATTTAACCCAAACTAGGTGATATAGCACCATTTAGAAATCAATTTCTAAGCTCTAAGATAAGAAATAAACCTCTCTTTGGGTACTAAGGAACTCCCCTCATATTTAATTACCTATTAATTAGGAAAATGGAAACTAACCTTTTGAGATATACAATATAGAGAAGCATAACACAAATGAAGCCAATCCATACCCAAGATAACATCAAAATCCACCATATCAAGCTCTATCAAACTCACCAATTTCTCTTTATGAAATATAGACACCACACAACCCCTATAGATTTTTCTAGCAATAATTGAATCACCTACCAGAGTAGACACATAAAAGGGATTGGAAATGTTTTCAAGACCAAAACCAAAATGTATAGCCACATAAGGGTCCATATAATATAGGGTAGAACCTGGATCATGCAAATAGAAAACATCATGAGAGAAGAGATATAGTATAACAGTGACAACATCGGGGGATGTCTCACATTCCTGATGAAAAGCAAGAGAGTTAAAATGATTCTGACTAGTGCTGGTACCTGAAGTAGCACCCATAGGTTCTAGAGCCAAAGAAATAGCGAGTGAAACCTTATTAGCTCCAATGGCTACGTTGGACGAAGGAAAATCTCGCTACATATGACCAAGATAACCATAGTTATAGCATTGATTTCTCTCCTTCTCACAATATCCATGGTAAAGTTTCCCAAAAAAATAAGAACGAGGATAAGGTGGAGCTGACTGAACTCTACTAGCCTGAGACTAGGAACCTTATGCCTTAGGAATACTGGTAGCCTAAAAATGATTATTACTTGAAGGATTAGGATAAGGAGAACTAATAAACAAATACGAATTCCCTTAATTCTTCTTCTTAGTCCACTGCCTACCATCTCTCCCACTATTAAGCTAGCTTGCACCTTGCTTTGAATATCTAATTTTCTTGTTCTGCCTTTCTCCCATCTTTGCCCACTTCTTCTACTTATCCTCTACCTGCTGTATATAAACCTCCAGCCTGGAGATATCTATTTCATTATCCAACATAGAAACCTTACACTCTAACACTGAATCATGGGACAAACCAAAAAAAAAATTTGTCATTTGGAACCTCATATTAGACACCGATTCAGGAGCATATCGAGATAACTGATGGAACCTTAGAGCATACTCCTTAACACTTATATTGCCTTTTTAAAAGTTTACAATATTTTTTTCCTTAGCTTTACTCAACTCCAGAGTAAAGAAGTGATCAAGAAAAACACCTGAAATGTCAGCCCACACTTCCTTATTAGTATCATAACTCATCATCTGTTTCCACTCCTTATACCACTACTAAGCCATATCTTTCAACTGACAAGCAAAAAACTCCACACCCTTTAAATTAGTAGCATGCATAACCCAAAAAATCTACTCCATTTCATTAATAAACACCTAAGGATTCTCCTCAACCTGAGAGACTGTAAAGGTTAGAGCATTCAACCAAATAAACTAGCCAACCCTAATTTCCACAAATGAGTTAGAAATAGGACCAACCTATTCGAACCGATGGGACTGCGATGCTACCAATTGAGTAAGCATATGTATAGACTAATGGAACTACGCATTAGGGATATCTCCTTGAGGCGACTGAGCATAAGAATCAATATCCCAAAAATCTCGAGAAGGACTAGTAGGGACAACTATAATCAAATGTTGAGCGGTATAGTCAAGAGTAGGGACCCTAGACTGGGTCTGCACTGCATTAATAGGGCAAATTCCCTCCACATTTTCCTTAAGTGGGATAAAGTTTCCAGCAGAGTTTCTATGACTGTCATATCTTTGGGGAGGAATAATCTAAAATGCAATTAAGTCAGGAGTTAGATAAGTTTCACAAAACTAGACTCTATTGCCCGAAAATAGAACACAAGAAAGAAAAACATTCCTAAATGCTTTGTGTCCTTCCCTTTATAAGTATGGTACACTATACACCTATAAAAAGGACTCTACTAGACATGGCTTTATGAACATCCAACAACCCTGAACCACGCTCTATACCAAGCTTATCCTGACTCAAATCAGGGACTAGTCGTGAAGGGTATCTCAGCCCCACCATGGACTGGAGACCACGTCCTTAGCCTAACCTTAAGAGCATAATGATAATAATAAAGCAAAAGCCAATTGTAATACCCATAATATTCCAAGCTCGATTCAGCTCTTAGTTGCATGTTTAAAGGGTCCAAGGCTTGAAAATCTCACTAAGTGTTGAGGACTTAGTAATTTTCAAGACCCCTAAACTTTGCAAATTTTTAGTTTGGCCTTATCAACCTCAAAATATTAGTTTCTACGTTGATTCATAGTTAGGGAGGCTAAAAGTATGTCTCAGGTAAATTTTGGGATTTTCGGACGAGGTTCAGGATGTGTTTGGATAGCCAAAATAGTGAAGCAATGCAATAATGCCGCAACATGTTGAAATTTCCCATGGCGAGGAGCTCTAATACACATTGGTCTCTCCCCTAAAGTAAACAATGCAATACATTGCTCTTTCCTGAGGAGAAAAAGGCGCGACGCATGGCTCTGTCCTGCACAGTGTTATGGTTTAAGTTCCCAAGAGTCATTTGAGTTATTTCCCTTATCCTATTCCAGTCTTAACATAATTTGGAACTTTTAAAAGGGTATTATTTTCCCCTTTCACTACAAATTACTCTCAAGAAACCCTCTTTCTTTTTTAAGAACAAACCCAAGCTTTATTCTAAAGAAATTAATGGCTCAAGCTTCTAAGTTCAATCAATCTTCAGGATTATAGTTATTAAGGTATGTGGAATGTTCATCCATGGTTTCATTTTACCATGGGGCCCAAAAATCTTCTTTTTCAACTAAAGACTGGATTTTTCTCTTATTATGGAGTTTTGTATGTTCAAGATGGATTAAATTCATTTGTTTCCTTAGTAGTTTGACTCAATTCATGTCCAGGTGATTTCATGAAAAGTTAGGTTATCTCGTGCTTTAATCTTTAATCTCCCATGTTATATTCAAGTGAATTGCATATTATATTATTAAGTAGTGATCTTAGTCATGTAACCATGCTATTTTTCCGTGTTTTAAGACATTCCCATGTTCAAGTTCATGATTCTCACATGTTTGATAAAATGTCTATGTTTTGGATCTTTGAACCATGATTACATACTACAGTATTTCAAGTTTGATATTATATTTTATAATTATTTAGTGCTGGTAGGTTATGAACACCCGATACCTAATTATTTTACATAATTTCCATTCTTTAAGTAACAAGTCAGTCAGACCATGGTTCTAATATCATATTCAGAACATCATGATCATTTTAGGAATTATCAATTTACATGTTTATAATTACCTCAGAATTTGTATGCACTGTTATTTTCATAATACCATGACCTAAGCTTATCAATTATTAGTGCATACACCAGTTAGTAATTCAGTGTATTTCAGTTTAGAGTAGATTTAGCACCAAATGGGAAGTGTGGGTTCAATGCATCCTACTTCTCTAGAAACTATGTGCCACTGTTGGCTTAGGGGCCTCGCCAGAGAGTGTTTCCCCCTTGCCCAATATGGGATAAGTTTAGTAATCACTCTAGTTCAGGTTCTATTTATATGGAAAAGATAAAACAACCCACCTCAATATGGTTTAGACGTTAGACTCCATGATAGCTCACATAGTTTATGTGGGTTACATGATATCTCCCACAGTTTTAGTTAATATTTTAGTGTATTTCAGTTCAGGTTTGCTTGAACAAGTGTACAGATTGCTAATTAATTAGTCATACAGATTTTAGTCTATTATTTTACAAATTATTTTAGAAATATGTTTATGATTGGTCTTGCATTCTTATATCTTACTTGTTCATGCATTCATGCTCAATTATCTTATGCATTTCAGCTAGTCCTCATCTCATATAGCAGTATACTCAAAGTACTGACCACATTCTTTTCTTCTCGCTATGTTGTCTTATTACATAGGTTCGTACGCACAATTTCCTGATTGTTCTTAGACAACTCTTAAACAAGAGACTATGAGGCATTTTTTTAGGAAAGTTCCCCTTCTTCCAATGTTTATGTCGTGCGAAAGAGCATGAGTTTTATTTAAAATCTCTTTCTAACTTATCCTTTATTTCTTTATAGATAATGCCTCCTAGAAGAAACAACAGAAGAAGGAACGGGGATCTGCCCACCCCACCGCCTATTCAGGAAGATCCCCTAAATGAGAATGTCTCTTACACCAAATTCAGGTATGCTTTCACGACCCTAGACCATTCAGTAGCTTCTTAGAATAACCAAAAAGTTGTTGTCCCATCTAATTATTGGAAAATACATCTGCAACTAGGATTCGAGATTTCATTATGATTAACCCCCCTTTGTTTTTGGGATCTAAGTTTGAGAAGGGTCTATAGGAGTTTTTGGATATGGTACAGAAGGTGACTGATATCATGGGCGTCACTTTGATTGAAAGTGTAGAGTTGTCTGCATATCAGTTACTAGATGTAGCTCACACCTAGTTTAAGAAGTGAAAGGTGGACTGAGGTGTGGAGGTAGGGTAATATGAGTGTGAAGGAGTACTCACTTAAGTTCACTCAGTTGATGAGGTGTGATCTTACTATGGTGGAAAAAAATAGGTCAAGAATGAGTAAGTTTGTATCTGGTGTAGCTGATAGTGTGTTCAAGGAGTATAGGACCTCCATGTTGATTAAAGAGATAGACTTATCTAGACTTATAGTTTATGCTCAATAGATTAAGGAGGAGAAGCTGAAGGAGAAAAAGAGAGAGAATAAGAGGGTTAGAATAGGTAATTTCAACTTTTCTCAGCCAAGGTCTGAAGGTGGTATCCGTTCTTAGTTCGATCAAAAATTTTTAGCCCCAGCTCCATCTTCATCTAGTGAGACAGTTCCTAAGTTCAGGTAAAATAGTCGGGATAGAGCGCCAAGCTCTAAGTCCCAGGGTAGTATAAATAGTATTCTTACTAATCTGTTCTACAGGAAAGGTGGTAGGAGTCATCAAGGTAAGTGTAAGACTAGGAGTGATGTATGTTTTGGATGTGGCAAGCCAGGCCACAGGGTCTGGAAGTGTCTAATTATTTCACCGAGGGGAACGGATTCGCGCCAGCAGGGCCAATCTAATCTTTTATCAGCTCCAACAGGCTACCTGACTCGGCAGGGTGCCACATCTAGTGCCACCAGTGGGCACCGGCAGAACAGGTTGTATGCACTCCAGACTCGTCATGATCATGAAAGTTCTCCCTATGTATTTACGAGTATATTACAAGTCTTTTATCTACATGTTTATGATTTATTAGACCCAGAGCTTTACTTTCTTTTATGACTCCTTATATAGACGTCAACTTTTGCGTCAGTCCTTAAAGGCTAGTAGAGCCTTTATTAGTGTCTACCCCAGTGAGTAAGTCTATTACATCTAGATGGGTATAGAAAAATTTCCTAGTCACAGTATCCCAGAAATTCACCTTAGTTAACTTTGTGGAGTTAGAGATGACCGATTTTGATGTCATTCTTGGCATGTATTAGCTCCACTCATGCTATGCCTCAGTTTATTGTAGAATAGAGTTATTCAATTTTAGTTTCCTAATGACTAGTCATTAAATGGAGGGGTAGTACTTCAGTGCTTAAGGGTCAAATTATTTTATATCTTAAAGAAAGAAAGATAATATCTAAGGGGTGTGTTTATCATCTTGTTTGAGTCAAAGACTTAACTACTATGACTTCAAGTCTTGAGTTAGTTTGTAACGCCCCAAAACCTGGTCCCGAGATGTCACATAGTGCGCAAGACTATGAGTATCCTTAAGCTAACCCTGTCTGCCTTCTACTAAGTCAGAATCTCATAATAAGGAAACATCGACATAAAAGTCATACTATATGCAAAAAACTATCTAAATTGATATTTGAAAATAATGTCTGAAAACTTAAGTCTGAATAATCTGAATTAAAACTGGCAGTCTGACAAGCCTCTACTACTAATATCTAGAGAGCCACTGGGAAAACCCCCCACCTGACTTGAACTATCTGAAAAGAATACCGAATCTTCTAAGCTGAAAATATTAATAACCAAGTCTCTGAGCTACGAAGAATCACCAATTGTCAGGATGTAGATGGAGATGCTCGAAATTACTCTCGCTATTGAAACTGAGCACCTAAACCAACATTATGAGATAATGTAGCACATAAACATATATGTGGATCAGTACTTTGAGGATGTATTGAGTATATGAGGGTGAATGCATAAGTAAAACATAATATCAATCATCATCATAGTTTGTAAAATGATGCATACTAAATGTAAATGACTCCCATAAGCTGGAATATCTGAAAAACTAAAATCTGTAATTATGAATAGTAAATTATACTTTGTAAATCTAGTGAGTCATAACATTTAGTTTTGAAATATGCACTAATGTTCTACCTGTAAATCATACTGTCTAAGTGTAAAAAGGGCTCAATTCTATATCTGAAATCTCAAAACTGAAATCTGTAGCTTATATCTTTCTGTAAAGCATAATTTGAATAAAGTTGTGAGCCTTTACACTTAGTATTTCTAAAAGCTTTTTTGTTATACTGTAAGCTTAAAACTTTAGGGAGGTTCTTCTAACCGACATAATCCATGTGAGCTAACATGGAGTCCAACTTCTCGTTCTCCTATGGGGAAACCTCACGATGGGAAGAGGTATCATACTCTTGCCAAGGAGTATAACCTAAGCTAAGTGATCACATCTGTAACTATCATTCATATAAAAATAGGAATAATCTGATAATCTGTACCTACGTTAGCTACATAGTTCTGTGGAAGATAGGGAACGCTAATCCCACACTTTCCACTCAGTGCTAAATACTACTCCTTTTTTAATCTGTATGCTCACTCTGTTGGAAATCCACTTTAAAAACTAGCATAAGGGTTATTACGAAACTAATAATGCTTTTATCTGAGTCATTCTATAAATAAAGCTAATCTAAATTCTGTAATCTGAGATAAATCTGCAAAGTAGATTCCAAATCTTATCTGAGGATCAAAAGATCAAAACTTTATGGAAAATCTATAAATAATCTGATCCTAGGATGCTTAAAGCATCATCTTTCTTGAAATATCAACATATAAACTTGGGCTTGATAACTCATGCATCAGGTTCTTGTCAAAACATCATAATAATCAAGCTTGATAATGAAAACAATGATAATTCATCTCAAAATCTAAAATTTACTGCAATAGGCATGAAAATATGAAAATAAACATGCAATTCATCTTCAAAATCTCTCAAAAAATCATAATCTTACAAATAGAAATAATGGGTATGAACCCTAATTCAAATCTCATGGATATTCATTCAAAATTATATGAATTTATAATTAAAACTTGGTTTTGGGAACAAGGATGGAATAGGATCCTTGTTCATAAACCCCACATACCTTGGTAGATGATTAGATGAAGAATCTTGAATTTTGGATTCCTATTTGAGTTCTTGAAGATGAGTTCTTGATTATCTTGTCTTGGGAATCCTCAATTTGGAGCTTTCTTGGAGAAACAATGGAGGAATTTAATTTCTTGGAGAAGAAGCTTTTGAGTTCTAGGGTTTTGTTTTGAGAGAGAATGGATGAAAATAAGCATAAAGTGCTTAGAATAGACTTAATTCTTTGTTTATGATGAATTAGGGGCTTGGGAATTTACCAAACTACCCTTTTTAATATTTAATCACAACTAGAAAAAAATTAATTTTCCCAATCTTTCATGCCACCGCAACACGCCACTATCGCGGTGGCTCACTGGAATTAGACAACTGGGACCTGGGACTTCAACGCGATGTGCCACCATTGCAGTACTCTATTGGAATGCCATTTAGTCCATCATCGCGATGTGGTACCATCGCGTTGGCCTACTAAAAATTTACAACTGGGATATCAGATCTCACTGCGATGCGAGCTTATCTCAGAGGCCCATCTACTGGAAATTGACAATTGCCATTTTGACATCCACCGCGATGCGGTGCTCTTCCAGTTGGGATACTCCTTTACTAAAAACATTATAACTACTCAACCGAGTATCATATTTAGGTGAATTTGGTATCGATGGAAGGCTAATTCAATTTTCTACTCAATGGAGGGTCTAAATCTAGAAAATTATACATGTAACAATTGTCACTTATTTTTGAAGATAAACCTTGACATTCTAGGAGCGCAATTAATCTAGGAAAAAGTACGGGGTATTACATAGTTCCTGTAGTAAATGAATTTTCAGATGTGTTCCTTGAAGATTTTTTGGAGTTCCTCCCGAAAGAGAGATTGGCTTCGGAATAGATCTCCTTCCAGTCACCCAGCCTATCTCTATTCCACCCTATAGAATGTCTCCTTTTGAGCATAAGGAATCAAAGAAATAGTTAAAAGATCTCTTAGATAAGGGTTTCATCAGTCTCAATATTTCTCCATGGGATGCTCCAGTCTTGTTCGTACATAAGAAAGATGATTCTCTGAGAATGTGCATCGATTGCCGTCAATTGCAAAAAGTCACAATCAAGAATAAGTCTCCACTCCCCAGAATTGATGACTTGTTTGACCAACTTCAGGGTGCCAATTATTTCTCTAAGATAGACCTCAGGTTCATCTATAACTAGCTTAGGGTCAGAGAATATGTGTAACACCCCACACATTTCTAAGCTAGAAATTGGACCTTCGATCCTATGTGTGTAAAATCTAGTCCCGTGATTCATACTTGAATTCATGTTTCATGATCATTAATCTAGTGTGAAGAGAGATTATGAGGTGAAAAACATGTTCAAAAGAATCACTTAGAGCAAAGTGAGCCAAGAGCCTTTGATTCAGCCAAACTTTTGGTGTTTGATTTCCACAAGGGTCATATTTTAATGAGTATAACTTCTTACATATGTTGAATTTTTCAGATTAATACCCACCGAATTGTAGATAATTGAATTATCTTTCCAACTATACCAATTTTGCCTTAATCTGATACCCGAGCGAAAAGTTATGGCTATCCAAAGGGTCGTGCGTCGCATGACAAGTTGCAAAGGTCCACTGGAAAGAGTGTGCGATTGGCCATGCAACTCCCACTTAAGGGCTGTGTGATTGGCCATGTGTCGCCCACCTTGGCTTAAGAGATTGGCTGTGCGTCGCCTGGGTGATATCGCAATGCCAAAAGTGCTCCGTTTTGACTTAAATCAAGGGCATTGAAGTCTTATCACACTACTAAACCGTCCCTAATCACTCCAAAACAAATTAAGGGAGTTTTAAACATGTTAACACCACTATCTTAGCCGTAAAAAATCTATATATGACTTTAAATCCCTTCCTTCCTTCCCAAGAACAAGATTCAAGCCCTTTCTCAAGAAACCAAGGAATTCAAGCTTCAAGTTCAAGAAATCCTCAAGGAATCTTCTAGAGTTCATCTAGTAAGGTATGTGTGATTTTTATCCATGGTCCCCTATTACCTATAGAGTCCAAGAATCCTCCTTTGGTTTAAATTATGAGTTTTTACATGTTCAAGTTGAACTAACTCCATGAATCTCTTTATTAATCCAATTTCAAATTATAGTTATAAATGTTTTCAAGTGGAATGATCCATGTCATGTTTTAGTGTTGAAATTCCATGCCATGTTCAATTGATTTTGGAAAAATCCCCAATTTATGAATTTAACCATGTAATCCTATTGTTTCCTCATGTTTGTGACATTCTCAAGTTTATGGGTATGATTTACCCATGTTTGATGAAATGCCCATGTTTGGGACCATAATCACATATTATAGTATTTCAAGTTTGATATCACATTTTTATACTCATTTAGTGCTGGTGAGTTATGAACACCTGATACCTATATGTTTTATATGAATTCAGCTTTTTAAGTACTCAAGTAGTTAATCCTTGAATCTTATCAGTATACTTACATATTTATGATCATGATGAGCTCTATCAGTTATGTAATAATGTTCAGTTGAGTTTAGTCCATTCTAGTGTCAGTTTAGTTGGGAGTAGGATTTAGCACCGAGCGAACCCAGGGATGTGGGCTCACCTGATAGTAGAAGGTGTGACCCTTAGTAGCAATCTCCGAGTTATAGAACTACATAGCCAGCGTAGGTTAGAGATGTCTACCTACCAATTGAGGATTGCCACATATCACATTATAACACCTACTAGTTGAGGGTTACTCCTTAGTCCTTCGGGACCCTAGTTTAGTGGATCCACATAGCCAGTGTTAGTAACCATGGGACGATACTAACACCCTTCCAACTGGGGTTATAAGTTGGACCCCTATTAGATTAGATTGGGGAATATCAGTTAGATGATACCTCCCATAATATCAGTACAATACTTAGTGTATTTTTAGTTCAGGTTTGCTTGACCAAATGTACAAATCCTCAGTTATTCAGTTGTACATGTTTTAGTCTTTTAGTTTACAAATGATTTCAGAAATATGTTTATACTTGGTCTTGCATTCTCAGATATTATTGTTTTTGTGCATTCATGCTCAGTTATTCCATGTTTTTCAATTATTCCTTATCTCATATGCACAGTACCCCATGCATTTTAGCAGTCCTCATCTCATATACCAGTACATTCAAAGTATTCATGCTTATTTATTTCTTGATGTTTAGTTAGTCCTTATCTCACATGCACAGTACCCCATGCATTTCTGCCAGTCCTTATCTCATATACCAGAATATTTAACGTACTGACCGCATACTCTTCTTTGCGCTATGATGTCTTATATTATAGGTTTAGACACTTAGTTTCCCAATCATACTTAGACAACCTATTGTTATAGCAGCAACAACAGTGGTGAGTCCTCATCCACCGAGGACATATTATCTCTCATTCAGTTATTTCAGTATTTCATTATGTTTTTTCAGTCGGAGTTAGTTGGGGGCCTAACCCATCAACTCCTCAGTCAATTTAGAGTTTTTTAGATACTTAGACAATCAGTTAGATAGTTAGTCAGCTTTATTAGTTTTATTTGTGGTTTTTAGATACACCATTTGGTTTTCAGTATCTTATTACATGTTTCAAACTTGTGATTAAGTCACACTATCAGTATTTAGACTTGTTGTACTTTATTAGTTTATCTTCCCCACAGATGTTTTATTATTATTTTTTTTTTAGTGCTTACAGCAGGTACCAGCTCATAGGTTAGCTTGTAGTCACTTATGACCGTATGCACCATTGTCGTGACTAGGGGGTAGCCTTGGGTTGTGAAAAAACTTTGTCTCAGAGCCTAAGGTTTTAAAGTGTCCTAGGGAGTATTAAACCCATGTTGAGTAAAGTCTTGTGCATGGGTGTGAAGCGCACCATACTTATGGATGAGAGGCTACGAGATATTTTAGGAAAAGTTTTCCTTCTTTCAGTGTTTATGTCATGCGAAAGAGCATGAGTTCTTTTTAAACTCTCTTTATGATTCATCTTTGGTTCCATTTACAGATAATGTCTCCCAGAAAAAACAATGGAAGGAGTATTAGGGTTCATCCCACACCACCGCCTGTTCACTTAAACCGAATTCAGGGCCGCTTTCATGACTCTAGCCCATTCAGTAGCTACTTAGAACAACCAAAATATTGTTCCTCCCACCAATACTATGCTAAATAAAACTACGGCTAAGATATGGGATTTCACATGAATGAATCCCCCTTTGTTTTTGGGATCCAAGTCTGAGGAAGATCCATAAGAGTTTTTTGATATGGTTCAAAAAGTGATAGATATTATGGGCGTCACTTCAAGTGAGAGTGAAGAGTTGGCTTCATATCCGTTGCAGGATGTATCTCATACCTGGTATAAGCAGTAGAAAGAGGATAGGGGTATTAAGGCAGGGCCTGTAGAGTGGGAGGAATTTTCCATGACTTTCTTAGAAAAATTCTTTCCATTAGAGTTGAGGAAAGCTAAGGTGAAAGATTTCATCAATTTGAAGCAAGGTAGTATGAGTGTGAAGGAGTTCTCACTTAAGTTCACTCAGTTGACAAGGTATGCTCCTACTATGGTGGAAGACAATAGGTCTAGAATAAGTAAGTTTGTTTCTCGTGTATCTTATAGTATAGTCAAGGAGTGTCAGACTGCGATGTTGATTAAGGAGATGGACTTATCTAGACTTATGGTTCATTCTCAATAAATTGAGGATGAAAAGCATAAGGAGAAAGAGAGAGAATAAGAGGGCCAAAACAAGTAGTTTTAACTTTTCTCAGCTAAGTTCAGAGGGTGGTAACCGTTCTTAGTCCCGTAAAAATTTTTTAGCCCCAACTCCGTCTTCAGCTAGTGCACCAGTGCCTAAGTTCAGGAAAGAGGTTCAGGATAGGGCATCAGGCTTTAAGTCCCAAGGTAGTATGAACAGTATTTGTACTAATCTACTTTGCGGGAAATATGGCAGGCATCAACAAAGTGAGTGTAGAGATGGCAATGATGTGTGTTTTAGATGTGGCAAGCCAGGCCATAGAGTCAGAGATTGCCTAAAGGCTGGTTAGTAGGGTCAGTTCAGCCATCCTCCAGTTCCAGTCAATCGCCCAACTCAGTAGGGTGCCATTTCAATCACAACCAGTGGGTAACATCAAAATAAGTTGCATTCCCTCCAGACCCATTATGATCAGGAAAGTTCTCCTAATATACAGGTCTTTCATCTCCATGTTTATGCTTTATTAGATCCCAGAGCTTCACTCTCCTTTGTAACTCCCTATAAACAGTCGATTTTGGTATCATTCTTGGATCTTTAGCAGAACCTTTCTCATTGTCTACCCAGTAGGTAAATCTATTATAGCCAGACGGGTATATAGAAATTGCCCGATCATAATATCTCAAAAAATCACCTCAGTAGATCTTGTGGAGTTAGATATGATAGATTTCAATATCATTCTCGGCATAGATTGGCTCGACTCATGCTATGCTTCAGTTGACTGCAGAAATAGAGTCGTTCAATTTCAGTTCCTAATGAACCAATTATTAAATGGAGGGGTAGTACTTCAGTTCTTAGGTATCAAATTGTATTTTTATCTTAAAGCAAGAAAATGATATCCAAGGGGTGTGTGTACTATCTCGTTCGAGTCAAGGATTCTAGTTTTGAGACTCCAAGTCTTATGTCAGTTTTAGTAGTAAAGGAATTTCCAGATGTGTTCCCTGAAGATTTTCTTGGAGTTCCTCCCAAAAGGGAAATTGACTTAGAAATAGATCTCCTTTGAGATACCCAACCTATATCTATTCCACCTTATAGAATATCTCCAACTGAGCTTAAGGAGTTGAAGGATCAGTTGAAATATCTCTTTGATAAGGGATCCACCAGGCCTAGTATTTCTCCTTGGGGAGCTCCAGTCTTGTTTATGCATAAGAAAGATGGTTCTCTCAGAATTTGCATCGATTACCGTCAGTTGAATAAAGTCACAATCAAGAATATGTATCCACTCCCTAGGATTAATGACTTGTTCGACCAACTTCAGGGTGCCAGTTATTTCTCTAAGATAGACCTCAGATCTAGCTATTATCAGCTTAAAGCCAGAGAACGTGACATTCTAAAGACAACCTTCAGAACTTGGTATGATCACTATGAATTTCTAGTTATGTCTTTTGGAATAATGAATGACCCTACAACGTTCATGGATTTGATGAATAGGGTGTTCAAGCAGTACTTGGACATGTTTATTAGTCATCATTGACGATATCCTTATTTATTCCCATAATGAGAATGATCATGCAGACTATTTGAGAATTGTGTTGTAGACCCTTAGAGCTCATTAGTTGTTCACCAAATATAGTAAGTGCAAATTTTGCATAAGATCAGTATCTTTACTTGGCCATATTATTTTTGGTGATAGCATTAGAGTTGATCCTTAAAAGTTCAAAGCAGTAAGAAACTGGCCCATACCCATCTCTCTATTAGATATTAGGAGTTTCTTGGGTTTAGCTGGCTATTACAGATGGTTTGTTGAAGGGTTTTATTCTATTGTATCTCCCATGTCTCGATTGACTTAGAAGTAGGACAAATTTCAGTGGTTAAATTCGTGCGAGTCGAGTTTTCAAGAGTTGAAGACTCGACTCACCTCAGCCCCAGTCTTGACATTGCCAAATAATTTAGATGGGTTTATAGTTTATTGTGATTCTTCCAAAGTTGGTCTTGGTTGTGTATTGATGAAGAGAGGTAAGGTCATAGCCTATGCCTCTAGACAACTTAAAACCCATGAAAATAACTATCCTACCCATGATCTTGAGTTGGTAGTTGTTATTTTTTCCTTGAAAATTTGGAGGCATTATCTTTATGGGGTTCATGTTGATGTGTTCACAGATCACAAAAGTTTGCAGTATGTGTTCTCACAGAAAGATTTAATTCTTCATTTGAGATGGTGGCTTGAGTTGTTAAAAGATTATGATATGAGTGTGTTGTATCATACGGGCAATGCCAATGTAGTGGTAGATACCCTTAGTAGATTGTTTATGGGTAGTGTTTCTCATGTTGAGGAGGATAAGAAGAAGTTAGTTCGTAAGGTTCATCAACTTACTAGATTAAGTGTTCGATTGGTTAACTCAGCTGAAGGTAGTGTATGGATTCAAAATAGTTCAGAATCATCATTAGTTGCCGAAGTAAAGGAAAAGAAAGATAGAGATCCCAGTCTAGTTAAGTTGAAGGAATCAATTAGAGATCAAATGGTGTGTTGCATTTCCAGGGCAGGTTATGTGTTCTGTGTATTGATGAGTAGAGGCAACACATTTTGGTAGAAGCATATAGTGTGCGTTATTCCATTCATCCAGGGGCCACCAATATGTACCATGCCTTGCAAGAAATCTATTAGTGGAATGGTATGAAGAAGGATATTACAGAGTATGTGGCTAAGTATTCAAATTTTTAGTAGGTTAAAGTTGAGAACCAGAGGCCTAGTGGTACATTGTAGGAGTTCAGTATCCACACTTAGAAATAGGAAGTGGTGAACATGTATTTTTTGATAGGTTTGCCTCATACGCGTCATCAACATTATTCAATTTAGGTCATTGTAGACAGAATGGCCAAATCAGCTTATTTCTTACCAGTTCATACTTCGTACTCAGCTGAGGCTTATGCCAAACATTATATTAGGAAGTTGGTTAAGTTGCATGGGATTCCATTATCTATCATATTACTTAGAGGTAATCAGTTTACTTCTTACTTTTGGAAGGCTTTTCAGAAGGGTCTTGGTACCCAAGTTTATCTCAGTATATCTTTTCATCCTCAGAGAGATGGAAAGGTAGAGAGAACCATTCAGACCTTAGAGGACATGTTGAGAGCATGTGCTATTGATTTTAAAGGTAGTTGGGATGACCACTTACCTTTGGTTGAGTTTGCCTACAATAACAACTATCACTCAAGTATCCAGATAGATCCATTTGAGGCTCTCTATAAGAGGAGATGTAGATCTCCTATTGGTTGTTTGAGACCAGTGAGGCTACTTTAATATGGCCTGATTCAGTGTTTAATGCGATGGAGAAAGTTGAGTTGATTAGGGAGAGGCTGAAGACAACCCAAAGCTATCAGAAACCCTATGCAAATGTGAGGAGAAGAGATCTTAAGTTTGAGGTTAGTGATTTAGTCTATTTTAAAATCTCATCCATGAAGGGAGTGAATAGATTTGGCAAGAAGGAGAAGCTCAGTCCCCGATATGTTAACCCTTATAGAATTTTGAACTATTTTGGGAAGGTAGTTTATGAGCTAGAGTTGCCTACATATTTGGCATCAGTTCATCCAGTGTTCCATGTTTCTTTGTTAAAGAAATGCATTGGTGATTCAGCTGTTGTTGTTCAATTAGAAGGTATGGATGTTCAGGATAGCCTTTCCTATGACTAAGTTCCAGATGAGATCCTTAATCACCAGATTCATAGGCTAAGGAATAAAGAAGTTTCCTTGGTTAAAGTTCTATGAGAAATCAATATGTTGAGGGAGCTACTTGGGAAGCAGAAGTAGATATGCATACTAAATACCCTCATCTTTTCTTCGCAAACTCAGGCTCATCTTGAGGTAACTGATTTACTTATATTGACTCTTTTCCATTCTCAGATCCATCTATATAACCATTCTCATGTCATTGCATACATTCACTAAATTAGTTCAGTTTATCTATCATATTTCAGAAACAGTTATCTAATCATATTCCCAATTATGCATGTTCAATATGTGATCTCACTTGCCTTAGTTTAGTACTCTCAGTCTAGCCAATCTCATTCGAGGACGAATATTCCCAAAGGGGAGATGTTGTAACACCCTGCAAGTTTCTAAGCTAGAAGTCGGACCTTCGTTCCCACATGTGTAAACTCTAGTCTCATGATTCATACTTGAATACATGTTTCATGATCATTAATCTAGTGTGAAGAGAGATTATAAGGTGAATTTGTTTTTCATAGGAATCACTTAGAGCAAAGTGAGCTAAGAGCCTTTGATTCGGCCAAAATTTTGATGTTTGATTTCCATAAGGGTCATATTTTAATGAGTCTAACTTCTTACATATGTTGATTTTTTCAGATTAAGACCCACCAAATTGTAGATAATAGAATTAGTTTACCAACTATACGAATTTCGCCTAAATTTGATACCCAAGCGAAAAGTTATATCCATGCAAAGGGTCGTGCATTGCATGACAAATTGCAAAGGGACACTGTAAAGAGTGTGTGATTGGCCATGCATCGCCCACTTAAGGACTGTACGATTGTGCATGCGTCTCCCACCTTGGCTTGGGAGTTTGGCTGTGCGTCGCTTGGGTAATTGCACAATGCCAAAAGTGCTCCATTTTGACTTAAATCAAGGGCGTTGAATTCTTTTCACACCGCTAAACCATCCCTAATCACTCCAAAATGAATTAAGGGAGTTTTACACACATTGACTCCACTCTCTTAGCCCTAAAAATTAGTATACGACTCCAAAGCCCTTCTTTCCATTGTAAGAACAAGATTTAAGCCCTTTTTTAAGAAATCAAGGAATTCAAGCTTTAAGTTTAAGAAATCCTCAAGGAATCTTCAAGAATTCATCTAGTGAGGTATGTCTGATGTTCATACATGGGCCCCTTTCACCCATAAAGTCCAAGAATTCTCTTTTGGTTTAAATTATGAGTTTTTACATGTTAAATCTCCGTGAATCTCTTTATTTATCAAAGTACAAATTATGGTTATAAATGTTTACAAGTGGAATGAGTCATATCATGTTTTGAGTGATGAAATTCCATATCATGTTTAATTTTCTTTGGATAAATCCCCAATATATGAATTTAGCCATGTAATCCTATTTTTCCTCATGTTTGAGACATTCTCAAGTTTAAGTGTATATTTCTACATGTTTGATGAAATGCCCATGTTTGGGACCATAATCACATATTACAGTATTTCAAATTTTATATTGCATTTTTATACTCATTTAGTGATGGTGGGTTATGAATATCCAATACCTATGTGTTTTACATGAATTCAACTTTTCAAGTACTTAAGCGGTTAATCCACGAATCTTATCAGTATACTTACATATTTATGACCATGATGAGAACTATCAATTATATAATAATGTATAATTGAGTTTAGTCCATTCCAGTGTCAGTTCAGTTGGGAGTAGGATTTAGTACTGAGCGAACCCAGGGATGAGGGATCACCTGACAGTAGAGAGTGTGACCCTTAGTAGCAATCCTCGAGTTATAGAACTACGTAGCCAGCGTAGGTTAGAGATATCTACCTACTAATTGAGGATTGACACATATCTCATTATAGCACCTGTCAGTTGAGGGTGACTCCTTAGTCCTTCAGGACCATAGTTTAGTGGATACACATAGCCAGTGTTAGTACCCGTGGCATGGTACTAACACCCTTCCAACTCGGGTTATAGGTTGGACCTCGATAAGCTCAGATTGGGACATGTTAGTTAGATGATACCTCCTACAGTCTCTGTATAGTATTCAATGTATTTTTAGTTCAGGTTTACTTGACCAAGTGCACTGATCCTCAATTATTCAGTTATACAGATTTCAGTCTTTTAGTTTATTAAAGATTTTAGAAATATGTTTATACTTGGTCTTGCATTCTCAAATATTATAGTTTTTATGAATTCATGTTGTTTAGTTAGTCCTTATCTCTTATGCACAGTACCCCATGCATTTCAGCCAGTCCTCATCTCATAGACCAATACATTTAAAGTATTCATGCTCAGTTATTTTATGTTGTTCAGTTAGTCTTTATCTCAAATGTATAGTAGCCTATCCATTTCAGCCAAGATACATCAACTGAATTAAACTAGCATATGTTCAGTATATTCAAAGTACTGATTGCATAATCTTCTTTGCGATATGATGTCTTATATCATAGGTTCGAATGCTCAGTTTCCCGACCATACTTAGACAACCCATTGTTACAGCAATAAAAAGAGTGGTGAGTCCTCATCCCTTGAGGACATATTATCTCTCATTCAGTTATTTCAGTATTTTATTATGTTTTGTCAATTGGAGTTAGTTGGGGGCCTGTCCTATCAACTCTTTAGTTCGTTTAGATGATTTCAGATGCTCAAACAGCCAGTTAAACAGTTAGTCAGCTTTATCAATTTTATCAGTGGTTTTTAGTATCTTATTAGATATTTCAGACTTTTGATTAAGTCATACTAGCAATATTTAGGCTTGTAGTACTTTATCAGTTTATCTTCCATATAGATGTTTTATTGTATATTTTATTTAGTGCTCACAGTAGGTACCAACTCATAGGTTAGCTTGTGGTCACTTGTGACCGTAAGCACCATTGTCGCGACTAGGGGGTAGCCTTGGGTAGTGATAATGTGGCATTCCAAATATAGCTTTTAGAATTCGGTATGGTCACTTTGAATTCGTTGTTATGTCCTTTGGACTAACAAATGTCCCTGCAACTTTCATGGACTTGATGAACAGGGTGCTCAAGTAGTACTTAGACATGCTCGTCATTGTCTTCATTTATGACATCTTTGTCTATCCCCATAATGAGAATAATCATGCAGACCATCAGAGAATTATGTTGCAGACCCTTAGAGATCATCAGTTGTTTGCTAAATTCAGTAAGTGCAAATTTTGGCTAAGATCAGTAGCTTTCCTTGGCCATATTATTTTTGGTGATGGCATTAGAGTTGACTGTCAAAAGACTGAAGTACTGATAAAATGCCCAGACCCATCTCTCCATCAGATATTAGGAGTTTCTTAGGTTTGGATGGCTATTACAGGTAGTTTGTTGAAGGGTTTTCTTTTATTGAATCCCTCATGTCTTGATTGACTTAAAAGAAAGTCGAATTTTGGTGGTCAGATTCTTGTGAGAATAGCTTTCAAGAGTTAAATACTTGACTCACTTTCTCCTCCGTCTTGACTTTGCTAAATGGTACAAATGGATTTGTAGTTTACTATTATGCTTCCAGAGTTGGTCTTTGTTGTGTTTTGATGCAGAGAGGAAAGCTCATAGCCTATGCCTTTATATATCTAAAACCCCATAAAAAGAATGATCTTACCCATGATCTTGAGTTGGCAGCAATTGTTTTCGCCTTGAAAATTTAGAGACACTATCTTTATGGGGTTCATGTTGATGTGTTCACTGACCATAAGAGTTTATGGTACATGTTCACGTAGAAAAATTTGAATCTTTGTCAGAGAAGGTGGTTTGAGTTGTTAAAAGATTATGATATGAGTGTGTTGTATCATCTGGGCAAGGCCAATGTAGTGGCAAACTCCCTTAGTAGATTGTCCATGGGTAGTGTTGCTCATGTTGAGGGAGATAAGAAAAGTTAGTCAGTGAGGTTCATCAGCTTGCTAGATTAGGTGTTAGGTTGGTTGATTCAGCTGAAGGTAGTATATAGGTTCAGAATGGTTTGGAATCTTCCTTGGTCGCTAAAATGAAAGAAAAGCAAGACAGAGATCCTAGTTTGGTTAAGTTAAAGGAGGCAGTTAGAGATCAGAAATGGAGGTTTTCTCCCAAGGAGGAGATAATGTTCTTTGTTGTCAAGGTAGGTTGTGTGTTTCGAGTGTTGATGAGTTGATACAGCGAATACTTGCAGAAGCATATGGTGCGTGGTATTTTATTTACCCAGGATCTAGTAAGCTATACCGTTATTTGCAAAAAATCTATTGGTGGAGTGGTATGAAGAAGGATTTTGTTGAGTTTGTGGCTAAGTGTTCAAACTGTCAGCAGGTCAAAGTTGAGCACCAAAGGCCTAGTGGTATATTACAGGAGTTTAGCATCCCCACTTAGAAGTGGGAGGTGGTGAACATGGACTTTGTGACAGGGTTTTCTCGTATGCATCATCAATATAATTCAATATGGGTCATTGTAGATAAAATGACCAAATCAACTCATTTTTTGCTAGTTTATACTTCGTACATAGCTGAGGATTATACCAGGCTTTATCTTAATAAGTTGGTTAAGTTGCATAGGATTCCATTGTCTATCATTTCAGATAGAGGTACTTAGTTTACCACTCACTTTTGGAAGGCTTTTCAGAAGATTCTTGGTACCCAAGTTCATCTCAGTACAACTTTTCATCCTCAAACAGGCTGTCAGGCGAAGAGGATCATTCAAACCCTAGAGGACATGTTTTATTGATTTTAAAGGTAGTTGGGATAACTACTTACCTTTGATTGAGTTTGCCTATACAATAGTTATCACTCTAGTATTCAGATGGCTCTGTTTGAGGCTCTCTATGGAAGGAGATATAGGTCTCCTATTGGTTGGTTTGAAGTAGGTGAAACTGCTTTGATAGGGCCAGATTCAGTATTTCAAGTGATGGAGAAAGTTTAGTTGATTTGGAATAGGCTGAAGACATCCCAAAGCTATCAGAAATCTTATGCAAACGTGAGGGGAAGAGATCTTGAGTTTGAGGTTAATAATTTGCTCTATTTAAAGATTTCACCAATAAAAGGAGTGAAGAGATTTGGAAAGGGAGGAAAACTCAGTCCCCGCTATGTTGTCCCATTCAAAATCTTAAATCATTTTTGAAAGGTAGCTTATGAGCTTGAGTTACTAGCAGATCTAGCATCAGTGTATCCAGTGTTCCATGTTTCTTAGTTAAATAAATGAATTGGTGATTCATTTATTGTTGTTCCTTTAGAAGGTACAGATGTTCAGGATAGCCTTTCCTACGAAGAAGTCTAGTTGAGAACCTTAATCGTCAGATTCGTTGACTAAGGAAAAAAGAAATTCCCTTGGTTAAAGTTCTTTGGCAGAATCAGTCTGTTGAGGTAGATACTTGGGAAGGAAAAGAAGATATGCAAACCAAGTACCCTCATCTTTTCTCTGTAAACTCAGATTCAACTTGAGGTAATGATTTTCCTTAGATTGAGTCTTTTTCATTCTCAGTTCAGCTATGTAACTATTCTCATGTATTATATGCATTCACGAAATCAGTTCAGTTCATGTATCATGCTTCAGGTTCAGTTGAGTAATCATGTTCCAAGTCATCCATGTTCAGTAAATGATCTCAGTATCCTCTGTGTTCTCAGCTAAACCAGTCTCATTCGGGGATGAATGTTCCCAAGGGGGAGATATTATAATACCCCGTAATATTCCAAGTTCAATTGAGCTCTTAGTTGCATTCTTAAGGGGTCCAAGTCTTGAAAATCTCACTAAGTTTTGAGGACTTAGTCATTTTCAAGACCCCTAAACTTTGCAGATTTTTAGTTTGGCCTTCCTAACCTTGGAATATTGAATTTTAAGTTGATTCATGGTTAGGGAGGGTAAAAGTATGTCTCAGGTGAATTTTGGGATTTCTGGATGAGGTTCAAGACGTGTTTGGATAGCCAAAATAGCAAGGCAACACAATAAGACCATGACGCGTTACTCTCTCCTACGGTGAGGAGATCCACAATGTGTTGCTCTCTTCCCCGGAATAAGCGATGCAGTGCGTTGCTCTCTCTTGTGGATAGAGAGGCACGATGCATGGTTCTGTCTTGCACAGTGTTATGGTGTAAGTGCCCAAGGGGAATTTAAGTCATTTTCCTCATCCTATTCCCTCCTTAATATGATTTTGAACTTCCAAAAGGGCATTATTTGCCCTTTTCACTCCAAATTACCCTCAAGAAATCCTCCTTCTTCCCCAAGAACAAACCCAAGCTTCATTCTCAAGAAATCAAAGGTTTAAGGTTCTAAGTTCAAGCAATCTTCAATATTGTAGGTATTAAGGTATGGGGGATGTTCATCCATAGGTCTCGTTCACCTATGGAGCCCAAAAATCTTCTTTTTCAACTAAAGAATGGATTTTTATCTTATTATGGAGTTTTGTATGTTCAAGGTAAATTAAATTCATGTATTTCTTTAGGAGTTTGACTCTAATCATGTAACACCCCAATTTTCTGAACCAAAATGCTACACGATGCTCATGATCCCAAAGGACCACAAGACAACCCATGACTGATATCTGTACCTGTATACTACAAAATATGCATAAAATGCGGAAACATGAACATGAAAGGACATAAGGTTCGAACTGAATAAACGTCTGATAACAAAATATCTGAAAAAGGTATAACAATACCAAAATAAGTCATAAATACTGAAAATAATGAGATCTGAATATCTAATCAGACATCTAGTCTGAAAGCCTCTAACTGAACTGAATAAAGAGTTGAAGGAACATGTCTCCAACTAACTCCATATAGCAACTGAATAGTAAATGTATCAATAATCATATCGTCCTCGAATGAAAAGGAATCACTGTAAACTCTGAACACTGGAATGCTACTACTGATTTGGAGCTCATTCCTCTAAACCTATGGTGTAACATAAGAGAAAGCACCATAGTGAAAATGCATCAGTACGTCTGAATGTAATGAGTATACAAGTGAGGTAGGCTATATGCAAAGGGTTATATACATGAAAAATGCTAACTAATATGAACGTGAGAATACATAAATGTATAAACAACTATAACTAAACTCGTGATGATGCTGACTACTGAGTCTGAATGCTAACGACATGACTTTACTATTACTAAGGTACTGAATAGATTATTGACGATTTCTAATAGTTCAAATTAGGAAGAACTAGTTTGAATGACTGTGTCTAATAGTCCTGAAACTGAATACTGGTAATGTGAGCTATGACAACTGATATAGATGATATAACTGTAATGATCGGACTAATCGATATAACCGATACTGAGCAACTATATCTGATAGTCTAAGTTCTGATGGAACTATCTGAGTTCTGTTCTACTTAGAGTAACTAAATCTGAGATCAGTCCTATCTAGCGGGTGATCATGAGTATACTGATAATAAGGATGATTTGACTTAGTCTGAGATTAGTCCAATCTAGCAGGTGATCTTTAAATCTAATGATTCTGATACTGATTAATCATAGTTGAGATCAGTCCTAGCTAATGGGTGATCTTGAAGTCTATTTACAATGATAAGCATTGAATGTATCTAACAGTACTGAATATGTACTACTAAGCTGAGTTGACTGTGTCTGAAAGCCCTGATTCTGTAACTAAAACTGTGGGATGTGTTCATCTACCCGACATGCCCCAAGCTTAGATGACTGAGGTCCAATCTCTACTCTGACTTGAAGGGTGTCAGTATCACACCACCAGTAAAAACATCTGCTATGAAGTCAGTCCTAATCTAGCAGGTGACTCCTGGGATCAGTCCTATACATATAAATGTGCTAACGGGTGACCCCTGAGTATGTCAGTCCTAACTAACGGGTTCCATCTCATACCTACACTGGCAACGTAGTTCTAGAACTTAGGGATTGCTTCTAGGGATCTCAGTCCTATTCTAGCGGGTAAGCCCTCATCGCTAGGTTCAATCGGTGCTGAATCCTACTCCCATCTGAAAGACACTAAACTGAATAACTGGGCTGAACTAAATAACTTAACTAAACTGATTTGCTGAACTGAGACAGATTAACTGAACTGATACTAGTGGTATTGTTTAGCAGAGCTAAAACTGAGTTTACTGGATTCCAATGACGGACGGAATATAATATGTTCTGACGACTGATTAAGAGTACTAAAGTTACTGAGATTTACTGAGGTTATTGAGCACTGAGATTACCAAGAATACTGAACTACTGAGATTACTGAGTTTTCCTGAGTCACATGACTGACTGATTTCTATAGATCATGGCTTGACTGAGAGTATCGTGAAAACATGACATGGCTCTAGGCATACAACTATATTTTTTGGGTACAAGTGCCCCCAGGACTTGATGGAAGGAAACTGACACACATGACTGACTTGATCATAAGAGTGGAGTCCATAATCCACAATATCATAAATAAGGGATTTCATACTAAACATGGTTCTCAACAATCTATTTCATGGAATGGAATTTCATACAACATGTATATACTTGCATAGGTTTCAATATCATGCTCATTACATATTACAATCACAATCCATAATATCATAACTTGGGGAATTTCATAAAGTACATGGGTATTCTACATCTTGTACATGAGTGGGTTTTGCAAGTAGGCATAGCATAATTCCGTAAGACTAGTTCATGAGTAATCCAACAGTGTTCACAAGACACATTATCAACATGGATGACATTGAATCATAAAGGCCTATCATGAATCCTTCACTTAGTCACAATTTAGCTAGAATGCATGATTTCTAGTCTCTTAGGTATTTTATCAAACACCTTACATTCACTCTTTAAGGCATAGGTGTATTCACAAACTTATACCACTTTAATCCACCCAAATTCATGGGTTCCAACTATATGATCACAATCTTCCTGGAAGTTCATCAAATTCCCACTCTATAACAAAAACCACAAACAACAACATGAATACAACCATGTCACTACAAAAAATTCATGATTTTGTTATCAAAGATTGATTCTTGAACTTCACGAATGAAAGGAATCCATGGATTAACACTATGCATACCTTAACGACAATGAAATTATTGAAAGATTGGACCTTCAAGCTTGATTATGCAACTTTAGTAGTTTTTCTCCTTCTTGTTCTTTTGGATAATGAACTTAATATGTTAATAGGGTTTTAATGTGATTAGAATCTATAAATTTTATGAGGTTAAGTATTGGGACGTGTAAGGAGTGTTAAAAGACTTAATTATCATCAAAATAACTCAAAAACTAAGTGTTTTTCGTGGATAAAATCATAAGTGTACATCGCACACCTCATCGGACATGCTAAGGTGAGCACCGCACATCCTATCGCATAAGATAAGATGTGCGTCTCACATTCTATCGCATACTTGAGGGTGTGTGCCGCACAACCTGTCATACACTTGTTCCAGTAGCCATGTGCGATTGTTTATTCGTCCCACTCCTACTTTGCAGGGCCATAACTTCTTGGTCGGGTGTTGGATTTTTATAAAATTGGAATTGTTGGAAAGATAATTTGATTCTCTACAATTTGATGGTTCTAAATCTTCCAAAATGTCACATATAGATCAAGTTATCTTTGTTCAAAGGTCACTCTTGCAAAATCACACACTAAAACTTGATGGATCCAAAAGCTATTAGCTTGACTTACTCTGAGTGACTCACATGAGCATGCTTAAGACATCATAAGATATCTTATCGCTAGGATACTCATTGTAAATCATGAACTCAAATATGAATCACAGGATATGAGATTTCATACGTAGGAGAACTGATTCATTTCCTAGATTGGAAACATACGGGGTATTATAATATCTCCCCCTTGGGAACATTCGTCCTCGAATGATACTGGTTGAGATGAGAGAAAAGACAACTTACAATAATATATAGCATGAATGACTGATCATGATTTCATGGATGACATGACTAAAAATTGAGCATATCATACTGTATATGCATATCTGATGCATGGGTAACTGATTTATGAATGTAGGACTGAATGTTCTGATAAATTGAGTTTCTCAAACTGAGAATGCATATCTGATACTTAACTGATAAGTTGAATCCATGCATATCTGATGCATGATTACATGAATGACATGATACGTGAATGCATAACTGAAAATACTGATAAGCTGACCACACATATCTGATGCGTGAATACATGACTGAACTGACTCACGAACATGGGACTAAACATGCAATGGTAAAGGCACTAAGTTTGAACTGAAACATGAGAACATGACTGATTCTGCTATATGACATATGGACTGAACATTATGAACTGAAATGAACCTCTAAATACTTGACTTACAGCTGAGGTCTAACTTGAAGGTCAACTTATGAGTACCCTCTATTCTAGACTAAATTCATTATGCAAGGAGAAATTGAAGGATCTAAGGCATGAGAGCGTTAAGAGAAAGTGGGGTATCTCTCTCTTGGAATGCTATGTCCCTCTAAGAACGCTTACCTTACGGAGATACTGTGTGATGCACAGGGCATCTACGAACTAGATTATAACTAAACTTTGAGAGTCTGAAACTAATGCATGATGCATGAGGTGAACTGAACTTGCAACTACTAGGAGGTTCTACCTTGAAATAGTTACATTCTCTGAGATTTTGGATAGCATGAATAGATGCAAGGATGAGAAAACAAGCTATACAAATCTAACTGCTCACTGGAACAACATGAATATTGAAAGAAGGGAAGCTGTTCCTAAAACATTGCACATAAGTGTGGTGCACAACACACTCATGTACAAGACTCTACTAGATGCGGCTTTCAGATTTCCTAGGAATTTATTGAACCTTAGGCTCTGATACCAAGTTTGTAAAACCCTGATTTTCTGAATCAGAATGCTAGACAGTGCTCATGACCCCAAAGGACCACAAGCTAACCCATGACTGATATCTGTACCTATATACTGCAAAATATACATAAAATGCAGAAACATAAAAATGAAAGGCCATAAGGTTCGAACTGACTAAACGTCTGATAACAAAATGTCTGAAAAAGGTATAACAATACCAAAATAAGTCATAAATACTGAAAATAATGAGATCTAAATATCTAATCTGAAATCTAGTCTGAAAGCCTCTAACTGAGCTGAATAAGGAGTTGAAGGAATATGTCTCCAACTAACTCCATATAGCAACTGAATAGTAAATATTGCAATAATCATATCATCCTCGAATGAGAAGGACTCACTGCAAACTCTAAACACTAGAATGCTACTGCTAATCTGGAGCTCGTTCCTCTGAACCTATGGTGTAACATAAGAGAAAGCATCATAGCGCAAATATATCAGTACATCTAAATGTATTGAGTATACGAGTGAGGTAGGCTAAATGCAAAGGTTTATATGCATGGACAATGCTAACTAATATGAACGTGAGAATACATACATGCATAAAAAACTATAACTAAACTCATGATAATGCTGACTACTGACTACTGAGTATGAATGCTGACGACATAACTTCACTGTTGCTGAGGTACTGAAAAGATTATTGACTATTTCTGACAGTTCAAATTATGAAGACCTGGTTTGAATGACTGTGTCTAATAGTCCTGAAAATGAATACTGGTAACGTGAGCTATGACAACTGATATAGCTGATATAACTGTAATGATTGGACTAATCGATATAATCGATACTGAGCGACTCTATCTAACAGTCTAAGTTTTGATGGAACTATCTGAGTTTCGTTCTACTTAGAGTAACTAAATCTGAGATCAGTCCAACCTAGTGGGTGATCATGAGCATACTGATAATAAGGATGACTTGACTTAGTCTAAGATCAGTCCTATCTAGCGAGTGATCTTTAAATCTAATAATTCTGATACTGATTAATCATAGTTGAGATCAGTCCTAGCTAATGGGTGATGTTAAAGTCTATTTACAATGATAAGCATTGACTGTATCTAACAATACTGAATCTGTACTACTAAGATGAGTTGACTGTGTCTGAAAGCCCTAATTCTGTAACTGAAACTATGGGATGTGTTCATCTAACCGACGTGCCCCAAGCTAAGCTGATTGGGGTCCAATCTCTGCCCTGATTAGAAGGGTGTTAGTACCGCACCACCAGTAAAGACATATGCAGTGGAGTCAGTCCTAATCTAGCGGGTGACTCCTGGGATCAGTCCTATACATATAAATATGCTAATGGGTGACCCCTGAGTATGTCAGTCCTATCTAGAGGGTGACATCTCGTACCTACACTGGCAATGTAGTTCTGGAACTTAGGGATTGCTTCTAGGGATCTCAATCCTATTCTAGCGGGTGAGCCCCCATCCCTAGGTTTTCTCGATGCTGAATCCTACTCCCATATGAAAGACACTGAACTGAATAACTAGGCTAAACTAAATAACTTAACTGATCTGATTTGCTGAATTGATATTGATTAACTGAACTGATACTAGTGGTATTGTTTAGCGGAGCTAAAACTGAGTTTACTGGATTTCGATGACGGACGGAATATAATGAGTTCTGAGGACTGATTAAGAGTACTGAATTTACTGAGATTTTCTATGATTACTGAGGTTACTGAGCACTGAGATTACTGAACTACTGAGATTACTGAGTTTTCTTGAGTCACATGACTGACTGATTTCTATAGATCATGGCTTGACTGAGAGTATCGTGAAAACATGAAATTGCTCTAGGCACACAACTATATTTTTTGGGTACAAGTACCCCCAGGACTCGATGGAAGGAAGCTGACACATGACTGACTTGATCATAAGAGTAGAGTCCATAATCCACAATATCATAAATAAGGGATTTCATACTAAGCATGGTTCTCAATAATCTATTTCATGGAAGGGAATTTCATACAACATGTATATATTTGCATAGCTTTCAGTATCATGCTCATTACATATTACAACCACAATCCATAATACTATAACTTGGGGAATTTCATGAAGTACATGGGTATTTTGCATCTTGTAAATGAGTGGGTTTTGCAAGTAAGCATAGCATAATTCCATAAGACTAGTTCATGAGTAATCCAACAGTGTTCACAAGACATATTATCAACATCGATGACATTGAATCATAGAGGCCTATCATGAATCCTTCACTTAGTCACAATTTATCTATAATGCATGATTTCTAGTCTCTTAGGTATTCTATCAAACACCTTACATGCACTCTTTAAGGCATAGGTGTATTCACAAACTTACACCACTTTAATCCACCCAAATTCATGGGTTCCAACTATATGATCACAATCTTCCTGGAAGTTCATCTAATTCCCACTCTATAACACAACCACAAACAACAACATGAATAAAACCATATCAACACAAAACATTCATGATTTTGTTATCAAAGATTGATTCTTGAACTCCACGAATGAAAGGAATCCATGGATGAACACTATGCATACCTTAATGGCGATGAAATTGTTGAAAGATTGGACCTTCAAGCTTGATTATGCAACCCTAGTAGTTTTTCTCCTTCTTGTGCTCTTGGATAATGAACTTAAGATCTTAATAGGGTGGTAATGTGATTAGAAGCTATAAATTTCGCGAGGTTAAGTATTGGGACGTGTAAGGAGTGTTAAAAGACTTAATTATCCTTAAAATAACTCAAAAACTAAGTATTTTTCGTGGCTGAAATCATAAGTGTGCTTCGCATACCTCATCGCACATGCTAAGGTGTGCGCCGCACATCCTATCGCATAATATAAGGTTTGCGTCACACATTCTATCGCACACTTATGGGTGTGCGCCGCACAACCTATCACACACTTGTTCCAGTAGCCATATGCGATTGTTTATGCGTTGCACTCCTACTTTGCAGGGCCATAACTTCTTGCTCGGGTGTCGTATTTTTATAAAATTGGAATCGTTGGAAAGATAATTCAATTATCTACAATTTTGTGGGTCTAAATATGCCAAAATGTCATATATAAATCACGTTATCATCGTTAAAAGGTCACTCTTACGAAATCACACACTAAAACTTGATGGATCCAAAAGCTATTAGCTTGCCTTACTCTGAGTGACTCACATGAGCATTCTTAACAAATAATAAGATATATTATCACTAGGATACTCATTGTAAATCATGTACTCAAATATGAATCACAGGATATGAGGTTTCATACGTAGGAGAACTGATTCATTTCCTAGCTTGGAAACATACGGGGTATTACAATTCATGTCCACGAATGATTTCATGAAAAGCTAGGTTATCTCATACTTTAATATTCAATCTCCCTTGTTATATTCAAGTGAATTATATGTTCTATTATCAAGTTGAGATCTTATTCATGTAACCATGTTGTTTCCCATGTTTTAAGACACCCCATGTTCAAATTCATGATTCTCATATGTTTGTGAAATGTCTATGTTTTGGGATCTTTGAACCATGATTACATACTACAATATTTCAAGGTTGATATTGTATTTTATAATCATTCAGTGCTGGCGTATTATGAACACCCGATACCTAAGTGTTTTACATGATTTCCATTCTTCAAGTAACAAGTTAGTCAGACCATGATTTTAATATCATATTCAGAACACCATGATCATGTTAAGAATTATAAGTTTACATATTTATAATTACCTTAGAATCCGTAGGAACTATTATTTTTAGAATACCATGACCTGAGCTTATCAATTATCAATTATCAGTGCACGCACCAGTTAGTAATTCAGTATGTTTCAGTTTGGAGTAGGATTTAGCACCGAGTGGGAAGTGCGGGTTCAGCGCATCCTACTTCTCCAGAAACTACGTGCCAATGTAGGTTTAGGGGCCTCGTCAGAGAGTGTTTCCCCCTTAACCAATATGGGCTCAGTTTAGTGATCACTCCAGTTCAGGTTCTATTCCTATGGAAAGGATAGAATAGCCCTCCTCAATGTGGGTTAGACGTTAGGCTCCATGATAGCTCACATGGTTTATGTTAGTGTATTTAAGTTCAGGTTTGCTTGATCAAGTGTACAGTTTGGCAGTTAATTAGTCATACAGATTTTAGTCTTTCAGTTTATAGATTATTTCAGAAACATGTTTATGCTTGGTCTTGCATTCTCAGATCTTACATGTTCATGTATTCATGCTGAGTAATCTCATGCATTTCAGCCAGTCCTCATCTCATAGACCAGTACATTTAAAGTACTGACTGCATACTTTTATTCACTCTATATTGTCTTATTACATAGGTTGGGATGCACAGTTTCCCAACTGTTCTTAGACAGCTCAGCGTTACTCAGCAACAGTAGTGGTGAGTCCTCATCTATCAAGGATATGATTTGTTTATCTCAGTTGTTTCAGTATTTCTATATGTTCAGTCAGTCGAAGTTAGTTGGGAGTTTGTCCCATCAACTCCTCATGATGTTTAGAGGCTTTCAGACATATCAGTTAGACAGACTGTCAGTTCTTTCAGTATTATCAGTTGCTTAGACAGATAGTTTGATTTCTAGTATTCTATCAGATATTTCAAACATGTTTTGATGCGTATTTCAATATTCAGATTTACAGTATTTCACTAGCTTATCTTTAGCACATGTATTATATTACTGTTTTACTCAGTGCTCATAGCAGGTACTAGTTCATGGGTTAGCTTGTGGTCACTTGTGATCATAAGCACCATTACCGTGACTAGAGGGTAGACTCGGGTCGTGACACCAATCAAGATAGTAATAAAAAGATAAACAAGTCAAATGAAAGTTCTAAGAGTCAACACTAATAACCCAACCCACACTTTTCCACAAAAGCCTCAAAAACCAGAATATTAACTAAGTCAGGACATGCCCCCGACCACGACCAAATAAATCCATAATTTCCAAAATATGAAAGAAACCTAATGACATAATAGGGACTTCCAAAAGATGAAAGCTCACCACTTCACAGCAGATCCACAAGAGTACCAAATCACCTAGCACTGCACAAGAGTAATAGAAAATCCCTCGAACCCTACATCATAAAATGATGCAGCGTCCAGGGATGGTCAGTGGGGCAAGAACTGACATGTAAATCAGGGCACAGGGATAAAATAATGCAATTATCAAAATCCGATCATAAACATATGCACCACATTCATATACATATATATATAGGATATCGGGATAGGGACAAGGGTAAATTAACATGATAGTTCAAAACATTAACCTGAATTGTGTAGCTCGCTCCGTTCTTAAGGGACCCATGAGGTATATGGGTCCAGCTCTCCCTGCTGAAATTCCTAAGTATGTGTTAGCCACAAAAACTGAGGAACAAACTCGAAAAGGATAAAGACATCAAGGTCATAGCCCTCCCAAAATATAGATAATGTGTGCACCAAGCATACGGTCACATGGACCCTCCCAATGTCGGCATACATGATTTTCAGTGTCGATCCCCTCAGGATCTACAACTTCACGATAAACTAATTCTTGAAGTGCCTCATGTCTGAAATCACCATCGGCCCAACATTCAAAAGAATGTTGTCTAGTATACAAACAACCATCTGGGCTCACAGTGAAGTCAGCTGTGAAGTTATTCAATGATGTCCCCATCTTTGTGATAGCCCTAAGAACTTCCTTACCAGGACACAATTTTTCATCCATCCAACATTTTCTTTAAACCCATATTTAAATAATTTACACATAACCAACCATTAACCTAGGAGTCATTCATTCAGGCATTTACCACTTGGTATCGTTGTACTAATATGCTTGAAAGCTAATATAATTATGCCAAACCAATCCATATAATAAAATTGACTCCCAAGTTTTAATTTAAAATTCAATACATGGCCACCAAGGCTACCCAAAATTCATTATTTTCCATTATTCCTTTAATGAAATGAAATGGGTTCAAAAGATAAGTTAAATCGTGCAATTATATATATTCAAAACCAAGTTTACAAAGTGGGTTGAGGTTAATGCCATTATTAAGTCAAAATTTCATCAATCTGGGAAAACCCATGGCACCCATTCCATCCATTAACCAATGTACCAATTCAGTCCCAAAAATATTAATTTAAAACATGAATAATGAATTTAAAACATGAGACAAGTAATTCAAGTAAAAACAACCAAAAACCCTCAACCCAATCTCAAATCCACAATTTAAATCACATGAATATCTAATCAATTTATGTCATATGTAAAAATATAAGTTAGAGATGAGCAAAATACCAGAAATATAGAACAATTTTAAGAGAATTTGAAGTTTGGAGCCCGGAGTAGTGATTTCTTGAAAAACCCTTGAGGTTTCTTGGGTTTCGAGATTAAGAGAGAATGAATTGTTTTTTGATCTTTAAAAACTGAAAGGAAAGAGTTATTTTATGTTTATAAGTCGTACAAGGGGTAAAAAGACCAAAAGCCCCTCACCTCAAGTGAAAAAAATAAAAATTGGACAAAATTAAATCAACAGCGTGGTACGCCGCTATCATGGAGGGTAGCCTCTGTTCCACGCCTTTATCATGGAGGTTAACCTCCACAGCACGCTAATATCATGGAGGCTCACTGTCTGAGAGTCCCAAAATGACCCTGAACCCCTCCGAAAATTTCAATTTTTTTTCAAAATACCCTTTTAACATTCCTAAATATAATTCAAGTCAAAAATTGACATTACAAATGCTAGAGGATCAAAAATAAAATCGTTGAAATTTTACGGGGTTTGACAATCTATGATGTGTAATTTTTTTATTTTTTTAAAAATAATTAATATTTTTATTTAATATATGGTGGTTTCTTATTGGTTGAAATTTAATTAATTAAAAGATTAATAATTTCTAAACCCAATCTGAATCCCACTTTAAGTAACCTGACTCAACGATCCAAATTCAACCCAGCGGGACAGCATATTAAATAGAGTTTTCTCTCTATTTTCTCTTTCAACATGAATATTGATAGACGGTAAGAATGCTAGCTCCTTGATTATCAGCCAATATTTCTTGTTTGTCTTTTTGTTAAATAGGTTTGTCGGCAAAACCAGAAATCTGAGGAACTTTGTGTTCAACCTCTAATAACGATGAAATAAGTTGTTAGTCTAGCCTAATTCCTTTTCGTAAGTAAGTTAAACTCAGAATTCACTAAAATAGAGAGCTTCCTTGTGTAGAGAAATATATTTCAATGTAGATAACAGGGAAAAAGAAAAAAAAATTAGCAATTAATATTGAATAATGTTGCTTATCATTCACCAACATTCACGCTAAAAGAGAAAATAGAGAGAAAACTCCTTTTAACACATTGGATCACTGGGTTGAATTTGGGTTGCTGGGTGGGTTTATTTAAAGTGAGATCTGATTGGATTTAGGAATTATTAATTTTTTACTAATTAAATTCCAATCAATAAAAAACGGTCACATATTAAATGAAAATATTAATTATTTTTTAAAAAAATTCTCTTAAGGGAGAGGGTAAAATAGAGCAAAATAGGTGGATGGAAAAATATTTTAGAGCCCAAAGGTGGAAGGAGGGTATTTTAAAGGGTCAACTTACATAAATTACATACATTAAGGTGCTAAGAACCTTTTTTATCACAACTTTGTCTAATTACATAATATACCATACCTAATATTTTTTGATACATATATTTAACCTTGATCATATTTGATTTGATACATTTGAAAAATTCTATTAGTTAAATAAGGAAACAACAGAATCTCCTTAAGTTGGGGAGTAAATCACATTTCAACGATTTTAAAAGTACAAAAAATGTAAGCAAACACAGAAAAATCTAAACATTCATTTTTCAAATCTATGTTGATTCAAAACTATAATTTTTATACAATTTTTTCATCTCATTTTTTCCCTTCATCATCAAACCTTAAAAATATTATCAATGTCGATTATCTCTGTGTTGCTACAAAATTTGGGTGTTTGGGTTTCTGAAAACAGACACGACTCATATAAAGTTAACGGGATTGTGATTCACGAAAAATCATGTTACAGAGATTTAATGACTGCAATATCTATTCAACTTAAGATTGATGAATCTTTGGAAAACATTCATGAAAAGTGCATCACTCAAAGGAACAACAATGAAAATTCATAATGATATTAGCGTGAAGCTTTTTTCGATAAAATTGGACTCAAAATCTACTTCTTCGCTAATTTTTTGATATGTTTATTTGATAAATCAAACACTGTTCTGATACATTTGTATCTTTGAAATTTTTTTAATATATTAATATGATCCATTTTTTTCTACATAAATTATTATTTTCGACATATTTATTTGATACAATTATAATTAAGATGTGTTTATAGTTTCACAGAGTTTTTAATACAAATAATAGTTATGAATTTATAGATATGACATTAATGCTTAAGGATGTATAATGATCCATATTGTTTGATACATATCATTCACTCACCTTCCTTGTCGAAAAAAACACTGAACTTTTAATGTATGTTTACACAAATTTGAATCACAAAAAATCTTATATTTTAATAATACACATGTCAAAAAATGAAAATTTTCTATATGAATCATTGTTTTAGACATATTTGTTTGATACATTTATTACTAAGGTTGTTTTTATAGATTCACAGAGTTTTCAATACGAATAATAGTTACATGCTTATAGATATGAAATTGCAGCTTTAAGGTTGTGTAATGATTCATATTGTTTGATACATATAATTCACGCACTTGCCTTGTCAAAACAACTGAAATTTTAATGATAAATATGTTTGATACATATCATTCAAGTAACTGGCGAACTGCAAAAATAGTGACTTATAATATATAAAACAGTGAAAACATAATAACACATAAGACTGTGAAAACATTATAATAAACGAAGTAATATGTGTCATTAATTAAAATGACACAATCAACAGTTACTTGTCCAATAAAAAAGAAAATGAACACACAAGAAACCACAATCCCATCATAAAATTCTATCAGAACACGCCTACTTAATATCTACTCAATATCAGAACATAACCATCAGTACACAACTACTAAGTATCTACCAAATCCTGAACATATGATGGAACGTATGTGCGTTTAGACTTAGGAGGATCTTGATTGTCGCTGACATATTTATTCATCGCCTTGTTCAATACATAATTCCATAACAGTGATCCATATCTGATTCGATGAAGCGTGATGTCTAATTCTGAAATAGGTATCTCAATTCCATACTTAAATATTCAGTAAATAAGCCACAAATAATCCGTAATCCCAAGCTGATATTCTATAGAATTATCAAATTAAACAAGTTAGGCTAGACACAAACAATATACGATACTTTGATATGTGTCAAATGTATAAAACAACCATGTTGATACATATACAAATATCAAAAGGTATTAAAACATATGTATAATGAGTTTACGTATGGTAGTGAGCATCTTCTATCAAAATGTATCAAATATGTAAAGCATAAATTCAGTTAACAGACTCTAAATGTATCAAATGCAACAAATAATAATATGAAGGATAAATCATCAAAAAACCTTAAATAGGGACAAAAGTATCAACTAAAAAGTGTATCAGATGTATCATCTAACAAAAAGTATCAAATGCATTCAGATCTTAGCAAAATGTCATGTGTATCAAGTGAAGATTTAGAAGTTCTGCTGCCACGCTTGAGGGGGAATTGTGTATTTTACCGTATCGTCCTCCTCAATGGTTTGCATGTCTATTTTTCCAGTTCAAACAACATAATCTTCTAGAAGCTTCTTCATCTTTTGGGTCCATTATAGTGTTTTCATCTATTTTTGAATTTTTTTTCAAAAATGTTATTAAAAGTATCCAGAATAAAGTCCACTACTTCATCACTTGAAGAACCAACAATGTTCTTATTATTTTGATAACACCCAAAATGAATGATGGTAAATCATCTAAAGTCATAAAGAAAAGACATAATAGATGTGTTTTGAAACTAAGGTAAAATAATCTTTCTTAAAATCAACTTCAACATTTAACTCACCTCTCAAAAAAATGAGACTTTTGTTTCACCAAATTGACTTTAATGACATTTGCAGTAGATGGAGGATGAAAATAAATGATTGAAACTTAAAATTAGAGAGAAGTTATTAATTATTTTGGGGTGAAAAATGGAATGGAGTGATCTGGGGCTGAAAATGTGGCCGTTGTGCGTCTTTGGGAGAGAGGCAATATTGATACCAAAAGGTATCTAAATGAGCATAAGGCAGTCCACAAGTGACCCGCAAATACCCGTAACAAGAAAGACACAAAACGACACAAGGAAACAAACACAAACTTAATGATAAAAAATATAGATAACTTGACACAAGGGAAACATGTAAAGTAGTAACTAAAGAGTTTATTAAACTCTAAAACCCCTACAAAACACGTTAACAAGCACCAAGTTCTTACGACGATACAAGAGCGGAGTCCACCACTCAAGCACCAACATTTCTAACAGACAAGCAATCACAAGAGATTCCACCCTTGAATTCTATCCTAGTTACAAGTTTTGCTTTTGTGCCTCAAGGAGAGAGGACTTAGTGTTTCAAAAGTTCAAGATTTACAATAATCATCAACCAAAAAACTAAAGACCTAAACTAGTCTATTTATAGACTTATTACAAAAGTAAGGTGAAATAACCAAAAAGGCCCTTTAATGAATGGCTTCAAGTAGGCGCCCTTGGAGTGCTATGTATGGATGGTTTTGGTGTCTATTTAGGTGCTCCTTTGCACTTCATTTGCATCCACCAAGTCTCGGGTCCAACACGCACTCTGTTAAGTTCATATCCGTGATTATTCTTGTATCATCCTCTCCATCTTGAGAGGAATTTGCCCATAAATTCACGGCTTCACCTCGCTCAATTGGCCACTTCAAAAGAAACCACTCAAAACAGCCCGCAAAACAAGACATGGCCCCAAAACAGTACGCAAAGAACATGAGGAACACAGGATCTCTTCAACACAAGTCTCGGCCAACTTCTTCATTTTGAACCTCGGCTTCCTCTCCATCTTGAGATTTTCCTTCAATCTCATCCGTTTAAATTCCCATATCTCCACTTTGTGGAGGGTTCATTGTCGGTCCCATTGACTAACTCTTCCTCCATACCCTCGGCATCCCCTATGATTCGTATGTCTTCCTTTAAACTCTTCTTCCATCATATAAGGATCATCATAGACTCCATATCCTTCATATTCCTCTTTTCCATATACCTCTAAGTAGATGTCTCGGCTTTGAAAAAGTGGAGATTCAATTGAGAGGATTGATTTGGTGAAGTAGAGCTTCGGTTGTGGAGCTTGGACGGGAGAGTTCGGTTTTGGAGCTTGGATAGGAGAGTTCGATTTTAGAGCTTGGATAAGAGAATTTGGTTTTGATGGAGGGATTTGTCTTCCAAGTTCTTCTTGTTGGACTTGATCAATTTGTAGGGGAGGTGTCTTACTTAAGTCTCGGTTTTGAGGATAATTGGAAACTTGGCTTATGGCATTTTATGGTGGTCTTATTGATCGTTGGATGTAAAGTTTTGGGAGTAGAAGCACGAGATTTTCTTCGACTCTCCAAACGATCCAATTTCTCACCAAATGATGTCATATTCGAGCCTAATCTATCAAGACCCGCATTCATTCTAGCCACTTCACGGGAAAGAGTTTCAATCCCGGCCAAAATAGTACTAAGAGCATTGTTATCCATTGTAGCCAAAAGTTACCTACAAAACACAAATAAGTTAGTTGTACAAAGAGGTGACATGGCATCCTTTGATTGGTTGCGGATAGTGATGTGGAAGCCTTGGAATTGTTGTGGAATTTGAAAAATTTAGTATTTTTCCAACTTGTGGAAGAGTGAATTAGGTTTGGAGGGTAAATACACAAGTTTTAGAGACTTTTACACATTCGAAATAGGTTGACTTTCTTTGCACCTTTTGGGAAAAACACCTTTTTGAAGGGTGGTTGGATCTTTCCTCTTTTGGTTAGTCTTGAAAAGTCCCCTTACTCCCTTTTGGTAACAAAGAGGTGACATGGCATCCTTTGATTGGTTGCGGATAGTGATGTGGAAGCCTTGGAATTGTTGTGGAATTTGAAAAATTTAGTGTTTTTCCAAATTGTGGTAGAGTGAATTAGGTTTGGAGGGTAAATACACAAGTTTTAGAGACTTTTACACATTCAAAATAGGTTGACTTTCTTTGCACCTTTTGGGAAAAACACCTTTTTGAAGGGTGGTTGGCTCTTTCCTCTTTTGGTTAGTCTGGAAAAGTCCCCTTACTCCCTTTTGGTAACTAGTATTTTTGAAAGCCCTCTTTGTCCCTTAATTCTTTGGTATAGTCTAGGAATTTGTTTCAAGATAAACAAGAAGACTACACTCTTCCACTTGGTCTTAAGATCAAACACTACTTATTGAAGGTTCTTCTTGTCTCAAGACATGAAGATTGGCTAAGAACACCAAGAACCTTCAACAAGATTTGAAGACCAAGGTTAAAGTTGAACCTCCCAACAACAACAACACCTCTTTCAACACAAATACACAACCACAATACCAACAACACACCTTTAAACGTTCAAATTTTGAATCCACCACAACAACACCAACAACAATTCGGCCCAACTTTTGAATCCGCACAACAACACAACTAGGAATTCAACTTATATCTTAACTCTATTAGTGTTAGGGAAGAACAAACCAACACTAATAACACTCAAGACTCACAAAATATACCTAGATCTAGACTCAAAGAACAAATCTCGGCCAAGACAACAACAATAACAACAACTTTCTCGGCCAAGAACACCTAACTCAAGAACACAACTCTTTTTGTGAGATTTTCGACCTTAGAAACCTCTTCTAGTGTTAGGAAACAAAGATCTAAAACCAAAACACACAAAACAAACAAAAATCACAAGAAAACTAGGCTTCAAATTTTGTCCTAAACACAAAAACATGGACAAATTACAATTTTGAGTTTTTCGAATTTTTTTCAACAGTTTTTTTTTATTTTTGAGTGAACAAACCCAAGATTGATATCGTGGGAACTAAATCAATGATGGATTTGATACCAAATGATACCAAACGGTATCTAAATGAGCACAAAATAGTCCACAAGTGATCCGCAAATATCTGTTACAAGCAAGACACAAAACGACAAAAGGAAGCAAACACAAACTTAATGATAAAGAAGATAGATAAATTGACACAAGGGAAACATGTAAAGTAGTAACTAAAGAGTTTATTAAACTCTAAAACCCCTAAAAAACACGTTAACAAGCACTAAGTTATTACGACGATATAAGAGAGGAGTCCACCACTCAAGCACCAACGTTTCTAACACACAAGTAATCACAAGAGATTCCACCCTTGAATGTTATCGTAGTTACAAGTTTTGGTTTTGTGCCTCAAGGAGAGAGGACTTGGTGTTTCAAAAGTTCAAGACTTACAATAATCATCAACCAAATAACTAAAGACCTAAACTAGTCTATTTATAGACTTATTACAAAAGTAAGGTGAAATGATCAAAAAGGCCCTTTAATGAATGGCTTCAAGTAGCCGCCCTTGGAGTGCTATGTATGGATGGTTTTGGTGTCCATTTAGGTGCTCCTTTACACTTCATTTGCATCCACCAAGTCTCGGGTCCAACACGCACTCTCTTAAGTTCATATCCGTGATTATTCTTGTATCAAATATGTATCAAGGGTAAATATCCAAAAAGTTGTATATTATGAAATATTTTAAAAGATATGAGATTTTCTTAAATAATGGTCCTTAAGTTTGGTTATTTGTGTAAATTTTATATTTAGAATCATTTTCAATACTCGAAGGGTATATTAGGCCCTTTCTGTATAGTATACATCATTACAAACATAAGTGCCTCATATTTGTTAGCACAAGTTAGAGTCTGCCTATTTGTTAGGTTATGCTTTATATAAGGATCTGTGTCTTGCAAAAGTAGTTCCTTTCTTATCTGCTTTCAACATCCTCGAAACAAATTAAACATGAGGGAACTGATCCAGTTACCCTTATGACGACGAATAATACCTCCTACACCTCCCAGTTTATTTTTGTAGTTAAAAGACCCCTCAATATTGAGTTTATGTCCATTTTCCAGAGGTTTCCATTTCACATTCTCAAGTTCTTTGGTATTCATCGGATTTATTGATCTTTTCATTCGTTAGCTGGATATATTTCAAGGCTAACTTATTGATCTTTTCATTCGTTAGGTGGATATATTCCAAGGCTCTTACATAGGGTAAAGACATTGGTATATCATCTTTCGTATTCGTGATAGTTAAGATTTTGGTCCAACCAAAGGTTCCACAGATTAAAAAAAAGAATGACAACTTCCATTTTTGTTAAGTTGTTGATCTTGTATGGCTATTTTCCTACATTGGTTAAGCCGATCTTGATCGTTGGAGTAAATGATTTTTTTTCAATTCCATTGATCATGCCAACTTCATCCCAATATTTGCGTGCAGCTAGGCATTCAAGTTAATAATAAAGAATATGCATTGCAAAATTAGGATAAAAAGTAGTTAATTAAAGAATTTAACTAGACAGGTGGAGTTTGTGCAAGACCTTAAAGAGCATGATTAGTTTGCCAACATTTACACATGGACTATAACAATATATAGCATACTTGGTGACATTCCATAAGTGGAATCTGGAAATGGTAGAGTTATACGCGGACTTTACCTTTACCTCGTGTAGATAGAGAAGTTGTTTTCAAATGACCCTCAACTCAAGCATATAGGCCAAGAATCAGTTTCATGAAATGGGTAAAGAGAAATAACAATAAACAGAACTGCAGTATTATATCACATTTTTGAGTTTAAGGTTATTGTGAAAATAATTCTAACAGTTGCTTTTTATAACCATTGTAAAATTTTTTTTTAACAATGCACTTACTGGAACTTGATCGTAGTCTTTTGCAACTAATCAATGCAAAGATGCCTAGTTTTTCTTTTTTTCTTTTTGGCCAAATATGAAATATGCCAAGCTACAAAGTATTGAAGAACACATTAGACTTTATAATCCTAGGTTCATATATAAATCAGTTAAAAACAGTCGTGTGAAATTACGTAAGTCTTAATTAAATCATATTTATAGACACATTGACAGGAAGCAATAATAGTTTGTGAGGACTAATCATAAAGAAATTTTAGTTTATAATCTGTGCTTGTAGTTCATATCTTAAAAGAGGAGTACTTTTTAATTTTTATGGTATGTGTTTATCTCTTATAGTTGGCTAATACTACAATCCTTTTGATAATTAGCTAATTTAGTTTTGGTTTTCATTAACTAATCCATTCATTAAACAATGAAAAAGATTAGCACAAAAATTCTAATATTTTGAATATTGTATACAAGGGGTAAGTAACCTGGCAACGTGGCGAATGAGAGAAACAAACCAGTTTAGTCCCACATTAGAAAATGGACAAGAGGAATAACTAATAAGGTAGTATAATAATGGTCCAAGTAGGAATCGACAACATACTTACCTTGATAGGGTCAATGAGTGATCAATAAGGTCTATGGCCTAGGCTAGTGACTTTTATTGCACATTAGAAGGGTGCCTATTTATGGTCGGATCAAGTGGCCGATCTAATGTCATAATTTTTGGTAGAGGGGGTCTGTGTTTGCACGGGCCCTACAAATTCTAGTTCATTATTTTTGCCTTAGTGCTACTGGCCTGAAACACCTTTAGCAAATAGCAGAGATGACACTATAGTTTTAGCTTTTGTAATCATAGTGTTAATGGCCATCCTTAAACACTACTTAAAGTCAAAAACACATTTTAATTCGAACATAATGTATGAAACCTCTCTGGTGGTGTAAGTTGGACAGTTCTTCCTCCTAGCCTTTGGTCACTTAATTAATAGTTGTTATCTTATAAAGTCACTTTCATTAAAGAAAATTGAGATAATAATTGTTAGTTGAGTAATCATATGAGATATTAACCCTAATTATATCCTGGTTTAGTAATTGGACCTTGGCATTGGGGTTTTGACTTGGCTACAATCGCATTCTACCAGCAAGTCCTCAGGTTGGTTTCATACTTCTAATACCAAATATATATCTCAATTTTATCAACTTTAAATTAGATAAACTTCTTTTTGGTAAGGCAACTGTTCATATTGTTTTATAAGCATTTGAAAAGAATCAAATCTTTTTATCTGATTAGTATCGACTAGAAAATTATCATTTAATTGTATAATATTTCTCAGCACTATTAATTAGATAAATATATAAAGTATCAAATCAAAGTGACTTGTGTTTTATAAATTCAAATGTTAGTGCAATATTTTTTCAAATTTTCATCATCTAGTTATCTCAATTTTTAGCACTGAAAAGAACATTAAAAAAAACTTTTTTAAGTTTCAAGTTGTACAAATCCATTACTTGTTTACTACAAAATTCAGGTTCTGAATTGTGATTTCCTTAATAAAAGTCATTGAATTATCCAATCCTTTAGCAATATTCATGTTTATTCTTATTGGGTTAAAAAGGCGTTATTTGTTAGTATAATATATTTTACTTCATCACAAACATAAGTGGATTCATATTGGCTAGCACAAGATAGAGTTTGCCTATTCATTAGGTTACACTCCATATAAGATAAAAACTCTATATGTCTTGAAAAAGTAGTTCCTTCCTTTTCTGTTTCTAGAATCTTTCAAACAAACATGGGGAACTATCCATTCCACCAAAAAACAACATTCTTCCATAACAAGGACATGTATGTTTTTTTAGCAAGTCAGACTTGCTATCATGTTTTGTTCTCTGTACTTATGCAGCTTGATTTGGGGGTTCTCTTCCTATGAAGTAGCTTCCTGCATTCTGAAGTAAAATATTTATACGTATTAGCTTCTTGTTAGTTTTGTAGAACTTAATCCCTTAAGAGAATCTGTAGCAATTTCCATATGTCCGACCTGCAATTTTCCAGCTAAACAATGTCCGTATGACAAGGATAACAATTTAGTACTTTTGGCAGAATTAATGATTATCTTCGCACTATATCCGGCTACCCGGTTACCCTTATGATCACGAATAACATCCCCTGCACCTCCCAGTTTATTTTTGTGGTTAAAATACCCATCAATATTGAGTTTATGTTCATTTTCCAAAGGTTTCCATTTCACATTCTCACGTCCTATGATATTCATCAAACTTATTGGTCTTTTCATTCGTTAGCTCGATTACTGCATATATAACAAGGCTCTTCCATAGGGTAAAGACATGAGAATATCATCATTTGTATTATCATGGTAGTAGTGATTTTAGGTCAACCAAATGTTCCAGGGATAAAAAGGAAATGCAACCAAATGTTCCATCGATTATTGCAGTTAATGATTTTTTTCAATTTCATTGATCATACCAACTTCATTCCATTATTTGCATGCCGCTAGGCATTCAAGTTAATTATAAAGAACATGGAATGCAAAACTAGGATCAAAAAGTAGTTAATTAAAGACTTAAACTAGCTGATGGGTGGAGTTTGCCAAATGGATGGACGATAACAACAACAACAAACCCAGTGTAATCCCACAAGTAGGATCTGGGGAGAGTCTGTGTAGGCAGACTTTACCCTTACCAGTTAAGTAGAGAAGTACTTTTCAAAAGACCCTTGGCTAAGCACATAGGCCTAGAATTAGTTTCATAAAATGGGTAAAGACAAATAACAATAAGCAAAACTGTAATATTGTATCGCATTTTCGAGTTTCCAGCCACTGTAAAAATAATTCAAACAGTTGCTTACTATAATCATTGGAAAAATAGTTTTAACAAGGCACTTACTCGAACTTGCTTGTAGTATTTTGCAGCTAATCAGTGCAATTATGCATAATATTTCTTTCTTGGACCAAATATACCAAGCTACAAAGTATTGAAGAACTTATTAGACATACTAATCCTAGGTTCACATATAAAGAAGTTAAAAAAACAGTCATGTGGAATTCTGGAAGTCTTAATTAAATCATATTTACAGACATATTGACATGAAGTAATGATAGTTTGTGAGAACTAATCATTGAGAAATTTTAGTTTGTAATCTGTACTTGTAGTTCATATCTTAAGGGGGAGTACTTTTAAGTTCATATGGTATGTTCATCTCTTATATATTGTTGGCTAAGACGGCAGTCCTTGTGATAGATTAGCAAATTTAAGTTAACTAATTCATTCAACAATTTAAAAAGATTTGCATTCCTTGTTGTGGAGTTGGCCAAAGATTGGGCCTCAAAACATCTTATTTGGAAGGAATGCTTTCACAAGCAGTAGAAAGAGACCATGTTCGATACTCACCAAGATAGACAACCAATCAACCTCGATATCCTTAACATAATGCTATAAAAAAAAGGACCACAATATGGTTACTGCTTTTGTCTGAATTCGACAGTCGACATCACATATGTAACCAAAAAAAAGGGCGATAGCTGAAAACCTTGCATCTTATAAGGAGGAACATAAGAAGTCCCAACATTCTGAATATTGTATACTAGAGGTGAGTAACATAGAAATATGGCGAACGAGAGAAGCAAACCAGTTTAGTCCCACATCAGCAAACAAAGAAGAGGAATAACTAATAAGGAAGTATAATGATGGGCCAAGTAGGAATGGAAAACACACTTACCTGGATGGGGTTAATGGACAATAAGGCCCATGGCCTAGGCTGGTGACTTTCATTACACTTTGGAAGGGTGCCATCCTAAGGTCAACCCAAGTGGTCGAGCCTACGTCATAATTTGTGGTAGAGGGGGCCTGTATTTCGCGACCCCTATTAATTCTAGTTCAATCTTTTTGGCCCAAATGCTATATCGACCTGGTTATGTTCTACTGGAGCATAGTGTCGTTTAATTCATGACGAGAGGTTTTTTTACCAACTAGCTTAGAATTAAACGTGAAATCTAATAGTGGTTATGTCACAAACTGAACCAGGGATTGGCCGTGATGGGTACCTCAAGTCCACCATGGATCGGAGACCACCTCTTTAACCCAACCTCAAGAGCACAATAATAATTATAATAAAAACAATGAATGAATGACTCAACGAAACTCAGAGTCAAAACAATAACTAACCAACCCACATATATCCACTATAGCCTCTAAAACCAGAATACAAAACAGGTCGGGACATGCCCCCAATCATGACCAAAAGAATCCAAAAGTACTGAGTCAAAATAAAAGAATATGAAAATTATAAGGCCGTTCGAAGGATAGAGGCTCACCACTCTGCAGCTGCTCAACGAACGTGCAAATCCACCTAGCACTACACAGATGCAAAAGAAGTGTCTTTGGACCCTATATTATGAAACAATGTAGTGTCCTAGGACGGTCAGTGGGATAAATACTGGCATGTAACTCAAGATAGGGATAAGATAATGCCATGTCCTAACCCAAACTAGACCATATCCACACATTGTATATACATATATAAGATGTCAGGATAGGGAACAAGGTATAGGCATGAGATTTAAAACCATTAACCTAGATTGTGTAGATCTATCCATCCTAAGCGAGCCCACGGGCTATATGAGTTTAACCTTCCCTGCTGAGAGGACCCTAGTGTGTGTTAGCTGCACGAACAAAAGAAATCTGAGGAAGGGCCAAAGCCACCGAGGCTCCAACCTTTCCAAATATATATATATATATATATATATACATACATATATATATACATATATATATATATATATATATAATGTGTGAAATATGCACACAGTCATAAAGACCCCCACGTCGGTCCTTTAGAAGCTAAGTATCGATCCCACAGGGACTGGTGTTAAGCAGCTATCCAATTTTAGTTCAATATTGAGATTAAAGCAGTGCAAAAGAAATCAAACGTGTTTGGAATTTGAAAACTAAAGTAAAGTAAACAATGCAAAAAAATAAATGACTTGGACAATCAATGAGAATGAAAAGGCGAACATGGTTTCTAGTATCGATCACCCTGGATCCTCCACCTTCTACGACAATCTACATAACCCCCTTTAAGCCCAAATTATAACCATTTACACACATTTTCATCCATTAACCAATGATTCTCTTAGTTAGGCCTTTACCGTTGGTATCGTCATACTAAGTAAAGTTAAGCTTGCAATCCAATTCCATTATTCCATACCAAAACCAATTAACCAAATTGTCTCCAAGGTTTCCAATTTAAAAACAACCTATGGCCTCCAACGCCTTTTCAAAACCAATTTGTGTTCCATTAAACTTTTATGCAATGCAAGTTTCCAAAAGTGAAGTAGATTACGTATATGTCGATGTTTCAAAACCAATTTTATAAGTTGGGTTGAGGTTAAAGATAATTCCAAACCATTGAACCATAAAATTTGGGGAAACCCATGTTTACCATTCCTATTCTCAGACCCATGCATTTATTTAGTTCAAAATCATAAGAATAAATCATAAACAACCAATTCAAAACCATCCGAACTCAATTCATGTAACAACCATTTCAAATCCCTCAACCCATATTCAAAACCCAACAATAAAACCATATGGACCATAATTAGACATATGTTTTTTGTATAAAATTAATTTAGGAAAGAGATATATGCTTGAAACACACAAGAATTTGAATTTAGTTTGAAGTTTGGCCCCGGATGATGAATGCACAGTGAAACCCTTGAATGTTCTTGGATTTTGTGTTTGAGAATGAAACAGAGGGATTTGATCTTTGAAAACTGATGGGAATGGGATTATTTTATGTTTAAAAGTCGTACAATGAGTAAAAAGACCAAAAGCCCCTCTTCCCATGTGAATAAAAATAGAACTGCATAAATTTTTTACCTTGGCAAGGCACACCAATATCATGGAGACTATCCTCCGTGCCATACTGATATCGTGGAGTTTAGCCTCTATGATACGGTGATATCTCTGAGGGTAGCTTTTGTAACATGGTGATTTTCCAGACCCTCATTGCCTCAGGGTCCCAAAATGACCTTAAACCCCTTCCAAAAATTTCAAATTTTCCCCAATTACCCTTTAAACAACTCTAAACATAATTCAAGTCAAAATCAATATTACTAATGCAGAAAGGTCAAAATAAATTGATCAAAATTTTTAAGGGTCTTACATTATTCTTCCTTAGGATCATTCATTCCCAAATGATGAGTTAGGACACTTTTAGCACGAGAATAGCAATAATACACCAAAATCAAATGACAAGCTCGGAAAATGACAAGAGGAAAGCGAAACGCCTACCTTAAGCACTTTTATCCAACCCGAGGAACAAGAATAGGTATTTGGACTTCATATCTTCCTCAGCTTCCCATGTAGCCTCTTCTACTTTCTGGTTTCTCGAAAGGACCTTCACTGAAGCCACATCCTTGGACCTCAATCGAACTTTCCTATCTAATATCTCACACGGGACTTCCTCATAAGAAAAAGAATCCCCAACACCAACATCCTCAGTAGGAACTATCAAGGAAGGACCACCCACATACTTTTTCAGCATTGACACATGAAACACGGGATGAATAGCTACCAAACTCGCAGGTAAGTCCAACTCATAAGCAACGTTCCTAATTCTCCTTACAAACTATTATGGACCAACATAACAAGGACTGAGCTTCCCCTTCTTGCCAAATCTCATGACTCCTTTCATAGGAGACACCTATAAGAATACCCAATCATTAACCTCAAACTCCAATTTTCTTTACCTCACATCCGCATAAGAATTTTGGCAACTTTGAGCAATCTTCAGTCTTTCTCTAATCACCTTCAACTTCTTCATAGATTGGTGAACCAAGTCAGGACCTAACAACCAAGTCTCACCAACTTTAGACTATCCATAGGAGACGTATACCTCTTACCTTAAGAGCCTTGAAAGGATGACACGACCCAAACTAGGGCCTTGTCGTATTAGGCATCTCAAGCCTAACAAGGAGCAGAGATCACCCCATTACCCAAGCCAACCTACCAACATATACCCTGAGTTGGATGAATCCTAAACATATAACAAGATAGAGTATATAATAACTCCAAGAATTTGGGATATGTTCATGACCATGACAAACCCAAACAAGTCAAACAATCCAATACCAAACCAATAACCATAACATAATAACCAAAACCGTATCCATTCCATAACGTACCCAAGTCCACAGTTTGTCCATACAAAGCCTCAAAGAATAAACCAAGAAAATCCGGTTGGGACATATCCCCGACCATAGCCAAAACCAATATCCAAGTCTTAACTATAAATACATAAAAAAACTCAAAGCAAGAAATGAAGCCTTCCGAAGTATGAAAGCTCACCACTTCAAGTTAGCATAAGCTGCCCCCGACTCCAATAACTAATTAGGAAGTGTAGTATGAACAACACCTGCATCGCATCGGGATACAACGGCGAAGATGGTTAGCGATTAGAGCTCTAGCATGTAACTCAAGGATAAGGATAAAATAGTGCCAACAGTTCGAAATCAATCAACCAATGCATATACCAATGCAACACATCATATACATATACATATAGATATACCATGTTGGGATAGAGAAAAAGATTACCACGAACTTTGAAATCATTAACCTAGGCTGTGTAGCATAATTATCATTGAACAATGCACCCATGGGCTGTATGGGCTCAACTTTTCCCTAGTTGAAAGGGCCTTAGTACGTGTAACCACATGGACCAGAGAATATCTATAATCGTATATGCCTTTACGGGGGACTCAAACCTCCCGGAGTAATTAAGGTGACTTAAGCACCAATACATGTAGTAAGGGGGACTCGAACTTCCCTTTCATATGTTCATTCGTGGGACTCAAACCACTGGGTCAAAAATACATCCGCACTGGCTAGCATAGTTTCTGGAGTTAGTCCTTCGAACTCCACTTTCACGACCCTGCAACACATCCTACTTTAAAGCCCAATTTAAAACCACCATTTCACACATGCAACCATTTAAATAATTACTTACCAAGGGAAATTTGTTGGTATCGTCATACCAACACTACTTGCAAGCGTACAACATGCCATTACCATTATCAATCAACCATTCATTTATTTAACTTTGGGACTCGAACCCATCATCTCACAAATACACTAGTTCAATTCAAAGTTTGGGAATCGAACCCATTGTCTAAAAAGACAAATGAATTCCATGTTTAGGGACTCAAACCCTTTTAACCAATTAAACCACCAAGGTTACCATTTAAGTCATTACATGGACAATAAGGCCTTTACAAAACTATTTACCAACCATTCATATTCATTAGGCTAATGCCTTAGTTCAAAACACCATTGACATATGACTAGTTATTTCTCTTAGACATTTTCACAAATACCTTGAGGGCATATCTTTACCAAGACCAAAACCAAAGAAAAATTATCAAGTTTAGGGTTACTCATGACCCATTTATTAAATCACAATTACCAAGCACCCACATGTGCAAATCATCACCAAAAATATATATAAACATAAGTTAAACCAAGAGTAAATAGTTCTCCATCCTATCCAACAAAACCCTCAATTTTGGTTTTCAAAATCACCATTTAAGAATCATAATCACACTTTAAAACACATGATATTTATGAACTAACAATGAGGGAAGATTCGCATGCCTTATTTATGAAGATTCATGAAGAGAAACTTGACTCTTGAGCCTTTAGATGAATGCTTGTAGAAACCCTAGTCCCAATCTTCAAGTGAGAGAAAGAGTGTTTTTGGAATGTTCTGATCCTCCAATGTGTGTTATGAGAGGCCAAAACATGTCATAAAATATGGGGACTGGGGTGGGAAATATCCGAAATACCCTCAGCATAAAAGCTAAAAACTTGCTCACATGAGGGTACAACCAACCCCCCTGAATCGTACCCTAGTATCCTCTTGGACCTCTGTACTGAACAATATACGACCACCTAGGACTAACTCGTATACTAATATATGATAAGTACCCTTAGAATCGTACCTTGGTAAGAATCATCTAGACCAAACTTAAGGCATCATACTACTAAACAACATACACCTCGTACCCTATCATATGACCAATAAGATGCTTAGTCGTACCTTAGACAGAACCAAACCAAACTACACTGCCAAACATACGGGTGGGGAGCCATAAACCATATCTTAGCATATGACAAGCATGCTCAAATCGTATGTTGTCCAAAAACTAAAACTCAGGAATTTTTCTAAGGGTCAAAAGCCGAGATGCTTCAATTCTCCCCCACTTGGATCATTCATCCCCGAATGACGGGTAAGGCAAGTACAAGGCCTGAGTTAGCAAATTAATACAAACCAAACTAACCTTTAACCAAGTTAGAAAACAAAGACATACAACAAAGATAGAAAGATCAACATATACCTCAAGCACGAGTTTTTGAGATGGAAAATAAATGCGGATATTTGGAATTCATGTCCTCTTTCGCCTCCCAAGTAGCTTTTTCAACCTTATGGTTCCTCCAGAGAACCTTTACTGAAGCCACATCCTTTGTTCGCAACCGACGAACTTGACTGTCTAAGATCTCAAACGGAACTACCTCATATGATAAGGAATCCAAGATACCGAACCCCTCCAAAGGAACAACTGATAAAGAATCACTTACATACTTTCTTAACATAGAGACATGGAAAACCGGATGAGTAGAGCTCAAACTAGGAGGTAACTCCAATCATAGGAAACATTTCCAACCCTTTTTAAAATCAAATATGGACAAACATATTGGGGCCTAAGTTTCCCCTTCTTACCAAACCACATTGATCCTTTCCTGGGGACACCTTCAAGAATACCCAATCGCCAACGTTGAACTCCAACTCCCTGCGTCTCATATCCATATAGGACTTTTGGCGACTTTGAACAGCTTCCAACCTATCACGAATCACATTCACCTTCTCCAAGGCTTGGTGAACCAAATTAAGGAAAAATAACTTATCCTCACCAACTTCATACCACCCAATAGGAGAACTAAATCTCCTTCTATTCAATGCCTCAAAAGGAGCCATACCAATGCTAGAGTGGTAAATATTTTATAGGCAAATTCAATCAAAGGTAAAAGGTCATACCAACTACCACCATATCCAATCACACATGCACGAAATATGTCTTCCAATGTCTGAATGTTCCTCTTCGCTTGTCCATCCGACTACGGGTGGAAAGCGGTACTAAGGCACACCTTAGTTCCTAAGCCTTTTTGAAATTATCACCAAAAATAAGATGAGAATGGAGTTCCATGATCCAAGATGATAGAAACCGGAGCACCATGCAACTTTACAATCTCTACAAGATACAAATGAGCATAATCATCTGCCAAATAACTATTCCTTACCAGTAAGAAGTAAGTGGACTTGGTCATTCTATCCAAAATGATCCAAATAGAATCACATTAATTTTGAGACCAAGGAAGACCGATAATGAAATCCATATTAATCACTTCTCACTTCCATTCGAGCAACTCAATATCTTGGTACAAACCCTCGGGTCTCATGTGCTCAACTTTTACTTGTTGACACACCATACACTTAGCCACATAGTTAGCCACATCTCATTTCATATTATTCCACCAATAAAACTCCTTAAGATCATGATACATCTTCATGGAATCGGGATGAATAGCATAACAAGATCCATGAGCATTGGCAAAAATCCTTTCCTTCAATCCATCCACATTGGGAACACATAGCCTACCTTGGTACCTCAAGATCCTATCACCACCAATGAAAAAATCATAACCTTTTGCTGACCCATATTCCCCTAAATCTTCATCAAATTAGGATCCAATATTTGATTTTCCTTTATCTCAACAACAAGGGACGACTACGATAACTGATGCACAAATACACCACAATCCCTAGAGTATATGAGACGTACTCCAAGGTTATCCAAACGATGAATGTCCTTTATCAACTCCGACTTATCTTCTTCCACATGAGCTAGACTCTCAATAGATAACCTGCCAAGAGAATCATCAACTACTTTAACTTTACCTGGATAGTAATGGAGACTTATATTGTAGTCTTTCAGTAACTCAAACTACCTTATTTGCCTGAGATTTAGCTCTTTCTGAGTAAACACATACTGTAGGCTCTTATGTTCGAAAAATATATCAACATGAACCCCATAGAGATTGTGATGCCAAATCTTTAATGGAAATACCACTACTAACAACTCTAAGTCATGAGTAGGGTAGTTCTTCTTATGAACCTTCAATTGCCTAGAAACATAGGCCACCACCCTACCATGCTGCATTAACACACAACCAAGCCTACTATGAGAAGCATCACAATACACTATGAAACCATCATTACCCTCGGGCAAGGTCAAAACCGGAGCTGAAGTCAACTTATCCTTTAACTTCTAAAAAATATCCTCACACACATTCGACTACAAGAACTTGACCTTCTTTTGGGTCAACTTAGTCAATGGGGCAGCTATGGTAAAAAAACTCTCCATAGACTTCTTATTGTAACCGACCATACCTAAGAAACTTTGAATATCGGTTGGATTCGTAGGTCTAGGCTACTTCTTAACCACCTCAACCTTTTGTGGATACATCATCCCTTCACTAGAGATAACATGACAAAGAAAAGTCACAGCCTTCAACCAAAACTCACACTTAGAGAACTTGGCATACAAACGATGATCCTTCAAGGTCTGCAACACCGCATGAAGGTGATCGACATAATCCACCTCACTCTTAGAATAGACTAAGATGTCATCAATGAAGACAATGATGAACAAATCCAGAAACTGACGGAAGACCCTATTCATCAAATCTATAAATCAAATCTATAAATGATGCCAGAGCATTGGTCAACCTAAAAGGCATAACTAGAAAGTCATAATGACCATACTGGGTCCTAAAGGCAGTCTTAGGGATATCCACTTCCCTAATATTAAGCTAATGATAACTCAAACTAAGATCAATTTTAGAGAAACACTTGGTAGCTTGACACTGATCAAATAAATCATTGATCCTAGGAAGAGGATACTTATTCTTTATGGTCAACTTGTTCAACTAGCTATAATTAATGCACATTCGAACGAAACCATCCTTCTTACGCAAAAAAAACATAGGAGCACCTCAAGGAGACACATTAGGGCAGATAAAACCTTTATCTAAGAGATCCTTCCATTTCTCCTTAAGCTCATTCAACTCAGTCAGAGCCATTCTATAAGAAGGTATAGAAATAGGACGAGTGTTCGGAATAAGATCAATCCCAAAATCAATTTTGCTATCGGGAGGAATACCAGGAAGATCATTAGGGAAAACCTCAAGAAACTTATTAACCACGGGTATGAATTCTAGAGAGGGACCTTCTGAGTTAGAATATTTAACCCAGACCAAATAATACAAACACCCTTGAGAAATCAACTTTCATGCTCTAAGATATGAGACAAACCTCCTCTTAGGTATTAAAAAACCCCTTCTCCCAAAATGACTGGCCCATTAGGGAATTTAAACATGACCTTACGGATCCAACAATCTAGGGAAGCATAGCATGAATGCAACCAATCCATCCCCACTATGATATTAAAGTCAACTATATCCAACTCTATCAAATCTATAAGAGTTTTTTTACTATCAACAACTACCACCACACCCTCTATAAACTCTTTTAACAACCACAGAGTCTCCTACCAAAGTAGAAACAAAACAAAAATTGAGAGACACTCGGGACCAAAACCAAAATGCACAGGCACAAATGGGGTCACATAAGAAAGAGTGAACCCTGGATCAAGTAAATAATACACATCACGGGAGAAAAGTTTAACATACTAGTCACTATATCGGGGGACACCTCAGAATCCTAGTGAAAGGCAAGAGCATATAACTGATTCTAGCCAGTGCCGGTACCAGAAGTAAAAACAAATGCAGAAGCAGCACCCCTTGGTGCAGGAGAAGAGAACGAGCCAACATGAACCTTGTTAGCCCAGAAGATAGCTAAACATGGCAGTCATGCTGCATATGACCAATCTAACCATAATAGAAATATCTATTCTTCCCTTCCTCATAGAACCCACAGTGCAATTGCCCACAATCTACAAAGAGGGTGGTATAGAGATGACTGAGCCCTACTAACCTGAGATTGGTCACCTTGTTCCTGGAACCCACCATCAAACTGAGATCGATGATCACCCGACATCTTTAAGTATTGTGAACTAGTTGTGGAGAAAGAAACAGAACCCCTCATTTCTTCCTTGGTCACTTACCACCATCTCTACCACCTTGATCAGAAGGACTAATTTTTTTCCCTTGCCTCTCACTAAACTCAGCCTGTTTCTTATTCTCCTCCTCAACTTATTGTATGCACACAACCAATCTAGAGATGACCATGTCTTTGATCAACAAAGCTATCGTACTTTCAAGAACCAACTCACGAGATAGTCTCGAAGAAAACTTTCTCATTTAGGCTCTCATATTAGAGACCAACTCAGGAGTATACTTAGACAACTGATGAAATTTTAAGGCATACTCCTTGACACACATCCTACCTTGCCTCAAATTCACAAACTTTTCTGTTGTAGCTTCCCTTAACTCATGAGGAAAGAAGTGGTTCAAGAATGCACTAAAGAAATTATCCTACATGACAGAACTAATATCTTCATCTCTCGACTGTTTCCACTCTTTGTACCATTGGTGCGCTGCATCTTTCAATTGATAAGCAGTAAAATCAACACCTTCAACCTCTAAAGCATGCATAATCTAAAAGATATTCTCCATTTCATCAATGAAACTTTGAGGATCTTCCTCAATCTTTGTATCCATGAACATAAAATTATGTAACCTCATGAACTGGCCAACCCTTGTGTCCTCAGATGATGGAGCATCAGGAACACCACACTTAGACTGAGAAGCTACCAAATGAGTCAAAAGATTAATACAACGACATAAGTCATCATTAGTAGCATGCCCTTGAGGTGATTGACTAAAAGTGTCACCCTTAGGAGTAGGGTTAGTGGGGACAGGTGGAACCCCATGAGGATAGTTAGATGTAGAGACCCTTGATCGGGTCTGAACTCTAGAGGTAGAGAATGTCCCATCGACATTATCCCCAGTTGGGAACATTATCCCCAGTTGGGAAAGAGGAGTTTGCATGAACATTAGATCTTCTTGGAGGCATGATCTGAAAGACAAGAAAGTGAAAGGTGAAAGATAAGAAAATCAGAAGAATCCAATTCTTGTAAGTGAAAGGCTCGAGTAAGACAACAAGAAAGTGAAAAATTTCCAAATGCCTTGCAGCCTCCCTGTTATAAGTGTGGCGCACTACACATCCATAAAAGAAACTCTACTTAACACGGATTTGTGGACACCCAACTGACCATGAACTTAGGATCTGATACTAACGTGACACAACGCAAACCAAGGCCTTGTCGTAATGGGCATCTTAAGCCCAACAAGGACTATAGATCACATGTTACCTAAGCCAACCTACCAATATAAATCCTGAGTTTGATGAATCCCAAACATATAACAAGATAGAGTATTTAACAACTCCAAGACTTTGGGATAGGTTCATGACCATTTAATACCAAACCAACAACCATAACATAATAACAAAATTCATATCTATTTCATAACATACCCAAGTCTACAGTTTGTCCATATAAAGACTCTAAGAATAAACTAAGAATATCTGGTTGGGACATGCCCCCGACCATAGCCAAAACCAATATCCAAGTCTAAACTATAAAGGTATAAGAAAACTCAAAGTAAGAAACGGAGCCTTTTGAAGTATGGAAGCTCAGCACTTCAAGTCAGTATAAGCTGTCCCCGAGTCCAATTAATGAGTAGGAGGCGTAGTATGACCAATACTTACATCATGTGGGGATACAACATTGAAGATGGTTTGCAGTTGGAGTGCTATCATGTAACTTAAGGATAAGGATAAAATAGTTCCAACAGTTTGAAACCAATCAATTAATGCATATACCAATGGAACACATACCTATACATATACATATACATATACCTATACATATACATATACATATACATATACATATACATATACATATACATATACATATACATATACATATACATATACATATACATATACATATACATATACATATACATATACATATACATATACATATACATATACATACATATATACATATACCATGCCGAGATAGGGAACAAGATTATCATGAACTTTGAAATTATTAACCTGGGTTGTGTAGCATAACCGTCGTAGAACAAGGCACCCATAGGCTATATGGCCCAACTCTCCCCTAGCTGGAAGGGCCCTGGTGTGTATAGCTACATGCATCAGAGAATATCCATAGCTGTATATGCCTTTACGGAGGACTTAAACCTCCTATCAAAATCAAGGTGGCTTAAGCACCAATACATGTAGTAAGGGGGACTCGAACCTCCCTTTCATATGTTCATAACTCGAACCACCGGATAAAAAAAACACCCACACTGGATAATGCAATTTACAGTATTAGTCCTTTGGACTCCACTTTTACGGCCCTATCTAAAATAATAAACACTGGCGCACTATGTAACTTCAGAATTTTTTGAATAAACAACTTCACATTATCCGCTCCTGAGTAGTTAGTCCTCATAGGCAAGAAGTGAACGGATTTAGTCATCCTATCCACAGTGAACCAAATTGAATCATACTGATTACGAGACCAAGAAAGTCCCCTAATGAAATACATATTGATATTCACCCACTTCCATATAGGCAAATCTATCTCTTGAGACATGCCACTAGGCTTTAAATGTTCAACCCTTAACTTGCTGACAAACCAAACACATAGCAACAAAATTTGCCACATCTCTCTTCATATTATTCCACTAATAGATTCCTTCAAGTCGTGGTACATTTTCATTGAACGTAAAATGTACATCCGGACTCATGAGCCTCAATCAGAATTATTTCCCGCATCCATCAATATTTGGAACACACAACCTACCTTGGTACCTCAAAATACTTTATCCCCTAATCTCAAAAGCCATTACCTTATGCTGACCCATATCTTCTTTAATCTGTATCAAAATAGGGTCCAAAACCTATTTCTCCTCCACCTCAGCACCACGAGATAATTTGGCCACTTCCTAAACAATAACTCCCCCATCTTCAGAGTCCAAAAGATGAACTCCCAAGTTATCCAATCTGTGAATGTCCTTCACTAATCCTCTTTTGTCCTCATCAACATAGGATAAGCTCCCTAAAGAGAACCTACTAAGAGCATCAACAACAACATTAACTTTACCTGGATGGTAGTGAAGACTCATATCATAATCCTTAAGCAATTCAAGCCATCTCCTTTGCCTGAGATTCGACTTCTTCTGATTAAACACATACTGCAAGCTCTTGTGATCCGAATAGAGATACACATGCACCCAATACAAATAATGGAGCCAAATCTTCAAAGCAAAAACCACAGCCTCCAACTCTAGATCATGTGTCGGATAGTTCCTTTCATGAACCTTAAGCTACCAGAAACATAGGCCACAACCTTACCATGCAACATCAACACACAACCCAGTACCACATGGGATGCATCACAAAACACAACAAAACCATCCGTAACCTCGGATAGAGTCAAACCTGCCGTAGAAGTCAACTTATTTCAACTTCTCAAAACTACCCTCACAAGCATCGGACCACAAAAACTTCACCTTTTTTGGGTCAACTTAGTCAACATAGTAGCAATAGAAGAGAAACTCTCCGTAAACCTCGTATAATACCCGATCAAGCCTAAGAAACTCCTAATGTCGATCGGAGTCATAGATATAGGCCATCTCTTCACCACCTCAACTTTTTATGGATCCACCATGACCCCTTCACTAGAAACAACATGACCAACAAAAGTCACAGAATTCAACCAAAATACACAGTTAGAAAATTTTACATATAACTTCTGGTCTTTAAGGGTCTGCAACATAATTCGAAGGTGATTGGCATGATCCTCCTCACTCTTAAAATACACCAAGATGTCATCAATGAAGACTAATAAAAAAATCTAGAAATTACCTAAAAACCCAGTTTATATGATCCATAAAAGCATCCAGAGCATTAGTCAACCCAAATGACATGATGAGAAACTCATAGTCACCATACCAAGTTTGAAATGCGGTCTTAGGAATATCTACCTCCCTATTTTTCAACTGATGATAGCCTGAATGAAGATCAATCCTAGAGAAATATCTAGCACCCTAAAGCTGGTCGAATAAATCATTAATCCTAGGAAGAGTGTACTTATTCATCACTGTCACCTTATTCAATTGACGATAATCTATACACATTCGAAGAGACTCTTCTTTTTTTCATATAAAAAAGTACAGGAGCACCCCACGGGGAAAAACTAAGATGAATAAAGCCCTTATCAATAAGATCTTTCAATTTCTTCTTTAGCTCTTTTGGTTTAGTCGAAGTCATTCTATAAGTAGAAATAGAAATAGGGTGGGTATCCAATAGAAGATCAATCCTAAAATCTATTTCCCTATCGGGATAAATTCCAAAAAAAATCATCGAGAAACACTTCAGGAAACTCACTGACCACGGGGACAAATTGCAAAGAAGGACTTTCAGAGTCAGAAGCCTTAACCTGAACGAGATGATATAAACACCCTTTTGAAATTAATTTCTTATCTCTACGATAGGAAATAAACCTCACTTTGGGTTCTAAGGAACTCCCTTCCCATTCTAATATCGTTTCATTTAGAAAATGTAAACTTACCTTTCGGATACTACAATCCAGAGACTCATAGAACGAATGAGGCTAGTCCATCCCTAATATCACATCAAAATCTATCATATCCAACTCTATTAAGGTCTCTCTATGAAAGATACACACCATACAACCCCTATAGATTTTTCTAGCCATAATAGAATCACCTACTAGGGTAGATACTAAAAATTGGTTAGAAATACTTTTGGGACCAAAATAAAAATGCACAACTACATAAGGGGTTACATAAGAAAGGGTAAACCACAGTTCAAACAAATAATACACATCACGAGAGAAGATTTATAACATACTAGTAAAAACATCTGGAGATAACTTAGATTCCTAGCGTGTAACAAGTGCATAGAGGCAATTTCGGCCAATGCTGGTACCAAAAGTAGCTCCCTTTGGTGTAGGATCTAAAGACGTGGCAATCGGAACTTTATTAGCCCTAGTGGCAACTCTGGCTGAAGGACAATCTCGCTGTATGTAACCTAGCTAACCACAATTATAACATCGATTCCTTCTCTCCTCACAATAACCATAATAAAGCTACACACAAAAATGACAAAGAGGATAAGGTGGGGTTGACTGAGCTCCACTAGCCTGAGACTGAGGACATCGTATCTCAGGATTACTGCTAACCTAGAAACGATGATTGCTAGATGACTTAGGATAGGGAGCACTAGCTGAAGGATAAGAATATCCCTAATTCTTCTTCTTGGTACACTGTCTACCATCTTTTCCACTATTTTGCTGACCCCCACCCTACTTTGAATACCTGAATTTCTTACTCTGTGTCTCTCAATCTCTACTTATTTATTCTTTTCATCCTCACCCTTCTGCATATAAACCATAAATATGGAGATGTCCATATCAATTTTCAATATTACAGCCTTGCACTTCAATACTAAGTCACAGAACAACCCAGAAGCAAACTTACTCATCTTGGAGCTCTGGCTAAACACCAACTCTAGAGTATAATGAGACAACTACTAAAATTTCAACTCATACTCTGTCACACTCATTTTACATTACTTTAGATTAACAAATTTCTCAGCCTTAGTCTCTCTCAACTCCTAAGGAAAAAAGTGATTAAGAAAAGCATCCAAAAACTCATCCCATGATGCCAGCTCTGCATTATCACCCCCCACTACTCCCACTCCGTATACCATTGACAAGTTATACCTTTTAGTTGATATGCAACAAACTCTACACCTTTAGAATCTGTAGCATGAATCATTCTTAAAATCCTCTCTATCTCATCCACAAGCCCTTAAGGATTTTCCTCAACTTTAGAGCCTATAAAGGTTAGGGGATTCAATCTCATGAAATAGCCAACTTGAGTAACCTTAGAAGAAAAAGCATCAGAACTAACACGGTCCAACTGATAAGGCTGAGATGTCATCAACTGAGTAAGCAAATGAATAGACCGACAGAACTCTACATTAGAGATGTCCCCCTATGGTGGCTGATCGTAAGGATCACCACCTTGAGAAGCCCGAGAAGGACTAGTAGGGACAAGTGGAACTCTTTCTGGAGTAGAAAAATTAGGAGCAGGGACCCTAGACTGGGTATGCACTCCATACACAGGGCGAGACCCCTCCATATTATCCTAGGTAGGATAGAGTTCCCAGAAATGTTTTTATAAACATCAGATCTTTAGGGAGGCATGATCTAAAATGTGAGGAAGTTAGTAGTTAGAGAAGTTTCATAACACTAGACGCTATAGCCTAAAAATAGAACATAATAAAGGAAAACATTCCTAAATGCCTTGTAGCCCCCTTCTCATAAGTGTGATGCGCTATACACCCATAAAAAGGACTTTACTCAACGTGACTTTATGCAGATCCAATGATGCTAAACCTATGCTTTGATACCAAGCTTGTCACGACCCAAAAAAGGGTCTGGCTGTGATGGGTACCTTAAGTCCACCATAGATTGGAGGCCACCCCCTAAACCCAACCTTAAGAGTATAATAAGAATTATAAAAATAATGTGGAAATTAACTAAACAGAAATAATAGGATGAATAAATGACTCTATGAAACTCAAAGTCAAAAAATAACCAACCAACCCACATATGTCAATAATAGCCTCTAAAATCAGAATACCAAATAGGTCAGGACATGCCCCCAACCATGACCAAAAGGATCCAAAAGTACTGAGTTAAAATAAAAGAATATGGAAATGATAATATCTTTCAAAGGATGGAGGCTCACCACTTCACAACTACTCAATACACGTGTGAATCTGCCTAATACTGCATAAAGGTAAAAGAAGTGTCTTCGGACCCTACAATATGAATCAATATAGCATTCTAGGATGGTCGGTTGGATAAGCACTGGCATCTAAGTCGGGATATGATAAAATAATGCCATATCATATACCAAACTAAAGAACATGCACACCTTATATATATATATATATGAGATGCCAGGATAGGGAACAAGATTTAAGCATGAGATTTGAAACCATTAACCTAGACTGTGTAGCTCTATCCATCCTAAGGGAACCTATGGGCTATATGGGTTTAGCTTCCCCTACTGAAAAGGCACTAGTGCGTGTTAGTCGCACGAATCAGAGAAATCCGAGGAAGGTCCAAAGACACTGAGGCGTCAACCAGTCCAAATATACACGCATATATATATATAATGTATGAACTCTGATCACGGTCATAAAGATCACCACGACGACAAACATGATTTCTATTAGCGGTCTTCCTGGGACCTCCACTTTCTACGGCAAGCTACACAATCCCCTTTAAGCCCAAACTAAAATCATTTACACGCATACTCATACATTAACCAAGAGTCTGTTAATTAGGACTTTACCATTGGTATCATACCAAATAAAGTTAAGCTTGCAAGCCAATTCTATTTTTCCATACCAAAACTAATTAGCCAATTTGACTCTAAGGTTTCCAATTTAAAATCAACCCATGGCCACCAAGGCCTTTTCAAAACCAATTTATGGTCCATTAAACTTTTATGCAATGCAAGTTTCCAAAAGTAAAGAAGATTATGTATATATCCATGTTTCAAAATCAATTTCACGAGTTGGGTTAAGGTCAAAGAAAATTCCAAACCATTGAATCGTAAAATTTGGGAAAACCCATTTTCCCCATTCCCATTCCTACACCCATTTACTTATTTAGTTCAAAATCATAAGAATAAAGAATAGACAACCAATTCAAAACCATGGGAAGTCAATTCATGTAACAACCATTTGAAATCCCTCAACCCATATTCAAAAATCAATAATTAAACCACATAGAACATAATTAAACACATGATTTTTGTATAAATTAACTTAGGAAAGAGATACATGCCTGAAAATAAGAATTTGGAGTCAGTTTGAAATTTGGAGCTCGAATAATGAATGCACAACGAAACCCTTGAATGTTCTTGGATTTTGTGTTTGAGAGTGAAATAGGGGGATTTGATCTTTGAAAATTGATGGAAATGAAATTATTTTATGTTTAAAAGTCATACAAGGGGTAAAAAGATCAAATGCCCCTCATCCCAAGTGAATAAAAACAAAATTGGATGAAAGTTTTACCTTTGGTGGCACGCCAATATCGCAGAGACTATCCTTCATGCCACGCTAATATCGCAGAGGGTAATCTTCGTGACATGGTGATATCGTGGACTCTTACTACCTCAGGGTCCCTAAATGACGCCGAACCCCTTTTGAAAATTCCAAAGCTTTCCCCGATTACACTTTTAACATTCCTAAACACAATTCAAGTAAAAAATTATATTATGAACGCAGGAAGGTCAAAATAAATTGATCAAAATTTTTAAAGGTCTTAAGGGTTAGTTATTAAAGAGGACAAATAATAAATTTGATACGGAGGAATGCAACTCATCTTTTGGTGTTGTGAAAAAATAAATTTCCCTTTAAACTCTGGAAATAGCTATTTTCCTTTTAGCCCGAAGTTCTCTAGATGCCTTCCTTCTTACTTCTTTTTAAAAATATTTATTTTAATTTAATTATCTCATTTATGAAATCAAGAGGCCAACTATTTTGAAACGGATGATAGGATTGAGGCTAAGATCCCCTATTTATATATCTACTTTTTAGAAGTTTCAAAGGATATAAAAGTTGATCAATATTGGAAGAATATTTTGGTCAATCAACATTTATATTCATGCTTTTGTAGTAGTACGATATGATGAATTATATAGACTCCTCTTGTTTTATATTACTTTGACCCTTTTAGAATTTAAAAAAAAAAATGCATTTTAATAAACTAATCTTATTTTTATATAAGAAAAAATTGGGGTAGGGGTTTATAATATGTGGAGTCAAGCCCTCACCAACAAGGTGGAAATTCAGTTAATTAAATAACTAAGCTACTAAGATTCTCCTAAACTAATCTTATTAATAATGAATTTGAATTCTAAAATTTTGACTATTACTACTTTTGTAGTCAATTTAATACTAAGGTCTTGTCTAGTAGAATTCATAAGATAGTACTGAATAGAGTGTATTAGTAATATTAGGAGTAGTAGTGCTGGGATTATTTTTATACAATGTTTGGTTTGATGTATTGAAAACAACATGTATTGTTATATTTTTAAAATGATATTATTTGTTTACAAAAATATCCTCGACATTCTATAACTTTGTGTATTTTTATTTGCAAAACTTTATTATTTTTCTTAAAAATGAAAAAAGACATTCAACAATATAACTAATAATTTACTTAGAAATTTCAAGCTTTAACGATTTACCTGTAGGAATTTATTCTTTTATTTTGTTGTCTTTTCTTTATTTGTTCTTCTTGATTTGTGGTGTGCTCAAGTTTGTCACGATCCAAAAACTATGATCATGATGGTACTTATTGCAGCTAAGCCTTGACAAGTAAGTCAATCACCCAAACTGATATGTAAGAAGATAAAAATATCTCAATTCCCAAGATGAAACTTCTAGAGTGAAGTCAGACCATACAAGTACAATAATAGCAGAAGTCTGACTAATAAAGATACCATAAACCATCTCAAAACTTGGTGTTATAGTGTGAGTACAATCTACATGCAACTCAAAACTGGAAATACAACCGAATCCAAAGAAAAATTATAAGTCTATCTCTGAATACAAAACAAAGAAATCAACTGGATAGGAAGAGGTATGAGGTCGACTCTGAAAGTATAGAGCGACCACTACCTCAAAAGTGTCAATATCCAACGCACAATCTCAAGTGCCACGTGATGCACTTGTACCTTGATCTTCACCAAAAGGGCATAATAGGGGTGAGTAGGTTCCCCTTGTACTCAGCAGGTATCACAGGTTGACTAAGTAAAGTAGAAAATAAGGTATATAAATACATACTATGAGCACGTCACCTGCGATAAAAAATATCTCAAATAGTAGCTCACACTGTCTCCATTAATAGTTTTAAATATAGCACATAAATAGCTTAATAGATATGTAAAAGAAAAAAAATAGACATGCATAGAACGAAACATAGAAGAACAACAATAAAGATGCATAATGTTTGAAGTGCAATGATAATTATGTTATATGATCGAGGTAATCACATAGCCTCCATATACACCTACCGAGCCTCAACTCTTTCAGATAGGACCCATGGGGGAGGGGGGAGGGGAGGGTTTTTTCAACCCATATGTTTTTTCAATACTCATTCTCAATGTCCATATGTCCTCTCCGACTCGTGGGTTACGACAGAGGGTTTTGTAAAAGTGTCTCATTTATGTCAAAATTAATATTTCCTCAATGGTACAACTGTCTCATGAATGTAAGTATGATATAGGATGTAATGCTTACAACTAAACCAATATAAAGAACTCAAGTCCATCCAACATATGTATATATATACACGTTAGTCTAGGGTCTACTCAATATGTTCACCATCCATGATTTAGCATAAGCAATATACCATTAGAATAGATATGCATATAAGACATTATCAATAATCACAATTTCCCCAACTAGGATATTTTATCATGAAAACAACAACCAATGCATGTACAAGGCTAGTAATTTCAGATAAATCCCCCATATGGACACACAATAGTAATAGTACAATTTTCATGATTTGTTACCCATACCTATAACATGTTTTTATATTCAAATTAACTACCCAAGCCAGTCTAAAGAAATTTAAGCCTAACCTACCTCGTGACATAAAAATCCAATCCTGAAGCCCTTCAACGTAGAGCTTTCCCCTCTCGAATGGCCTCGAACAACTAAAATATTCAAATATAGAATCTACACATTAAAAAAGCTAGCGATACCTATATTTCCTATTTTCAAGTTGGGATCAAAACAACCCTTGAAATGGTTTTTCAAAATGATAGGGTAAATTTAGTACCTGTATAGAAACACTGTACCCAAGACAAAGGAAAGCCATAGAAAATAACCCAAGTGAAAACGTGTTAAAGACGGGATTTAAGTCATAGAAATACCATTTAGGACCTCTAGGCCAAAAATCCCCAATTCTCAATTTTGAAATCACATTTTTAAAAGATTTTTAAATGACATAATTGAAGTAAAATAATTGAAACAATAATTTGGAGCTTATCAAAGTTTGAAAATGAAAGAAATCATCCAAAAATATCTTAAACCGAATCTCAAAATCTCAAAAATAGAAGAAAAAATCAAGAATGGGGAGTTTTATATCCTTCCAGCTATGACCACTAAAGCGGTCAAATGACCTCTTAAGCACGGGTTGACCACTTTAGCGGTCTGACCCAATTGTGTTGGGCAACTAAAGTGGTCCCCCGCCCCTAAAGCGGTCGAACATCTACTTTAGCGGTAGTTGACTGTCAATGCGGTGCCGCTAAAGCATTGCATTGACCACTTAAGATGTTATCGCTTTAGTGGTCCTTTGGCCTCTAAAGTAGCTGCACCGACATTCAGCTGGATCAACAACTTTTCTAAGTTGCCAAGTTGTCGATCCATCCCTTGGGATTCATTCCATATCTTGGAATGAAAAAAAAATATGCTACTAGACTAAATTTAATGTTTTAGACTCAATGACGACATTTGATTTTTTAAAAGAGATTGTTTTCACAAAACTGATCCTCGAGACCTAATTTTACTAATTTCTAATCCATGAATCGAAATGATATTTAAAAGCCATAAAATCAAACCGACCATGCTACCAACTCAAAATTGATATTCTGGATCCGCCGGCGCATTTCGTTTTATCATTTGACATAAAATAATAAATATTGATCGAAGTTAACTATAAGGCCTTTCCAACTTATAAAAACCACAAACTCGCACAAATTGTTTGGTATTGCATCGAGAACCATGCCAACTATCTCCATACCCCAGAAAAAAAACACAACAACCATAAGGAGTGGTAAAATGATCAAAACACATAAAAAGAGAAAGTTCACAGAATAAAGTCCTTACAAAGTTAGAGGGAGGTACGTATAACTTTTTAATGAGACAGTGGAATTTTCATTGACATAAAATTGTTTTCCGTATAGTTTTAATGATAACCAAAAAATATTTTTATTTGTGATATATTCTATTTACAAAAATAAATCTTGTATGCAAACATGCAATATATTTTCTGGTCTTGACCAATTTACTAAAATATAAGTATTTTTTAATTTAATGGAGTAGTTTTTTTATGACTAAAATTATTTGGAGATAAATTTTTATCTTGATAAATTGCAAAGAAATAACTCATATTGAATAAATTAAAAAATATTTAAAGAGTTAAAGGGATTTGAGGGCATTTTTGTCTCTACTCATATTTATCCCATGCATTATAACCCATGTAATACTAATACCACCAAATGGGATGTATTAGTTATATACACCCTATAATATCATATAGAGTATATAAATAATACATGTGTTAGTTATACATTATCTCAAAATTGCTACCAAATAAAGTATTGAATAATACCACACTTAATACATGTATTATTTTTCTAATACACTCTACCAAAAGACCCCTAAGAGTAAAATGAAAAAGAGTAATAAAATTTTGTTTTGCTAAAATAGAACATCTATTTGTAGTACAGAAAACACATAAATTTCACCCTGTTTGTACAAATATTCCAATCATGTATTGATAATGATGAAAAAATACATGAAAACATACAGGCATGACTGGAAAGTTTAACTAATTTTTACATGTATATTAGTGAAAAATGACCAAACTTTTACCTTGGCAAGTTATACTAAACATCAGGTAAAAACATTTGATGTTTGACTTCACAAGACCATACTTTTATGTGCGAATGTCTGAAGTTTTCAGGTTTCAGACACAAGTGTCAGACCTTTTGTCTAAAATGGATAAATCTGTAAAAAATAATTATAAAACAAATATAAATAAGATAACGACCTTAAAAGGGTTACTAATGTATTTCGTACATGTAAGTTAAGTAATTGTATTTTTCAAAAAATTTCCCCAAATTAAGAGCTATACCTTGTGTTTAATTATTTACTTTATTAATAATCGGCCATACATTAAATAATAGAGAAAAAATTACTATTATGATCTTAAACTTCTCCACTAAAAGTGATTCTTTATAATACTTTATTAGCAAAATGTTTTTGATCAATTCCTTGCATCCCAAACTCTTAGAAAAGTCGTTTAAGATTTTAAAGAAGTCCTTATCGTTGAAAGTTTATCCTTAATTAATTTATCGTTAAGTCGGTCAAAGTTGTCATTCACAACAATAACATGTCATCAATACATAGCTTTGATTCCACCACCATTACTATTGAAAATCAGTTAGCCAACTGGGAGTCCCTAAGGGTAAACAATTTAATAATTAGTTACTTGTCACGACCCGAGACTACCCCCTAGTTGTAACACGGTGCTTAGAACCACAAGTGGTCCCAATATAACCCATGGTACTGGAATAATGCTTGAGAAACTGATTAAAATATATATAAAATCTAAATTATCTGAGCGGAAGCATAATCATAAGATAAGTTGTTTCAATATGTTATTGTTAAAAGTTTACAATGCTATAATATAAAATAAAGGAGTTAAACTACATAGAATAACTCTGACTGAGTATATATGAAGCCTCTACTAATACTGACTATAGGTAGTAGAGACATGACCCCTAACTATCCCTAATCAATATATACGAATAAGAAAATAAATATTGGAACTACTTCTTACTTGAATCTTAGAAATAAGAGAACTCATCACCTATTGGCTGAACGGTACAATTTTTTTACTATGAACCTGATAGTAAGAACCTGAATCTACATCACATGAAAAATATAGGCAGAAGAGGTATGCGATCCGTATTTTGAGATATACTGAGTATGTGAGATATGCACTAGTCACGAAAGCACTTAAAACATGCGTTAAAACTAAGGACATAAGTCATTTGATGAAATATGCATTAAAAACATGTCTTTACGCAAAAGCTATGAGGCATAGTGAGATCTCTAAATCACGAGCTAAAACATTTCTATAAACTGGGAAGTGGTAGAAACATAATTATTATATTTACTCTCAAGTTAATACTGAATATGCTATAGAATTATACTGAATTCTAACTAATTTCAAAGAAGACAACTGAAGTGCACTAACCCTATATGAAAACACAAATACTAATATGCAATGATAATCTGAAAAGTCATGATTTGATAGCAAGTAAAGCTAAACCGAGGATCATGTGCAAATACTGAGTCCAAAACTATGGGATGTGAACTGATGTAATCACAATATAAATAAACATGTAAATGATTAATACTGTACAGAGTAAACTGATTATGAGGTCATGCAATAACTGAGTTTAATCGGTAGGAGATACTCTTAACCGACATATAACCATGTAATCTAAACATGGAGTTTGATGTATAAACCCCATTTAAAAGGGCCCAATATACCTTGCCAGGATATAAAGGTTGATCTGACGTGGTACCACTAAACAAATGTCCAAAAGGACTAAGGTGTCAAGGATGGTCTGATGGGTTCCCCTTTAGAACCTACAGTGGCCACGTAGTTCTAGGACGTAGGGACTTATTCTAAAGGTCTCAGCATAACTAATAGGTGATCCATCGTCTCTGCATCTGCTCGATGCTAAGTACTACTCCCAACTGAATATAAAGTGATATACTGAATAGCTCAATAATACTGATATTCTGGTACTGGAAGATAAATGTTTTATCTGAAAGTATTCTAAATCATAAAAATTGAAGGACTAAGTTCTTGGTTGACAATGCATGATATCCAAGGTCATTGGGTATTCATAACCCACCATCTCTAAAGAATGCAACTGTCATGATAAATTTTATAATCTAACAAGAAATGTGAAATTTCATAACACAAGTCCAAGTTCATGAATTTATCAACATATTGAGGGTTCATAATTATAAATATGTGAAAATATTAAATTTCATGGAAAACTATGATATGTCAACTAATATAGACTGAAATTCACAAAATCATGGTAAATAATGCTTGATAGACTTGAAAATTGATACATCATACATATCTTGATCATATGCTTTAAATCTGAAATAATGTCATGTAAATCATTCATGAATATGAGAATATTACTAATGCTATAATATAGTCATGAAAACATGCTCATGAATGAAAATATATCAAGGAGAATTGAATTTTAAGCTTGGAATTCTATTTGGGTAAAAACTCTAGTTCATGGAAATCAAAGAACTCGTAACTGAAATTTATATTTTAAAACTGGGTTTTGGACATAAGTGTGAAAGGAATTCCTTATTGAATACCCACATATCTGGACTGACGAAATCTTAGACTGAAGCCTTGGGAATCTAACTTAGAGAAAAAAAACCAGGCTTATGCTTGTTTGGGAGTTGAATCACTTGATATTCTGACTTAGAATGTTGCGACCCAAAATCCAAAGGGTCATGATGGCACTTGTCACGGAAAACCTTGACAAGTAAGCCTATCACCCTAACCAATACACAAAGGGGTAAAAGACAATAATAACCCCAAGGTAAGGCTTTTAGAATGAGGCCAAACCATATAAGTATAATAAACGTGGAAAGAAATATAACAATGCTGTAATGGTAGCTGTTATTTAAGCATACAACGTCTACCATAAAATGCCTCAAAAGGAGCAATATCGATACTGGTATAGTAGCTGTTATTATAAGCAAAATCTACTAAAGCCAAATGTTGCTCCCATTGGCCACCAAAATCCATCACACAAGTGCAGAGCATATCCTCTAAAACCTGAATAGTTCGCTTTAACTGACCATCAGTCTGGGGTGAAATGTGGTGCTAAGATCAACTTGAGTACCCGACTCATCCTGAAAAGTTTTCCCAAAGTGAGACATGAACACCGAACCTTGATCCGAATTGATAGACATAGGGACACCACATAGTCGCACAATCTCACAAATGTAGATACAGTCCAACCTCTCAGCACTGAATGAGACCTAAACTGGAATAAAATGAGCCAACTTGGTCAATATATCCACGATGACCCAAACACTAGAAAACCAATAGATGTATGAGGCATACCAGTCATAAGGTCCATGGTGATCTGTTCCCACTTCCACTCAAGAATGGGTAACCTCTGAAGCAAACCACCAGGTCTCATAAGCTCAAGCTTTACCTGCTGACAACATAGGCAACGAGCCCAAAATCCGCAACATCTCGCCTGATACCACCCTTCCAGTAGTGCTGTCTAAATTCACGATACATCTTAGTCACACCTGGATGGATGGAATATCTGGAAAAATGGGCCTCCTCCAAGATCCACCTAATCCAATCACCCACTCTCGGCATACAAACTTGTCCTACAATCCCCAAAACTCCATCTGAGTCAAGTGAGGATTCCTTAGCCTCCCCACTCAACACCTTATATCGAATCAACCTTAATCCAACAATATCAAACTGATGATCTTGAATCTACTCCATCAAAGAAGATCTAGCCTCCACAAATGCCAAAGCACGCCCAGGAGTCAAAATATCAAGCCTAACCATCTGGTTTGCTAAAGACTGAACCCTTAAGGACAAGGACCTCTCCTGGGTCAAAAGATGCTCCAATCTACACGACTTCCAACTCAAGGCATCCTCAACAACATTAGCCTTGCCCAAATGATAGAGAATGGTCAAGTCATAATCCTTAAGAAACTCAAGAAAATAACACTGCCTCATATTAAGATCTCGCTGGGTGAAGAAGTACTGAGGGCTACGATGATCTAAGAAAATCTCACAATAAACTCCATACAAGTAGTGCGTCCTCAACTTCAAAGCAAACACAACCTCGCACAACTCCAAATCATTGGTAGGATAATTCCTCTCATGGGGCTTCAACTGATGAGAAGCATACGTAGTTACCTTGCCCTTCTACATCAGCATAACACCCAATCCAAAACCTGAAGCATCACAAAATACGATAAAGCCCACGTCCTTCTTAGGCAAAGCCAAAATAGTAGTTGAAGTCAACAAATCCTTGAGCTTTTGAAAGCTCACCTTACAAGCATCAGATCACTAAAAAGAAATCTTTTTTTGAGTCAATTTGGTCAATGACGCTGCTATAGACGAGCAATTCTCAACAAAATACCAATAATAACCCGATAAGCCAACAAAGCTCTGAATCTCGATGGGCAAAATAGGTCTGGTCCAATCACGAACCACTGCAACCTTTACTGGATCAACCATAATACCATCCTTAGCATTACGTGACCAAAGAAAGAAACAGACTCTAACCAAAACTCACACTTAGAGAACTTCATATACAACTTCTCATCTCTCAATCTCTGAAGCACAATCTGCAAATGCTCTTCATGCTCAGCCTCACTCCTGGAATACATCAAGATATCATCTATAAATACAATAACAAAAAAGTTGAGATATGGTCGAAACACCCAATTCATCAACTCTATGAATGCGGTAGGGGCATTGGTCAACCCATAAAACCCAAAGGACATAACCAGGAACTCATAATAACCATATCAAGTCAGAAAATTTGTCTTCAAAATATCTGAAGGTCTAATCTTCAACTGGTGATAACTGGACCTGAAATTAATTTTTAAAAACACCGCAATACCCTAAATCTGATCAAATAAATCATCAATGCAAGGAAGATGACACTTATTCTTAATCATCACCATGTACAACTATCGATAATCAATACATATACACATAGAACCATCCTTCTTCTTCACAAATAAGATAGGAACACCACCCCAAGGCGATAAACTAGGTCGGATAAATCCCTTATCCAAAAACTCCTACAACTGATCCTTTAATTTCTTCAACTCGGCTGGGGCCATCCTATAAGGATGAACAAAAATGGGCTTGGTGCCCGACTCAACATCAATAGCAAAATCAATATCACGATCTGAAGGCAACCAGACAAATCCATAGAACACATACATAAGATCACGGACAACACGAACAGAATCCATGAAAAGAGGTGAAACAACCTTAGTATCATGAATATGAGCCAAATAAGATAAACATCCCCTCTTAACCAACCTACAAGCTTGAACATAAGATATAACCCTCTTAGGACCTGAATGAAGAACACCCTCCTAAACTATCCTTGGTACACCCAGCGAGGATAAAGTCACAGTCTTAACAAAACAATCTAAGATAGCATGATAAAGAGCCAACAAATCCATACCCAAGAAATCAACCATATCTAACTCAAGCAAATCTACCCAAGTCTCACGGCCAGAGAAAGTCACAACACAAGATTGGTACACTCGATCCACCACTAAAGAATCTCCTACAGGGGTAGATACACAAATTGGCATGGAAAAATGTTCACTAACAGAATCAAAACCCGAAGAAAAATATGTAGTCACATAGGAGAACATCATCAAGGGTCAAATATCACAAATTCAAATATGAAATAAATAGGGATGATACTTGTGATCACAACATCAAAAGCCTCTGCCTCAGGTCCTGCTGGTAAAGAATAACACAGTCTACGACCACTAACTGGCTGAATAACCGCACGAACACCACTATGGGCTTCACTACCTCTACCTCTTGCACTTATGGAAATACCTCTACCTCCCATAGCTAAAATAGTAGTAGCTCTAATTAAATGGTCGGACAGTCCTTGGCCAAATGGACAAACTCATCAAACACAAAGCAACCTCTAAGCTTATCCTGATGATGTACCCTTTTTGTGCCTCTATGGGGCACTCAAGGGGTAGGATATACATTCTCGGCTGACCCCTATACTCTTAAAGGATGCCCTAAATACTATAATCTGTGTCGTGGCTTGCTGAATAGCAGGAGGCAAAATAATTCTAGCAGGTCGAGACCCCACTTAGGGATGTAACATAAATAAAGGTTGAACTTCTGATCTCAAAACACCACACTCAAATGCCAGAACTGAAGAAAGAATAGTACTTAAGGTCAGAGGAGTACCAAAAATAGAAATAGGTACAACTAGGGGATCCGCACTTGTGACTGAAGGAACACCATACACAGACTCTAGCACAAGTGGATGTAGAACACTTAGAGCTAAAAAAATACCAAACAAACTCAAAGGAGAACCTTCAAAATGGGTCAACAAATGAACCAACAGTCTCTCCAAGACCGAGGTAGAAGAAATCTAAGGAATTGGAGGGAACCCATACCTCCAACATGCTCAACATGAGGATTATGGGAAAGTCCCCTAGCACTACTCCTAGATGGGGCTTATCCACTAACTCGTCCACTCCCTCAAGTCCATCCACAACTCAAGGCTGACTCTGGGAAAAGATTTCACATCTCTAACCTCGTAGGACCTAGTCAACACCATCTACATAGAAAGAGTGAAACACAACTCAAAATGTAAGGTCTACAATAAATTTACACGATAAGGACTAAAATGAGGGTATTTTCCTAAAGAAATCCTATAGCCTTTCAAAGATAGATACGAACATCTACAAAACTGATCCGCGAGACTATATTCGGCATCTCGTTCTTACAGCATTGAAACCAATGACACCTGGATTCTTTGATACCAATTTGTCATGACCCAAAATCCAAAGAGTGATGATGGCACTTGTCACGGTGGACCTTGCCAAGTAATCCTATCACCCTAACCAATACACAAAGGGGAAAAGACAATAATAATCCCAAGGTAAGACTTCTAGAATGAGGCCAAACCATACAAGTATGATAAATGCAGAAAGAAACATAACAATGTAGCCATAACTCTCAAAACCTAGTGTCAACAATATAAGAACATATCTAGTACAACTCAAATCCAAATGGAATACATAATATATCCAAATACAAGTGAAACTCTATCTCTAAAATAAAAATAAAGACATAGTTTATAGAAAAATATAGCAGAATACATCAAATGCCTAAAAGGCATCAGCTACCTTGAAAGCTCCAACAATCACCCGAGTCTAGTAATTTGAGGTGCACCCAAACCTAAATCTATATTGAAAGGGTACAAAAGGAGTGAGTATGGTTCACTTGTACTCATTAGGTATCATAGAACGATCGAGCAAAGTAGAAAATAAGGTACACAAAATACACACTAAGGGAATGTCACTTGTAATCAGAAAATGTCCCATAACAATAGCCAATACCGCTCGCACTAATAGTTCTAATATATAAATATCACAAATACAATAATAATACAACAAATATAACATAAGTATACATTATATTACATGCAAGTATAAATACAGAAAAGCATGCATATACAAGATGATCAATTATAAGTAACAGGATATAGAGAAAATAGATATATAATAAGTCAATACATAAATTCAATCACAACATCAACCTAATAAAGCAAATTCAATGTATAAGATATTATTGCAACTGCTGCTGTTGATGAGATGATGCACGAGGTAGGCACATAGCCTTAAGGTTGGCACACAGCCTTGAGGTTGACACACAACCATTGAGTCTTCTCCGGCATAATCCTTCGAATAAGGTCCATAATAGCCAATATTTGATATCAATATTTAGTATTTTCCAGATTTCTCATATTTCTTATATTTCCAGTGTTTCTAATATTTCCAGTGTTTTCAAAGCACATACATAACATAAGATACAAATCAAGTACACATACATGACAACAAGTAAATATAAATCAATAAAACAAACAATTGAAATGTTGTGTATCATGACATGAGTATGATGATGCAATGTTCACAACCATTCAAAATGAGTATTTCCACAACCAATCTATATGGTGTACTTCCAAAGCTAATCTATATGATGTATTTCGACAACCAATCACATTGTTACAATTCCACAACCACGTGAGCTAATATTTACTCACTATTTCAACTATTCATGAATTTTTCACATGATTCATATGCCTACAAAGTATGAATATATCACAATATGCAAAAGATACCACAATAGGCAATTCTGACAACAAAATACAATTATTCACAAGTATTTCAGGCTATCAATATCTCATATGACCCTGCACGGTCATACAAATCAATGATATCTCATATTTAACAATTACATTACATTTATTTTCCTACGCGAGCTCAACATATAGATAGTCATATTTCATGATTAGTTCCTACCCTTAACATGTATTTTGGTATACAAATTAACTATCTAGCCGAGTCTGAATAGTTAAGACATAACCTATCTCGAAGGCCAAAGTCGGTCTGCAACACTTCAACCATAAATCCCTACTTCTCATGAATGCTCTTGAAATCAACTAAAACTAAGAATTATAGAATCTATGCATCAAAACAAAGCTAACAATACCTATATTGCCAACTTTTGGTTCGGGGTAAAAATAAACCCTCAAAATAGGTTTTTGAAAAAGAAAGAAAATCATAACTTTACTTCAAAAATATGTTTGCCATACTTTTAGGAATCTACAGCTGAAAAATCAAGTCAAATCAAGTTAAAAATCAGTTTCAAATCAAAGAAAACTCATTTTTAAGCTTTACCGAATAAAATCCTTGAAATTCATGTTAAAATCAAGAATTGAAGTTGTTTTGGAGGTTAAATTGATGAAAAATTAGTAATTATAAGATTAAAACATTATTCAAGTGCAAAGGAGTGAAATTGAGGTTTAAAATCAAGCTCTAACATTGTTAGGGATTTGAGAAATAAATCAAGAAATTTACTAAGTAAAGGGTGAATTCTTAACTTGAATCCATAAAAGAATCAAGAAATAGATGTCAAGCTAGCTTACTAAACAACCACAAGCTTCACTTTTAATCTCTCACACTATTTTAGGGTTTAATCTCAAGATGCAAGGCAAAAATGAGCTAAAATTGGGTAAAAAGGGGCTATTTATACTTGCACCAGGTTACCAGGTACATAAAGCATAAATCGGCCTCCCTAAATGAGTTTCACCCTGTGTTTTCTAGGTTGCACTAGCAACTTGGTGTATCAAATTTTTTAAGTCTAAACGAACTTCATCGGGGTGTCCAAGATTCGTTCGGAGTCAGATATACACAAACAAACTATGAAAACACCCTAAATTTGATGCACCGGACTCAATGATATCAGAATTTTGAAAAAAAAACATCATTTTTACAAAGTTGATCCCTGAAATCCAAAATCACAATTTTCCAAACTAAGGGTTGAAATGAGATTTAAAAGCCACGAAACTATACAAAATATGTGACACCCTAAAATTGATGTTTCAAATCTTTTGGTATAGTCCATTTAACTAATCGTCACACAGATATAAAGATAACTACAAAATTCCAAAATAAGGCTCTCGAAGCCACCAAAAAACCACAATATCACACAAAAGGCACCAAAATGCATCGGGAACCATGCCAATCACCTTGTAATATCCCGTACTTCTACCTAGCTTAAATTCGTCCCAAAAATATTAAAGACTTGTTTCAAAGATGAATCCACTTTTATACATTTGGTATTTTCTAGATTTTTACATTTTTTCATGTGGTAAATTTAATAAGCTTTCCATCGATACCAAATTCACCCAAATCCGACACCCAGGCGAAGAGTTAGAGCCTTTTTAGTGAGACAGTGTATCACCTGAGCTATCAGTGTGTCATAAAGCAGGTCAAAATGGAAATCGTTAAAAACAAGTGAGCCTCCGTAATTATAGCGAATCGCGCCAGGGCTCAAATTTAGAATCGTTTTTTTTTTCAGTGTTTCAGTGCGATACCACTGCGTCGTGGTGAACTTCCAGGTCCCATCCAGTATTGTAATGTGATTTCACCACGTCACGCCGTTAGCCCAGTTACCAGTTGGAAATTTCCAGTGACACGGCACGATAGAGCCTCGACGCGCCAGTCTGCCAAATCGGGAAATTTTCTCAGAAATAAAATATGCATCCAAGGGTTAAAAGGGTCAATTTATCAACTCTATATAAACCCAATAACACGTGATTTAGCCATTCTTCACCCAAAATATACTAGTTTCTCTCAAGTTTCGCTCAAGAACAAGCTAGGGTTTCTATTGGGGATTCAAATTCAAGAAGGTTTCATCGTTAATCTTCACGAAATCATGAACTAAGGTATGTGTAGTGTTCATCCATCAAGCTCAAGAATCAAGTTCTAAATAATAAATTGTGATTATATTATTGTGGTATAATTACGTTCATGTTAATGGTTGTTATTTGGGTTTCAAGGTAGTTTCTTAATGTATTTTCATGAAGTATGTGAGCATGTTAGTTGAAATCCATAAGTTTGGGTGACTTGAGATTGTTAAATTGATAAGTATACCTATGCCCAAAGTTGTGCATATAAGGTGTTTGCTAAAATGCCTAGAATGATAAAAACCATGTTTTCATGACTCAATAGTGCTTAAATGATAAGTCTATGCTCCATCCTTTATGATTCAACATGAAGTCTATGCCATTGTTGTGTATTGATTATTGTGATGTGGAATTCCCATGACATTGAAGTTATGCAAGTATTTACATGTTATTTGCATTCCCTTCCATGTATAAGATGTTGAGAACAATCTGTAGTATAAATCCCCTACTTATGGCATTATGAATTGTGAATTTTATCCCTATGATCAAGAAGTGTCATGTTGTGTCAGTTTCCTTCTATCGAGTCTTGGGTGTACTTGTACTCAAAAAATATAGTTGTGTGCCTAGATCCAGTGTCATGTCTTCACGATATCCTCATTCAAGACATGCTCCACAGAATTCAGTCAGTCATGTGACTCAAGAAAGTTTAATAACTCAATAACCTCGGAAGATCTTCGTAGTTCAGTAATCTCAATGATTTCTGTACTTAGTGATCTTGGGAACTTCAGTAATCTTAGTACTCTCATAACTTCAGTACTCTCTGTCAGTCCTCAAATCTCAGTAGTATTCCATCAATCCACGAAACTCAGTGAACTCAGCTCAGCTCAGCTAAGCAATACCATCAATATCAGTTCAGTTTAGTTAATAAATTTAGTTAATCATGATCAGTCTATTCAGATGGGAGTAGGAGTTAGCACCGAGTGAGCCCAAGGATGGGAACTCACCTGTTATTTTAAGGGTGTGATTTTTAGAAGTCATCCTTACGTTCTAGAAATACGTAGCCAGTATTAGTTAAGACATCATAGCCTGTTATATAAGGGCAGATGAGGTGGCCTAACCTGCTATATGAGAGTTCCCACCATTCTTATTAGAGTAACTTGTTATATGAGGGTCACTCATAATTGTATTTACCAGTGGCACGGTATTGACACCCTTCCAGTCAGGGGAAAGATTGGACCCTAGCTTAGCTATAATGGCATATATGTGGCATGTCGGTTAGATGAATACTTCCCACAGTTACAGTTTCAGTCTCAGTCTCAGCCTCCGTAAAAGAACTCAAATAGTTCTTCAGATTTCAGGACTGCCAGATACAGTCAACTCAGATATAGAATGAAACTCAAATAGCTCCATCAAATTCAGGACTGTTAGATACAATCATTCATATTATCAGTTATACCAGTTATCAAAACTCATGTCATCAGTATTTATCTTCAGGACTGTCAAATATAGTCAACCAGAGCAGTTCTTCATAATCAGAACTGTCAGACACAGTTATTCATGTATTAGTAATTCCATGTTATTAGTAAAAATCAGTAGTTAGAACTCAGTATTCATTCCTAGAATGGCCTCAGTTATAGTTACGTATCAATGCATGTATTCTCACGTTCATATTAGTCAGTCAGTTAGTATTGTTCATACATATAAGCCTATTGTATTCAGCCTACCTTACTTGTATACCAGTACATTCAAAGTACTAACGTATTTGCGCTATGGTGTATTATAATATAGGTTTAGAATCACGATCTCCAGAGAACCAGTAGCATCCCAGTTCAGCTATCAAAGTTAGCAGTGAGTCCTCATCATTCGAGGACATAATGATCACATTACTATTTTAGTTTTTAGTTTATTTTAGTAGTTGGAGTTAGTTGGGGACATGTCGCATCAACTTCTTATTCAAACAGTTTAGAGGCTTTCAGACTATAGTATGTTCAGATAATTATCTCAGTTGTTTTGGTATTGTTATACCATACTTTTTAGTTATGTACTAGTATTGAACCTTATGGCCTTTCAGTTCATGTTTCTGCATTTACAATATTATTACTGTTATTCAGTGTTTAATTTACAAATATCAGTCATGGGTTAGCTTGTGGTCCTTTGGGGTCATGGCCACCGTGTAGCGTTCTGGGTACCAGATTTGGAGTGTTACAAACTTGGTATCAGAGATAGGTTTAATAGTTTTCTAGGAAGTATGAAAGCCGTATCTAGTAGAGTCTTATACATGGGTATGTTGTGCACCACACTTATGTACAGAAGGCTATGAGATGTTTTAGGAACAGTTTTCCTTCTTTCATGTCTCAGGTCATGCTATAGAAAGGTTCTCTAAGAAACTCATGTAGATTCTTCTCATGCTTCACTTATGTTAATTTCACCTTAATTTCAAGGTAAGAGAAATGGTGAAGCTTAAAGTCCTAGATATAGGTCTTTCTTAGACAGTCCCTATTGACAGTTAGTATGGGATTGCCCATAAGCTCAAAAGTATCCCATCAGTTCAGTTATGCTCTAAAGTTGTACAGCTCTTATTCATGATCATGAGAACTCATATGTCATCCGATGACTTCTCAGAATCCTATGATAGTATATGGCCTAGAGTTAGAAGCATGAACTCAGGAGTTTAGCAGTAGTAGATTTGGGATAACATTTTCCAAGTTGAACAGATTATGTATTCATGGGGATAGATATACCAGAGTAAATCATTAGGCTTGAACAATGCAAGCTAGCACTTAAGTTATTAATTTGATAGTAAGTATGAAGGTGTGGATGTGATTGAGATGATGTGGTATTAGTAGTCTATGAAGAAATAGAATCAGATAATGTGTTTAGTAAGGTAAGCATGTGTCGAACAGAGTATTAGTAGGTGAAAATGACTGCAGTTTAGTTCAGAGCTTAGTAAAGTGCTCACAGACTTATGATGATGGCTTAAATATAATGTGGAGATGATAGATCAAGTGACCGAGTAGGCTCTCAAATCCTAGTAGTAATGACAGTACATATAGAAAAGCAGTAAGGAAAGATGATTCCCGACCCATCTTTATCTCAATGTAAAGTTTGGTACCTCAGCCAACATGATTCCTACACATGCTTCACATCTCAGTTCCATGAACACAACTTATATTCATACGCTTCCTAAAGAATCATGTATAATTCCAGTTCCCAGCATAAGGAGTTCAGTTCTATTCCCCTCATAATACAAATCATGTCCCACGAATGAAGAAAACTCTAAACTCAGGTCATACAGCTCATGACTCATGTACACATATCATGTTTTACAGTATACTCAGCTTCTATGTCTAATTCTACGCCTCTACTGATCAATTAAATTCATACTATGTTACGCATATCCTCAGTTTAGACCTCTTTGTGAATCTATGATATTTATATTCTATTCCTCAAGCTTCAGTCAAGTGTCAAGTTTAGTTAGTGTCCATTCATGCTTCATGTCCTCCTGATTTAACCCTTCAATGAGCTCTCATTGTGAAAACAGTGTAGTGGAGAGAAGTTGCTTAGAAGGGGGAGAGTGGATATTTCATATTAAGACAATATTGTTGCATGGTTATTTTACACGAGGGTGTAGTGGTGAAGATAGGATTGAATGTCATGTTAGTGTGCAAGTAAATGTCTAGCAAGAGGTTGTATTTAGAAGTTGTGAAAGTACAGAGTGTGAGTGTGCATTCAGATCCCTGACTTATGTCATCCCCCGTCGTGTAACTATCAGAATTAATTTGCTATCTCAGTTATAGTTTCAGTGTTCAGTACTTAGTAATCGGTGCTTAGTCTCAGAATTAAGAACTTCAGTATCAGTATAAACCTTAGTTATTAGAAACCAGTATTCAGTCCCAGTTACAGTCTTAGTTATGGTTACAGTCTCAATTACCATCTTATCTATAATCTCAGTCCTAGTCCTAGTTCAGTAATCAAGTCGGTAACTCAGTTCAGTTTTAGTTTTACTCAACCATAGCATACAGTTATCAGCTACTCAGTTGTCAGCCTTCCAGTACCTCAGTTTACATGACTGTTCAAGAAATATGTTCTACTCTTGGTGTTGCATTCCCAAATAATACAATTACCCTCAGTTCATGCTCAGTATTTCATGTCAACCATTCAGTCCTTATCTCATATGCATGACACTCTAGAGTTGCAGTCCCGTTATTCAAGACTAAGTACAGTTCAGTCTTACACGCCCAATATTCAGCAATCAGCAATCCAGTTAATCAGATAAGTTAGCTTATTTATGCACTCATCTTTAACACCCATGTGAATCTTTTCAGTAGCCTCAGTTGCAGCGCAAGAGACTTAGTCATTTCATCTTAAATAGTATTCATATACCCCAACTCATCTTACCAAACTTTAGCCATGTGATGATTTTCTTATTCAGCTATCTTGTTTAGACAAGTCCTAGATTTCCTTGAGCCCTATAGTCATTAGAAATCTAGAGAAAGAGTGTCATAGAAATGCTCTAATTGAGCATAAGTTTTCAGGATGAGTTAGTCCGTAAAACCAGAAAGTCAGTCTATCAGTCAAAAGGATAAGTTCGTATGGTTTGGGTTTCCGTCCCTTCCATCTAGATGTACTATCTCAAGCCTCATGAATGTAACCATTCTAAGATGAACCGACTAGATAGATTTAAGATCAGCCCAGTTCATGTATCATGCTTCAATTTCAGATCCCAGATATTCACTTAAGACTCAGCTCGTAGATGCCTTGTGCATCACTTCAGTTTTTTCAGCGACTCAGCCAAGTCAGTATTCTTTGAGGGGCATAGCATCCTAAGGTTGAGATACACTATAAATACCTCAAGCTTTCATAACATAAGCATGCCAATCTCTTTTCACGTAATGAATCCAGTTTGGAGTAAAGGGTACTCATAAGTTGATCCTCAAGCTCCAACTTCAGTAGTACTCCATGTATTCAAGACTCAGTTCAGTTTACGAAAATTCAGTTCATGCTCCACGTTTTAGAATTAGATATGTCCTCATGTTCCCGTTCATGCATACTCCTAGCATAATTATGGGTTCACTATATTTATGACTTAAGTAATGGGTTTTTCGTGCACTTACTCAGTTCCATGTTCAAATTACCATTACAAACTGGGTATTCAGTTCATTCTCAGATTTCCATTACAAACTTTGTACCTTTACCCTTACATGTTCAGTCACATTCTCATGAGTCGGTTCCGTTATGTATTCATGAATCGAATATACGTGAGTAGCTTATCAGTACTTTCAGTCATGCATTCACGTACCAGCTCATTCATAAAATCATGCATCAGATATGCATGCTCAGTATGAATCTCAGTAATGTCAGCCAGGTAGCCATGTTTCCGTTGTTAATGTTTAGTATAAACTTTAGCTTATCACTCTTCCCATTTCAATCAGTCTCATTCAAGGATGAATTTTTCCAAGGGGGAGATATTGTAATACCCCGTACTTCTACCTAGATTAAATTCATCCCAGAAATGTTAAAGACTTGATTCAAAGATGAATCCATTTTTATACATATGGTATTTTCAATATTTTTACTTTTTATCATATGGGAAATGCAATAAGCTTTCCATCGATACCAAATTCGCCTAAATCTGACACCCGGGCGAAGAGTTAGAGCCTTTTAAGTGAGATAGTGTATCACTTGAGCCATCAGTGCATCGCGAAGCAGGTCAAAATAGAAATCGTCAAAGTCCAGTGAGCCTCCGCGATTATGGGATATCAGGTCGGGGCTCAAATTTAAAATCGTCCTTTTTTCAGTGTCTCAGCGCGATACCACCGCATCGCGGTGAACTTCCAGGTCCCATCCAGTATTGCAACGCGATTTCACCGTATCGCGCCGTCAACCCAATTCCCAGTTGGAAATTTCCAGTGACATGACGCGATAGCGCCGCGTCACGCCAGCCTGCCAAATTGGGAAATTTTCTTAGAAATAAAATATGCATCCAAGGGTTAAAAGGGTCAATTTCTCAACTCTATATAAACCCAATAACACGTGATTTAGCCATTCTTCACCTAAAATATACTAGTTTATCTCATGTTTCTCGCAATATCAAGATAGGGTTTCTATTGGGGATTCAAATTCAAGAAGGTTTCACTGTCAATCTTCACGAAATCACAAACTAAGGTATGCGTAGTGTTCATCCATGGATCCCTTTCATCTATGGAGCTCAAGAATCAAGTTCTAAATAATAAATTATGATTATCTTGTTGTGGTATGATTACGTTCATGTTGATGGTTGTTATTTGGGTTCCAAGGTAGTTTCTAAATGTATTTTCATGAAGTATGTGAGCATGTTAGTTGAAATCCATGAGTTTGGGTGACTTGAGATTGTTAAATTGATAAGTATACCTATGCCTAAATTTGTGCATGTAAGGTGTTTGCTAAAATGCCTAGAATGATAAAAACCATGTTTTCATGACTCAATAGTGCTTAAATGACAAGTCCATGCTCTAACCCTTATGATTCAACATGAAGTCCATGACATTGTTGTGTATTGATTGTTGTGATGTGGAATGCCCATGACATTGAAGTTATACAAGTATTTACATGTTATGTGCATTCCCTTCCATGTATAAGATGTTGGGAACAATGTGTAGTACGAATCCCCTACTTATGGCATTATGAATTGTGAACTTTATTCCTATTATCAAGAAGTGTCATGTTGTGTCAGTTTCCTTCTGTCGAGTCCTGGGGGTACTTGTACCCGAAAAATATCGCTGTGTGCCTAGAGCCAGTGTCATGTCTTCACGATATCCTCAGTCAAGCCATGCTCCATAGAATTCAGTCAGTCATTTGACTCAGAAAAGTTTAGTAACTCAGCAACCTCAGAAAATCTCAGTAGTTCAGTAATCTCAATGATTTCAGTACTCAGTGATCTCGGGAACTTCAGTAATCCTAGTACTCATAGTAACTTCAGTAATCTAAGTCAGTCCTCAGATCTCAGTAGTATTCCGTCATTCCACGAAACTCAGTGAGCTCAGCTTAGCTCAGCTAATCAATACTGTCAGTATTAGTTCAGTTCAATTAATCAGTTTAGTTAATCATGATCAGTCTATTCAGATGGGAGTAGGAGTTAGCACCGAGTGAGCCCAAGGATGGGAACTCACCTGTTATTTTGAGGGTGTGATTCTTAGAAGTCATCCTTGCGTTCCAAAACTACGTAGCCAGTGTAGGTTGAGACATCATAGCCTGTTATATGAGGGTAGATGAGGTGGCCTAACCTACTATATGAGGGTTCCCACCGTTCTCATTAGAGTAACCTGTTCTATGAGGGTCACTCACAGTTGTTTTTACTAGTGGCGCGGTATTGACACTCTTCTAGTCAGGGCAGAGATTGGGCCCCAGCTTAGCTATAATGGCATATATGGGGCTTGTGTCGGTTAGATGACTACTTCATACAGTTACATTTTCAATCTCAGTCTCAGTCTCAGTAAAAGAACTCAGATATTTCTTCAGATTTCAGGACTATCAGATATAGTCAACTAAGATATAGAACGAAACTCAGATAGCTCCATCAAATTTAGGACTGTCAGATACAGTCATTCATTTTATCAGTTATATCAGTTATCAAAACTCATGTCATCAGTATTCATCTTCAGGAATGTTAGATACAGTCAACCAGACCAGTTCTTCATAATCAGAACTGCCAGACACAGTTATTCATGTATCAGTAATATAGTATCAGTTCCTCAGATATCAGTAATTCCATGTTATTAGTAAATATCAGTAGTCCGAACTCAGTATTTAGTCTTAGCACGATCTCAGTTACAGTTACGTAGGCATACATGTATTCTCACGTTCATGTTAGTCAGTCAGTTAGTATTGTTCATGCATATGAGCCTATTGCATTCAACTTACCTCACTTGCATACCAGTACATTCAAAGTACTATGCATTTGCGCTATGGTGTCTTATGCCATAAGTCTAGAAGCACGAGCTCCAGAGAACCAGTAGCATCCTAGTTCAACGATCAGAGTTAACAGTGAGTCCTCATCCTTTGAGGACATGATGATCACATTACTATTTTAGTTTTCAATTTATTTCAGTAGTTGGAGTTAGTTGGGGACATGTCCTATTAACTCCTTATTCAGACAGTTTAGAGGCTTTCAGAGTACAATATGTTCAGACAATTATCTTAGTTATTTTGGTATTGTTATACAGGGCAGAAAGCTCAAAACTCGTCAAGACACCCTACAACTCGTCAGGTGAGTCATTGCCAGGGTAGAAAGCTCAAAACTCAGGAAATTTTCAAGGACCAAAAACCCGAGGCGTTACATACTCCCCCCTTAGGATCATTTATCCTTAAATGATAGGACTAGATATTTATTAGCATGATTTGACTACACATACCACTACTCTAACCTTTATCAATGACAAAAAACAAAGATTCCAATGAAATCACTCTTTCCTTTAACAAAGTTAGAAAACAAAGATGTTAAGGAATACACATACCTTAAGCACGACTATCCAGAATGCGAAACAAGAATGAATACTTGGACTTTATGTCCTCTTCGTCTTCCCAAGTAACTTCCTCAACCTTTGGGTTCTTCCAAAGAACTTTTATGGAAGCCAAGTCCTTGGTCTGCAATCGACGAACTTGCTGATCCAAAATCTCAACCAAGATCTCCTTATAGGATAAAGAATCCGAGATACCCACCCATTCTAAAGGAACAACCATCAAAGGATCATCTATACACTTCCTCAACATCAAAAGATGGAACATGTGATAAATAAAGCTCAAACAAGAAGGAAAATCCAATTCATATGCAATATTACGAACCCTTATCAACGCCAAGTACGAACTAACATAACGGGGATTGAACTTCCCCTTCTTACCAAACTACATCACTTCCTTCATGGGAGACACCCTTAAGAACACCTAATCACCAATACAGAATTCCAACTTCCTTCGCCTCACATTCACATAGGACTTATGGCAACTTTGGGCAGCCTTATGTTTATCTCGAATAACCTTCACCTTCTCTATGGATTGGTGAACCAAATCAGGACTAAATAACTTGTTTTTACCAACCTCAAACCACCCAATAGGAGATCTAAACCTCATACCATATAAGGCCTCAAACAAAGCTATACCAATGTTGGAGTGATAACTGTTATTGAAGACAAATTCTATGAGAGGCAAGTGGTCAACCTAACCACCCCAAAATCAAACACACAGGCCCGAAGCATATATTTAAAGACCTGAATTATCCTATCTGGTTGTCCATTCATCTTCGGGTGGAAAACGGTACTAAGGATCGCCTTAGTCCTCAAACCTTACCGAAACGACCTCCAAAAGTGATATGAGAATTGAATACCCTGATATGATGGAAACAGGAGTACCATGCAACTTCACGATCTCCTCAATGAATAACTTGGCATAATCCCCAGAAGAGAAATTAGTCCTCACTTGCAAGAAGTGAGAAGACTTAGTCATCCAATCCATGATGACACAAATTGAATCAAATTGCTGGTGAGATCTCAGAAGACCGATAACAAAATCCACATTAATTATCTCCCACTTCCACATTGACAGCTCAATCTCTTGAGTCAACCCATCGAGCCTCAAGTGCTCTACCTTCACTTGCAGACACACCAAGCACTTAGCCACGAAATTGGCCACATCCCACTTCATATTATTCCACCAATAAATCTCTTTAAGATCGTGATACATCTTCGTTGAACTAGGATAAATAGTATAACATGACTCATAAACTTCAGCTAAAATTCTTCCTCGCAACCCATCACCATCGGGAACACACAACCTGCCTGGGTACCTCAAGATACCATCACTTCTAATTTTAAAAACCATCACTTTCTTCCTACTTACATTATTCTTGATTTGCATCAGAATAGGATCCAACACTTGCTTCTTCTTTACTTCAGTACCAAGAGATGACCTCGCCACCTCTTGAAAAATCACATCACCATTCTTAAAATCCAAGAGACGAACTCTGATATTAGCCAAATGGTGAATATCTTCACCAAATCCTGCTTCTCCTCATCCATATGAGATAAGCTTCTCATGGACATCCTTCTAAGAGCATCAACAACCACATTAGATTTACCTGGATGATAGTGGAGGATTATGTCATAGTCTTTTAGCAATTCAATCCACCTTCTTTGCTTGAGATTCAATTCTTTCATTGTGAAAATGTATTATAGGATCTTATGATCAAATATATATCAACATGAACCCCATACAAATAATGACACCAAATCTTTAAGGAAAACACCACAGCTAGCAATTCCAAATCATGAGTTGGATAATTCTTCTCATGAACTTTCAAATGTCTAGAAGCATAAGCAACTACCTTGAAACGCTGCATCAATATGCAACCCAGTCCCATCCGAGATGTATCACAATAAATAATAAAACCATCAGTGCCTTTAGGTAGAGTCAAGACCAGAGCCGAAGTCAACTTATCCTTTAGCTTCTCAAAACTACCCTCACAAGAATCATACCATAAGGATTTCACCTTCTTCTAAGTCAACTTACTCAATAGTGTCTCTATAGAAGAAAAACTCTCCACAAACCTTCTATAGTAACCGGCTAAACTCAAGAAGTTCTGAATATCGGATGGAGTCGTGGGTCTAGGCCACTTTTTAACCACCGCAACCTTCTGTGGATCCACCATGATCCCTTCACTAGAAATAACATAACATGGCATGTCACAACATTCAACCAAAACTCAAACTTAGAGAACTTTGCATACAACTGTTAATTCGTTAAGGTCTGCAACACAAGGCGGAGGTGATCGGCATGATCCGCCTCACTCTCCTAATACACCAAAATATCATTGATAAAGAAAATGATAAACAAGTCCAAAAACTAATGGAAAACATGATTCATAAGATCTATAAATGTGAACGGGGCATTGGTCAAACCAAAGGACATCACCAAAAGCTTAAAATGACCATACCGCATTAGAAAAGAAGTCTTAGGGATATCTGCCTACCTAATCTTCAACTGATAGTACCTAGACCAAAGATTAATTTTGGATAATAACTTAGCACCTTAAAGCTAATCAAAGAGATTATCAATCCTTGGCAGTGGATACTTATTCTTTACAGTTACTTTATTCAATTGGTGGTAATCAATACATATCCAAAGGGAACCATCCTTCTTATGCATGAAGAGTACAGGAGCACCCTACGGAAACACACTAGGGCGAATAAAAACCATGTCAGAAAGATCTTTCAACTGCTTCTTGGGTATCTTCAACACAGCCAGAGTCGTCCTATAAAGAGGGATAAAATAGGACAAGTGTCCGAAAGAAGATCAATCCCAAAATCAATTTACCTATCAGGAGGTACACCAGGAAGATCATAAAGAAACCCCTCGGGAAATTCACAGACCGTAGGGACATCCTGGAAAGATAGACCTTCGGCTCTAGAATCCTTAACATGCACTAAGTGATAGAGACAACCTTTGGAAACCAATCTTTGGGCTCTAAGATATTTGATGAACCTTTACTTAAGCACTAGGGAAATACCTTCCCATTCGATTAACGACTCGCTTGGGAAATGATAATTGACCCTTTGAGTCTGACAATCATTAGAAACATTGCACGAATGCAACTAATCCATCCAAAAATCACATCAAAGTCTAACATCACTAGCTTTATTAGATCCAATAAGGTATCTCTACCATGGACTAACATCACACAACCCTTATAGGACCTTCTACCCATAATGGAGTCACTCACCAGAATGGACACAGAAAAGGAGTCCAAAATACATTCAGGATCAAAACCAAAATGGATAGCCACATAAAGGGTCATATAAGAGAGAGTAGACCAAGGATAAAGTAGACAATATACATCATAAGAAAAGAGTTTAAGCATACCAGTAACAACATCAGGAGATGCCTCAGAATGTTGGCGAGTGGAAAGAACATACAGATAATTCTGACAAGTACTGGAGTCAAAAACAGAAGTAGCACCCTTTGGTGCAGGAGCGGATGAAGTAGTAACAAAAATCTTATTCGACCCATAGGAAACCTTAGATGGACAATCCCTCTGCAGATGACCAGTCTGACCATATTTAAAATACTTATTCCTCCATTTCTCACAAAAACCTCGGTGCATTTGACTATAAAATCTAAAAGAAGGATATGACAAAGATGACTGGGCTCCTGGTTCTCTAAACCCACTATCATACTGAGAACGACAGTCACCCGACGACTTCAAATAAGGAGCACTAGCCGTAGACTAGGAACCAAAATTGCCCCACTTCTTCTTAGACCACTTCCCACCATCTCCACTACCCTACTGCTGACCTCCACCCTGATTCGAATAGTGAAATTTCTTACTTTACCTTTCACTCATCTTGCTAGTTTTTTTTTCTTCCTCCACTTGTTGTATATATACTACAATTCTAGATATGTCCATATCCTTGTTAAACAAGGCAACCTTGCTTTCTATGATCAACTCAAGGGACAACCCCGAAGCAAAAGTCCTCATTCTAGCCCTCATACTAGACACTAATTTATGAGCATAACATGATAGTTAATGAAACTTCAAGGCATACTCTTTTACGGGCATCCTGTCTTTCTTCAGATTCACAAATTCCTTGGCCTTTTCCTCCCTCAACTCCTGAGGAAAGAAGCGATCAAGAAAAGTACTAGAGAAATTATCCCACAAAGCAGACTCAGTATTATCACCCCTACACTGGTCCCACTCCTCATATCATTGTTACACCATATCATCTAATTGATAAGCAACAAACTCTACACCCTCCATATTAGTAGCATGCATCACATAGAAGATCTTTTCTATCTCATCAATACAGTTTTGGGGATCTTCCTCAACTTTAGAGCCAGTGAAAATAGAAGGACTCAACCTTATAAATTGGCCAACCATAGTAGCCTCAGATGATAGAGCAACAAAAGCAACATGCTTAGTCTTAGAGTCCACCAATTGAGTAAGAAAATGAATCAACTGGCAAAACTCAGCATTAGACACATCATCTGAAAGTGCCTGAGGAGGGATAGGGGGAATTGGTGGAGCTCCTTCAGCGCAATCAGAAGCAGTGATCCTAGATCTAGTCTAAACTCCGAGAGTTAGATGAGCTCTATTGTCCTCAGATAGGATAAAGGGTTGGTACAAACATCAGATCTTCTGGGAAACATGATCTGAAAAATGAACACACGGGAATTAGAGGAGATACAAGACCTTAGACTTTATAGCATGAAATAGAACAATAAAAAAGGGAAACATTCTAAATACCTCATAGCCTCTCCCTTATAAGTGTGGTGCGCTACACACCCATAAATGAGACTTTACTTGGCATGGTTTTGTTGGAAACCCAATGACACCAAACGTATGCTCTAATACCATCTTGGTTAAGACCTAAACTAGGGTCTGGCCGTGACGGGTTTCTCAAGTCCCACATGGATCGGAGATCACCATGCACCTAACCAGACCAAACATAACACACCCTAATGTCGGATGAATTCCGAACATATAACAAGATAGCATGTAATAATCTTAAGGGCATTCAAAACAAGTCCATAATGACCGACCGACAACCGACCAAATAATTGACCGATACTGCTTAATATCCATATTAGTTCAAAAAAAGCCTTCTAAACAAAGAACCAAAATTGAATATCAATAAAGTGTTGGGAAATTCCCCTGACTATACCAAAGAAAAGTTTAAACATTCTAAAACATAAGAGACCAAAACATTAAATATAGACTTCAAAAGTATGAAAGCTCGCCACTTCAATATCAACTTGTGAGCTGAACCCGAATCCTAATCACTGAACAAAAGGAGTAGAAGTATGGCCAATTACTACATCATGTAGGGATACAGTGCTTGAAAATGGTTAGCGGGGTGAACGTTAGCATGTAACTTGGGGATAAGGATAACATAATGGAATGATCAATAGTTCAAAATCATTCAAAACTAATGTGCAAAATCAAATGCATAAACATACATATATGTTACATATATATATCACATACCGAGATTGGGAACAAGGCCTATTATGTACTTAAAACTTTAACCTGGATTGTATAGCTTAACCTTTATAACATTTACCCATGGGCTATATGGGCCCTAACACTCACCCTCTGGTCGTGCCCCAGTGCCTAAAGCTGCATGAACTGGAGAATAATATCATATATAAGAAAGAGATACTAAAACCTCCCAATCATATACTAAGGTGACTTAAGCACCCGATCATGTGATAATTTATGGGAGACTCGAACCTCCCTAATCATGAAATAATAATAACAGAGACTTGAACCTCCCTGGTTTCTTTGACCCTTGCATCAAAAAATATGGTTTCCAATATCGGTCGCTCAGACCTTCAATTTCATGACTCATCTACACAACCCTTATTAAAGCCCAATTAAAGCATTTGTCATACAATCCCATTCATTGAACCACAATACGCATTTAGGCATACATTATTGGTATCGTCATACCAACTACTCTTGTAAGGTAATAAAAACATGCCAAAACAATTTCTATTAACTTGAGGAAAACAACTCCCTTTGTTCATTAAATCAGACCATTGTGTTTTAAATACCTCTCTATATCTTGCAACAGTTCAAGACTAGTTTAATTCAACAAATTCCCATAATTCTCATAATTAAAAACCAACTTCACATTATGGGGTTATGGTCATAACCACTTCAAAAGTCATAAGTTAGGGAAAATCACAATTCCCTATTGATTTACCATACCCATGCACCCATGAGTTCAAAACCATAGTTGAAAGAATGAAAATGATATGTAAACCACGAGAAACATTGCTCAATTCATAAAAATTCAAAATACTCAACCCTTGTTTCAAAACCAATATAAGCATGTCATGAAAAATACTTTAATTAGGCTTTAATAAGGGTTGTATAGATGGGGGAGAGTAACATACCTTAAACACCAACAAATTTGGAGAGAAATCGAACTCTGATCCCTTAGATGACCAACTTAATGAAACCCTATCTTTACTTGCTTGAGGGAATTTAGAGAGCCTTTTGGAGTGTTTGAGAAGTTTCTTTATTTATTTTTGAGTGCTAATGACACCCTAAAGAGGTTATTAGACATGGGTTTTAATTTGGATAAGAGGGGAAATATCCAAATTGCCCTTAACTTAAAAGCTGAAAAAGTGTCGACCTTTGACTACGGGTCAACCAGTGACTCATAGCCACTCTTACGACTCGTTTACGACTCATCACCACGAGTCATAACCAAGACAGTCTCTAGGACCTCCATACACTATTGATCGTACAACTCAACTGGTACTACTCATAGGGTCCAGTCGTAGTCAACACAAAACCTAATAGGGTAAGCACTAGACATCCTACGATTTGCACCCCATGACTAATAACAAGTCATTATGTCTCATAGTGAGCCACTCGTACTCAGATCAGAAATTAGCCACTAAATTTCTGATTTGGTTACAATTACATCCCAAATGACTCATCATGAGTCTTTATGACTCGTACTCTTAAGTCATACCTAAGATAGAAACTCAAACACCATTCACTGGACATATTATGATTAGGGTCACCTAACCCGTCAAGACACCCTATGACTCATCAGGTGAGTCATTTCTAGGGCAAAAAGCTCAGACCTAAGAAAATTATCAAGGGCCAAAAGCCCTAGGCGTTAAACGCAGTTTCCAATATTGGTCCCTTGGGACCTCAACTTTCACGGCCTGGCTACACATCTCTCTTTTAAGCCCAATTAAAACACTTTTCACACATTCCCACTCTTTAAAAGATAATGTACTTTCAGGCATACACTGTTGGTATCGTCATACCAAATACACTTGTAAGGTAACAACATCATGCTATTACAATTACATTAACTATGGGAAAACAACTCCCTTTTTTATTAATACAAGGTGGGGGAACACCGACTTACTTTGTTCATTAAATCAAACCATCATGTTTCAATAACCTTTTTATATCATGCAATTGTTCTGAAAGTAGTTCAATGCAATTATACTCATACTCAAAACCACTTTTACAAAATTGGGTTGGGATTATTACTAATTCAATTGTCAGTATTCACAAAATTTGGGGAAATCACAATCCCTTAGTTTATTCGCCATGCCCATACACCTCTCAAGTTTGAAACCATATAAATAAAGCATGAACAATGCATAATAAATCATGGGAAAATAATTTAAGAAACATTCAATCCAAAACCCTCAATGCATATCAAAAACCATACTCAAATCCACCTAAACAATCATATAGCTTCTTGATTTAAGTAAAACAAATTTAAGGGTAAAGTCACATGCCTGAAATATCAAGAGTTATAGAAAGACTTTGCACTTGGAATCTCTAATTGACCAACATCTTAGAAACCCTAATGTTCTTGCTTGAGAGAATTTAAGAGAGTTTAAGAAGTTATTTTGATTTGTTTCGGAGTGATAATAATACCCTAAAGGGTTTTAAGTCATGGGTCACAATTGGGGAAGAGGGGAAATGTCCAAATTGCCCTTAATAAAACATTGAAAAATTATCGGCTTGTCGCTACAGGTGGCCCTACACATAGTCATAGACTGGACAGTACCCCATGGGCACCTATGCTGGGTTGGTTACGAGTTGTACAATACGACTCGTCAAGGGACCTTATGACTCATAAGATCCTAGTCATAGAGTTAGCAGAAACTTTGACATAAAACACAGGTTTCCCGATGATTTAGACTATATGACTCGTAACGTGACTTAATGACTTGTAAGATATAAGTCATAGTCGGAAAAGAGTACTTGGCAAACACACTAGGCAACTTATGACTTGGGGTCCTATGACCCATAATGACACGCTAACTCATAGGGTGAGTCACAATCTAGGAAGCAATCCCATAAGTCAAGAAAATTTTAAGGACTAAAATCAAGGGTGTTTCAGAAAATCTCACAATGAACTCCATACAAGTGGTGCCTCCACAACTTCAAAGCAAATACATGCGTGCAAAACTCCAAATCATAGGTAGGATAATTCCTCTCATGAGGATTCAACTAATGAGAAGCATACAGAATTACCTTGCCTCCTACATCAAAATAACACCCAATCAAACACCTGAAGCATTACAAAATACCTTAAAGCCAACACCCTCCTTGGGCAAAACTAAAATAGAAGCAAAAGTCAAAAAATCCTTGATCTTTTGAAAGCTCTCCTCACAAGCATTGGACCACTAAAAAGAAATATTTTTCTGAGTTAACTTGATCAAAAACACTGTAATAGATGAGAAACCCTCAACAAGATGCCGATAATAACCTAATAACATGCCAAGCCAATAAAACTCTAAATCTTGAAGGGAAAACTATTGCACCTTGGCTAGATCAACATAATACCATCCTTAGTCACCACGTGACCCAAGAAAGAAATAAACTCCAACCAAAACTCACACTTGGAGAACTTTGCATACAACTTCTCATCCCTCAATATCGGAATCACAATCCATAAATGCTCCCATGCTCAACCTCACTCTTGGAATAAAACTATGATATCATCTATAAATACAATAACAAAGGAATCAAGACATGGTAAACCCAAAGGACATGACCAAGAACTCATAATGACCATATCCAGTCCAAAAGGTTGTCTTTGGAATATCCAAAGCTCTAATCCTTAACTGGTGATAACCGGAAATCACTTTTCGAAAATACTGCAACACCCTGAAGTTGATCAAATAAATCATTAATGAGAGAAAGAGGATACTTATTCTTAATTGTTACCTTGTCCAATTATCGATAATCAATACACATCTGGATAGACACATCCTTCTTCTTAAAATACAAGACAGGCGCATCCCAAAGCAATACACTAGGTCAGATAAATCCCTTATCCAATAACTCCTGCAACTGATCCTTCAATTTTCTTTAACTCAGCTTGGGCTATCCTATAAAGAGAAATAGAAATGGGCTTGGTTCCCGACTCAACATTAATAGAAAAATCAATATCACAATTTAGAGGCATCCCAAGCAAATCCATAGGGAACACATCCATAAACTCATGGACAATACGAATAAAATCTAAGGAAGAAGGTAAAACAACACTAGTATCATGAATATGATCCAAATAAGATAAACATCCCCTCTCAACCAACCTACGAGCCTGAACATAAGATATGACCCTCTTAGGACCTTAATGAAGCGCAACCTCCTAAACTATTCTTGGTACACCCGATAAGGCTAAAGTCACAGTCTTAGCAAAATAATTAAGACAACATGATAAGGAGCCAACCAGTCCATACCCAAGAAATTAACCATATCTAACACAAGTAAATCTACCCAAGTCTCATGGCTAGCGAAAGTCACAACACAAGATCGATACACCCAATTCACAACTAAAGAATCTTATACAAAGGTATATATATGAATAGGCATGGAAAGAGGCTTTCTAGTAGAATCAAAACCTAAAGCAAAATATGTAGACACGAAGAAGAAAGTTGATCCACGGTCAAATAACATGGATGCATATAGAAAACCAACATGGATGATACTTGTGATCACAATATCAGAAGCATCTGCCTCAAGTCCTGCTAGCAAAACATAACACAGTCCATGACCACTAATCGGCTGAATAACCCAGCGAACACCACCATAGGCTTCATTATATCTACCTCTCGCACCACTGGTAGTACCCCTACCTCTTACAACTAAAATAGGAGTAGCTCTAATCGCATGATGGGACAGTACTAGGATGAATGGACAAACTCATCACACATAAAAAACTTTCTAAACCTAGTCCTAATGGTTCACCCTCTTGGTGCCTCTCAAGGATGCTCGAGTGGTAGGTCCATGCATCCTCGACTTACCCCCTATACATTAAAAGGATGCCCCAAGTACTATCATTTGTGTTGTGTCTCACTAAAGAGCGGGAGGCAAAATAAGTTCTGCTGGTCGAGACCTCACCTGGGGTTCTAGCATAAATAAAGGTTGAACTCCTAATCTCATAACACCATACTCAAATGTCAGCATTAAAGAAGGACTAGTACTCAGGGTCTGAGGAGTATCGAATATAGAGGTAAGTGCAAAAAGGGGATCCAGACTCATGACTGGAGGAACACCATACACAAACTCTGGCACAAGCGAAGGTATAACACTCAGAGCTGCGGAAATACCAAAGAAACTCAAAAGATCACTCTCCAAATGGGTTAATAAATGAACCAACACTCTCTCCAAGAATGAGGTAAAAGAACTCTGAAGGACTAGAGTTGAATCCATAGCTCTAACATTCTCAACATGAGGCTCAGGGAAAAGTCCCCTAGCACTACTCCTGGGCGGGGTTGATCCATGAACACATCCACTCCCTTGATTCCATCCACAACTCGAGGTTGGCCCTCTGGGAGTAGGATCCGCATCTCTAGCCTCGTGGGACCTAGTCAACACCATCTACACAGAAAGAGTGAAACAAAACCCAGAACACAAGGTATACATAAAATTTGCATGATAAGAAATAAAATGAGGAAGCTTCCTATAGACATATTATAGCCTCTCGAAGATAGATACGGACGTCTACGTATCGATCTATGAGCCTCTATTAGATATTCTATTCTTACACCATTGAGACCAATGAAACTTGGCCGCTATGATACCAATTTATCACGACCCAAAATCCAAATAGTTATGATGGAACTTGTCACGACGAGCCTTGACAAGTAAGCCTATCACCCTAACCAATACACAAAGAGGGAAAAGTTCTTATAATAACCCCAAGGTAAGGCTTCTAGAATAAGGCTGAACCATACAAGTATAATAAATATGGAAAGAAACATAACAATGCAGCCATAACTCACAAAGCTAGGTGTCAATAATAGAATAACGTATCTAGTACAACTTGAATCCAAATGAAATACATAAGATATTCAAATACAAGATAAACTCTATCTCTAAAATTAAAATAAATTCATTGTCAATTGAGAAAGGTAGAAGAAGACATTAGGATGCCTAAAAGTCATCAACTACCTTGAAAGCTCCAACAATCGCTCGAGTCAAGTAATGTGGGGCACACCCAAACCTAAATCTACATCGAAAGGGTACAATAGGACTGAGTATGGTCCACTTGTAAAATCAGTAGGTATCATAGGCCGATCGAGCAAAGTAGAAAATAAGGTACATAAAATACACACTAAGGGTACATCACCTACAATAAGAGAATATTCCACAATGGTAGCCCACACCTCTTATACTGACAATTCTAATATATATCACAAATACCACAAAAATATAGAAAGTATAACATAAGTATACATTATATCACTTGCAAGTATAAATAGAGAAGAACATGCATCTACAAAACGGTCAAGTATAAGTAACAGAAGATAGAGAAAATAGATATATAAAAGGCAATATGTCAATTTAATCACAATATCAACCCAATAAAGAAAATGCAATATATAAGATGATGATGTTGTTGTTACTGATGATGATGATGCATGAGGTTGGAACACATCCTTGAGGTGACACAAAGTCATCAAGTCTTCTCTTGAAAAATCCTTTAGAGAAGGTCCATAATATCCAATATCTGATAATAATATTTAGTATTTTCCAAGTTTCCCATATTTATAGTATTTCCATGTTTACAAGGCAGATACATAACATAAGACTCAAATCAAGTACACATACATGACAATAAGTGAAATGATGTGTATGATGACATAAGAATAATGATGCAATATTCACAACTACTCAAAATGAGTATTTCCACAATCATTCTATATGGTGTATTTCCACAACCAATCCATATGATGTATTTTCACAACCAATCATAATGTTAAAATTCCACAACCACATGAGTCAATATCCACTCATTATTTCCACTATCTATGAATTTTCCACATAATTCATACGCCTACAAAGTATGACTATATCACAATGTTCCAAAGGCACCACAATAGGCATTTCTAACAAGACAATACAAATATTTTCATGTATTCCAGGCTATCAACATCACATAAGACCCTGCACGGTTACACTTATCATATGATATCTCTGATTCAACAATTATATCATATTTAGGCCCCCACACAGGTATAACAAATAGATAGTTATATTTCATGATTATTTCTCATCCTTAATATGCATTTTGACTTATAAATTAACTACCCAACCCAGTCTGAAGAGTTAAGCCTTAGCCTATCTTAAAAGTTGAAATCGGTCCGAAATACTTTAACCACAAAGCCCTACTTCTCACGAATGATGTCAAAATCAACTAAAATCAAGAATTATAAATTCTATGCATCAAAAAAGCTAATGATACCCATATTTCCTACTTTTTGTTTGGGGTCAAAACGAACCCCCAAAATGAGTTTTTGAAAAAGAAGGACAAAATTATAACTTAATTTCAAAAACACTCCCCATACTTTTAGGAATCTATATCTAAAAATCCAAGTCAATTCAAGTAAAAAACGAGGTTCAAATTGAAGAAAAATTATTTTTAAGCTTTACCGAGTAAAATCTTTGAAATCCGTGTCAAAATCAAGAACCACAGTTGTTTTAAAGGTTAAATTGATGAAAAACTAGTAATTATAAGATTAAAACATTATTCAAGTGAAAAGGAATGAAATTGGGGTTTAAAATTAAGCCCTAAGGTTTTTAGGGTTTTGAGAAATTAATCAAGAAATTTACTAAAAAAAGAATGAATTCTTACCTTAAATCCATAAGAGAATCAAGAAATAGATGTTAATCTACTTCTCAAGAACCCACAAGCTTCACTTTTAAGCTCTCACATTATTTTAGGGTTTAACTCTTAAGAGGCAAGATGAAAATGAGCTAAATCGGGTAAAAAGGTGCTATTTATACTTGCACCCAGTTACTAGGTACATGAAGTATAAGTCGGCCTCCCAAATGAGTTTTACCATTTATTTTTTAGGTTGCACCAGCAACCTGGTGCACTAGATTTTTTAAGTCGAAACAGACTTCGATGGGATGCTCCAGATTCGTTCGGAGTCTGATATATGAAAATCAACTATACACCCACACTAAATTCGACGCTCGAGACTCAATGGCGATATTAGAATTTCGAAAAAATATTATTTTCACAAAGTTGACACACAGAACTTAAAATTATAATTTTTCAAACCAAGGGTCAAAATTATATTTAAAAGCGACGAAACCACACCGAATATTTTATAACCCTAAAATTGACGTTCCGGATCTGCTGGCGCAATTCATTTAGCCATCCATTACACGGATCAAAAGATAACCACATAAGTTCAAAATAAGACTTTCAAAGCCACGAAAAACCATAATATCATACAAAAGGCACCAAAATGCATCGAGAACTATGTCAATCACCCCCACACCCCAGGAATACCATAATTCAACTAGGGGGAGGGGTAAAATAGTCAAATCAATATAGAACCACATATTTTATCAAATTTTCAAGTCGATACATAAAATAAATTTGCAAAAAAATAATGAGAGATTTGGAGTGATTAAATGTAATGCCTCTAAAACAAGTCCCAGGATGCCACACGGTGCTCTAAACTACAAGTAGTCCTGAGCTAACCCTAAAATCCTGTTACTCATTCTGATGACTCAAGTAAAGGTAATATAAGCATGCGGTACGAGAAAATACTGAAATACTGTTTGAACTGAACTGAGTTTATCTGCATATAATGTCTGAAAATACTTAACTAAGAAAATCTAAAGAACTAACACTGAAAGTCTGAAATGTATCTAATAGTTGGAAAAGCCTCTAATACTACTACTAGAGAGTCACTGTGACAGACCCCCAGCTGACTTGAACTGTCTGACATAATTGAACAAAATAATCTGGAAAGCTGGATATCTGAATAACTGGGTCCCCAAACTATGAGGACTCACCACTATCGGAATGTAGATAGAGATGCTCACGTCAATCACGCTGCTGGAACTGAGCACCTGAACCTATATTATGAGACAATGAAGCACATAAACATATATGTGGATCAGTTCTTTTGGAATGTACTGAGCATGTGGGGGTGAATGCATAAGTAGAAATAATATCTCAATGTTATCAAAATTCATAAAATATGCATGCTAAATGTAGATGACTCACATAAGATGGAATATCCGAAAGATAAAAATCATGAATTATGAATGATAAAACATACTGCATAAATCTAGTGAGTCATAGCATTTAGTTCTGAAAGTTGTACTTTTACTCTTTCTGCTAGTGAAATAAATAGGACTGAAGTTAAGTCTATTTTCAAATCAAGCAGGCTAAGTGAAAAAGGTCTCACCTTTTATTTGTAAACTAAGAATTGAAAACTCATAGCTAATAACTTATGGAAAACAATATCTGAATAAAATCGTGAGCCTTTACACTTAGTTTCTAAAAGTTGTTCTGTTATTCTTTTTTAGGACTTAGGCTCTAGGAAAATACTTTTAAAAACTATTTTGCAAGGGAGGTTCTTCTAACCGACATACACTATATGAGCTATCATAGTGTAGAAAACCTCACATTGGGGAGAGGTGTCATACTCTTGCCAAGGAGTATAACCTAATCTAAGTGATCACAATCTATATGTGTCATCCATATAAATTGGAATAATTTGTATTTGTACCTAGTTGGCTCGTAGTTCTGTGGAAGTAGAATGTGCTAAACCCACACTTCCTACTCGGTGCTAAATATTACACCCTTTAATATGTACACTCATTTTGTAGGAAATCCACTTTAAAACTAGCATAAGGGTTTATAATGAAAACCAATTATGCATTTGTCTATTTTAAACTGTAATAAAAACTAATCTATTTTCTATAGACTGTAGTAAAAATGTAAAGTGGATTCCATAACTTAACTGAGGATCAAAAGATCAAATCTTTTCTGAAAATATGAATATAAACTAATCATGGGATACTTAAAGGCATCATCTTCTTGAAATATCAATATTCATACTTGTGTAACGCCCCAAAATCTGATATCAAGACATCACACGGTGCTCAAGGCTATGAGTAGCCACAAGCTAACCCTTTGAGCCTGCTACTAGGTCAGAACCTTACTTTAAGATAACTAGTCAAGAAATAATGTTGTATCATACCAAAACTGATCTGAATAAACTAGAGATATTGTCTGAATAGTAAATACTGAAAGTCTGTAAATAAAATCATAGTCCGACAAGACTCTACTACTAAAGAACTAGAGAGCCATTGGGACAGACCCCAACTAACTCGGGCTAAACTGAAAACACTAACTCAATTACTACGAAAGTTGGAAATCTGAAGAAGTAGTCCCTCGATTCATGAGGACTCACCAACTGTGGGAATGTAGATAGAGATGCACGAACTACTCATGTTGTTGTTACTGAGCACCTGAACCTATATTATAAAACAATGTATCTCATAGACATATATGTGGATTAACACTTTGACAATGTACTGAGTATATGGGGGTGTAATGCATAAGTAAGACATCATCATAATTAGAAAGTAAATGCATGCTAGATGTATATGACTCATATAAGCTTGATGATCTAAAATATCAAAATATAAAATCATGTATGAAAAATCATACTTGTAAATCTAGTGAGTCATAACAATTAGTCTTATAGAAGCTTTTCCATCATTCTTTTCTTTTGAAACTTAGAAGCTTTGGGAGCTTTGAAAATCTTGGAACTTTGGGACTTAGGGACTTTGGGAGTTTCTTCTAACCGACATAAACCATGTGAGATGACATGGAGTCCAACGTCTTTACCACATTAGGGAGAACTGTTCTATCCTTGCCATCGAAATATAACCTTAACTTAAGTGATCACTATCTTAGACCACTGTAGGAAAATCAGAAACCTATGGTGGCACGTAATTCTGGGGCATGAGAACTTATAATCATACCCAACTCGGTGCTAAATACTACTCCCATACTTATTGCTTAGAACTTTTAGGAAATCCACCTTAAAACAACACAAGGGTTTATAATGAAAACTAATTATACTTCTTTTTACTTTCAATCATAAATAATATGGATTCCTATCTTGGGTTAGGTTCGGAAGATCAATCTTTCATTAAAATCTGAATGCTTGCTTGTTAGAGCATGCTAATAATATACTCTTCATGAAATGTCAAAATTCATACTTGGGTTTAAAGCATATGTACTTTAATGATCACAATTTCATAATGAAGCTTAATTCTTAGCAATTATCTTGGAAACACTTGAAAATATCAATTCACAATAGGAATGTACAATTAATGATATAAATCCTCAATTCAAAGCATAAATAGGTGGGATAAACATGCAATTCAAGGCTTAAATCACTTATATCTTAATAAATTTAAAACAAGATGCTTTGGATATAAACCCCAACTTGCAAATCATGTAATCTTTAATAAAATTCAAGTTTTTGGGCACAAGAACGAAAGATTTGTCCTTGTTCAAACCCACATACCTTGGATGATGAACTAGATGAACAACCTTGATTTTGAGACTTTATTTGTGCTCTTTAATGATGGTTCTTGGAATTCTTGTTTTGAGAATCTTGAATCTTGAATTAATTTGGAAAAAAGATGATGGAATCTTGGGATTCTTGAGGTTGACTGTTGAAGCTTAGGGTTTTTTGTTGAGAGAAATCTTGAGAAATATATCATAAGAGGCTTATAATAGCCCTAAATCTTGTGTTTGGACGGAATTGTGGGTAGGTAAAAAGTCCAAAATACCCTTTTTAACTTCTAAACGATATTGAATAAAATATAATTGGGTTCCGATTTAATGGGCCACCGCACGCCACTATCGCGGTGACTCATTGAAAACTGACGAATGGGAAATTAGGGACCTCCGCGACGTGGAGCTATTGCGTTGTTCCACTGGATTTTGACAATTGGGACCTAGAACTTTAACGCGACGTGCCACCTCCTGGTTCCCTATAGAAATGTCATTTTTTCCTTTGGCGCGACGCACCACTATCACATTGGGCTACTAGAATTCGACAATTGGGAAAATGGACCTCTCCGCGATGCGCCAATATCGTGAAGGTCTACTGGAGATTGACAAATAGGAATTTAGACCTCACTGTGATGCGCCAATATCGTGGTCCACTGGAAAGTGAAAATTATGAAATTTTCCCTTATCGCAACACAGTGACTACCCAGTTGGCACACTGTCAACTTAAAAATGCTCTAATTTCTTCACCGAGTGTCAGATTTGGGCGAATTTGGTATCGATGGAAAGCTTATTTAATTTCTCACACAATTAAAAGTTGAAATCTAGAAAATTCTTTGCGAAACAAATATTAATAATTTTGGAAGACACCTCTTAACATTCTAGGAACAAATTCAAGCTAGAAAAAAGTTCGGGGTATTACAACTTGGGGCTTAAAACCCATGATCAAACTCATGTCAAATTATCATAAAGTCATGATCAATAATCAAAATATAGAATTTCTTGCATAATTCTAGTCAAGATAGTGAAATTCAACTCTCAATGCATATAAAATCACTTCACATGCATAAATATGCGAAAGTAGAGATGTAATTCGTTATTTAATCACTTGTAACATCAACATCTTCAAATAATGATAATTGGGTATGAACCCTAAACTGTAAATCATAATAATTCATGTAATTTCAACTTTAAAATATAGTTTTGGGCACAAGGATAAAAGAGGATCCTTGTTCATAACCCCACATACCTTGCTTGATGAATTAAATGTAAAAGTTTGAACCTTTTATTCTCTAATGGTGTTCTTGAAGCTTCTCCTTGAAGTTATTGAAACCAAAACTTTGGATTATAAGCTTTCTTAGAGTAGGAGTTATGGGATTTTTCTTGAATCTTAGAGCTAGGGTTTTTTTCTTGGAGAAGAAAAGGAAGAAAAGGCACATTAGAGACTTAGGACCTGAAATTATTCATCCTTTTCTTTGAACTAGAAAGAATACAGGGTATTACATTATAGAGGCTTATACCTCTTTGTAACAGTTGAAATGACATAGTTTTGGGGTTTAAAAAGTGTAAAAAATTATACCACCCTTTTAAAATCATCTAAAGCATTTTTAGTATCAGTCTCGACAAGTTTGGAGATGACCCGTAGGGTCTGCGGATGAGTCGTGGCCTATGTCATCATCTGGAAATCAAATTTTGGTCCCTAATACTATACGAAGAGTCACCCTACGACATGTAGGGGTCTGATGATGACTCATCATTTGAGTCGTCATCACTGGCAGCTTTGCCAGTGCTTCAGTAAATTGGCCATAACTTTTTACTTCGATATCATATTAAGGAGAAATTAGATGCCTTGGAAATATAATTCAATTACATATATTTTGGTGGGTTTTAAGCTCAAAAAATCCTAGTAAACTAGAAGTTATTCTTGTTTGACTTTGACTATAGAAATATTTTTCTCAAGAATTCAATCGGTAAGTGATATTTTGACTTGTCTATAAGATAGGATATATTGTGGACTTAATATATGTCCAAATCACTTATAATACTACTAAAACATGATTTTTTATTTTGAATGTACTTGAAGCATGGTCCTAATATTGGATTCAATTTTTGGGGTGTTATAATATCTCCCCTTTGGGATTATTCATCCTTGAATAAAGACTGACTTGGCTAAAAGGTTAGGGAAATAACTACAATCCCTAACATATATTTATAAGAGATGACTATTTACATGAACTAAATTTCCAACTGAAACTTGGTTTGGTTAAAAATATGAAGAAACTTACGAGCACTGTTTGATTGACTTTTGAAGTTGGATAACTAACATGATACTGATTTTTGAATCTGAATATCTGATCCAGTTGGGACTGACTTAAACTGGGAGTAAGTACTAATCTTATTTTACACATTGAATAAATAAAAATAAAGAACCTTATGGTATAGGACAATAGATGAAACTCAGGATATTAAGACTAGATGAAAAGATGGGAAACTATAGGATCTTGTTTGTCTGATCGCTAAACTAAAATATTGGCTATCCGGACTGACTCTTATTGAGAGTTTATAAATTAACTAAAGCATTCCTAGAACTAACTTGTATGTAGAGCTTCCAAGTTATATATAATGACATAAAAATTCCAAGATTCATTGAGAAAGGAACATTTATTACCTTCAACACTTCTTATCAGAGGATCTGATAACATTAGAGAGGGAAGAATTTTAGGCATAAACTGAGTGAGATATCTTAACAAGGATTACAATATGGTTTAAGCATCCAAGTTTTCTTGTCTGAGCTCATAGAATAAGAACGACTTAGAGTTGAATATGAGACATTTTTGGTCTAAAGCTACCTATCAAGAAATAAATGTATCTTCGACCGAGAGTAACGATAGAACTAATATGCTTTAATAAATGGGGCTGATCATTTTTCAACTTAGAAACATTTTTCAACCTTGCTTCTGCATACAAATATACCACACTTAACTAGGTAAAACATTTAGCCCTCAAAGGGATACACTATAAATGACTACTAGAGATTAAGTCTAGTTGCATGCTCAAACTCTATTCAAGCTTAAATCTGGGATATAAAGCACCAGTACTAAACTGACTACATTGATCTTGGATATGAAGTTTTATATTCTATAGTCACTTGGAGCTATTATGCTTAAAATACAATGCCTCTTGCCACCTAAATATAAACCTAAAGTACTAATCAAAGAGTCACCAACTACCATAAGCCATTATTTGCATGTATATAAATAAATTATTCAACCCTATCACTCAACAACTAAAAACATTACCATCAAAGCATAAGATGGGTCACTGAAGAACTAAAACATAAGGGTCTGATATAAGAGGGATACTCTAAAATTTTAACTGAAGGATTTTCATGAATTCATCACATAACTGAGGCCTAAGGAGTAAAATATAATTGGAATAAACTTTTATAAGAGATCTAATCTAGGAGAATACATGACGTAGTGTGATATCACTAGTCATTAAAGATGTACCATGAGTACTTCGAACTGAGCATTTTATAAAACATGAGTACATGAGTCATGAGATGTATGAATTGAGATTGGAATTTGTAAATTCATGGACTATGATTTTTACTACTGACTAAACTATCACTTTTTATACTAGGAACTAAGAGTGGACATGATTCTGTATAAAGTTCAAAAATATAAGCTACGATCATGGAGTTGACTTGTAAGGCATGAGTAGAGTGTCATAATGATTGAAGTTCAAATTTGTACTAATATAAGAATGCATCGGGTATCTTCTTTCCATAGTGTTATTCTAGAACTCACTAGCATCACTACTAGAATCAGAAAACTTGACGTGGTTCATTGTTATATCATTTTTCCTTTAGATTAAACTATTATTCCAAGTCTGTAGACCACTTCAATAAACTCTAAACTGAACTGCATTAACTCTATTCTAGAGTTTGGGATATACAACTTTTAATTTTCTACAACCCCAATACATGAGTCATGAGATGTATGACTTGAGATTGGAATTCATAAATTCATGGACTATGATTTGACCTACTGACTAAGCTATCAATTTATATACTGGGAATTGAGAGTGGACATGATTTTGTATAAAGTGCAGGAATATAAGATATGATCATAGAGTTTACTTGTAAGGCATGAGTATAGTGTCATAATGATTGAAGTACAAATTTGTACTAATATAAGAATACATCGGGTATCTTCCTTCCATAGTGTTATTCTAGAACTCACTAGTATCACTACTAGAATCGAAAAACTTGACTTGGTTCCTTGTTCTATCATTTTTTCCTTAGATTAAATCTATTATTCTAAGTCTGTAGACCACTTCAATAAACTCTAAACTAAACTACGCTCACTCTATTGTAGAGTTCGGGATATAACAGTACACATGAATACTAAACTCCCCTTGAAAGACTATACCTGAAAGTTTAAAACCAGTTTCAAGTACCTTCTTCTGATATTGAACTTTTAATTTTCTATAACCCCAATACATGAGTCATGAGATGTATGACTTGATATTGGAATTTGCAAATTCATGGACTATGATTTGTACTACTGACTAAACTATCACTTTTTATACTAGGAACTGAGAGTGGACATGATTCTGTATAAAGTGCAGGAATCTAAGCTATGATCATGGAGTTGACTTGTAAGGCATGAGTAGAGTGTCATAATGATTAAAGTACAAATTTGTACTAATATAAGAATGCATCGGGTATCTTCCTTCCATAGTGTTATTCTAGAACTCACTAGCATCACTACTAGAATTGGAAAACTAGACTTGGTTCCTTGTTCTATCATTTTACCCATAGATTAAATCTATTATTCTAAGTCTGTAGTCCACTTCAATAAACTCTAAACTAAACTACACTCACTCTATTCTAGAGTTCAGGATATAACAGTACGCATGAATACTAAACTCCCCTTGAAAAATTATACCTGAAAGTGTAAAACCCGCTTCAAGTACCTTTTTCTGATATACAACTTTTAATTTTCTACAACCCCAATAGTCATCATATAATAACTTAAATTCTTATTAACTTGGAACCTTCTGAATTATCACAATACCCTGAGTACACACCTTTTCCTTCTAAAATTCCAAACTTTTTTTCTATTAGATTGATCATCCACAATTCAAACTTAGATTCTAACACTCAAAGTAGATATCCATAGAACTTCTCATACACTATTACCCACTTACTACTACTAGATAGGAATCATGAAATACTAGTCCACTCAAAATTTTAAGAACATACTCAACCTTAACGGGCTTTTCTATATTTCTGGTAACTGCCTAATCTCGATCCTATCTAAAGCATTCTTTAAGTCCCCTTAACTAGTAAATTTCTCTTAAAGTGATATTATATAATATAAACAACACCTTTCTATCTCCATAGATTTATAATCTACTAAATCCAAAAAAAACACTATCCCAACTTTACTGCTGCTACGTTTCTAGGCTTATGTTTCTAACTCCGGGTCATGCTTCCATAGAATTCTAAAAACAGATCTGAGGACATATCATACTTTGTCTTAGTGCTCAATTTTAATAAACAAGAATAAACTCTTTCAATGTTTTGAACTTAAATCCACTAATGGAATACTTTCAAGCCCATGTGAAATCTTATAACTGTCTGTTGGGGCTATTTGAGAAAACTATATTAATTGGAATTAAGCTTGACTATTTCAATAAACTCTAAAATAATGCATAGTGAACAGGAATGGAGAAATGCTAGGATCTATATAAGTTTTTCTTAGAGAAAATCTCTACTGCACGATCCGAGATATGAAAGAAGGAAAATTATTTCTTAAATTGTCTGTATCCTCTAAAAAAAGTACAAACATCTTTGTGCCATTTTGCAAGACTCTACTCGACACGACTTCATAGACACCCTAGGACACTTGAACCTTAGGATCTAATACCAAGTTTATCACAACCTAAGACTACCCTTTAGTCATAACACGATGCTTAAAACCACAAGTGATCCCAAGCTAACCCATGGTACTAGCATAATGCTTGATCAATTGATTAAAACATATATAAAAGATAACCTGACTAAGCGTAAGCATAATCATAAGATAAGTTGTTTTAATAAGTTACTGTTAAAAGTTTACAACATGTAATCTAAAAGAAAGAGGGACTTAAACTACATAAAATAACTCTGAATGACTATATATGAAGCCTCTACTAATACTAACTATAGGTAGTTGGGACATGACCCTCAAGTATCCCTAATCAATACATACGAATAAGAAAATGAACACCAAAACTACATCTGACTTGAGTCTTCAAAATAAGAGAACTCATCACATGTTGGCTGAAAATTTTCCTGACTATGAACCTGATAGTAAGCACCCGAATTTACATCACATGAAAAATATTGAAAAGAGGTATGCTATCAGTACATTGGAATGTACTGAGTATGTGAGTATGAACTAGTTATAAAAATACTTAAAACATGCATTAAAAACTGAGGACATGAGTATGTGAGATATGAACTAGTCATGAAAATACTTACAACATGCATTACAAACTGAGGACATAAGTCATTTACTGAAATATGCATTTAAGACATGTTTTTATGCAAAAGCTGTGAGGAATAGTGAGATCTCTAAATCATGAGTTAAAACATTTCTATAAATTGAGAAGTGGTAGAAACATAACTATTATATTTAATCTCAAGTTAATGTTGAATATGCCATAAATTATATAGAATACTAACTGATTTCAAAGAATATGAACTGAAGTACACTAACCTTATATGAAATATACAAATATTAATATGCAATGTTAATCTGGAAAGTCATGATTTAAGAGAAAATAAAACTAAATTGAGGAACATGTACAAATATTGAGTCTGAAACTATGGGATACGAACTGGTGTGTAATACCTCGTACTTTTGAGAAATAGTTTCCAAAAAGGACAATAGCTTCCAAAAATGAAGAATATTTATTCCGTATGGAATTTTCTAGAATTATACTTCCCGTTGGGTGGGAAATTGAATAATTTTTCCATCAATACCAAATTCGTCCAATTCTGACACTCGGTGAAGAAGTTAGAGTATTTTTAGAAAATTAGTGTACCACCTGGGCACGTGGTGCATTGCGGAGGTGAGAAAAATGATAATCATCAAATTCCAGTGGCCCTTCATGATATCCCCACATCACGGAGAAGCCCCATTTCCTATTTTTCGAAAACCAATGGCCCAACGCGATATTGGCGCGTCGCGCCAAAGGCCAAAATGGCATTCCAAAAAAGCACCGCGATGGTGGCGCATCGTGGAGTCAGCCCAGTTCCCAATTGTCCTATTTCCAGTGAGCCACCGCAATTGTGGCGCATCGCGGAGGCCAACCAAATCAAAAAATGTTGCTCTTTTCCAGTTCCGTTTAGAAATTTAAAAAGGGTATTTTGGTCAATTTCCAAGCCCCCAATCCGTCCAAAACACAAGGTTAATCATATTCCTAGCACTTTATGCTCATTATTTATCATTCTCTTCAAAATAAAAACCCTAGATCTCTAAAGCATCTTCTCCAAGAAATCAAAATCCTCTATTGTTTCCCCAAGAAAGCTTAAGATTGAGGATTCTCAAGGCTTGATAATCAAGAACTCATCATCAAGAACTCAAATAGGAATCAATAATTCAAGTTTCTTCATCTAATCATCTTCCAAGGTATGTGGGGTTTATGAACAAGGATCTTCTTCCATCCTTGTGCCTAAAACTACCTTTTAACTACAAATTTATATGATTTTGAATGTTTATACATGGATTTTAAATTAGGGTTCATACCTATTATTTCTCTTTGAAAGATTTTGAGATTTCAAGTGTTTTAGAAGATGAATTGAAGGCCTATTGCAGTAATTTCCAGATTTTAAGATGAATTATCATTGTTTTCATTATTAAGCATGATATTATGATGTTTTGATAGGAACTTGACACATGGGTTATTATTCCAAGATTGAATATTATTATTTCAAGAAAGATGATGCATTAAGCATCCTATTATCAGATTATTTACAGATTTTCAGTAAACCTTTGATCTTTTGATCAACGGACTAGCTATGGAATCTACTTTTCAAATTATTACAGACTACAAAATTCAGCTCAACTTTATTTACAGATTGTATCAGATAAATGCATAATTGGTTTTACATAAACCCTTATGCTAGTTTTAAAGTGGATTTCCAACAGAATGAGTGTAGCAAATAAAAAGGGAGTAGTATTTAGCACCGAGCGGGAAGTGTGGGTTTAGCACATCCTACTTCCACAGAACTACGTAGCTAACATAGGTACAAATTATTAGATTATTCCCACTTCTACGTGGATGACAATTTTAGATATGATAACTTAGCTCAGGTTATACTCCTTGGCAAGAGTATGACACCTCTCCGCAATGTGAGGTTTCTTCCTTAGGAGGACGAGACGTTGGACTCCATGGTAGCTCACATGGTTTTTGTCAGTTAGAAGAACCTCCCTTGCAGAACAGTTTAAAAGAGTTTTCCCTAAAGTTTTAAAGCCTACAGACTAGATATTTTAGAAAAGATTAACAAAAAAGCTTTTAAAAAACTAAGTGTAAAGGCTCACAAATTTTACTCAGATTATGCTTTATAGGATAATATTAGCTATAGATTTCAGCTTTCAGATTTTAGATTCAGAAGTGAGCCCTTTTTACACTTAGACAGTATGATTTACAAACAGAATACTAGCACAGCTTTCAGAACTAAATGTTATGACTCACTAGATTTTCAAGTATGATTTGTTATTCATGATTACAGATTTCAGCATTTCTGATATTCCAGCTTATGTGAGTCATTTACATTTAACATGCATTTTTTTATAAATTATGATGATGAGATGATGTTTTACTTATGTATTTCACCCCCATATACTCAGTACATCCTCAAAGTACTGATCCGCATATATGTCTATGTGCTACATTGTCTCATAATGTAGGTTCAAGTGCTTAGTATCAATAGTGTGAGTAGTCCGAGCATCTACATCTACATCCTATAGTTGGTGAGTCCTCATAGTTTAGGGGCTTATTCATCCATATTCTACAACTTAGTAGTTTTATATGATTTATTATTGTTTTCAAACAGTTCGAGTTAGCTGGGGTTTTGTCCCAGTGACTCTCTAGCATTAGTAGTAGAGGCTTGTCAGACTACTAGTTTACAGTCGTATTATTCAGTATTGAGGTTTCAGACATTATATTCAGATTATTTCAGATATTATATTCAGATAGGTTTCTACATTTAGCATGACTTATGTCCATGTTACCTTGATTATGAAATTTATATCTAGTAGAAGGAAGACAGGGTTAGCTTAAGGCTACTCATAGTCTTGAGCACCATGTGAAGTTTCGGGACTAGGTTTTCAGGGCGTTATATGATGCAATCGCTATATAAATAAATACGCAAATAATCAATAGTGTGATAAGAAAACTGATTATGAGGTCATATAATAACTGAGTTTAATCTGTAGGAGCTACTGTTAACCGATATATAAACATGTGAGCTAAATATGGAGTTAGATGTATAAATCCTATTAAAAAAGGCCCAGTATACCTTGCTATAGTATAAAGGTTGATCTGACGTGATATACCAAACTGATGTCCAAAAGGACTAAGGTATTAAGCGTAGTCTGATGGTGACCCTTTAGAACCTATGGTGGCACCATAGTTCTGGGACTTAGGTATTTCTACTAAAGGTCTCAGCCTAACTAACGAGTAAGCCTTCACCTCTATGTTTGTTCGATGCTAAGTACTACTCCCAACTGAATATAATACTGATGTTCTGGTACTGGAAGATAAGTGCTTTATCAAAAAGTATTCTAATCATGAAAATTGAAGTACTAGATGTTTGACTGACAATGCATGATATCCTAGGTCATCGGATATTCATAACTTGTCATCTCTGAAGAATGCAACTATCATGATAAATTTTATGATCTAAAGAGAAATGTGAAATTTCATAACACAAGTCCAAATTCATTAATTTACTAACAAACTGAGGGTTCATAATTACAAGTATGATACTAAATTTCATGGAAAAACACAGTATGTCAACTAATATAGACTGAAATTCACAAAATCATGGTAAATAGTGCTTGATAGTCTTGAAAACTAATACATCATACATATCTTAATCATAAACTAAATATAATGTAAATCATTCATGAACATGAGAATATTGCTAATTCTGTAATATAGTCATAAGATATCATAAATAATCAAGAAAACATACTCATGAATTTGAACTATATCAAGGAGAACTGAATTTTAAGCTTGGAATTCTATTTGGGTAAAAATTCTAGTTCATGAGAATCATAGAAATCATATCTGAAATTTATATTTTTAAAACTAGGTTTTGAGAATAAGGGTGAAATGAATCCCTTATTGAATACACACATACCTGGACTAACGAAATGTTGGACCAAAGCCTTGGGAATCTGGCTTTGAGAAAAACCCTAGGCTTATGCTTTCTTGAGAGTTGAATCGCTTGATTTTCTGACTTAGAATGAGTTTGGGAAAAATTGAGTTTGAGAAAAATTAATGAGGGACTTGGGGTGATTAAATAGGCTTATACCTCTTGTAACAGCTGAATCGACATAGTTTTGGGGTTAAAAAAGTTGAAAAATACCATACAACCCTTTTAAAATCATCTGATAAGTTGTTGGCATTAGGCCCGACGAGTTTGGTAACGACCCATCGGGTTTGGGGATGAGTCGTGGCATGAGTCAACATATGAAAATAAAAAAAAATTCCCCACTCCTATGAAGATGAGTCACCCTACGACTCATAGGGGTCTGACAACGACTCATTGTCTGAGTCGTCGTCACTAGCAGCTTTGTCAGTGCTTTAGTAAATTGGCCATAACTTCTTATTTCGATATCTGATTAAGGCAAAACTAGATTCATTGAAAATATAACTCAATTATATTTATTTGGATGGGTCTATATAAAAAATCTTAGTAATCTATAAGTTATGCTTCTTTGAAGTTGACTATAGTAATATTCTTCTCAAGAATTCAATTGGTAAGAGATATTTTGACTTGTCTAGTCTATAAGCTAGGAGCTATTTGTGGACTTAATATATATCTAAAGCACTTAAAAAACTACCAAACATGATTTTTAATTTTACATGTACTTGAAGCATGGTTATAATATTGTCTTGGATTTTTGGTGTTACATTACTCGGAGACCACCTCCTCCATTTCTGCTTGTGGAATATCTGGTTAAATATTAATGAAACCTATTTAACAACAAAAATTCAGGCATCTCCACTAATACTACCATCTCCTTAGCCACTATGTATTTTTCATAGCTGACAACAACTGCACAAAAAAGAGCATTACATCCACCATCCACATCAAATGGGAACCTACAGACCCTGGAAATTACAAGTTAAACACAGATGGATCAGTTAAGAGACAACCTAGTAAAGAAAGGGTAAGAGAAGTTTTTAGAAATTACAAAAAAGACTAGATTTTTTCTTCAACAAAGCCTACTACCATGTCTTAATTGTGCAAACTGAACTCCTAGCCATCTTGGAAGGGCTCAAGTTAGCTTTGGCAAGAAATTTTAACCCTCTAGAAATTAACTGTGATTCCCTTCAAGCAATAAATCGAATTCCATATAATCATAGCCCATATGATAGAATAATATTGGGTGTAGGTCACTAATACTGGCACTAGGAGCTATAACACTTACACACGCCTGCAGGGAGCAAAAAAGAGTAGCAAACCTTCAAGCGAAGGAAGGAGCCACCGGTGAAGTTTTTGAAACACCACAAGTTTTGATAGTTCCTCCTATATATGCAACATTAGATGTTGAAGCAGACATATTAGGAACTATTTTTCCTAGAAAACTTGTAGCCTGTAATTCTAATATTGGTAGACTTGTTAACATATATTTGAACATGGAGGCAGCCCCTGAACCTTCTATTTTGTCTGTTAACTCTTAATTTGATATAAGTACTATCCATTTTAACAAAAAAAATGCCATCAATATAAAAATTAAGAAAAAGAATTAGTTCGTCTTTTGGCAAAACTGCAACTTAATATGAAGAATATGCAATGCAAATAGGATAAAAAGTAATTAGTTAAAAACTTAAACTAGAAAGATGGAGTTTACGCAAGATCTTAAATAGCAAAATTACTTTTCTAACATGTCTGCACATAAATTCCAACATTTTGAATATATATCCAATGAGGGAATGAAACTAATTTATCCCCACAACGGGAAAATAGAGAGAAGGGATATAAACGAAGGAAGTATAATAATGAACCAAGTACGAATGGGCAACATACTTACTTGGACTAGTTCAATGGGTGATCATAAAGGTTCACAGCCTAGGCTGGTGACTGGCATTGCACTTTGAATGGGGGCCAGCCTAAGGTCGACCCAAGTGGTCGAGCCTACTTCATAATTTGTGGTAGCGGAGGCATGTGCTTGCGTGGCCCCTACCAATTCACCTATGAGAAAAAATCTTAATAAACATCCTTTGATAGTTTAATGCAAGATAAAGCAAAACCTTTTAGATTGCAACTTATATTTTTTTTATAAATTATAAAAATTAATAATACATATTAGTAATAAGGAAGAAAAGATTTCATACCCATAAAAATAGATGGCAGTTAAGATCAGGAAATCAATCATTCCCATTTTTCTCTCTGAAATGGTTTTCTCTTTCTTTAATCATACCAATTTCTTCCTCTTTATTATCATACATACCATTTTATTCTTCATTACCACTTTTTCTGAAAAGATTTCTCCATTATTGTCTTCTTCTTCGTCACTACCATTGTTCTTCTAAATTCAACGAAAATTACACTCCTCTTCTTATTTCTATAAAAACTTCTATAAAGTGTTTGATTCAAAAACTTCTATAAAGTGTTTGAGTAAAAAACTTCTAATAAAATATTGATTTCAGTATTTTATTTCTTATTTCAGTATTTTATTTGAAATCAGACATTATATTAATAGGCTATGCAATTTAATAAAAATAAACGGTGATAGTTGACATTCAATACTAATAATGTACAAAGAAAGATGGAAGGTGGAAGGTACTTTATGTGATTAAAATGACCTAATTTTGTGATTTTTTTTATTATATGACAGTAAAAAAATTTATTAATTAATATCAATGAAATCAAAGAGAAACAAACATAATTCAAATCGTTTTTATACATTAATTCATCATGATGATGTTATTCTTGATTGATGTATGTGTACAACAGTTAACATAATGATTTTTTTTTGTATTTTGATGTGTATGTTTTGTGTGTTTTAAAAGTATGTTGTAGTTTTCAAATTACATATCTTCATTAATTATTGAATATTAATTACTCAACAATTTTGTATTATGTTTACAGGTAGACCTAAAGATTTTTCTGTAGATGAGATTATTTATGATATAAATACCATGTATACGGGATTGGAAAATGCAATAGTAAATCAACTCAAGTCGGCATTAACTCAATTCATATTGAAATTAAGTTACTGATAAGTGATAGATGCCCAACAATGATCATACACAATGATATAGGATTAAAAAAGAATTATTATCAATTTCTTTGTTAAATATTAATTATACATAGCAATTAAAGATATGTCAATAATATGATAACATAATGAACAATTCCTTATTTGTGTTGGTAATAACAGATATGACAAACAGAATATGGACCAATAATATCTATAATCAACTGATTCAGTTCAATTGATTGGATTAACTCCAGGGGATGAAATATTGGGTGAAGATAGAGTTGAAATAATTGGAGAAGCTACAATTACGAAATAACTGTAAAACAAGTTTATAAAGACAAAGATATGAGCTGAAGTCAACAAATCCTTAAGATTTTGAAATTTTACCTCAAAAGCATCGGACCACTTCAAAGAAATCTTATTTTGAGTCAACTTCGTCAACGGAGTTGCAATAGATGAAAAGCCCTCAACAAAATGCTAATAGTAAGCTGCTAAGCCAATAAAACTCCGAATCTCAATGGGCGAAGTAGGTCTAGCCCAATCACGAACCGTTGCAACCTTGGCTGGATCAACCAAATACCTTTCTTAGTTACCACATGACCCAAGAAAGAAATAGACTCTCACAAAAACTCTCACTTAGAGAACTTCGCATACAACTTCTCATCCCTCAATCTCTGAAGCACAATCCGCAAATGCTCCTCATGCTTAGCGTCACTCTTGGAATAAACCAAGATATCATATATAAATATAATAACAAAGGAGTTAAGATACGGTCAAAACACCCAGTTCATCAACTCCATGAACGCGGCAGGGGGATTGGTCAACCTAAAGGGCATCACCAAGAACGTATAATGACCATATCAAGTCTGAAAAGCTGTCATCAGAATATTCAAAGCTCTAATACTCAACTTCTGGTAGCCAGATCTCAAATCAATCTTCGAAAACACTACAACACCCTAAAGTTGATCAAATAAATCATCAATGCGACGAAGAGGATTCTTATTCTTAATTGTCACCTTATTCAACTACTGATAATCAATACACATTCTCATATCCCCATCCTTCTTCTTCACAAACAATACAGGCGCACCCTAAGGCAATACACTAGGTTGGATAAATCCCTTATCCAACAACTCCTACAACTGATCCTTTAATTCTTTCAACTCGTTTGGGGCCATCCTCGAAGGAGGAATAGAAATGGGCTTGGTGTCCAGCTCAATATCATTAGAAAAATAAATATTATGATCTGGAGGCATACCAAAATTCGTAGGAAACACATCCATACACTCACAAACAACACAGACAAAATCCAAAGAAGGGGGTGAAACAATACTAGTATCATGAATATGAGCCAAATAAACTAAACATCCCCTCTTAACCAATCCATAAGCCTGAACATAAGATATGACCCTTTTGGGTCCCGAATGAAGCGCACCCTTCTGTCATGACCCAAAAATAAAGTTCATGATGGCACTTGTCGCGGTGTACCTTAACAAGTAAGCCTATCACCCAAACTGATACAAAAAGAGAAAAAGACAAAAATATCCCAAGGTAAGACTTCCAAAACAATGTCGAACCATATAAGTAATCATAACAATGCGGAAAGAACTTATCCCAAATACCAATCATACCCAAAACCAAGTGTCAATAGTTTAAGAACTACTAATACAATCCAAGAGTCAAATACATCAGAAAAATGACCACACAGGAATAATATCTATCTCTAAATACTAATAAAGACATAACTATTGTAGAAAGATAGAGGTAAACTTCGGACGCATAAATGTCCAACCTTTACCTTGAAAGCTCCAACAATAGCCCGAGTCAAGCAAGCTGAGGCGTACTCGAGCTAGGATAGACACCAAAACGGCACAGCAAGAATGAGTATGGTCCACTTGTACTCAATAGGTATCATAGGCCGACCAAGCAAAGTAGTAAATAAAGCATACAAAATATGCTATAAGGGAACGTCACCTGCAATCAAAAAATATCCCACAACGGTAACCCATGTCGGTTGCACTAACAGTTCTAATATATCACATACACACCAAGATAGAGCATGAGTATGCATTATATCACATATAAGGGGGAACATGCAAATATACAAGATAATCAAATACAAGTAAAAAAAGATAAGAAAACTACATAGATGACAAGTCAATACGGAAATACAACACAATAAAAACACAATTAAATAAGTGCAATGTCTATAATAATGATGATGATGATGATGCACGAGGTCATTGCACAACCTTCGGGATTGTCGCACAATCCCCGTATACACCTACGGAGCAAAAGCTTCCCGATGTAGGACCCATGGGGGGTTCTTCAACCCATATTGAATCCACATATCTCATATCTCCTTTTCGGCACATCTCTCGAAAAGGGTTTTCCAAGGTGTTACAATATCTCCTTCCCGGCACATCCCTCAGGGAGGGTTTTAAAAAGATGTTTTCATGCATGAATATGATATGAGGATGTAATGCTCACAACCAATCACAATGGATATTTTCACAACCAACCATAATGATATATTTCTACAACCATATGAGCCAATATTCACTCATTATTTTAGTTTCATCTACGAATTTCCACATCTCATATGCTAAATAAAGTATGAATATAATTAAAATATACCAATGGTACCATATTAAGCATCTTAACAACACAATACAATTATTCACATGTATTCAAGGCTATTAATATCACATATGACCCCACACGGTCACAGATATCATATAATAACTCAATTTCGATAATTGCATCACATATAGGCCCCCATACGGGCACAATACATAAATAGATATTTTTCATGATTAGTTTTCACCCTTAACATGCATTTTATATCATCATTTACTTCCCATCCCAGTCTGAAAGAGTTAAGCCATAACTTACCTCAAAAGCTGAAACCGGTCCGTTACACTTCGAACTCATGACCTTACTTTCCACGAACGATACTGAACTCCACTAAAAACATCAAATATGAAATCTACACATCAAAACAAAATCAACAACACCCATATTGAATATTTTTAGTTTGGGGTTAAAACGGATCCCCAAAATGGGTCTTCAAAAAAGAAGGGAAAAACCAAAACTTTACTTCAAAAACATATTTTCCATATTTTTAGGAACCCACAGCTGAAAACTCAAGTTAAATCGAGTCAAAAATGAGGTTCAAATCAAAGAAAAATCATTTTTTGAGCTTTACCAGGTAAAATCTTTGAAATCCGAGTTAAATGCAAGAATCAGAGTTATTTTGAAGGTTAAATTGATGAAAACTAGTAATTATAAGATAAAAACATTATTCAAGTGAAAAGGAGTAAAATTTGCGTTTGAAATCATGCCCTAAGATTTTTGAAATTTTGAGAAATTAATTAAGAAATTACTAAAAAAAAAAAAAGGGTGAATTCTTACCTTAAATCTGTAATAAAATCAAGAAATAGGTGTTAATCTAGCTTCTCAAGCTCCCACACAAGCTTCACTTTTAAGCTCCCACACTATTTTGGGGTTTAACTCTCAAGAGGCAAGAAAAAAAATGAGTAAAATAGTCCAAAAAGGGAAAAATCTGCTATATATATAGCAGAAAATCTGCACCAACAGTTTTTTTTAAAAGTCCACTCACACTTCGACAGGGTGTTCGAGATTCATTCAGAGTTCGATATGCAAACAACTATACAACCACACTAAATTCGATGTTCCGGGCGAGATGGAGATATAATATTTTAAAAAAAATATATCTTTTTCACAAAGTTGTCCTTCGAAATCTGAAATCATAATTTTCTAAATCGGGGGGTAGAAATGAGATTTAGAAGCCGAAAAATCATACCAAACATGCTGACACCCTAAAATCAACATTTCTGATCTGCTGGTGAAGTCGGATTTTCCATCAAAGAACGTTTTGATTAAATGTGGATCCCATACCCATATTTTTAATCTTCCAACTTTCCAATCAATAGGTCGAAATGAGCTTGGGTGAACTAGGACCCGAAGCAAAGGTCTACCTAGCCTAAAATTGATATTCCAGACTTGCTGGTGCAGTCCGTTTGGCCATCGATTGCACGGATAAAAAAATATCCTCATAAGTCTAAAATAAGGCTCTCGAAGCCATCAAAAGCCACAATATCACATAAATGATACCAAAATGCATCGGAAAATATGCCAATCACTCTCACACCTCAGAAATACCATAATGCAACTATGGAGAGGGGTAAAATAGTCAAATCACATAAAATCACAAAATTTGCATAATTCATCAAATTGTTAGGTCATTACACCTTCCAAGTTGTCCTTGGCACACCCGGCGAAGCTAAAGTCATAGTCTTAGCAAAACAATCTAAGATAACATGATAGGGAGCCAACCAATCCATAACCAAAATGACATCGAAGTCAACCATATCTAACACAAGTAAATCTACCCAAGTCTTACGACCAGAGAAAGTCACAACACAAGATCGATGCACCCGATCCACCACTAAGGAATTACCTACCGGGGTAGATACACGAATAGGCATGGCTAGAGGCTCACTACCAGAATCAAAACCCAAAGAAAAATACATAGACATAAGATAAAGTTGATTCAGGGTCAAATAATACAGATCTATATCTGAAACAAATGGGAATGATACCAGTAATCACAGTATTAGAAGTCTCTGCCTCAGGTTTAGCTGGTATAGCATAACACTGCCCACAACCACTAACTACCTGAGTGGCCCCACGACAATCAACTACTTGAGTGGCACCACGACCCCTCTACAAGCTCCACTACCTCTACCTTACGCACCTCTGGTAGCACCCCAACCCCTCAAAGCTGAAGTCAGAGTATCCCTAATCACACGATGGGGATAGTCCTTGGCCAAATGGCCAACATCATCAAACACAAAGAAAACTTCACAGCTCACATCAAACACGCAGTATCTTTTAACTGATTGGTAGTATAAGCCACTCCATGTGACTCAAGAGAACCCAAGTTATGCAAATTCTCTCAATAATCAATCAAAACTCATAGGCATCATCATCCACAACACCATTGAATCTAGGAGGACCCAAATAAGTTAATCTCTCAAACCTCTTCTGATTCTCAGAAGACATCACTGTACTCGTAGTAAGAGGAGGCATAAAAAATCTGGCAAGTTAAGTTCTTGACTGAAGAGGTAACACGGATAAACGCAGAACCCCTAATCTATATGCCAAATACTCAGGCATCGACACTGATGGAGGAATAGTACTCGGGGTCTGATGAGTACCCAAAATGGAAGCAGGTGCCACATAAGGTTCTACACTTAAAGCTGGAGGAACACCCAGCTTAACCAAAGAAGAGCCCTCTAAGCAGGTCAACAACCGCACTAACAACCCCTCCAAAACTACGGCAGACGAACTCTGAATAACTGAAGTAGAACCCACATCTAGAACCTTCTTAGCACGAGGCTCAGGGGAGAGTCCCCCAGTACTCCTCCTAGATGGGGCTGAACCATGTGTATATCCCCTTCCTTGAGTCTGTACACAACTCGAGGCTTTCTCTATCTACTGAACTCTCTCTCCAGAAGCAGGTTTTGTATCTCTGACCTTGCGGGAGTTATTCAACACAATATACGTACCGATCCGCGAGACTCTATTAGACATTCCGTTCTTACACAATTGAGACCAATAAACCCTGACTCTAATACTCATTTGTCACGAACCAAAAACTAAGGGTCGTGATGGAACTTGTCGCAGCGTACCTTTACAAGTAAATCTATCACCCAAACTAATACACAAAGGGGAAAAGAAAGAAATACCCCTAAGGTAAGGTTTCTAGAGTGAAGCCAAGCCGTACAAGAATGATTAATACAGAAAAATATAATCAATAATGCAGTCATAACTGTCAAAACCAGAGGTCAACAGTATAAGAACTTCTAGTACAACTAGAATCTAAATGAAATACATAAGATATCCAAATACAAGAGAGACTCTATCTCAGAAATAAAAGTAAATACATAGTCCATAAGAAAGGTAATAGAAGATATCCGGATGCTTAGGGGCCAACCACTACCTTGAAAGCTCCAATAATAGTTCGAGTCAAGCAAGCCGAGACATACTCGAGCTAGGACCTACACCGAAAGGGCGCAGTAGGTGTGAGTACTATCCATCTGTACTCAGTAGGTATCATAGGCCGACCAAGAAAAGTAGTAAATAAAGCAAACAAAATATACACTAAGGGCACATCACCTGCAATAAAAAAATATCCCACAATGGTAACCCACACTGCTTGCACTAACAGTTCTACAATATCCACATATAATACAAACACAGCAGACAAGGAACAAATATACATAATATCACATACAATTATAACAAAAGAGGAACATATATAATCAAGATCATCAAGTACAAGTAAAGGAAGATAGAACAATTAGGCAATAACAAGTCAAAATATAGAATGAATAGATATATGACAAGTCAATATGGCAATACAAGCACAACATAAATACAATAAATTAGTTTAATATATATGATGATGCACGAGGTCATTGCACAACCTCCGAGATCACCGCACAACCCCTGTATATACCCACTTAGGAAAGCCTTCAAATGTGGGACCCATGTGGGGCTCGCCAACCCATATACAATTCATATATATATATACATATATATATATATGTATATATATTGATATCCATAATCATATCTCATCCCCAGCACATCCCTTGGGGAGGATTTTATAAGATGTCACATTTTTTGCCATAAAAAGGTGTTGCCAGTTGTTTCTCAAGTGTTGCCACAGTGGTACTATTATTTTATGAATGAGTATGATATGTAGATGTAATGCGTAGAACCAATCACATGATGTATTTTGACAACCAACCACAGTGATATATTTCTACAACTAACCACAATGATACATTTCCATAGCTATGTGAGCCAACATTCATTCATTATTTCAATCATCCATGAATTTTCACATGTTTCATATGCCAATGAAGTATGAATATAATCACAATACACTAATGGTACCACATTAGATATTTTCAACAACACAATACAATTATTCACATGTATTCAAGGTTATCAATATCACATAGTACCCCACACGGTCACACATATGACATAATATCTCAATTTCAAAAATTACATCACATATGGACCCCCACATAGGCACAACACATAGATATCCATTTTTCATGATTAGTTCACACCCTTAACATGCATTTTGTACCAATTTTACTAATCAGCTCAGTCTTAAAGGGCTAAGCCATAACCTACCTCGAATGTCAAAACTGGTATGCTACACTTTAAACCCATGACCTTACTTCTCACGAATAATCCATAAATCAACTAAAATCAATAAATATAGAATATACGCATCAAAACAAAGCCAACGATACCCATATTACCTATTTTTTATTTGGGGTCAAAACAGACCCCTGAAATGGGCTTTCAAAAAATAAGGGCAAAAATCATAACTTTACTTTAAAAATGTATTCACTATATTTTAAGAATGTACAGCTTAAAACTCAAGTCAAATCGAGTAAAAAATGAGGTTCAAATCGAAGAAAAATCATTTTCAAGCTTTATCAGGTAAAATCTTTGAAATTAGTGCTACAATAAAAAGAATCAAAGTTGTTTAAAGATGAGATTGATGAAATCTAGTAACTATAGGATCCAGGAGCTGGATTTATTCTTTGTGCAACCTGACCAAAATTTTTAAGTCCCAACAAACTTTGATGGGGTGGTCAGGATTCGTTCGGAGTCCGATATACACAAATGAATAATTAACCATACTAAATTAAACGCTCTAGACTCAATAAAGATATCAAAATTTAGAAAAATATTATTTTCACAGAGTTGACCCCTAAAACCCGAAATTCAAAATAACAATTTTCAAATTGAGGATAGAAATATGATTTCAAAGCCATAAAATCACATCAAATATGTTACCATCCTAAAATCAACATTCCAAATGCGTTGGCGAAGTTAAATTTTCCATCTGAGGTCGTTTTGATCAATGTGGGTCCTATACTCATATATTCAGTTTTCCAACTTTTCGGCCAACAGGTCGAAATGAGCTCGGGTGTATCGAGACTCAAACCAAAGGTCTAACTAGCCTAAAATTAATATTTTGGAGCTTCTATCGTAGTTCGTCCAGCCTTCTATCGCACGAATCAAAAGATAACCGCACAAGTCCATAATAGGGCTCTCAAAGCCACCAAAACCACAATCTCGCACAAATGGTACTAAAATGCATTGGAAACCATGTCAATCACCCACACACCCTAGAAATACCACAAGACAACTACAGGGAGGGGTAAAATATTCAAATCACACAAAATTATAAATTTCACATATCTCATCAAATTTTTTAGGTCGTTACAATGAATGACGTTTTCTGTTTGTGGATAATTTCATATAAATAACAATTGCATCTTTAAATTCAATAATATAAATTTATGTTTCTAAATTTGTAGACTCAATATGTTACATGCAATCCATATTGTAATTACACGTATGTAAACTGTAAAATAGAAGTACTTAATAGGTACAAAATAATAGAATCCACAATAATTGATTTTAGACATATGATATCAGCTTTAATATCAAAAGAATTGGATATCAACAAAATAAAGTGAAATACTATTTATATCATAAATCATATATTCACCAACTCAACACTTTCAATTATTTTATATCAACTTAAGTAAAAAGGACAATTCGTGATATTAAGAAATACAATGTTATACTATTCATAGAACAAAACATATCTTCAATAATTTAACAATTTCATTAAGTTGATATCACCTTTAATTTCAAAAAGATTCTTGATGTCAACAAAGTACTATGCTATCCTATTTATATAGCATAGCATAGACATAAAAATTCAACTATTACCACACATTACATCAACTTTAATAATAAAACAATAGTAGAAAAGAAGATGTCAAATTTAACACCAAAATAAGTTTATAAGAAATAAAAATATCAAAATAAAATTTTATAATGACATTGTTGATAGAAAAAAATAAATTTGAGCAACCAAAATATTTAAAAAAAAAAAATATTTCTAGACACAATCAACATACAATTACTCACAGATAACTACTATCAAATTGTAAGACGACATCATTCTATTTTCTTAACTGACACGTTGTGATTTTTTAACATTAAGAACAACTTCTTTCAAAAATTTTGGACACCGAATCTGCTAGCAACATTTTCAGTCACCTTACTTTCACTAATTGTACTATCATTTTGCTTTCTTCTAGCATAATTTTGAACTAGTACATCATATCTAATATGATGATTAAAAGCGTTGAAGTTGATGTTTGAAATCTCAAACACACTATGGTAAAAAAATTCAGCAAAGGCACATGCAAACATAACATGATGACTGTAATAAAATAAGAAAAAATATTTTAAGTACAAATATATACAGTGATAAAGTAGACATACTAAAACTATGAGATAGCATACTTAGAATGTGGAGCCTGCTGGGGATCATTCTTCACAAGTACATATTCAAGTGGATCAGTCATGGACTTGTCAATGTGTGCAAGTTTCCTATTGCAGATAGTATCCGCTCATTTTCCATAAACTTCAGTGGCAATAAAAATAAAGGTATCATGATAACTAGTGATTGAACATTTTGATGAATATTCTTTGTGTTCATAGCCCCTCTAATTAATGAATTATAGACATATAGATACCTTTATCTGATTGGACCACAATCATATTCAATGAAATAATTTGTTAACATTAACGAAAATTATAATGTTCTCCACAGAGCCCCAAGGTACATTGGTAGGCATTTTAAAACCTCTAATGTGTCGGCCAACATAATGTCCAGGATATATATAAATCATGTCTTTTTTTCCACTCAACCATTTTTTTCATTTGAACAAACTTGTTTAATGAATCAAACATCCATCACAAGATATGTAATTGACTTCATCACACTATACTTTACTTTTTTCCACAAATAGTACACAATCACATCAACATGTTGATTTAGAAAAATAAATATTTGAAAAATTATGTTGAATATTTTAAGACATTAAGATAAAAATATAGACACTATCGAATTACATTTAATCAATCACCACGTCTTTCATGTAGAAAAAATACAGAATACTCATAAATAAATATCAAAACTTATTTAAAAAATATAAATTACGCGTATTCAATTATGATTGCTTCATAAATATATTTAAGTCAACAAGAAATTCATTCAAAAATTTCCAAATACCCAATCAGCTACATAGATTACACATAATCAACTATATAAAATATTTGCAAATACCAAAATCAAATTAATAATCTATATATTGTATTTTAATGATATATCGAAGACTTCTATAAGTAAATGGTTGATAAACATACCTCGTCATTTCATGAACATCCTGTATGAATCAATGTATGAAACTAATTCTTTTGAACAATTTTCACTCCACCAAGTTCAAATTCAAAATTTATGATACTGTTTTCAGCAGTACTTTTTTACACTCCTACAAAGGTCATAGAAAACATAACAATTTTGTTAAATGAGACAATTAAATTAAAACAAATATTTTAAAAAATAAGTAAGAAAGCAGACATCTAGAGAACTCTAGGCTAAAAGGAAAATAGTTATTGCCAGAGTTTAAAGGGAAATTAAATTTTTCACAACACCAGAATATGAGTTGTAATACTCTATATAAATTTATTATTTGTCCTCTTTTATGACTAACCACTATTAGATTTCACATTTAATGCTAAGCTAGTTGGTAAACAAGTCTCTCATCATGAATTAAACGACACTGTGCTCCAATAGAAGACAACCAGATCAGTAGAGCAGTTGGGACAAAAAGATTGAACTAATATTGGTAGGGGCCACACAAACACAGGCCCCCTTTACCATAAATTATGATGTAGGCTCTATCACTTGATCCGACCTTAGGCTGGCATCCTTCCAAAGTGCAATGGAAGTCACCAGCCTAGGCCATGGGCCTTATTGATCACCCATTGACCCCGTCCAAGTAAGTATGTTGCTCATTCCTACTTGGACCATTATTATACTTCCTTCTTAGTTATGTCTCTTCTCTATTTGTTGATGTGGAACTAAACTGGTTTGCTTCTCTCGTTTGCCACATTACCACATTACTCACCCCTTGTATACAATACTAGTTTCATTCAAGCTTGTGCTAAGCTCGGTCCCAAATTCAGGATACAAAGATAAATACATTGATTTATATCATATTTTTAATCTTATAATTAATATTATTTAATGAAATATTAAACATGCCTTTTTTATAAGTATTCATAATTATTTAAGTTCATAATCATATATTGGATAATTTAAACTAGAATATTGTTTTTGAGGAATAAAGTATTGTCGGAGATTAGATATTCTATAAATAACATGGTTTAAAGTATACAAATAATTACAATTCACAATAATAATAAATTTAAAAATATTGATATTTTTATGAATTTGTTTGTATAGATAAAATAAATTTATTTTGATGTTTATTAAGTTTTTTCGCTCATAATTTCATGTGGCGAAAAATTTTGAAATTTTTTTTTCTTCTTATAGAATTATTTAATACAAAAAATATTTCTATGATTTCAAGTTTATATTAAAATAATTATAATATTAATTTAGAGCCTTAACACAGAAATTTAACAATGATCAATAAGGATATTAAATAGAAATTGGATTACAGTAATACATTACTCATTACTTGTCATATTTATTTTTAGACACACCTTAAAAATAAGATTTTCATCCAATTTTCATTATTGATTTACTTTTTTTCATGTCTGCTAAGAAAACTAATAAATACACGATATTATTTATTAAGTTACCCTATTTAGTACTTATATTTTTCTAAATAAATTAAATAATATTTAGAAAAATTACAGTGGTGTAGTCGAAAATCATTGCAAACTTTAATTTTGTGTTAAATTTATTTTGACATAATTTTTTCCTGAGTTAAAGTGATTATTTTTAATAAATAAAAGAAGTTTTAATTAAAAAGGCAATCCAATATATGTATATATATATATGTATATATATATATATATATATGTATATATATATATGTATATATATATATATATATATGTATATATATATATATATGTATATATATATATATATATAAGAAGGTTAGAAATGTACTGATGTGGCATGCTTCTCCTTTTTTGGGGCTTTTTAATAATTTTATTAATCAAGAATAATATCCACATATTTTGGATGGGAAAAATGCTGCCACTAATGGTTGTATCAAACGTTACAAAAATTACATATTCCAAATTTATGGAATGGTAGAATCTTAGGGCATTGAGTTAAAAGTGACAAAAGAGTTTGAAAATGAGGTGTAGGTGACTCAAGTCTTAATAATTGAATGTAGGTGACAATTACTTTATTATGGATTTAAAAAGTTGGGAATGTTTGAAAATAATGCACAAGTTTTTGAATTTACACTTTGATCTAAATGTTAGTTAATATAACAGGAAACGGAGGGAAAAAGCATGTTTCTCTCTCTTCTCATTCATTGTTGTTTTCTCTCTCTTCATAATTTTTGTTGTTCATTGTTGCTGCTGCTTTATTCATTATCTGCTGCTTCATTATCATCATCTTCTACATTATCATCTTCTTCGCAATTTTTTAGGTGAAATTTTATTTCGTACATCACTTTCCACTTTGGCATTACTTCATAGGTGACTTTGGTAAGTAAATTTTTTATTTTTAGGTGAATTTGTCATTTGGGTACACTTCTACTACTGTTTTCCCAATAATGGGTAGAACCCGATCATGAATCCAACATAAGAGCCTATATTTAAACAGATCACTCATCTGTTGCGACAGATAAGTAATAGATTGCAATGGAAGACTCATATGTTGGATTAATGTTTATGGTTCTATTGTGCTCATAATATGAATCAAACAAATGGGTAATCTTTTGCAATAGACGAGTTATTTGTTGCAACAGACTAGTTATCTGTTGCAACATACTGATTATCTATTGCAACAGACTATTTATCTATTGCAACATACTATTTATCTATTGCAATAGAATATTTATCTATTGCAACAGATGAGTAATCTATTTGGAACAACACAATACAGCTCCTGCCACAAACCCAACAGATAACCAATATGTTTCAACTCTTGTTATTGCTACTGGATTCAAAATCATTCCTTACTTCCAATCATCGACATATTTATTGAGAAGAAAAAATAGACAGAATAAAAATTAAATAAGAATTAAAACGTCAAATTGGATCAAACATAAAGTTTTTATTAAACAAAAATAAATAAAAATATATAGGCTAAAATAAAAAAATCTAATTATTATTATCAATATTATTATTATTATTATTATTATTATTGTCAGTTGATCAATCTTCAACCGACAGCAGCAGGGCCCTCCTCATCCTGAGAATCTCCTGGAGCATCCTTGCTCTCACGACGACCAACTCTCACTGCAGGTCATTAACCTGCTTATGAAGTTCTCACACGGTGTCTTTCATAATAGCAATGTCCCAAACTGGATCAGCCATAGCTAAAACACGCATGAATTGACAAAAAATGTAAAAACAAAAGTAAAGAAAAGAATTCGAATGTAATAGCACGTATACTACCAATTGGGTATATTTACACAAAAAGCAAGAAAAAAACATACCTGAGTCAGGGAAAAGGTATCTGGTCTTTGAAGAGAAAGTGGCTGAAGGTGTAATATGAAAGACAAGATGCAAGAAATAAATAGAGTTTTGTAAAATGAACAAGTAAGGAGGAACCTATTTATAGAGGATTGAATTTGAATGAGTTAGGAAAAAAGGTGCGACTGTTCACCTCCATTTATAATTACATTCAAACTGGTGACTTTCTTATTACTGTTAAAAGTTATGACTTAATTAAATCAAGTTGTTGGCTGACTTTTTTTATTATTGTGATAAGTCATGACTTTTCAGCTGATTATTATTAATTAGTTCTTAAATTTAAATAATATTTTTCTCAATTAAATCATATGCGCAACATCTAATCTATCTGTTACAACAGATAATCTATCTGTTGCAACATATAATCTATATTTTTTAATAATAATCATATACTTTCATTAATTCAAATTGGTGACTTTTTTATTATATAAATTAAAAAATAGATTTTAAAAAAAATGGTGAAAAGTCACTACTTGTTGCCTATTTAATATTAACATCAACTAGTCAAATTAAATAACTATTTTTTTACGGTTATAAATAAATTGTGTTTATCACTTATTTCCTTATTGGTTTCTGTGAAAAGAAATGACTTAATTAAATCAAGATGGGGACTTTTTGATTAGTGTGACAAGTCATGACTTTTCAGCTTATTATTATTAATTAGTTCTTAAATTTAAATAACCTTTTTCTCAATTAAATAATCAAAGACTTCTAACCTTTTCAATAACTATTTCTTTTAATAAAATAATAACCATTTTTATTGAGTTGTGGCAACAAATTGTATATCTGTTGCATCAGATAACTCATCGTGGCAATGGATATACCATCTGTTGCAACAAATCGCCCATCTGTTGAAGGAGTTTTTTTTATTTCTTCTAACAGCTGATTCATCAGTAGCAACAGAAGGGGAATTTGATTCATTAGCTGTTTTGAATGTGTTAGGCAAAAAGTCACGACTATTCACCTCTTTTTAAACAATCATCATATAACTTAATAAATAAATTAAGAAAATAAATTTAAAAACAAAAATAGTGAAATGTCATGACTTGTCGCCTATTTAATATTAACATCAGTTATTAAAATTAAATAATCATTTTTTATGGTTATATATCGTGTTTTATCATTTATTTCCTTTTTATTTATTTATGAATCATTTTTCATATTAAATAATCGAAAATTCATGACTTTTTACCCTCTCAATTACAATAACCTTTTTTATTAATAACCATCTGTTTCAATATATGATTCATCTGTCGCAACAGATTACCATTTACTACAACATATGGTCCATCTGTTTCCACAAACGCTCAATCCCTACCTCTAACCATCAATATGTCGAGAATAAAGAATAGATAGAATGAAAATTAAATATTAAATAAGAATTACAAATTCAAAGTCAACCAAAGATAGATTTTTAAATGCATTATATACAAATATACAATAAACAAAACATACATTAGGTTCCTCCCTTAGTTAGATCTGATATAATAAAGAAAAATACATACGCTAAAAGAAAAAATATAACCTAGTTATTATTATTACTATTATTATTATAATTATTATTATTATCAATATTATTATCATTGTCAATCGGCCAATCGTCATCCGGTAGAAGTAGGGCCCTCCTCAGCCTTGCTTTCATGTCGCCCAACTCCCACCAGAGTTCATGAATCTACCTTTCAAGTTTCCGCAAGGAGTCGCGCAAAATCACCTTGTCCAAATCTGGATCAGCCATATCTAAAAGTGGAGTTATGTATAATTATATTCCTTAATTAAATAAAAATGGTGACTTTTTGAATATGTAAAATAAAAAAATGAATCTAAATATAATATTTTATCTTTATTGTATTTCGAAAAGAAAAGAAAATTGCTTTAAAATAAATCTAACTGATAGGTAATCTATTGCAAAATATATTCTATCTGTTTGATAATTTACAATATATCAACAATTTGTTACAGCAGATGCATGTATATTTTTGACTATTTACAACAAATAAGTTATATCTTGGAACAGATTGATCATCTATCTTAACAGATGTCTATAATTATTTGATAATTTTAATCGATGTGTCATCTGTTGTGACAGGTTAGTTATTTGTTTATTCAAATTAATTCATAGATAGGCTAGGAAGAACAAGGTGTGTGCAGATAGATGGATCCACTTTCATGTATAGGAGTTATGTATTACTCATAAGGTCATCGGACAACACTCATAAAGTACAATGATTTTTTATTTTTTGAATGCAGTTTTTAACTGATTAGGCATTGATCATTCAAACAAGATCCTGGATTGTATAGTTAAGTTTGATAGGTTCAAATTAATAAGTCTGAGGTGGCCATAAAGATGGTGTTGATATCTTGTTACGAATTATTGACAGTTGTTGCTCATATTTATGCATGTCAATTTTTGAGAAGGGATCAATAGTTGGTGTCATTGCAGAGATCCAATAGTGATTGGAATTAATTTTAAGTGTGCATTGGACTCTGAGAAGGCCTTCGAAGCTCGTACTATATCAAACAAGAGCGAAAAACCAATAAAAATTCTTCTGGCCCAAATTTATATGGAAGGGTTGTTCGAGAAAATGATTATACGCCAGAAGGAGCCGTAGGAGAATACCTGTGAGGGAAAGGAGAGTTGATAAAATAATATATCATCTGAGAGCTAATTGAAGTGGAAACATCGGGTAGCAAGGAACTTCTAGCAAATCTGGCCGACAAGACTAAATTAAAACATGAGAAATCTGAATCAAGTGCAAATATGAAAGTGTATCCAGTAATGAAAATTCATCTGTTATCTCTCTCAAAGAAAAATAGGTGCAGATGGACACTTTGATAGGGAGCTGTGACTAGGTAGCGTGGTCAGAATAATCACTTACATAAAAAATAACAGACACTGAGAAAGCAACTTTGTGAACACCAAGGGTTGTAATAATGTACAGTAAGTCAAGAAAACTTGCACCAAGAACAGTTGCAGTTAAAATAAGGAATATAAGCGAAGGCAGTAATTTTTTAATTTTAAATTGCATCCCATGCCTTTTTATTTGTGGTTCTGATTAGGTCCACTGTTATTGACCTGATCAGAACCACAAACAAGATTAAAAGAAAGATTGAGTATAATTACTTCTTTAGAAATATGGATATAATTGATTGTGTTTTCTTGCCTTAGAATGCTTTCAACATATCTTGGTGAAGATCAGTGGCTTCTTATAGTATGTGAATTTCGATAATTTCCAAGCTTGCCTCTAGCTTACTGATTCGATATTCAAGTTTTTCGTTGTCGTCTTTGAGTTAGTATAGAGTTTTTGGTCTTTTGTGAGCTCGTCAATGAGAAACACCTCCTTCGAAGTTGTGACATTATAAAAGGGCCTTTAGAAGGCTTCCAGAACACTTTCTTCAGAAGGCTTAAATAATACATGGAGGGTCACTATGTTTGTTTTAGGTCAACATATTGATGCACACTTAAGTAATGGTCCTAACGGTTGAATAGCTCACTTGAAAAACTCACCAACTTTTCAACTGTTGGGACCATTACTTGAGTGTGCATCGACACGTTGACCTAAAACAAAAATGTGCATCAACACGTTGACCTAAAATAAACATAGTGACCCTCCATGTATCATTTAAGCCTTCTGAAAGCCTTTTACAATGTCATAACTTCGAAGGGAATGTTCCTCATTTATGAGCTCACAAAAGACCAAGAACTCTTTACTAAACTCAAAGACGACAATGACAAACTTGAATACCATATCTGCAATCTGGAGGCAAGCTTGAAAATTATAGAGATTCACATACTACAAGAAGCCTCTGATCTTCTCTAAGATATGTTGAAAGCATGATAAGACAAGAAAACACAATTAATTATACCATATTGCTAAGGAAGTAATGATACTTAATCTCTATTTCATTCTTGTTTATGGTCCCGATCAAGTCAATAGCAGTGGACCTAATTTGAACCAAAAACAAGAAGGCATGGGATGCAATTTAAAATTCAAAAATTTTCGCCTTCGCTTAAATTCCTTATTTAACTGCAGTTGTTCTTGGGGCAAGTTTTCTTGACTTACTGTACATCATTTCAACCCTCGATGCCCGCAAAGTTACTTTCTTGGTATTATGCTATTTTCTATGTAAGTGATCATTTTGAACACACTAGCTAGGAGCAGCTCCCTAGAAAATTGCCCAGCTGCACTATTTTTCTTTGAGACATATGACAGACGAATTTTTATTTTTGGATACACTTTCATATTTGTACTTGATTCAAGTTTCTCATGTTTTAAGTCAATTTAACTGATTAGATTCGCTACAAATTCCCTCATATCATCTATTTTCTCTTCAATTAGTTCTCAGATGATATAATCTTCATCAACTCCCTTTTTTCCTCATAGGTATTCTCCTACCACACCTTCTGGCGTATAATCATCACCTTGACCAACCCAACCATAAGAACTTGAGTTAGGGCAATAACTATATTGATTTTTGTTCTTAGTTATAGCAATGGGAGGCTTCGAAGGCCTTCTAAGAGTCCAGTGCACCCTAAAAGTTAGTCCAATATCTATGGAATCTTTTTAAAATACCACCAAAACTTAATCCCTTCACAAAGCTTGACACTTAAAAAAAAGCAACAATTGTCATTAAATCTTAACAGGGTAACGAAACCATATTCATGGTCCCTCAGCCTTATCATTTTGGATCTATCAAACTTAACTATAAAATTGCAAATATCTTATTTGAATGATAAATGCCTAATCGGTAAAAAACAGCATTCACAAAATCAGTGTACTCTATGTGTGTTTTCATGATAATATGATCAGTAATACATACCTCCCACTTATGAAGTGGTTTCATCTGCAAGCAACTTAGTCCTTCAAACCCATCTTTATTGTAACCTTTTGGTCAAGAAAAAGTTGATCAACTTCCATTTCCTTATATCTACAAACAAGAGAAAAACAATTGATATCAAATAAGAGAAGAACAAAAAGAACATTACAATTGATGTCTGGATAATTTTAAAAAAGGTAATACAAAATTGAATAAATACAACACATTTCATCATCTGTTCAATTACTTCCCCATCTGTTATAATAGATTGTCCATCTGTTGTAACATATTACCCATCTGTTGTAATAAATTATACATCTATTACAATAGACTCTACATGAGCAACTGTTGGAACAAATCAAACCACTAGCAAGGCTGGTTTGATGTATTCTAATAGATTACACATCTGTTGTAACAGACTCCATATCTATTGCAACAGATTCCCAAATAGATGGGCAATCTGTTGTAACAAACTACGCATCTGTTGCAACAGATGTGGAGTCTGTTATGATAGATGTGTAATCTGATGGAATACATCAAACCAGCTTTGCAGTGGTTTGATTTGTTCCAGCAGTTGATCCGTATATTGCAACATCAATAACAATATCAATAATAAAAAAACAACACCATTTGTTCCAACACCATCAACAACACCACACCACACGTTCAAACAATACCAACCCCACCAAAAATATCAATAACAACATCAACAACAAATAAACAAAAAAAATATATGACATAAAAAAATGATACTACTAAGAAGGCTTTTAAACTTAAAAGTCACCTTTCCTTTAAATTTTTTCAATAAATAGGATATGGGTAAAGGGTAATTAATAAAAAAAATAGATGTAAATAACTAATTTAAATAACTTGCAAAGACAAAAACGAGAATGAAAGAGCAATAGAAAACCATACCTGCAATGTCAAAAGCAAGGGGGTCAAAACAACAATTTCAATTGAGAAAAGATATAGATCAGTTGAGATCCAACAGGATCCTTATGAGAAACATGAGAGAAAAGAGAGAAAAAAGATATGGTTGTGATAACCCTAAAAAGAAGAGAAAGAAAAAGAAGCGAGATGAATTAATTTATGGCTAAAGGAGAGATACTTCTAGAGATGGGTTTAAATATTCATTAATATTCATTAATAACTTTGAGGGGCATGAGGAGACGGGTGACATTGAAAATACAAGATAAAATTACTCAAAGAGGAGATTTTTAAGTTATCCAAGAAATATTTTTTACTGCCTTAGTATTTTATCTTTTTTATTTCAAATAGAAAATTACTTTAAAATATAAAAAAGATTTTCAAAAAGATATGTCATCTGTTGCAACAGATATCAATATATGTTTGACAATTTTCAACAGCTCAGTCATCTATCGCAACAGATGCAAATGTCTATTTGATAATTAAAATATATAGGTAATCTGTTTCAACAGATCTCAATATCTATTTGAAAATTTGCAATTGTTCAGTCGCCTGTTGCAATAGATTTCCTTGAAATTAATTTAGCTAGAACTAGGGATGAGTTGATAGGGTCAACTACAACTTTTGTGGAGTCTTTGCAATTGCATGATATTGGTATTGCGTTACTTCCGACCTGAGTCGTCAATCAATCACTCTGAGTTAAAATGATTCATATTAACTTATTATTAAGCTAATACCTAAATTGATTTATCTAGAACTAGGGATGAGTACATAGGGTCAACTAGAACTTTGATTGAGTCTTTGCAATTGCATGGTGTTAGTATTGTGTTCCTCCCAACCTGAGTCATCAACCGGTCACTCTGAGTTAAATCGATTGATATTAACTTATTATTAAGTTAATACCTAAAGTCATTTATCCAAAACTAGGGATGAGTTTATAGGGTCCACTACAACTTCAATTGAGCCTTTGCAATTGCATAATATTGGTATTGCATTCCTCTCGACTTGAGTCGTCAATCGATAACTTTGAGTTGAAATGATTCATATTAACTTATTATTAAGATAATATCTAAATTTATTTAGCTAGAAGTAAGGATGAGTACATAGGGTCAACTACATTAATTGAGTCTTTGCAATTGCATGATGTTGGTATTGCGTTCCTCTTGATCTAAGTCATCAATCATCACTCTGAGTTGAAATGATTCATATTAACTTATTATTAAGATAATACCTAATTTCATTTAGCTATAACTAGGTATTAGTACATAGGGTCAACTACAACTTTGATTGAGTCTTTGCAATTGCATGATATTGGTATTGCATTCATCCCGATCTGAGTCGTCAATCGATCACTCTGAGTTGAAACGATTCATATTAACTTATTATTAATATAATACCTAAATTGATTTAGCTAGAACTAGGGATGAGTACATAGGGTCAAATACAACTTCGATTGAGTCTTTGTAACTGCATGATATTGGTATTGCGTTCCTCCCAACGTGAGTCGTCAATCGATCACTCTGAGTTGAAATAATTCTTATTAAATTATTATTAAGATAATAACTAAATTTATTTATCAAGAACTAGTGATGAGTTGATAGGATCAACTACAACTTCAATTGAGTCTTTGCAATTGCATGGTATTAGTATTGCGTTCCTCCCGACCTGAGTTGTCGATCGATCACTCTGAGTTAAAACAATTTATATTAACTTATTATTAAGCTAATACCTAAAATTTATTTATCTAGAACTAGGAATGAGTACATAGGGTCAGATGATGCCTACTGAGTACCCATTGTTTTGGTACTCATACTACACTTCTGTACCTTTTTGGTGCAAACTCAAGTACTAGTTGTTGTCTCTGATTTGAGATCATGTAATGATGATCTTTCAAAAATAGGGTGAGCTCCTGGAGTTTTGAGTCACTCATTTCTCTCTATTCTTGTTTAATCTTTTGTACTCGAGATGAATGTATCGACTATTTTAGATTTATGGGTTGTATTTCCTATTATCATACTTAGATTCTCTTGTACTGATATTACCAGGTTATGGGATTGGTATCTGTATTTTAATTGTCTTCTTTTAGTGGAACATTGTTGACTATAATTGTATTTGTGTATTTAGGCCCAGTTGGGCATTTCTACCGAAGTAACCCATTGTCTTAGCTCTGAGTTACGGTGTTGGCTTACCTACTGGTGGCTTTTAGTAAGTGCCATCATGATTCGTGAATCGGGTCTTTATACATTGTATGGTAGGTGTTGCCGCTCCCCATTGGGTTAATTTGATATTTCAGAGGTGAGACATCGAGGTATGGACTTGCTTCGTGAGTCTTTGATCAGAGTCTGAATCATTCAGGATAGACTTAGAACGGCTCGGAGTAGGCAGAAGTGTTATGCTGACCGTAGAGTTTGTTCATTGAGTTTAGTATTAGTGATAGTATTTTTATTTAAGTTTCTCCCCTGAATGGTGTGATGAGGTTTGGGAAGATGGGCAAGCTTAGCCCCAGGTATATTGGTCCATTTGAGATTCTTCGAATCGTTGGTGATGTGGCCTATGAGTTATCTTTGCCTCCAGATTTATCAGTTGTTCATCCAATTTTTCATTTTTTATGCTTCTCCATTACATTCCTGATGAGTCTCATATCATCCATTAGTGGTCTTTTTAGTTAGATGAGCGATTTTTTTTCGTTGAAGAGACGATCTCCATTTTGGCTAGGGATGTTAGGCGGTTGCGCTCTAGAGTTATCCCTGTGGTTAAGGTACAGTGACAACATCGACTTGTAGATGAAGACAAATGGGAGGTTTAGTCTTATATGCGTAGTTCCTATCCCCAACTCTTCATTGATTTAGGTATTTGTTTGCCTTAGTTCCAGGATGAAGTAGGTTTGTAGTGGTGGATAATGTAACGTCCTGAAAATTTGATAAAATATGTGAAATTTATGATTTTGTATGATTTGACTATTTTATCCCTCCCCATAGTTGCATTATGGTACTTTTGGGGTGTGGGGGTGATTGGCACAGTTCTTGATGCATTTTGGTACCTTTTATACTATATTATTATTTTTGTTGCTTCGAGAGCCTTATTTTGGAACTATGTGGTTATATTTTGATCCGTACAAAGGATGGCTGAACGAACTGCACCAGCAGCTCCGAAATATTAATTTTAGGCTAAGTAAACCTTTCATTTGGGTCACGATGCACCTGAGCTCATTTCGACCTATTGGTCGGAAAGCTGAAAAATTGAAAATATGAGTGTAGCACCCATATTTGGTTGAAAAATCCTCGGATGGAAAATCCGACTTTGTCAATGTGTTCGAAACGTTGATTTTAGGGTGGTAGCATATTCTGTGTGATTTTACGGCTTTTAAATCTCATTTCGCTCCTCGATTTGAAAAATTATGATTTCGAGTTTTAGGGATCAACTTTGTGAAAATGATGTATTTTTAAAATTCTGATATCGTCATTAAGTTTGGAGCATCAAATTTAGTATGGTTTTATAGTTCATTTGCATATATCAGACTCTGAATAAATTTCAAACACCTCGTCGAAGTCCATTTTTGAATTTAAAAATCTGGTATAAAAAATCTGCAATATAAAAACAACTTTTACCCCTTTTTTTGCCCATTTTTTCTATTCTTTCACCTTGCCTCTTGAGAGTTAAATCCTAAAATAGTGTGAGAGCTTAAAAGTGAAGCTTGTGGGAGCTTGGAATGCTAGATTAACATCTATTTCTTGAATCTATTACGGATTAAGGTGAGATTTCATCCTTTTCTACTATAATTCCTTGATTAATTTCTCAAAACTCCAAAAATCTTACGTCTTGATTTTAAACCTCAATTTCACTCCTTTTTACTTGAATAATATTATAATCTTATAATTACTGATATTTCTTCAATTTAACCTTCAAAACAACTTCGATTCTTGATTTTAACACGGATTTCAAAGATTTTACCTGGTAAAACTCAAAAATAATTTTTCTTCGATTTGAACTTTATTTTTTACTCAATTTGACTTAGGTTTTCAGCTGTAAATTCCTAAAAATTTGAGGAACACATTTTTGAAGCAAAGTTATGCTTTTGCCCTTTTTTTTCAAAATTTCATTTTGAGGATCCATTTTGATCTCGAATCAAAAGTAGTCAATATGGGTATCATTGTCTTTGTTTTGACGCATAGATTATATATTTCTCGATTTTACTTAATTTTAGAATCATTCGTGAAAAGTAAGGTTGTGGATATAAAGTGTAGCAGACCGATTTCGGCATTCGAGGTAGGTTATGGCTTAACTCTTTTAGACTGGGCTGAGTAGTAAATAATTATACAAAATGCATGTTAAATATGAAAACTAATCATGAAAAATGATTATCTATGTGTTGTGCCAGTATGGGGGCCTATGTGTGACATAATTATTGAAATTGAGATATTATGTGATATGTGTGACCGTGTGGGATCTTATGTGATATTGATAGCCTTGAATACATGTGAATAATAGTATTCTGTTGTTGAAAAACCTAATGTATTACCATTGGTGTATTGTGATATATATGCATGCTTGTTGGCATATGAAACATGTGAAAATTCATGGATGGTGGAATTAATGAGTGAACATTGACTCACGTGATTGTGAAAATATATTATTATGATTGGTTGTGGAAATACCTCATATAGTTGGTTGTGGAAATACTCATTATGATGGGTCATGAATATTGCCTTATCATTATCATGGCATCATACACATAATTTTACTTTTTTGTTGTTTGTTTTGTATATACTTGTTATTGTTGTTTGTCAAACCTGATTTTGTCTTATGTGCTCTGAAAATTCTAAAAATACTGGAAATTCTGGGAACATCGGATTTTATGACCCTCCCCGAGGGATGTACTGAGGAGGAGATATTAATATTTGGATTGTATATGGGTTGACGAACTCCCCATGGATCCCATACCAGGAGACTTGCTTCTATGGATGTAGATGGGGATTATGCGATGATCCTGGAGGTTGTGTGATTACTTCGTGCATCATCATCATAATATTCATCATCATCATCATCATCATCATCATCATCATCATCATCATCATCATACATATTGCACTTGCTTTATTGTGTTTATGTTGTGCTTGTTTTTCCATACTAACTTTTCAGCTATCTATTTGTGCTATACTCTTGACTTGTAAATGTCTAATTATTCTATGTTGCTTCATTTGTGCTTGATGACCTTGATTATACATGTTCCTCTTTTATTCTACTTGTATGTGATATTATGTTTATTTGTATCCTTATGTGGTGAATTGTTGTATTATATGTGGATATTATAGAACTGTTAGTGCAAGCGGTATGGGCTATTATTATGGGATATTTTCTGATTGCAGGTGACGTGCCCTTAGTGTATATTTTGTATGCTTTATTTTCTACTTTGCTCGGTCGATCTATGATACCTACTGAGTGCAAGTGGACCATATTCATACCTACTACGCGCTTTCAGTGCAGGTCCTAGCTCGAGTGCGCCTCGGATTGGTTGATTTCGAGCGCCTTCATATTTCTCAAGGTAGCGGTTGGATATTCATGCATCCGGAGTTCACCTCTATCCTTCTATAGTAGTCATGTTTTTATTTGCATTCGGAGACAGATGTTGATCCTGTGTGGATATTTCTAATTTGACTCATGGTTTGTATTGGTAATTCTTACACTATTGACATCTGGTTTTAGGAATGTATGATATTTGAATATATTCTTTCCGCATGGTTATAATTACTTGTAAGGCTCGGCTTCATTCTAGAAGTCTTACCTTGGGATATTTCTTTCTTTTTCTCTTTTTGTATCAGTTGGGTAATATGCTTACTTGTCAAGGTACGCCGTACGCCGCGACAAGTGTCATCATGATCCTCGTTTTTGGGCCATGACATATATATTTTACCAAAGCTAACTATTATGATCTCTTATCTAGATCAAAACTAATTTTTAAATTATAATTTTCTTTTCACATATATTTTAGGACTCCAAATAGTATTGTGATCTTTTTTTAGTTCAAGACTACAATATATTAAAAGTGAAACTTTTTGTCCTTTGTTAAAACACTTTGCAGTACACAAACAGTCATTTACTATTTTTATTTTATGATAATTGATTTTAAAATATATAAAAAAAAAGTTGATTTTAGGGGTCATTTTCCTTGTATAATTCTAACTAATAAATTTACCACAATATATAATCACGAAAAAAAAGGAACAAAATAAAGAAATATGGAAAGTAAAAAGACGAAGGAAAATCACGTTAAAAAAGGAAAAAAAGGAAAACATTGAAAGAAAAACCATGTAATAAATTCCATAAATATATTTTGTCTTACCCAAAGTCCTTTTTAATTTGGATAAAAAAAAAGTTTGCACTTAATTTTGAAATTGTTTTTCCCTTTTTACTGGAAAAGTACTTCTCCTTCAAAAGGGTTTTAGCCAAGTTTGAATATTCCGTACATAAGCTCTTCTCAAGAACTAATTCTACGCTTATAATTTAATATCGATTAATTCTCCTTTTATCATGAGGATTATTTCTAAAAATTTTAAATCTTCTTAAAATCAACTTTAATTGATTTAGAATTCTTAAACTAATGAAAAATGTACTTGTTGTCAAATATTACAATTTCTTATCTAGATCAAAATTAATTTTTAAAATATAATTTTCTTTTCACATATATTTTAGGACTCCAAATAGTATTGTGACCTTTTTTTAATTCAAGACTATAGTATATTAAAATTGAAACTTTCTGTCCTTCGTTAAAACAATTGCAATACAAAAACAGTCATGTACAATTTTTATTTTATAATAATTGATTTTAAAATATATATAAAAAAAAATTGATTGTAGGAGTCATTTTCCTTTTATAATTCTAACTAATAAACTTACCACAATATATAATCACGAAAAAAAAGGAACTAAATAAAGAAATATGGAAAGTAAAAAGACGAAGGAAAATCACGTTTAAAAAAAAAAAAAAAAAAAAAGGAAAACATTGAAAGAAAAACCATGTAAAAAATTTCATAAATATATTTTGTCTTACCCAAAGTCCTTTTTAATTTGGATAAAAAAAAAAAGTTTGCACTTAATTTTAAAATTGCTTTTCCTTTTTTACAGGAAAAGTACTTCTCCTTCAAAAGAATTTTAGCCATGTTTGAATATTTCATACATAAATTCTTCTCAAGAACTAATTCTATGCTTATAATTTAATATCGATTAATTCTCCTTTTATCATAAGGATTATTTCTAAAAACTTTAAATCTTCTTAAAATCAACTTTAGTTGATTTAGAATTCTTAAACTAACTAGTTTAGGGTATGTACATTGCATGTGTATCAAGAGTTAATTGAGAATAAATCTATATAAAAAACAAATATATTGTGTGTATGCTATATTACTAATATAATTAAGTATTAGTAACTACATAAAATTTAAAAATATAATTAACATAATATTTTGAAGAAAAAAGGTGTAGTTAATTAAAATGGTGCATGATAAATCACCAACACAGTAATATGATGGAGCAGAATTAGGTGAGCAAAAACTATGTTTCTCATTTAAATTATAGTATTTAATTTTTTTCTATAAATTGAGATGGTCCGAATTAACGAGGGAAAGAGGTTAGTCCTATGCTTGCATCACTAAAGCTTATAACATATGCTTGATTGTCTTGCACCGTGTAGTCAATTGTGGCATTTGAACATATTCACTCCAAGCTTGAAGAAAAAATACACGCGAAGGAAGTTGAGAAGAGTAATATGCAATCCAAGACTAAGATGCCAGGTAGAGTTGGTGAAAGTCTAATAAAAGTACATTATTGAAGGAGGCTATCTGTTAACTCCACTTGGCTATACCCCTTCTTGGCAAGCTTTTGTATTAGCTAACTATTTATACTATAGCTCTTTGATCATGCATTTTATTAATTTTTCCCACAAGGTTTTTCAAACGGATCAAGAAGTTATTGTTAAGATATTTTCAAAGGTCTGTCCATCTTCATATATTTCCTTTGGTGGTTATTATTCTACAGAAGCTTCTGATGTATATTACTTACGTGTTTGTTGCAATAATGATTGAATGCATAACATATACTACATGTTATGAGCATGGTCTTACTTTGGCATGTTTGGTCAATAATTGTCTTGATATGACTTCTTTATCGTTCACTATTGTATTTAACTAAAGCTAATTTTCAGTGATTTTTTTTTTATACCTATAAACTTTATTTATACCAAAGTGAACTTTACATGATCCATAGCTTGGTTAACACAATAACTATCTAAGAGCAACACAAAACTAATTGTCAAGTGAAGCCTGACAAGACCATCAAAACAGAAAAAGTTGGTGAAGGCTACTTCTAATTCTAATAGGAGCTCGTACATTGAAAACTTAAGCGACTTCTTCGGCAATGCTCTCCAACTTCTGCTTGTATTTTCAAAAATTCAAAGATTCCATTCCCTTCGGATACTATGTACACATTCAACATATAACAATTTAAATAGTTCTGCAGCTCTAGACTCCCCTTTAGCACTCCCTAATGTCCACTAGATGCGTTGTAACTTTCACTAGTTCTTATACTCTGCATTAACAAAGAATAAACGTATATAAACAAATTATTGTGTGGACATTATTATTAAGTACAATTTTTTTAAATATCCCCTAAAAATTTTAAAATAAAAATATAGTTAATTAAAAAAGGAACCTGATAAGTCACTGTTACAATAATATTAAGGTGAAAAATTAGATGTAGCCAAAAATATATTCCTCATTTAAATTTATACTATTTAATCTTTTTGTATAAGTTGAGATGGATCGACTAGACACTCTAAATAGTATTTAATCATTATACTTATTTTATACAGAGAGTTATTTTTATTCTCAGAATGCTATAATTTTTTCCAAAATTGAGGGAATTTTACGTCATTATGCATCTTCAACATGTTAGGGGCCGTTTCGTTATTGAATAAGAGTAGAGTTATTTATGCATCTTTAACCAACTGTCAAATTAATGCTATTGAAGTTATGCTTGATTAATTTAACAGAATTTTATGTATATTTTTAAATTAAAATCACAAATTCAAATGTGTTCAATATCCTTGTTAAGTTTTTGTGAAGTCAAACCAGTCAAAAGCAATATCACACTGTATTAAATGATATTGTTATAATTTTGATATTTTTTATTATGTCATATAAATTGAGACATAATGGGATAATAATAGTTACAAGCTGCATTTACCAATGTTGGATTATGGGTCATGGGTCGCCCATGTGGATCGACCCGATCCGACGCGATTCTTTGGTTTTGATTATCTGAAAAACAGATTTCAAATAAAAAGGAGAAATACAGATTTCAAATAAAAGGAGGAATGGTTACATAACTGTTACCACCCAAATATCCCTATATATTTGGACATTCTTCTGCCAAGAACGTAGTAGAGAGAGATTGAAGCAAAGAAAGCCAGAAAATCAAAATTAACAACAACACCAAAAAAGAATAACATTTAGTTTGTGATTCAAGGCTTCATTTCTAAGAGATTCAAAGAATACTTGGGGGCAGATCCTTCAAAAGCAATCAATTTCCGCTGCGAATTAAAGGTATATTGTTTTGCTCCGAATTTTACAACAATGGCATCAGAGACAGGTTTAATAGCCCTAGTCTCGATCAAATTGACTAATTCACATTCTTGAATATAAAAAATTGAAATTGAATAAGGCTTTACCTGTTAGAAAGAAATCATGAATAAGGATCGAGATTTTAGACCCGACTTGAACCATACGAACAATCCTCTGTTCTAGAATAAGATGAGAATTGCATGACAGAATCCGGTTACAGATTCATATTTGATTTCTAAAATCAGTAACCTTTGCTTTTGTCTTTTTTTTTTCTTCTTCGTGATTTTTTTGTTTGGGAGAAAGACATTTTTTTTTCTTTTTTTCTTATGTAATCTTGAATGAAGATGATAAGAATGTGTTGATAATAGGGACATATCTTGTGAAGAAAGAGAAATAGGTACAAAGAGTAGTACTCATGAGTAGTACAAAACTGTAGAAAAAAATACATTACTCTATTCTCTTTCATTAATTAATTTTAAAATATGGTGCTCTGCATTCTTTATTAACAAAGAAAATGTATAGTAGTAAATGTTATTCTTGAGAAGTATGTAGAAATACATTATTCCTTTATGTGGAAGTGTTATTTAATAAAAAATTAGGATGTGACATTATTCTTTTTGTCATCTGTTATGACTTAATAAGTTTTATTATGAGTTAATAAAATAATAAATGAAAATTTCTTAAACAGATGTTTTAATTTTGCCTTCTACAAAGATATTGTGGCATAATTTGTCATACTGAATGGTACAACCATTCTAATTGTTTCTTTGTTCCTATTTCAGAAATGATTGAATGGGGACAAACTCGAATCACTCCAAGTGGGAGTTCTAGATATCGAACAAAGATAAAAAGTAGAAGAACATATCGCTGAAGGTCATATTTTCGAGGTCGTGAGATCATATAAAATAATGTCCCCAGGGCAACACAAAAACTATTGCGAAATGAAAGGTCTATGCAAAGGGAAAGAGAGAAAACTAAAAGAATTCAAGTATTTTAAGATGACCCCAAATATTACTGTTGCTAGTTTTATACATATGTTTGAGTTGAAACATGTAGAACTAGAAAACTATGTAGAAATCTCAGATTGAGAAGCATTAGCTATTTTAGAAAATTCTCTCCATGAACCTTGGAGCAAGAGATTAATTGATATTTACCATGAGATTTGGCCTAGCGAGCCTTTTTGGGTGTATATAAGTCGTCTCAAATATTTGTGGGATGACTTTTATCTTTAAATTGACTTGTAACATAAAACTATTTATTATTTTTACATTATATATATATACATACATATATATATATATATATATATATATATATATATATATATTAAGTTGTTTATCTCCTTTTATATGAATTCTATTCATTTATTTAAGTTTAAAACGACTTAACTAAAAGCTATCATTCAATACACATTAAAAAATTAATTTTTAATTTTGGTTAAGTGTTTAGTTCACAGATGACGATTGGATTCTTAAGTGTCCTTTTGATTTTACACTAAACATGAAACCTTTATGTGAATTGATTTGCTTAAATGTAAAATTTGCATGCATAATTGATAAAACACTTGTGTAATTGTCTCTTAATAATAGACATGACATCAAAAAACATAATTCCTGACTTGAACAACGGAGAAAAATTAAATGGTGATAATTACAACATTTGGAGTCGTAAAATATGGTATGTGCTGGAAGAGCAGAATTCTCTTGAAGGTATTAACCATGTCATATGTCTACCAGAAGAGAGTAACACTGCACAACACAGAAGAGGACTTGAAGCTTATAAGGCTTGGAAAAAGACTGATTCCATTGCATGTGGAATCATTGTAAGTTCTGTGGTTGATGACCTCATATATGAGAGGAATTTCCTACTGTCAATGCCATCTAGGCACACTTGCGAGGAACATATAAGGGTACTTCTATCACCCGCCTTAGACAGCTGACTATCAAGTTTGACACTTACAAGAAGCGTTATGATCATAATATCAAACAACACCTTAGGGTGATGTCTAATATGATAGCTCAACTTAAAAGTGTTGTTCATGTTCTCTCATATGAGAAGTAGGTTCAGGAAGTGATCTGATCTCTTTCCAATAGTTGGGAACACTTGAAGGTCAACTTAACCCACAATGACAGCATCAAAATATTTTCTAATGTTGCCCGTTATGTTGAACTTGAAGATGAGCGGCTTGGTGTTGCTAAAGCTACTTCTAATGCCTTTATGGCAGAATCAAGTGGTAAGAACTCTTCAGGATTCAATCATAAGAAGAAGTGGAAAAAGAACGGAAAGGGTAAAGAGACCGAAGAAGGACCCTCCGAGAAAAAAAAACAAGCCAAATTCCAAGAAGGAAAAAAGGTTTTTCAAGAAGAAAGACAAGAGCAAGATGAAGTGCTACAATTGCCAAGTTATGGGGCATTTTGTTCATAAATGTCCTGGGCAAAAAAAGGTAGCATTTCTAAATGTAACTCTAAGTTCTACATATGTTTATAGCACAACTTTATTAATTGAATCTTATCCAATGTGGATTGTAGACTCAGGAGCCACCGACTATGTGAGTTGAGATCGAGAAGTGTTTGTGGAGTTCCATCGAGTTTCACTTGGATCAAGGTGTATCTATGTAGGAAATAATGCAAGAATTAAAGTCAAAGGTATTGGCACTTGCAGAGTATATTTGCATGGAGACCGGTCTTTAATGTTGCATGACGTCCTATATGCTGCAGAAATTTGACGAAACTTAGTATCTATGTCTGTTCTTTCAGATGTTGGTTTTCATTTGTTTTTTAGTCGTAATTGTGTAAGAATTACTCTAGATAATGTTTTTAATGATTTTGGACATTGTTATGATCGAATTATTGTTAAAGATTTTAATCCTTCAACTTATGACTAATATTTAATAATGATGTTGATATACTTACATGGCATGCTAGATTGGGTCACATAGGGCAAGACCGAGTGGATAGATTGGCAAAAGAAGTACATCTAGGTTCTTTCTCCAAAATTGAAATGCCTACTTGTCAAAATTGTCTTGCCAGAAAGATTACACATAAACCATTTGGGAAGGCTAAAAGAGACTAATTTCCATTATAATTAATCCATTCTGATATCTGTGGTCCAATGAATATGAGGGCAAGGACTAGTTCTTCATATTTTATTACATTTATTGATGATTTCACGCGATTTGGTTATGTCTATTTGATATCTCATAAATCAGAAACACTTGAATGCTTCAAAAGATATATGAATGAAGTTGAGAATCAATTAGACAAAAATATAAAGGCATTAAGAACCGATAGAGGTCGTGAATATCTGTTAAAATTGTTTAAAGAACTGTGTATTGAAAAAGAAATTATCAGAAAATTAAATACTCCTTATACACCTCAACAAAATGGTGTAGTCGAAAGAAGGAATAGAACATTGTTGGATATGACAAGATCCATGATGGCGCAGGTAAATTTACCAATCTCTTTCTGGGGAGATGCATTATTAACTGATGCATACATATTGAACAAAGTGCTTTCTTAATCAGTTTTTTCTACTCCTTATAAACTATGGACTGGTAATAAACCAAACTTTAATGATCGACAACCTCGGGGTTGTGCTACATATATTAAAGATCGTTTTGGTATGTTTGAAAAATTAAGTCCGAAAGGAAAGAAATGTATCTTTATAAGATACTCAGAACACTCCAAAGGATATGTATTCATGGGGGAATTGGAAGATGGAAGTACAACTGAAATTGAATCACGAGATGTCACATTCCTAGAAAATTATTTTTTAAAGGGGTGAAATAAAGAAAAATGAGCCTCTTCATGAAATGTTGAATTCAGATGATCAAATAATGTCGCCGAACATGCTTGATAATTCAATAGAATAAGAAATGATTCTTAGTTCAAGTGGGAGTTGTGAATCCTAAAATCCTATTAAGGAATCTGAACTTCAATTACATAAGAGTACCAGAAAAGGAGTGCCTAAATGATCTTATGAGATTGAATATTATGTTTTTCTGGTATCTCCAATAGAATTAGATAAACCTAATTCTGTGACTAAGGCTTTATCGAGTCTTGAAAAACATGAATGGATAAAAGCGATAAAAGAAGAATTAGAGTCCATGAAAACCAATATAGTTTGGGATCCAGTTGACCTTCCTTTTGGGCGTAAAGTTATTGGGAACAAATGGATTCTCAAAGTAAAACTCAAATTAGATGGGTCAATAGAAAGGCATAAAGTACAATTGGTGGCAAAAGGTTGTACTCAAGAAGCTGGAATAGATTACGAGGAAACTTTTTCACCAGTTGTGAAATTTACCTCAATTCACTTGCTTTTGGCTATAGTTGCACGTTTAGATTTAGAATTACACCAAATGGACATGAAGACCATTTTTCTCAATGGAGAACTAAATAAGGAAATCTACATGGAACAACTTATAGGTTTTATTGTTAAAGGCCAAGAAAAAAGGTTTGTAAATTAAACAGATCAATATATGGCCTTAAGCAGTCTTCAAGGAAGTGGTACCTGAGATTTCATAAGAAAGTGATTTCATTTGATTTCACCATGATTGATGAAGACCGTTCCATCTATGTGAAAAAGTTAATGAAATATTTGTGATTCTTTCACTTTACGTGGATGATATTTTATTAGCTGAAAATAATTTAGAGTATGTAAAAATTGTTAAGTCGTGGCTATCAAATTCATTTGGCATGAAAGATATGGGTGAAACAGACTATATATTGGGTGTTAAAACCCAAAGAAACCGTTCCAAGAAAATTTTGAGTCTATCTCAAGAAACATACATAATGAAAATTTTGAAACGTTTTTGAATGAATAGTTGCAAATTCATGGATACTAGGTATGGTTAGTACGTATAAATCCAATCCTAGAAGAGATAATTGGAAAGTAGTAAAGAGAATTTTTCGGTACCTGAAGGGAACTGCTGATTATTCGCTATGCTATAATGGATCTGATTTATCCATAAGAGGTTATACAGATGTTGATTGGGCAGGTGACCGGTATGATAGAAAGTCAACTTTCGGTTATGCTTTTTTTCTAAATGGTGGTGTAATTTCATGGAAAATCAAGAAACAAACTTTCATAGCCCTGTTGACTATGGAATCTAAATTTGTGGCTTGTGCATCTGCAATATAAGAAGTTGTTTGGTTGAAGAGATTCTTTGAGCATTTGAATATCGCAACGAATTCTAAGGGTCCCATAATTTTATATTGTGACAGTCAAGCGACTATCGTATATATAAAGCATCCTAAATATCATAGCAAGATCAAGAACATTTATATTAAGTATAACTTTATAAAATACATAGTAGCAAGTGGAGAAATAAATTTACAATACATTCCTACACGAGAAATGATAGTCGATCCCTTTATTAAGGCGATAACTAGAGACTTATTTGAGAAACATATTATGGCTCTAGGATTACATAGGATATGATTATGTTTATGTATTGTAGATGACTTGATTATAATTATTATCAACGTAAGAATCTTGAATTTATGTTCAATCTCATATGCATGTGAAAATGTGTTTTATTAATATAGTGTGTCGAACATGTCGCGAGATTGAATTTCTCACACGAGCAATCGCCTCTTACATCAAGGAACGTGAAGAGAAAAGTTACACCATAAGATAATGACTTTTTTTTTGCAAAGCCAGATGTGAGTTTCTCTAAAAATATGGATTTGGGGATTATTAAAGAAAGAAACTCAGGTTAGACATTTAGAGGTGTCTAGACCTAGATCTGTACGATGTTGAATGGCTAAAAGAATAAGAAAAACGCACCAATATAAGGTGAGAACATCGTGGCACGTGTTTCATACACGTGTGCTTAGAGACCAATGATTTAATGGAAGAATGAATCCTTGCTTCTTCATTTTGTGAGACCCTCAAAGTTATTTTAACTTTTCATTGAAGTACCCTTAGACCTTTAACTGTTTCTTGAAGTTTTGATCGGTGTTGCTACTTTAGCATGTTACTAATAGCCATGAGAGATTCGACAATGCGGTGCATATCTAAGAAAACAGTTGATTGGAATAGAGAGATTTGAGTAGAAAGGGAAGATGATTAAAATGAATATTTTAACTTGTTTACACAAACCGTCTATTACACTAATCATATAAGAGTCAAGTGTAATTGTGTATATAAAGTTAACCATGAACTCGAGTTCACCTCTTTAAGAGGATGAGGGATCGGATAAGCAACCACTGAAGTAGTGAATGATGTCTGGGGTATTGTGAGTATTGGTATCCTCATATTAGTAGAGAATTATTTCCACATGTGATTGGATTCCTAAATATAGCTTATAAAACCTTAAAGGTAAAGTTCGTGATGCTCACAGGTTGCACGAACTATTTGTAGAATGAATTGGTGTCCTGTTAATGTAGTATTAGCTCGGGTCTTGTCCACGGCGTGCAAAGTAGGAGACGTTGGATTATGGTTCATGGGTCGCCCATGTGTATCGACCCGACCTGACTCGACCCGGTTCTTTGGTTTTGATTATCTGAAAAACAGATTTCAAATAAAAGGGGAAAATACAAATTTCAAAGAAAAAGGGGGAACAGTTACATAACTGTTACCACCCAAATATCCCTATATATTTGGCCATTCTTCTGCTAAGAATATAGCAGAGAGAGATTGAAGCAAAGAAAGCCAGAAAACCTAAATTAACAACACCAAGAAAGAATAACATTTAGTTTATGATTCAAGGCTTCGTTTCCAAGAGATTCAAAGCAGACTTGGGGGCATATCCTTTCGAAAGCAAAATCGATTTCCACTGCAAATTAAACGTAAACTATTTTGCTCTGAATTTTACAACAACCAGATCATTAAGATGCTTTTTCTACATATTCTCAAAAAATTAAGCTTAGCGTCTGGTGCTTTTCCTTCACCTGCGCAAGAATACTGAAAAATAAATCAATAAATTTATTCATATATTGATTGAAGATAGTCTAATAGCTTATAAACTTGTTGATTAGTGAAAAATATAAAAAGAACACCATATATTATATCTTAAAACACCAAGATAGTATAATTTTAATGAAATTTAATTTATGATAGAGTGGTTGGCCGTCTAAAGTAGACACTGCAATCAGCCTGATTTCCATTAGTTACATGCATTTATATCACTGCAAATTCTATAACTAAGTAAACATGCACTTTGATAGTTTCATGATTCAGAGATATGTGGAACCTTCATCCTTCTATCTATTGTTTCGGGTACACAATCTGTATGTTTTCTCAAATACTTCAACACAAGTTCAAGATTAATTCAAGAACACTTATGAAGTTTTTAACACCTTCAACATAAGTTCATTAAGAAATATCAAAGAAATATGCTATTTAAAAGAAACAAGATGAAGTAGATAACAGAACCAAGTCCTCCGATTTCAGGAAGTGTCCTTAAGGAATTAATTCCCCTCAAGTACCCGAGGTTGAGAAAATTTTTCTCCCATGATAAAATGTCTCAGAATCAGAATGTAGTGGTACCTCAAATCTTCTGATTCTTCGAACACACTCAATGGTAGATGATCACACAGAGTTTTTGAAAGTAGAAGAGTGTTTTTAAATACTGAAAAATTCATGTCTACTTATGGAAAAAATATAGGTATTTATAGCCATCACATACCCCTTCAGAAAGGAAACAATGGTTCATGGAAAGGTGTATCACTTCAAAACAGTCATGTCTGTCCATTCCAAAATAGTATATCTTTTCTGAACAGTCACATCCAGCCGAACAGTCACCCCTTTTCTGAAAGTGTGTCTTTTCCTTGAAGGTTTGCATCCCTTTCAAGTGACGTTTTAACGTTTTTGCATGCATTCTGCATGCACTTTCATGGATAAAAAATATTTTTGGTTTTTTATTAGATTGTTTGGATCACTTGTTTTTCCAAGTTTTAAATAATTTTGTCTAAAAAATTAATCTCATTGACCGATTATTTTCCAAATCCAAATCCAAAGCTAAAGCTGAAGCCGAGCCGAGTGAGCGACGACAAAGACGGCGCGAGACACCTCTTGGTTCTTGCCTCACTATCCACTTGAAGAAGTGTTACTGAATAAAAACACATTAAAGTTGATTTCTTCCACTAATGTGGGAGAATTATACTTTCTTAAATGAGTACACTTTCCCTCCATGACTTTTCCTTCATTTTCCATTCACACTAATTGAATCCAACAATACCCCACATGAATGGAGAATTGCCATTCTTTATAAAACTTTATGGATAAGTGTGTGATCATAAAGCAAAGACTGATTGCATCTGGATAAGTGGGTTTCCCTTTGAACTTTCCGTAGTGAACATGCATCAGATGCACTCGGCCAATCGGTAGAATTGATATCCTTGAAACTTCGAGCTTCAATAAATACCTAGACAACACATGTCATACAACCAGCCTTTTACCATTTATGGTTCTCATGGTTTTGTTCGTTTCTGCCATGAACACATCCTAGTTTCATGAGAGCTTAGAGAATAGGACTTTACTAACATTCTCCTTAAAGAGGCTTCCACTTCACCATCACATAGGTTATTTCTAAATGATCAATCCTATGGATTAAACTATTTGGTCAAATCTGCCAAACTTAGATAATTATTAAAAGGCTTCGCACCAAAAGCCTTATCCTTGTTTACTAAACATTATCTACATCATGAGAACAGGTTGGGTATATTGACAATATTGAACCTGTCATTCACAACTTTGTTTGATCTCCTTGAACCTAGATCTTAGGATCTCCAGTCTACTAGGTAGAGTTACCGTCATGCTGACTTGTCCTAGGCCATAAACCCATTTCCTTTGATCTTCTCTCAACTTCTTTTCTAGATAGGCCTTTTGTAAGTGGATCCAACACATTATCCTTTGACTTCACATAGTCAACAGTGATAATTCCACTAGAGAGTAGTTCTCTAAGGGGTCATTTGGTTTGCGGGACTAGAGTCAATAATTTTGGGATAAAATAATAATCTCGAAATAAAAATGTAACTCACTCGTTTGGTTTTAAATATTTTGGATAACTTATCCCGGGAATAATAATTAGTCACGGGATAAGTTATCCACCCAAATGGTGGGATAACAATCCCAAGACTATTTTTCTTTGGTATAAAATTATACAAGGACAAAAATACCCTCATTTTCATTTCTCTCTCTCACACACACACATATATATATATATTATATATATTCATAAATAATAAATTATGTTTAATTAATGTATAATATATTCATAAATTATATATATATATATATATAATAATAATTAATGTAAACTGGTAAACTGTATAATAATTATGTTTTGAACGTATAATATATATTATGAACATAAATATATATTATGAATAACATATAATATATTCATAAATATATATAAATTAGATATTCATAAATTATATTTAATTAACGTATAATATATTCATTAATTATGAATATCATATATTACGTAATATATAATGTAATTAGGTAATATATAACGTATAATATTATGAATATATATACATTAATTATGTTTAATTATATATATATTTTATGTTAATATATTTAAGTATAATATATTATGTTAAATTATGTTAATTGTGTTTAATTATATATAATTTAATTATATATAACAGAATATATAACGTAATATACTCTCACACACACATAAATTATGTTTAATTAACGTATAATATATTCATAAATAAATAAATTTTGAACAATTTACCATTCAAAATTGTTGTAAAATATATAAATTATGTTTATTTATATATTTAATTTCTCTAAATAATAATAAAAAAATTTAAGAATGAATATTTAAATCTTAAAAAGAAGTATATATATATAAAAAAAATTAAATAAGATGGAGGGTATTTTGGTAATCAATCAATTTATTCCTAGAAATTATACCATGCATATTACTTTGAATACAACAAACCAAACACTCAATAAAAAATAATCCCAACATAACTAATCCCAGTATAACTTATCCCAACATAACTAATCCCGGTATAACTTATTTTCAAACCAAACGACCCCTAACAATATTATGTCTCCGTCTTATATGACGAGATTTACCGTTATACAGCATGCTCCCATCTCTACCTATCACCGCTTGGATATTACAATGTATACTTACTAGTGCCAATGGTTTGGTCTAATAAGGAATATCTTCCAAAAAATTTCGGAGTCATTCTGCTTCTTCACTGGCTTTATCTAATGCGATAAATTTAGATTCCATTGTAGAGTGACCAATATATGTCTATTTGAAAGATTTCCAAGAGACTGCTCCTCCACCTATAGTAAACACATATCCACTCGTGGATTTTACTTTATTCATTCCGGTGATTTAATTTGCATCACTATATCCTTCAATTATCGTGGGATATTTATTATAATGCAAAGCATAGTCTTGAGTGTATTTAAGATACCCTAAAACTCTTTTCATTGCCATCTAAGGAGTTTTATTGGGATTACTCATGTATTGACTCAACTTACTAATAGCACATGCTATGTCTAGCCGTGTACAATTCATGATACACATTAAACATCCAACACTCTTACGTAGTCCAATTATGAGTTACTTTCACCTTCATTCTTTTGAAGTGCAAAGCTCACATCCAATGGAGTCTTCGCAATACCAAATTCTAAATACTTGAATTTGTCAAGTACTTTTTTTTTTATGTAATGAGACTGTGACAATGCCAAACCTTATAGAGTTTTATGGATTTTTATTCGTAATATCACATATTCAACTCCAAGGTCTTTCATATCAAGTTTTCTCTCAAGCATTCGTTTCGTAGAATTTATGTCAGAAATGTCTCTACTAATGATCAACATATCATCTACATATAAGTAAATAATGACCTTGTGATTTGGAGTGTCTTTAATGTAAACACATTTATCACATCCATTTATCTTAAACCCGTTTGCCAACATGATTTGGTCAAATTTTGCATACCATTATTTTGGTGCTTGTTTTAGTCTATAGAGTGACTTAACAAGTCTGCACGCTTTTTTTTCTTTACCAGGAACCACAAAATCCTTGGGTTATTCCGTGTAAATTTTTTTCTCTAGTTCTCCATTTAGGAATATTGTTTTCACATCCATTTGATGGATTTCAAGACCATATACCACCGCCAAAAAATTAACATCTAAATTGACGTTATCCTTATTGTAAGCGAGTATATATCAAAGTAATCAAGGCCTTCCTTCTATTTGAAGCCTTTTACTACAAGTATTGCCTTATAGTTGTCAATAGTACCATCCATTTTTATTTTTATTTTGAAGATCTATTTAGAGCCTAAAGGTTTATTTCCTGGAGAAAGATCAACCAACTCCCAAGTATGGTTGCTCAAGATTGAATCAATCTCACTATTGACTGCCTCTTTCCAAAAAGATGAAGCTGAAGACGCCATCACTTTTTTAAATGTTTGAGGCTCATTTTCTAAGAGAAATTTTACAAAATCTGATCCAAGCAAAGTTGACATTCTTTGACGTGTACTACATCTTGGATTCTCATTATTATGTACATCCTCACTTGATTCATCTCGTAGTCGTTTAGAACCTCCACTAAACTATTCATGTCTAGTTTTATACGGATAAATATGTTCAAAAAACTCAGCAATATCTGATTCAATTACCGTATTTTCATTGATATATGGATGTTTGGATTTATGAACCAAAAACCAACATGCTTTACTACTTTTGGTATATCCTATGAACACACAATCTACTGTCTTAGGTCCTATATTTACCCTTTTAGGCATAGGAACTTGGACTTTCGCTAGACACCCACACACTTTAAAATATTTAAAATTGGGTTTTCTTCCTTTTCATTTTTCATACGAAATTAATTGTGTCTTACTATGGGGCATTCTATTGAGTATTCGGTTAGATGTAAGGATAACTTCCCCCCACAAGTTTTGCGGTAAACCTGAACTTATATGTAAGGCATTCATCATTTCCTTTAAGGTTTGATTTTTTTTTTCGTAATTCCATTAGATTGAGGTGAATAATGGGTCGTAGTTTGATGGACAATTCCATTCTCTATACATATTTCTACAAATAAAGATTCATATTCTCCACCCCTATCACTTCTTATTATTTTGATCTTTTCCTCTAACTGATTTTCAGCTTATGTATTATATTGCCTAAATGCATCTATTGTTTCATCCTTACTATTTAGAAAATAGACATAACAATATCTAGTGTAATCATCAATAAAATTTATAAAATACTTTTTTCCACTACGAGATGGTGTTGACTTCATATCACAAATCTCAATGTGAATTAAGTCTAAGGGATTGAAATTCCTTTCAACGGACTTATACGGATTCTTAGCATACTTTAATTCCACACACGTTTGACATTTTGATTTATTGCACTCAAAGTTTGGCAAAACTTCTAAGTTAATCAGTTTTCACAAAGTTTTGTAATTGACATGTCCTAGTCTTTCATGCCACAATTCATTAGACTCAAGCAAGTAAGAAGAAATAGAACTTTAATTGATTTCAATTGTCACTACATTCATCATAAAAAGACCCTCAGTGAGGTAGCCTTTTCCTACGTACACTTTCCCTTTACTAATTATAATCTTGCCAAAAATAAATACACATTTAAATTCATTTTTGTCAAGAAGTGATACAGAAATCAAGTTCTTTCGTAACTCTGATACATAAAGGACATTTTTGAGAGTCAACACTTTGCCTGACGTCATTTTCAAGCAAATTTTTCCTGTCCCTTCAACTTTTGTAGTTGTAGAGTTTGCCATATAGATTTTCTCTTTGCCTAGATCTAGAGCAAATGCAACAATAACTCTTTATTGACACAAATGTGGCGGGTGGCACCGTAATCCACCCATCATTCTCGAGGATTTTCCACCAAGTTAATTTAGAAAGAATGGCATATAGATTGTCCATTTCATTCTTGGATTCAGTCATATTAGCTTGATCCTTCTTTTTACCTTTCTTTGGAGCATGGCAATCTGTTGACTTGTGTCCAATCTTGCCATAATTAAAGCATTTCCCCTTGAATTTCTTCTTTGGTTGATTGCTTTCTTATCTAACTTTCTTCCGCTTCTTCGAGTTGTTGGAGTCATCTTCTATAATGTTAGCTTTACTTATTGCAGAATTTCCTGTCAACCTTCTCTCTGTGGCTCTATTGTCTTCCTCAATGCTCAACCTTGCAATGAGGTTTTCGACTGTCATTTCCTTTCGTTTGTGTTTCAAATAATTCTTGAAGTATTTCCATAAAAGTTGGCAGCTTCTCTATTATTGCAGCAACTTGAAATGTCTCATTCACAACCAAACCTATAATAAAGTTCATATTATCATTAAGAATATTTTTATTATGTTCAAATAAGGTAATCACTAAATTCATACCTTCAGAAAGGAGATCGTGGATGATAACTTGCAATTCCTGTACTTGAGATACGACAGTCTTACGGTCAATCATTTTGTACTCAAGAAATCTTGCAACAAAGAACTTCTTAGTTTCAGCATCCTCAGTCTTATATTTCTTTTCCAGCGCATTCCACAACTCTTTTGATGTCTTCATTCTGCTGTAAATGTTGTATAAATCATCTTGGAGGACACTTAGGATTTAATTCCTATATAGGAAATCAGAATGTTTTCACGCCTCTAATACAACGAATCGCTCCTTGTCTGAAGTTTCTTCGGGCACTTCTGGAGTATCTTATGATATAAACCTTTGAATACATAAGGTTGCCATATAGAACAACATCTTCTTTTGCCACCGCTTAAAATCTATTCCAGAAAAAATTTTGGGCTTTTTCGCTAGTGCTATAGTAAGTGGCGCAGTTGTGCGACTAGTTGTAGCAACATTCGTTGTTTCCACACTTGTCACACCTTCAGTTACATGACCATCAGTAGTCACCTTTCCTGTCACAAAAAGACAATCAACTTTAGTATATCAAAATACTAATTAAAAGTTTATTATCAACTTTTAAACACTACTTATTTCTAGTTTAACGATGAAGTTCTTATGTCTTACAATCGTTAACCGAATGACCTTTAACTTGTGATGAAGTTTTTATTTCTTCAAATCACTTGTTAAGTTCAAACAGAGTAGAAAGGATAAAACTTTAATCTCTAGAAACCAAATAATACAGATTACGAAAATTAATTCCTTAAGATTATTGTTTCAGGTACACAATTTGTATGTTTGCTCAAATACTTCAACACAAGTTCAAGATTAATTCAACAACACTTATGAAGTTTTTAACACCTTCAACACAAGTTCATCAATAACTATCAAAGAAGTATGTTATTTAAAAAAATAAGATGAAGTAGAAAACAAAACCAAGTCCTCCAATTTCACGAAGTGTCCTTAAGGAATTAATTTTCCTCAAGTACCCGAGGTAGTGAAATTTTTCCTCCCAGGATAAAATGGCTCACAGTCATAATGTAGCGGTACCTCAAACCTTCTGATTCTTCGAACACACTCAATGGTAGATGATCACACAGAGTTTTTGGAAGTAGAAGAGTGTTTTTCAATACTGAAAATTGCATATCTACCTGTGGAAAAAATACAGATATTTATAGCCATCACATGCCCCTTCAGAAAGGAAGCAATGGTTTATGGAAGGGTGTATCACTTCAGAACAGTCATGTTTGTCCATTCCAAAACTGTATGGATTTTTTGAACAGTCACATCTGACCAAACAGTCACCCCTTTTCCGAAATAGTGTATCTTTTTCTTGAAGGGTTGTATCCCTTTCAAGTGATGTTTCAACGTTTCTGCATGCACGTTCATGGAGAAAAATGTTTTCAGTTTTTTTGGATCACTTGTTTCTAAAGTCAAAGCCGAAGTCGAGTGAGCGACGATAGCGGCGCGAGGCACCTCTTGGTTATTGCCTCACTATCCACTTGAAGAAGTGTTACTCAATAAAAATACATTAAAGTTGTTTTTCCCACCAATGTGGGAGAAGTATACTTTCTTAAATAAGTACACTTTCCCTCCATGACTTTTCCTCCGTTCTTCATTAACACTAATTGAACCTAACACTATCTACCTTAACACGTTAAGCACTTAAATTGTTTGTGCGATTTGACCAATTTTGGTATATTTCTGTTAAGGGACAGGCACTCGAAAAAAAAAAAATAGAAGAAGAAAGAACTCACATGCACGCGTACACATATTTGAAAGATGATGATTTAGGAGGTTAATGTTTGGAAGTCTTTTCTTCTTTTGCTTGTATGGAGAACCTGTTCTTATGGACGGAGGAAAAAGTGGTAGTTATGTTCGACTGTGACAAGCTTCGTTCATAATGATGGAGAAAGTGGAACAATGAGGATTCTTACACGATTTAGCTCCCGTATCAAATTAAATTGAAAATATTATTTAAATAGAAAAAGAAAAAAAAAGAACCCTATTAATCCTAATTAAATTTGGTACATACAAGGTTTCCATGTTTACCTCCAAAATATCCAGAATGTAATGTTTCCATGTATAGATTCCAAATCCTAATTAAACTTAGCCTGCACATAGAAGTTTTCCTTCGCGCCGGAATATAGAATATGATAGAATTTTAATCAAGTTCCAAACTAAGACAAAAAGAGCTCACTGCTTTTGCGTATCGAGAATCCAACGCTCACCCGGCTAACTTATGAAGCAGCTTTTGAACACCCTTAACCACAGGACTATCTTGCCTAACTGTGTTAAGGATATTCAAAACTTAATATATAATCGAATAGAATAAGATCTTAGAATTTTTTGAAGAAGGATGTTCGTCTTACCACCCTCAAAATACTATACCACTGCCCCCGCATCGTTCATAATGGAAGTTTTAAAAGGCGGTGTCAAAAAATAAAAGAAGAAAAAATTATTGAAACATAAAAATGCATGACACCTATTTATAAAGGTCCGATACAATCCATATTTTATTTATAATCTATCATTGAAGCAAGGAGTAAATTCATACTACAGTAACTAACTTCACAAAGTCAAAATTTTATTTAAACATAGAAAAAAAAATAAAAGATAAACCTTTACTTCTTTTGTTTTTTGAATTGAGGGCAACATGTTTATTTTGTCTAATTTTTCAATCAAAAATTTTCAATCAAAAAAGAAACATGAAAATTGTTAAAAAGTCATGTGAAACCATTGACAATTGTTAATAGAATAAGGTTTTACACGATATTTTCACCTGACCTCCCTCGGAGCATTGTAGCTTTGCCCCGACGTAGTTCACCTAAAACAGAAACATGAAAATTATCAAAAAGTGTGAATCTATTGTCAATTATTAATTATGTATAATTTATGTTAGTAACTAAAAGAAATAACAAAAGATAGGAAGGAAGATGATAGTAAATATAAGAAGACTATTTAAATCAAAATCAAAATAAGAAGAAAAATAAAATTAGAGAAAAGCGAGTATATTTCTGGTAATTGTTTGATCAAAGACTACTTATGAATTATACAAATTTCTTTTATATATATTCACACATTAAAAATTCTAAACCTAAAAGGCAATAGTCTTTACTTCTACCAAATTAATGTTTTCTTTTTTAAAATAGAAAACTTGGATTCTACAAAGAAAAAAGGCAAGAACTATTAAGTGAACTATTGAGTCAGAGAATAATTGGACATCAATTATGATGATAGTTTAGTATTTGTATTCAATTTGGACTCCACAAACATAAAAATACACGATCAAGGATTTTTTACCATAATTTTGTACCAACAGAATGAAGCATTTCCATATATTTGACTTCCTATATATATATATAAGAGTTTGTTCAGAAATAAATTTTTTTATATATTTACTATAGTTAATATTTAATATTATAAATTAATGGTATGATAATTGGAGGAAATAAGTGAAAAGACAATTTTGTCTATTGCGAAGTTTTTTAATGAAGAACCAAATCACTTTTCTAAGGGTTTCACATTTTTAATATATTATAGATAGATTATAGATATAGATATAGATTATAGATTATAAATTATAGATTATAGATGAAAAATGTATTTGTTGTCATTAATTCTGATTACTTCTAATAGGCAAAGGTTATACTATAAATATTTAATTAATTTTCAACTCTTAAATATTAGGAAAATAATGAAAAGACTATTTTGTCTAAAACAGGGACTTTTAATGAAAGGCAAAAAGTTCAAATAATATTTGCCTTCACACTTTTAATATATTATAGATTATAGATTATAGATATAGATATAGATATAGATATAGATATAAATATAGATTATAGATTATAGATTATAGATTATAGATATAGATTATAGATTATAGATATAGAAATAGATTATAGATATAGATTTTATATATATATATATATATATATATATATATATAGATAGATAGATAGATAGATAGATAGATAGATAGATAGATAGATAGATAGATATAGATATATATAGATATATATATAGATAGATAGATAGATAGATAGATAGATATAGATATAGATTATAGATGATGAGGTCTCTATGTACTTAAAATTTCTATGATACCTCTAAATATATTAGTTGCTTATGTAAATGCATTTTTGATATTTTTAACGCTTAAATTGTGCAGGTTGATGATCTATTATTAAATTAAAGGAGTGAATATTATTTTGTTTAAGGTAGGTCTTTTCTCATGTGTAATAAAGGAGTGAATATTATTTTGTTTAAGGTAGGTCCTTTCTCATGTATATCCAATCTTTCATAGACCTACATATTGATCCCCTTTATTATAATTTTTCTCGCTGACATAAAAATGAAATTTAGGAAGAAATAACATTATCAAAGGCATGATTTTAAGTGAAGAATCTATATATAATATAAAGGAAGGTTATAGAGGAGGTGATGTGGCACCTCTCTATGGCCTTCATTCTTATTTATCTTTTTTCTCTTTTTATTTTTTGAACTTTTTTCTTTATTTTTTGTATTAATTAATTTGTTTTGTGATTAAAAAATCCTATCATATTTATTACATATAATTATATTTCATGGATTACCATAAAAATATCCATCTATTTGTATTCTTACTTAGTAGCATGTCTTCTCAGCTTCCTTTTATCTATTTTTATGACTTAACAAATCTATAAATAACAATCATCCCTAGAGTTGGTGGATGCTCATTTTCGTTTCTCCTTTTCTTCTATTAGTATATCTTTTTCTCCTTTTCTTTTCTCCCAAGTTACCCAAAGAAGCAATAGAAGAGGAGAAAAAAATCTAACATATCATGAAAAAGCAATAGAAGACACTCACAATAATAATTTCATCTGGCCTTTCGCCAACAATTAACCTATCATGAAAAAGCTCAAGAGACAAATTAGGCTGCCCACTTTTTAAGTAACCGGAAATCATGGAGCTTCAAGAGAAAACATCTCTTGCAAACATTTGATCAAATAAGTTTCTAGCAAAACACAAGTTTATCAACACTAAGAAGTAAGTTTAATAAAGGTATATATAAGATTCATCAAAAGAAAGATCGTCAAGTTAGTATCGTAACAGTAAATGGTCAAGATGAAGAAGAAAGTTTAGTGCATCGAAACAGATGGTCAAATTGGTTCAAAATGTAAAAATTTCTGAACAATTTGTAAACAATATAGATACAATTATTGTTATTTATTTTAGTGTTGTCAATTAGTTATTTCTTCAAATACAACATATATATGTACTCTCCGAGAACGAAATTTTATTACAAAATTTTACACTTTTGGTACATAGATTATTTTATTGCTAACATAAAACTTAACTTTTAAATAGCTATCTCTCTTTGGATATAATTGTGATCTATTAGAGAGCAATGTGCACAGTTAATTGGCCAAAATTTTATATTTTTTTGCTTTTTTCCTCTTTTACTACTTTAAAATTTTTTAATCTTATGATATTTTATTCTATTTATTTTGTGTTATGTCACAAATTCAAAGGATCACTTTGTTAATCCTCTTAATTACTCTTAATCCTTTTCTCTTCTCTTTATTAATCCTCTTAATAATAATTTTCTATGGTCATTATAATAATCCTCTTAATAATGATTTTCTATCGTATTGTATTTAAGATAAAAAAGGAAAAGGTTCATTCCATGTGATTGTATGAATTTGCAGCAAACGAGTTTAATTTTGTATTTTGGGGGGTTTTTTTGTTTCTTTTTAAAACATTTTTTAAGGATTTTGAAGCAGGCAGGTGAAAGTTATGAAAGTACTAAAATTTAAAATTAAATACTTATGAACATCTATAAAACATCTATATATAAGGTGACGTTCCACCTCGTTATGACCTAAAAGATCATTTTATTTATTTTTTGGTTGTTTTCTTTCATTTCACTAAATAATATATAACATCATTATCTACTAACTAATTGAATTAGTCAAAGATATTGTGACCGTTATGACTTATGATAATTTAGTTAATAAACACTTATATTTACAACTATAATTATTGAAATTTGTGATAACTAATAAAAATTTAGATTATAACTATAAAATGTAAAACTACATTCTATAAATCATAAAATTAAAAATTAGAGAAGTGATATGACACTTCTCTTTAGGCAGAGATTTTATTTATCTTTTTTCTCAGTGTTTTATTTTTTTTTTATTTTTTTTTTAAACTTAGCCCAACCATGGTGGATGGGCACTCTGAGTGTGTTGCGAATTCAAAATTTCTTAATTGAAATATTAACACACCCATGATTGGGTGTGCATATATCCACACATGATTTCTTGGCAAACACACTCTTGTAGGGTGCTGATTCATGATACCACATTGTGGTTCTTTTCTCTCGTCTCAATATTTTTATTTTATTTATTATTGTATAAAAGTAGATGTGTCGATTACTACTCTCTCCATTTATTTTTATTTTTTATGTAAAATTTAAATGCCTCAAATTTATCATTCCACTTATTCCAATGTTTTATTATAAAATTTAAATATTTACTAATTCATCCTTTCATTTCCAACATAAAAATTTAAAATATATTAAAATAAAGTAGTTTATTAATGGGTATATCACTTCAAGAATCTTAAAAAAATAAAGTCATTCCTTTTTACCTCTTTTAATTATGAGATTCAGTTACTCGCTAAAACGAAAAATGAAAAGTTGTAACTCTCAAACTGTCTTTTCCAATCTTCTCCTATTTATTGCATTTCATGATAAATTTATCGATGTTGTTTAAAGTTAATTTTCATCCAGCACAAAATATAAATATACTTTCTCCGTTTTATTTTATTTGGCACTTATACTAAAAATAGCTGTTTAAAGTAAATTATCATCCAATACAAATATATAAATATACTCCCTCCGTTTTACTTTATTTAACACTTATACTAAAAATAGTTATGTCAATTTACTTGTTCAATTTATCAAATCAAGAGAATTTTATTATATATTTTCCTCTTTCTACCCTTAATATTAAATAACTTCGTAACGTAATAATAGTAAAAGTCAGAGTTCAAAAGTATCATTAATAAGGCTATTTAGTTAAGAACTATATTAAAGTTTTCTTCGATAGTGAAAGCGACTGAATGCAGAGGCAGCAGAACGACTTCTTTCGATGAAAGTAGAAGAGAAGGTTAAAACAATCTTTCAAGATTAGTGACTTAATTGTTAATCATAATACATTTTTTTTTATCTTTGGCATTTATGTTTTTTATCTCTTACATATAGATATCGAAACAATGTACCAACATTCTGATATTTCATTTCATCATTTTTTTTATTTCATTTCGTTGAAGGTCTAATGAGTTATATCATTGCTTTAAACTGATGATTCAAATATTTAGTTGACCATTTAATTTGACCAAATTCTTTATGTTCTTAATGTTCCTTGAGATTCTTTATTTTTTATACTAAATTTAATATGCTTCGTGTCTAAGTAATCATCATCAATACATGTTTACCTTTTAACCTTTTAACCTTTTTTGTTATTTAGATAATTTATTATTTGATGTTTGTTATGTTAATTTGGAATAATTAGTTTCACACCTATGAAGCACACTATCAGTCTATCACTAATTATTCACACTGTCGTTTTCTTTAAATATTCATTTCTTTAACTATCGTCTTATGAACTTTAAAAGCGATTGAGGAAAATATAGAGGCTATAAAAAAGATTTGGATGAAACTAAAGAGTTGAGGCAGTACATCATCGAACAGTGATGATGTTATTTTGAAAGAACACATACATGCTTTATTTATTAATTAATTGAGTTATGAAAATCTTAAAACAAACAAAATCTCACTATATATAAAGTAGAAAAATAATAGAGATGTTAAGATTAGTAATTATTTAGTAATATAAATATTAATTTGATACAAACTTTTCACGTCCAAAGGATATTTGAAAAATTAGGATAATTAACAGTGTCTCTTCATAAAGAAAAATAAATAAGGATTTTCACTGTGCAGTTAATGAGGGCTACTCTTATAATTATATCTCATAAAATAAAAAATCTTTAGTATTTTGAGTTTAATTATAATAATTTTTCGTACTTTCTATTTATCTTTGATAGTTTGTACATGTGTTATTGATTCTTTAATTTCATGCTTAGAATTAATTAATAAAGATTCTTATAGAGATTATTATGTAAGTGTGAAGGAAATTTTAGAAGAATGATGGCATTTTATGAGAAAAAGAACATAAAATAATACAACTTTTTATAAGTTTTTGTCATGATGAATCTCAAAAACAATTTTTTTTATTTGGTTGAAGGGGGAAGAGAGGGGGAGGGTTGAAAATAAGGAAGAGTTCAAAGTTATTCGTAATTAATTTGTTCAATTCGTGATTTCTCAATGTACCAAAGTAAAAGAGATTAATTATGAATTATTAATTTATATTTGTATGAAACTTCTTTAATTTTTCAAAACGATATTAACTGTGAATTCACTCATAAAAATTATATATTTATATTTTATAAAACATTCTTTAATTTTTCTCCATCATATATATGAGATTATATGTTTAATACTTGTAGATGTAAATTTTTGTTACATAACTTTTTGTTCCATTAAATTTATTTTTGATTTTCTTATTCAAATTCACAGACATAGGTTTAAATTGGTATTTCCTATTCACCTAGAATGTTTCTCACAATTTTTTTTGTCAAATAATTTGTACATAACATTATGATACTAAATTACTGTACCTTCAATCACATTTTAATTTGTTTAAATCCGAGAGAAGCGCGGACAAGTACACTAGTTAATAATAAAAGTACGATTATTGTTCAAAAATGTGTAAATATCAAGATGAGGAAGGAAATTTGATAGTGGTATAAGATTCATCAAAAAGAGATGGTCAAATTAATTTGGTACAAGTTCATCAAAAAAAAAATAATGGAAATGGTAGATTCATCCAGAGAGAGAGTCAAATTAATTTCAAAAAGTAGAAATTTGAATGATATTTACCCTCCAAGAACAAGACTCTACTACAAAGCTTTTGAACTACCTTGGGTTCTGGCCCTTGTAAAATTTCGTGAGTTTGAGTCTTCTGTTAATCATACGACTCACCATACTAGTCGTATGGTATGGGTACGGGTCTAGGGACTAGTCGTATATTGGTCAGTGTGATGTTGGCCAAGTTCTGTTCTTGGTACGAGAAGACTCCATAAGAATCGTATGTACATGATATGAGAGGTAGGACCTAATGATATGTTGTCCAGTGTCTAACCTAGATGTTTCTGCTTAGGATACGACTTGAAGGGTACTAGTCGTATGGTTAGGGTACGAATTAGGCTAAGGAGTCGTATGTTAAACAAAATGTGATGTCCAACTTTCTGATTAATGTATGAGTAAAAAGTACCACTCGTATGATGTGGGTACGAGTAAAGGGTTCAAACCGTACCCACCTGCGAAACTTTTTACAATTTAAGTTGGGGATATTCTGAACATTTTTTCCTGATAACACCCTTTGACCCTACGACATAAAACACCTTTGGAGGCTTCTTTAACCTATTATTCACAATCAAACACTCTCTAAACACTCTCAAATCTCTCTCAACCTCTTGGTTCAAAAAAGGCTAGGATTTTCTTTAAGGCAATCAATTAAGGCTCTAAAGGGTGATTTTTCCCATTTTCCTTTTTGACTAATGTAGACACGTGATTTTTGATCCTTCCTGAATTTTAATTTAATTATAAATATTAAATATTTATATCGATCCGATATTATTTAAACTCTTACTTCATTTTTAGTAAATTTTTAGTTAAAAATAAATAAATAAATAAATAAATAAGTAAAAGTTATTTTTGAAAGAAAAATTTTATTTTTGTTTTTATTTTAAAAAATAATAATAACACAAAAATCTTTAAAAAAATATATTTTTATTTTCTGAATTTTAATAAATAAATTAGTAGTTTTAGTACTATTTATTATATTTATTTTGGTTATTTATAAATTTTTATTGTGTTTCTTAAATATAAAAATTAATTTATTATTATTATTTATTTATTTATTTATTTATTTTTATTTATTATTTTTATTATTATCTTCTATTAAAAAAAAGAAAGAAAAATAATTCAAAATTTAAAATTATTCTTATCTGATAAATAACCACTCCCCCCAATCCCCCCCCCCCCCAACAATCTCTGTATTTAAGGACATTCACCCATCCCGAAATTTTTTGAACGTACATTATTCCTACTGGCTACATCAGAAAAAAAGATAGATAGTGAAAAGCATCAGAATCCAGAGAGAAAGAAAGAGAAAGAAAACATTTGAAAAAAAAAGAGAGAAAAAGAGAATAAGCAAAGAACAAAAAGTATATCAGAAAGAAAATTTTTCAGAGTTTGTTGGAGTTCCAACATCTGACTTATATACAGCTCAACGTCGACTTAAGAAGCACGAAAAAAATTAGCTCACTCGACTGAAAGGAGAGGGATGAGAGTAGTCTTTTTCCAATAGGCTAGCTGCCTATTGCAGGAGTTCCTGACCTGAAAGGGCACCAGCAAGCTGCTACTGAATGTGAACAAAGCCAAACCAATAGGATATTCAATAAGCCCACTTTTTTTAGAGAGAAAAACCTGAATTTGTTGAGAAAGATCAGCTGTAGAGGAAAACCTATAGTCAAACTGAGAATCGCAGCCGAAGTTTGCTAAAGAGTCTGCCACTTTGTTGTTTTCTCTAAATGTATAGACGATTTTGAAAGGGCCAGCCGATAATTTGGATGAAATGAAGCTCCACCATGAGTCTAGGTATGGGTAATTTTAGGGGCTTCTTTATTTTCATTGAAGCAATCAACAATTATTTTGGAGTCAATTGTGAGTTTATGAGCTTGATGAATGTAGAGCTCATCCAGAAGAATAGAATCAGTAAACGTCCAAGATGATCTGATGTCAAGAAGCTGAGAACAGTCTTTCAGCCAGTCCGTAATTTTTGGAATAATAGCAGCCGGTTGAGATATTGGGTTTTCTAATTTACTGCTATTGCCTTCCTTCCAGAGTTCCCAAACTGAAAAAATAGTAAGCATAGACGTGACGTAGCCTACTTGGAATTTCCTGCGAGATCCGTTAAACCGCTGGGACTGAATAAAATCCGTTTGGAAGGATCTTATATTGAAAAGGCGATCAAAATGGTTCCAAACCTCCATAGCAAGCTCACTATTGATGAAGAGGCGATCAATACTTTATTTATCATGCTCCGAACAGCACAAGCATTTGCTTGCTAATCTTATACCTTTCATCTGAATTTATTCCCTTAACTAATTCTAAAATCCCCGCATACAAAGTAAAATAAGAGCTTCCACGCAAAAATGCTAATTATTGTAGGAATGACTTTATCCCAGACAAATTGAGTCCAAGCTTGAATGCCCGTTCGATTTCTTATCGATTCCCAACCAGCTTTGAGAATAAATGACTCACTACGATTCTTTTTCCATATCCCCCTGTCTTCCTGATGAGATGTGAATATACCACTATTCCTGATATCATAAACCACTCTGTGAGGCAAAAATGCTTCAATATCATTGAAAAAGCAGTTTCCATGTGCGTCAAGCACATCTATGATTTTGAAGAAATAACTAGTAAAGGAGTTAGCCTGGTCAATAAGAGGGAGTCATACTTTGGACTGCTTTTTTCAAAAGAAACTATCTGAAAGCCCCTATGGTTTGCTGCTTCCAAACCTGGTTGTCAGGACTTGGAGTGAAATCAGTTCTATTTTCAGGCAACCCCACCAATACTTAAGGGCTCAAAATGGTGGATTGGAAATGGAGCTAGCACTGATTTCTGGTTCCACCCCTGGCTCTCTGATATTCTACCCCCCTCTTATTGACCAGGTAAACTTCATACGAAAAGCTTTTGAAAACTCTTGAAAAATGTCTTGTAGTAGGAGGACCCAAAGCCCCTTCCTGAATAGGTAGGCACATAGTATCAAAAAATATCCAGTGAAGCTTTCTTTTGTCTTCATCACCGCCTCACCAAAAGTTAGCTAACATTTTTTCCAACTGGTCAAGAACTCCCTTTGAAACTGAAATCCCTGCAAGAAGGTGCATAGGCATCGAGAAAAGAACATGTTTGTAAAATTCACTGGATAACAATGCTTTCATCTCCTACCACTTTATTTTATACTATATCCAGAAGATGAGAAATTTGTTTTTTCAGATTTAAATAGAGGTAGTCCTAGATCAAAATATTAGGAATCAAAGCAAGGAAAGTAGCATTGATGGAATGGGGGATTGCACCTTCAGCGAAGAAATAAGGTGACCAGCTGGAAGTTTTTGAAATCCCAACAATATTCTTATTTCTTTATTCCATATTTAGAAGAAGGTTATTTCCCCTAAATTTTCCCTGATAGGCCTCCGCGAAACATAGATACCGCATAACTATAATACTCAACAGATTTCTCTAGTCTTTCTTTAAGGATCCATCTATCCTTTTGTCCGAAAATTGACTTTTATTATGACAAAGATAGACCCTCCATCCATTGGACACAAAGAAAGTTTCCTTTTCCATTATGACCTCACACAAGGTTACCCTTATGATGCGTAGATTAAAATTGAAGTTTCAACTTAGACTCTAATTGCGCTGTCGCATAGAACTGAGAGAACAACATATCTGTTAACATTCAATCGAGGCTTTCTTTCGAAATACCCTCCTGATCACTTACTATCAGAGCACCATATTTCATGTTATACTAAATGAAACTGGTACCGTTTGAATTATTAGGAGAATACATTATTCTAATTGTATCATAGCAACACTCATTCTTGTTAACATTTAGTCGGGGCTCTCCACGAGACGTCCCCTTGATAACATTTCATTATCAAAGCACCATATTTCATTTTATACTACACGAAACTGGTACTGTCTGAATAATTAGGAAGAATTCACACAGTAGAATCCTTTAAGAGGATCTCAGGTTGGAACAAAGAACAGTCCAGACCATCAAAAGGAAATATGGTTAACAGACTTGTCATTGATCTGTTCTAACAGATCTCGCCAGGAATGGCACCGGATGGATATCTAACTGATTTAACAATCAGACCGAACCTCCGAGGCTCATTTCACTCACCTTATCGGACATCATGAGTCAGTCCGGAGGGGGGCGCCTGGGTTCCAACCAGGAATTGAGACGTGACTTATGACCCCATCAGGGGCTGCCACAGCTCAATCAGAGATAGTAATGGGATATTAAAGGTTTTACCCTTTTCACCCCATTAATGCTTTATTTGACACCAATAGAATATTTTAACCACTCAATAACGATTGTCGTTTTAACATTATTTTGTGCTCAGAATATCCTATGGGAGAGAGAGGAAAACCTCTATCCCTTTGGAGTTTTGCAACTCCAAATGATGCCTTTTGAAATCCCAACAATATTGTCTATATAAAAAGAATCCGGAAAACCTGATGGCTTTAAAGGATAGGGGAGACCTTTTTTGGGGTTAGTGCACGCCGACATGCTAAAAATTGTGTTTTGAACTTCTTCCATATTAGGAGGGCTCGTAAGCATCTTATTATCTTCATCTATGACTAGAGAGGGGATGGTCTCAAGGATCTCATCTTCAAGAACCGAACCTTGAGAAGAAAGTAATGTATGAAATAAATTGAGAGCTTCCTGCTATACAGAGACAAATTCTGAATTTGGTTCAAGGTGCTTATTCTCTATCTTTCTTCGTAAAGCAAAAGTTTTTCTAGGTTACTCTTGGCCGAATCTAACTCCATTTTCTTATCAGCAGACCAACTCTGTTCAAGAGCAAATTTTCCTTCTTCGTTTTCGGCATTTCTATATTCTGAAATAGTTCGCCAATTCAGTGCTTTATTTGTCGAGTCAATCTTCCTGGAGAAGACTTGAAAAGGATTTCCCGAGCATGGTTGAGATCAATGTGAAAATAAGAATGCTAAATCCATATTCTTTGGAAATGAAAGACCCTAGGCTTGCGAGTATTATAATCTTATAAGGAGATTACTAGAGGAGAGTGATCAGAGGATACTGACAGCAAATGGTCTACTCTGGTGGAAGGAAAACGGCTTTTATATAGAAGCGGACAGTCCCCATTCAAAAGGATTCTATCTAGTCTAGCCCAGATACAATGTTGACCGGTTTGATTATTGCTCCAAGTCAATTTGCTGTCATTGAAAGCCCAATCAAATAATCCAAATGAGAAAATCATATCTTCAAAGCTCATCACTTCAATAAAGGCATTAAAGTCAGGAGGCCGACCCCCAAGTTTTTTCTAATGGATCCGTAATTACATTAAAGTTCCCCCTACTAGCCACAGAAAGTTAATGCAAGTCGATAGGTTCTTCAATCATCAAGTACACTATCGACTTCCCACACTTATCATGACAACATCACCGATCTTTGGCGCTTATGGGGGCCCCTATCATACATATGCACCACCAGAGTCTTCATAAGAACTCTGGGGAGAGGGCCAAGGTGAACCTGGATTAATGATGAGAAGTGGTCAAATCAGTAGCAAAGTCACCAGGACGGACGGTTGGTTGAACCGGGCGATAGCTTCACTCTCGCACCCGCATTATCTGAGAAAAGCATAGAAATAATTCCCTCATCTCGACTCAGCTTCTCTCTCCGATACATGAAATCTAACAATTCCTATTCTTACTAACCTTTTTGCCTAGCGTCTTTCCGATATATTGAATTATCATCCCTAATCTAAGATAGAGTGATGCTACCAACAGTAGATTTATTAGACTGCTCCCCTTAATTGAATCTCTAGGCCTGCCAAAGACTGCCTACTTACAAAATATGCCTAAGCCTATGCCAATGGACTCATGACATCCATGCACTGAGTCGTCAAATGACGCACGTTAAGAAGACCCAAGCCTACATACACGGGCCCATCCCACAAAGTCCTACAAATGAAGACTCGGGCCTGTCAAGCCTGCTTTCCTCGATCCAAGCCCGATGAAAAAAAAAGCATAAATAAGAAGAGTCTGATAATGGCCGGTCTTTAAATTCCCTTAAGAAAGAGGCTTAAGTCATCGATTCCAATACGATAAGGCTTTTTTTTATTAGTATGCCGCTCCGCGAGCAAGGAGCGAGCTAAGTAAATCTTACCTGAAAATGAGTGAGATTCAATTTTTTTTCCTTTGTCCTTTTTGTTTTATCATTTTCTTTTCTCTATGATTCCAATTATTATATAATAGAAACTATAAGAATCCCAAAACCTCACATAATACGTATCATTACATTAGTGTCTCAATTTTGAAGAAATTTCTAAACAACTATCGTTTGTGAATGTAGGTTGTTTCGGGGATATACTGTGGCTAGTAAGTCATTTCGTTTGCATTTTATTCAACGGGACCAAAAACACAACAATGATTTGTTTTATGGACAGTTATATTATTTCCAGCCCAAATGAGGTAGTGCCTAATATCACCGGGAGAGAGTTGGTAGGGGGGCTGAGATCTTAAGAATGGATCAAGGAAATCCTGATGCTCCGCCAACCATTCCTCATGCTGAACATGCTATGGGGGATCTAGATCTAGCCTTGTGATTAGGGCCGCCGAGCCCAACAAAAGAGGCTCTCGAAAGAGTTTTTTAAACCTTTCTTTCTTCCTTTGGAAATAGGAAAGTTAGAAGGGATGTCTTGGAAGGGACAATAAGGAAACTCGACTTGAACAGCGCGTCCCTAGAAAAGCTTTTTTTTGAGGATCCAACAACTTATGCAGGAACTTTCCAACAGACCGATTGTTGCTTCCACAGCGTTGAAGGCTTTATTGAAAGCTTTAAAAAAGTGGGAGAAAGGGGACGCATAAGCGTTGGATAATGAAAAAAAGGTAGAATTACTCGGGACCTAGTGATCGATTCTTTTTCTTTTATATAGGTAGGGTTGGGCAGCGACTCTACTCCTTGAAGTGAGGAATCAAAAGTCGTCATTCGTTAAACAAGGTCCACGTGTTGTGCATCTTTGGTGTTTTGCTCGTGGGGAAAGGAATGCGGGAAAGTGGGGTCCTCTCACCTGTGCTCACTTCCATTTTAGAAGTCAGATTGGATTTCCAATTGGTGCTCAACAGAAGGGTTCCAAACCTCTGAAAGGCAAGGCAGATTTAACGCTATGCCTTTCCCTTGTTCAAGAGACATCGAGGACTTTCTTTTAGCTACCGGCCCAAACAAAAGAGATTAGCCTCTTGATCGATCGATTGATTGGATCGAAGTATGAAGGGGTTGATTGAAGTCTGAGATCAGCCCAAGACTAAGGCCGAGCAACTAGTTGCTGCAGGATTGGATGTCCATCTATCTCACCACACTCCCCTACTCATATAAAGGTCGGCGGAAGGAATGCTCTGCTCATCTTTCTTACGGATCGTTACCGCAGCGCTCGTTCACCCCTTCGGCTTCTTTCATTCAAAAAAAAGGTAGTCTTTCCTTGGTAAATGGCGTCGTCGAAGTGAAGCAAAGGCATTATTGAAGGAAAGAAATGGCGGGTCGGTCAATTGCATTAGGTAGGAGATGCAGGACCTGTCTTAACCACAAGTGCATTCGCTATTCGATTCCATCCTAAACCCCACCAATTCCAAAGTGTGCATCTCTTCTTTACTTTGTTGAGACAAGGGGGTGACAAAGGGTATACTTTCTTCTCTATGTCGCTATCTCATCAATGAGCGTAGACTAATAGCCAAACCTACCCTTTTGTGCTTGTCAATCTGTATCTCATTCTTCAGGTATAGTTTTTTTTTATCACAGATCGACAGGTGATCCGTCCTTTCTCCCCCTTTCATGATAAGGCGTGGTCTGACTCTGAGAAAAGAAATTCCTGTGTTTAGGTCCCTACTAAGCTAAGCAGAATTTGTAAACTATGCAAAGGCTCTTTGAATACTTTTTCCAAAGTTTTTAGCAAAAATAATTTTCAACTCCCTTACAAGGTAATGATGAGTTAAATTACTCGTGTTGGCATAGAAGTCAGCCCGGTAAACTGATTCCATTCTGCTACTAGGGTTCCAAACCTTCCTCTGAGTTCTAGAATCTATAAATACCTTTTCAACTCAAGAAATGCTAAAGCTATTTAGAGTTGGTCTTTATAACTAAGTCGGAAGGAGGGCTTTGGGCAAAGAGAAACTAGAAAGTACTTTACTTCAGTCCCAGTACTAAAAGACGTGACTTCAGGAGTGGATTTCAGAAGGAAAGACTTTGTTTACTTCCCGAAAATTGCTTATGTAAGAACTAGTAGAAATAAAGGTGGCCCAAGGGCCACTTGACTGGTTGGAAAGGAGAGACCATTTTCATGAGAGAGGGACGAGCAAGTGATAGATTGGGAAAAAAATAGGTAGGCCTTCTGAGCGGTCATTTAGGGGCCTTTTTAGCGACCCATCATTCTTCCCTAAGCTATCAGAGTCCGATCGAAGTGAGCAAGAGATAGAGGAATCCTCGCTCATGGATGTGAATTGAAAAAGAAAGCTCGAATTCTTTTTAACTAGGCTCTATAGTCTGGTCCCTGTCCCTGGTAAGGTCTGATTGTTATCCGTAAGTCTTGTTTTGACCGCGGGAAGGTGAACTTTGAAAAAGTGCTTATTTGGTGGGAAGAATAGGACTTCTGACTCCAAGCCTACCCTACCTGAAATTTGCAGCTATTGATGTAGCCTCTTGTCGATACTACTAGTCTTCTCACTACCTACTAGAAAAATCCCATCAAGATAGATTGAATCGACGACCTATATTTCAACTAAAGGCACAAGGGCGTAGCGAGCACAGAACAGAGGAAATGCACAGGGGTCTCCTTGAAGAACGGAGTCTAGGGTAAAGAAACAAAGGTAGAGTGGGCACGCTTTGACTGTTCTTAGATTGGCATGGCTGTCCCCCTTTCCTGGTTGAGGCTCGTCCTTGGACTCTGCTTGCCTCTACTTTTCATGTCAAGCGTACAAGTGACGTTTAGTGGGATTTACTTCTAAAGACAGGAATACTTTTTCATCTCCCCTGTTAAAGTCGACGTCTTAACCTGACTTCCTGAGCTCAGTTGATTCTTGAAGCAGTAGCTCTGGATCGAGAGCTGGGTTCTTACCTTATTATTATGAAATGAAAAGGAGAAAGATTTTTTTTTATAGATGTTGAGGTGAGTAAGGGGAGGTTTGTTGGCTTGTTGGCTAGCTCGTGCAATCAAGGAAAAATGCCTTCGCCTTATTTTTTCAAAATGAAAAAGTAAACTACCTTAGTAAGCTAGCTTTGGTTGCTAAGTAAGCCGGGCACTACGCTAGGACGTGGATCGATCATGACGAGAATGGACTTCTCCGTAATGTAATGCAAATGTAATAGAAGAGGCAGAGTCCAGTTCCCCTCCCTTCTCGACCAGATGAAGGAGATATGAATTCCATTTAGGCGGGTCAGGGCTTGGCTTGACCCTGTGTTCTCCCGGGTCGGAGGTGAGAACTTGAAAGTGAATCATTCAGTGGTGGGGTGTTCATAGAATAGAAGGCCTCACCCAAGGAGTGGCAGATTTGGATGGAGTCTCGCTCATAGAGGAAGAGTACGCGCGCTAGCGCGCTATGGCTTACATAGTTGATCGGATCAGATAGCCCTTCCTTCGGGCAAGCAACCAAACCCGGCACATCCAATTCTATTCCGATCAACAACTTGGAGGTATGGCTGAGTGGCTTAAGGCATTGGTTTGCTAAATCGACATAGAAGAAGATTGTATCATGGGTTCGAATCCCATTTCCTCCGGTACGGAAATAAAAGGTGCGGGCAAAATTACGTGAGAGAAAGAACCTCTTGGTGGAGTCCAGTCCTTCGGAGGACAGAATAGCACTTCTTAGTGAGATGGAGCGGAGAGCCCATTGCACCTTATTTTTATGGCCTATCTTCTTTCTATAAGCAAGCTTCCTCCGGTAGTCCTTGGATGGCTCTCGGTTCGTCGAGCATGTTGGGGGATTAGGCGGCAGTTAAAAGAGCTGCTTGAAAGCTTGACGAAGAAGCAAAAAAAAACTATCTATTCTATTTTCTTAGTTTAGTAAAGGGTTTTTCCCTTACTAGTCAAGTGGTAAGGTAGGGCGCTATTCGATGAAGAAAACAGACTTTAGGAAAGTGGTTCAGGTAGCTCAGCTGGTTAGAGAAAAGTTCTGAAAATCCTTATGTCAGTGGTTCGAATCCACTTCTAAGCAGGCAAAAGGTCCAAACTGTAGCCGGGAGCGAGCCGAATTTTGAAATGAAAGTGAAAGAGTAAGCAAAAAAATATGAGCGCTCCTGCATTATACGGATGGATTTTTGGCGGTAGGGTTGGGGCTTGAGGCAGATTAAAAAAAATGATTGATTACTCGGATTGGTTCTCGCATCCCTGTGCCCAAAAGAATGGGCGAGTTCGGTTCGAGTGTTCATCGATCGGGTGGATCTATATGCTTCGGGGTGGTGAGACGAGGTGTAGCGCAGTCTGGTCAGCGCATCTATTTTGGGCATAGAAGGCCATAGGTTTGAATCCTATCACCTTGATGTGGATACGGTAGCCTAAGAGCAAGTCAAAACTATGAGAAGGGCACAAGAAGTGAAGGTAGAGAGAAATTTTCAAATCAGACTTCAAGTTGGTGTGCCGCGTGTTAAGAAGGCAGAGACCGCCCCAGGCTTCGCCCTAATTCCCATCTAAGGTTGAATAAGATTAGATTAGTCTCGCTAAATTCGATCTTGAATGATTCATCAATGGAATTAGGCCTAGGTGTATGAAAATTTCTTGTGATTTCCCTTCTTTCTTCTATGAAGGCATACACGCATCGATAGGGAACCCAAAGAAGAGCTAGAAAAAAAAGAGGCACCAACACTTAATAGCTCTATTTCTTGTTCCTGAGTGGAAGGTACGCTCATCCCCTGATACATTGCTATTTCTTAATCCTTGCGTCCAGGGATAATGAGTCGATTGGCTCTTAGAGTATAGCCTCTCTCGGGGTTAGCGATAAGAGTACACCGGCCCGTGTGGTAGCGGGAAAACTAAGGATTTCATGCTTGCAAGGAAGCGTGCAAGTGGGTGAACGCATCACCAGCCAAGCCAGTCACTTGGAACATAGGGGTATTCAATTCCCGAGCTTCTGGGCCTTAAGAACCAACTTCGGATTTGCTCCTTAGATAGTGAGTAGCAAAGAAGGGTAGGGTTTCAAGTTTAGGGTTTTCACTTCCATGTCCTAGCTCATCAAAGCTACCACCTATCGATGGAAATTTCCCTCCTCAGTCGGAGGCGGAACCGGCTCCCCCTGAACCATCCTCGAAAGAGTAAGGAAGGAGAAGGGAACGGGAGTTTCTCGCCTCCTAAGAGTATAAAGAAGCGGAGTGTCACCCCAACAAACTAGATGCACGCATCAAGGAGTTCTGCCAACGAGAGAAGGCGATCGCTCAAGAAAGGGGATTCAGCCCCGGCAAATACGATGCAGTGAAAGACGCTGTGGACTATGAGGCCGATGACGTAAAAGATATGCCGGCAGCTAGCCAACTTCGCTTTCTAATGAGGTTAAGGTGTGACCTAGAAAACGGAAACAACGAGACCTGGGGTCTCATCAAACGAGAAGTTCGAAGATGGAGACCAGGTTCGGTATAAAATCATAAAGGTTTGAGGGCCCGTTGGTCAAAGGAAAGGGAAGGTCCTACTTCCAGGATGGAGCCGTATGACGCGAGAGTGTCACATACGGTTCCTTTGAGAAGGGTGTGATACCACCACCTATCAGGCCCGACGAGCGGTCCACGGAGCTCACCTGGTCTATGCACATCACTCTGTCCAGGAGGTTGGCCGTCTATCCTAGATCTTCCCATTTCCAAGAAGATCCCGGGCTTGATCTAGTTTAGTATCAAGGTGATTCTTTTTCTGTTCCTATATATATGGGTCCGTGTAGCATTTCCACGATATCGTTATGATCAATTAATGGGACTTGGCTGGAAAGTGTTCTTGCCTCTATCATTAGCTCGGGTAGTCCCCATTTCTGGTGTTTTAGTCACATTTCAATGTCTCCCTTAATTATGTGCGAGGAATTTCCCTATTTAGTAATGGGAAGAGGTCTAGTCCCCAAAAATTCCCCGCCCGTAAGTTCCTTTATCGTTGGGAAAAAAAAGAAGTGATGCTTAAAATCCCTGTGGATAGGTTCATCCATTTTTGGTAGACAGGGAATTTGATGAAGTAGACATTGGATTGGACAACGGCAAAGAGGGGCCTGATCCAGGAATGTCGGGAGCTTGCCCAAGGCCCGAAATGCACAGATGCAAGAAGAGAGGGTAAACAGTCGATTCTCGATGCGAAGAAGAGCTCTCTTTCACAAGTCCAGTGGTCTCTTGTTAAGGTAGTTTGCAACCTTCATTCTTAGAGTACAGCTAGTTGGATGCGACTTAGCGATCTATAGAAGAGAGTGTCAGATGTGAGAAAGAGATAGACTGAGATCCTGATATTTTCGTTAGAGTAAGATGTGGAACTCTTTTCTACAACATGCGGTCACACAAGAAGGTTGGAGTAAGCTAGTCGTGCCTGCACTCCTAAAGGCTGAAAGCTTATTTAGAGTAATAAGAGTCATCGAAAGAGCAAACTTCTTCAACAATCGCTATTCTTTCTTATAGCTAACCATGAACAGCGTTCAGAGTCGATTATGTAACAAGAATAGTGAGGATACTGCGCCTGACTCACAGCCACACTCCACTCCGTCTATTGCTCCTATAGTTTTACAGAATTAAAACTCCTTTTAGGTAGCAAAAAATCATTTCTGTGTCCCGCCAAGCCTAGGAAAGAAGGCAAGGTGCCCTGGGAAAGTCTCAGACTAGTGTCAAGGTCAAGGCAAAAATCTTAGTCATTTTCAACTCAGAGTTTCACTCACGGGATTTCTATTGAATTCAGAGCCACCTGGTATTGATTCATTGAGAGCAGATGATCACTAAGAAGACTTGAGGATAGGACGTGAGATTCACTACTTACGTGACCATCTGTCTGAGATTCATATCTTTCTAGCTTGATGAAACGCTCCTAAATTAAAGCTTCTAGAAAGACTCTTTCTGACTAGACAGTCAGATCTTTCATGTAGTAGTGCATAGACTTTCGCTTCATGTGGGATTTATCTGAGAATCAACTGAGTTGAACATCACTCGAGGGCAAATGCTTAACGTCACTAGTTTAGTGCCTTGTACATAAGGAGAAGGATGACTGAAAGTAACTTGATGACTTCTTCCCCTAGTTTGAATACTGGCTACCAGCAGGCTTGACTTGCCCATCTCCTCGTGATTGAACTCACATTCAGCTGGTCTTCTTCCTTTGGTTGGCCTTGCCCTTGATTGCCTGTCGCTCACTCAGATTTGCTAGATGCTTGTCTCTACTCATCTGGGCTGCATGGCATCGTCTGGCGAGAATTCCACTTGCACTACATTTTCTGCCGATAACCTGAGCTTACAAAACATTGTATTAGCCTTCGGCTACCGTCGGATTAGATCTCAACAATTGAACAATGAACCAAGGACTCTGATTTGATTTGTTTTTAGGTAACCTGTTGCTCGAGGTGGGACTTCTAAGCTACCTTGCTTATACCGTTGCCTTGCTTACGCTATCTTGTCTCGCACGCAAGCAACCATTGGAAGCAACTCGCCTTGCTTGCTCTACGCAACCTCAGTCGACACTCATCAAACTCGACTCTCTTCTTATATAGAAGACACTAATAGCGCGGGGGGCCTGCCCTCTCCTGTTGGCGAATCTCCTTGCTATTGTTGTTTCAAATATATATCCCATTCCTGCCTGTCCTACGGCATATGTGATACCAACTCTTGTTCTTGATGTGGCTCTTTCGGAAGTTGTGGAAGATAGTATAGATTCTTCTGTACTTTCTTCGGCAATTGTGGATGCGTTTTACTTCTTTCTGAGTATTCCAGTGCAGCTGTCTTATTCAAGCTATGGATCTTATATAGAGAAGGAGTGTGAAAGCCCATCTGCGGCTGCCAAGAGAAAGGAACTGCCCATTTTGGGAACCATTGAAGGCCCCCATCAACTGCCATCCGAAGGGGCACCAGTTCTCCATTTATTTCTTTCTCTCCTGTCCTTCGCTGGATAGAAGCTATCAAGCCCTCCCGGTCATCGAAGCTCAAAAGCGGTAATCCACATCTCAAAATAAATCTCTTTTTTTGTCCTTTAGGTTTCCCTCAACTTCAAATCCATCTGCCTCCCCCGTATACTCTACTTTCGGAGAGCCGGAACCAGGGACGGGATATGAGGCCACCTCTCCTAGTCTCAATTGGTATTCCCATCATTCAGTGAAGGCTCAAAGCCATCTCCATTCATAAAAAACTATCAATTACGAGTTCGGGGAAGGCTAACCACCAACATCTTATCTCTTTTCATCCTTTCCGGTGAAACTAATAGAAAGGAAGTACTTGCCAACAAACCTTGACTCTCTACTCTCTCCCAGCAAATCAAGAAATCTAGTGCGGTCAGGAAATGCATAATTTGGATTGGAATCCCGAGATTGAGAGACAGATATTCGCCAGGTCCGATATTTGATCATTTGTTGCTCACTCGCTTCTTTCTGCACTGGATCGAATCAATTAGATGGGTCACTGGGAACGAATTAGCTTATTGGCTACTCCGATGCTGCTCCGTACCCCTTGGAAGATTGAGGATACATCATAGGTTTTATTTCTTTTGATCCCTTTCTTTCTCTGCGGAGAAAAAGCTAGGTCAAGGGGAACCACCTACCACTGAACCTGTGGACGGGATCAAAGAACCATTCAGTGGAATTTTTAGGCCTTAGCCCTTCTTCTCTTTGCCCCCATCCACCATCCCCTCATCCACCATTCCTTAGACTTAAGAATAACCAAACCACCAGTCAATCGACCGACAGTGAACCAAGTCCGCATTTTCAAACAATGAATCTAATTCAAACTCTCTCAGGAATCTCGTGGTTCCGGAACCGGCTGCCCAAACCATCCATACAAACTATATCCTGGCCGGAAATGAGACCTGGTGGAGCAGATTAGCCAGCCATCTCGTTCCCCTCTTCCCCGCCTCTAAACCATCCTTTCTTTTATCTCAATCTCTCGCGAGGGTACATTTTCCATCACGACTCAAAGTTTCTAAGGATCCATGGAAATCAACGACTTAGCGAGCTAGGGTTGAGTGGAGAAAAAGATGGACTCGACTTCTTTTCTCACTCTGATGCTGACATAGATGGATAGTTTAACTAGTTCATAAAAATAGAGAGTTGGATCCGCATCGGAAGGAGGATCAGGAGAAGAAAGCAGGCAGTGTATAAAGAGAGACTGGGAAAGAGAAGGGAAGTTCAAGCTCACAGGATAGAAAGGATTCCTTTGAACGTGTCATTGATAGTTCCATGTAGTCAAGTTGATGGCACAGATTTAATCTACCTCTACTTCCTCAATATCAATGAATATATAGCTTGAACCCCTAAACCCTGATTTCAAAATATCGTAAGTGATATTTGAAATCACTGAATGTGTATTGATTGCCGCTTGAGTAGGTAGGATAAGTCTCGGAATCACCATTGGGGTTATTTAGATTTTGCCGACCCAAAAGCTATTCCGCGGGTTAGCCACCTCGTGCAATGTGTAGTATCCATTCTGACAGGCAGTAGACACTACTACTACTGAAAGGGCGGTCAATATTGCTTAATTACACTTTCACTTTGCCACATCAGTGCGAGAAGGCGGACATTGGTGCGCGGTAAAAAAGTTCAAGATTTCATTTGAGAATTTTCTATTAATAAGCGTCCCTATTTTTTGGATAGGATAGAGAATGTGCATTCCCTAGGGGAACTATAGTCTAGGTCAGAGCTGAGTTAATCATATCTTTTGATCCATAGGATAGGAAAAAAGGGAGGAGAATAATAAGAATAAGTTTTCCATAAAGAGCTCACGAGACTCCCCATACGAAGAAAGAAGCGACCTGCCAGATTCGAATTAGCATATAGAAAAGTGGAATCCGTTATAAATTCCCCTAATTTCTTTCTCTCCTGTCATGAGGAGTCACTTTGGTAACGCAGTTCGGAAAATCCCACCTACATCTACGGAGCCGGATCAGTAAGACGATCCAAAATATTAGGTGGCCTACGGGCATAGAAAAAAAGAAAGAATTAAAAAACAATTGTATGACCGATAGTAGTACATGGATGACTTGGAACTAATTATTGAAAACCATAAATGAGTTTTATATATTCGAAAGCCTGCTCCCAATAGAAACTATGAAATCCATACTCTAAAAGGTTAGAGTAGACATCAGATAGATAAGATGGGTCTAGCACGTGGAAACGCTCTTTAATGGAACTTTAGCCTTAGCTGGCCATGCCTGAAGTCCTTACCTTAACTGCAAGGAGGGGGATGCCGAAATAAAATAAGGATTCAATCTAGCCACAAGTTCCCCTATGGCTACCTTGTAAAGTTGTGAAAAAACAAGGAAAGAATGGCTATAAACATCATCGACCTTTCATTGATCTTTTGCGCCTCAGGCATTTGCCAGTCGATCAACCAAGAAATGAGTTGGTCGAGGCGGAGTGACTGAAAGATCTATGACATCATCAAAATTCCTCCCTTATACAGGAACACATAGCCAAAGAAGAAGACGCTTTAAGATGATCCCCAGAGTTGTGTTCGCTATTCTAAAAAAGAAAGAAAGAGATTTTTTTTAGATTCTCAATTCTTCCTTTTTTGATCCCATGCTTTTGGTTGGTCAACAACCAACTAAAGTGCTCTATACTTCTTCACTACTCGTACAGGCTTGATGGAGTTAAGTTGTATTGAGGGAATCATTTTGTATCAATCAATCAAGAATGCCTCAACTAGATAAATTCACTTATTTCACACTGGATCTAGCTCAGATCGTCTCCAGCCCACTTGAACAATTTGTAATAATCCCATTGATTCCTATGAAAATAGGAAACTTATATTTCTCATTCACAAATCCATCTTTGTTTATGCTGCTAACTCTCAATTTGGTCCTACTTTTGGTTTATTTTGTTACTAAAAAGGGAGGAGGAAACTCAGTACCAAATGCTTGGAAATCCTTGGTAGAGCTTATTTATGATTTCGTGCTGAACCCAGTAAACAAACAAATAGGTAGTCTTTTTGGAAATGTTAAACAAAAGTTTTCTCCTCGCATCTCGGTCACTTTGACTTTTTCGTTATTTTGTAATCCCCAGGGTATGATACCTTATAGCTTTACAACTATAAGTCATTTTCTCATTACTTTGGGTCTCTCATTTTTTTTATTGGCATTACTATAGTGGGATTTCAAAAAAATGGGCTTCATTTTTTAAGCTTCTTATTACCTGCAGGAGTCCCACTGCCATTAGTACCCTTTTTAGTACTCCTTGAGCTAATCCCTTATTGTTTTCGAGCATTAAGCTCAGGAATACATTTATTTGCTAATATGATGGCTGGTAATAGTTCAGTAAAGATTTTAAGTGGGTTCGCTTGGACTATGCTATGTATGAATGATATTTTATATTTCATAGGGGATCTTGGTCCTTTATTTTTAGTTCTTGCATTAACCGGTCTGGAATTAGGTGTAGCTATATCACAAGCTCATGTTTCTACGATCTTAATCTGTATTTACTTGAATGATGCTATAAATCTTCATCAAAGAGCTTATTTTTTTATAATTGAACAAAAGCGAGTCTGAATGGGTATACTTAGTCGTGGAGCATTCTGAGTCTTTGCTTTAGGGATCGTTCCTGCGCATCTCCTTACTTTATAGCAGTTATTTCTCCAGTTCCAGAAGGTATATAGCTCTCGCCTCAGCTTTTTCTTTGAAATCGGAGACTGTTCCAATTTCCTACTGAGATAGGCAAGCGGAGGGACAACTAGACGTATCTTGCTAGGCAAAGACAGGTTAGAACGGATAGCTCGCGGATGGGATTAATGGGATAGATCACTATTGCAGAAGGAGGTAGAACCGGGGGAAGATTATGGCTATAAAGGTCCTCTCCCTCTTAGGTACATGGTTCTAAAGATTCAATCTCAAAGCGGTACTAAAGATTTGGCAGAAGAAGAACTAAAACTCGAATTCTTTGCCCCTCCCCCTGTACCAAGAAGCAAGTTCAGAACATAAGGATAATAGGCTCGTCTATTAGAAGTTATTAGTTTACGAAGCTATCTCAGATATCTCGAGTAAGGAGACGGGACGGGTTTGATAGTTAGAGTTCTATTTCTAGGAAGGAAGAGACTATCGGTAAGCTCACTCTCGGCCGGGCTCAAAGCAGAGGGTAGAACGTAATATCTCTTGTTGGTTCAGCTCATCAAGCTATTACAAAAGAGTCCTCAAAGAAAGCAAGTAGAAAGTCAGTCTGCGCATAGCATACTCTCTCAGTTCTTCTCCTTCTACGACCGATCGAAGGGGAATGGGCCAACTCGAAATGGACCAATTCGAGCAAAGGGTCAAGATATGGAGCTGCAGTCAGAACAAGGAATCCTTTCTAGGATGGTAATGCAAATTGTGATATATCTCAATAGTTAACGGAAAGGAATAGGTGACAGGAGAAGTGTTGTTTGCAAGTGAACCCAATAATGCCACAAGGCGGAGAGCCTTTCGATGAAGCCTGCACCTACTGGGAAAAAGGAATAATATACCTTGCCAGAGTTTCCCCATAAGGGGTCTTAAACAACATAAGAAAAAGCTTCACAGACTTCTTTATCCACAAGAATGTCATAAAGGTTCTCTCCAGTCTTCCTAAAAAAGATAGCTTTAGAGCGCAAGTCAAACTCATGATAGGCGAGCAATCACGTGCACATGGTTTAGCGGTTTGCTGTGCTCTATGATCTTATTCTTCTCCAAGACCCGATTCTTCATCTTCTTCCTTAGCTTAGTAGGACTTCAAACACGCTATTGCGTGAAAGATTTCCCAATTTCATTGCTACGGATCCGTCGGAGCAAGCGGTTAAGGCCAAGGACGGAAGAAATGGGGAAATGCCTCTGCCAGGGAGGTATAGAGCTTCTAACTACGTGTACCAACTATCTAGGGGACAGCGTGTAAATCATCTCATAGAGAGAACTAAGAACTAACACTTAAACTATAGGGATAGGGAGCAGAGCGAGCGTTAAAGAGAAAGCAAAGCTCTCGGCAAAGTCATGGATATCTAATTGGATTAGGAGCGGAATCTCCTTTTGATTTGGAAGGTTGATATAGCAGAAATTCCAATTTTCCCTAAACTAGAAAAATGAGACAACGAAGTCGCGATGCCTACCTTACCATCTTAGTCCAAATAAGGGTTCTAAGGAGGAAGTGGATCATCACCTGGCCCAATAGACTCTATCTTCCCCCTCAAACCTAGTTCTTCTAATAGGGCATACCTTGTTTTATCATCAAAGAGAACTTTCTCATTCTTTCTTATGAAAATATAAACCTCATTGACGAATTTATGAAATTCTATACCTGGAAACCTTTTAGGAAAATGACTATCGAAAAGATTTTTTAAGGCTATATCGAGTAAAACTCGAGTGATATCACCCGCAGGTGGTATGCCTGAGCCGTCACTACTTGTATAGACGTGAATACCTCCCAAATCTTCAAAAATAGCGAGGCTAAGAAAAGATGAAATTAGTCTATAAACTGATCCATCTCCAACTAAAGGCTTTACCCACGATTTGATCATAGAGGAAGGAATTTCTCTTATTGATTCCCCCAAGTCAATCCTGTACAGTCTATCTACCCTTTCCTCTTGTTGAAGACAAGAATAAAAAGAAGGAAGTAGACAATCGATTCAGTAACCTTCTTCCAGTATCTCACTACGATAAAGATGAAGTAGGGTTATGGATAGCCCCATTAAGACCAATGCATCCTCTTTTCTAGAGGGCATAATTACATGAATTATATCTTCTCCACCGCCTCCCGTAATCATGAATTCTGGCCGCTCAGGAATTAACCCCTTTAAAAAGTCCCTTAGATCTCTCCCCATTACTCACTTTATTTCTAGGGGTGATAGAACATATCCCCCCTGATAATAAGATTTTGCATATGAAAGAGTCTGTCGAGCGGCATATCCATAAATGGAGAATTTTGAATCTAAACGAAGGAATCTGAACTTTATCAACATTGATAAGCTTTCTAGCTTATGCAGGCAGCTGATGGAACTCCTCAAAAGTGCTAGAAATCTCCTCATCAATGGCATAATTAGCTAGGCTATCTGCCACAGCATTTCCTTCCCTGTACACATGAGAAAATCAAATTTATTTATCCCTCAACAATATAATAATTTTCCTGACTATTGTATCAACAGCCCAGGGTGCAGACACCTCTTGTATCATGATCAGTCTAGCAATGGTTGAATCAGTCTCAATCACCATATTTGTGAAGCCTTTATGCACACAGATTTTAGCAGCTAACTGAATAGCCATTATCTATGAATACATATTAGTTTGAACGGGTAGCAGCACACAAAAAATCACCAGCGGCATTTCTAAACACCACAGCAGCACCACTCTTACCTGGATTACCTCTTGATGCACCATCTGTATTACATTGAATCCATTGTCCACTAGGGAATTCCCAACATACTCTTCTATAATGTAGCCTGGGGATGTAGCTCTCCAACTCACTAACCAATTCAGGCCAATTAGAAGACAATCTTTTTATCTTAGGAAACCTGTACACCTGTAAATTGTGCAGAGTTGCTGAAACCTGAGAAATGAGCCTGTTCAAGGAGATATTACCACCATACCTTCTTTTCTTTCTCCTCTTCCATAGCTCTCAGACAACTACACAGGGCAATGCTTGATATAAGGGCTTTAGATATACATTTGCAGGGTGTTTCCACCACCTTTGAAATACCTGTTGTAAGATAACACCATGTGTAAGACCTACACCGAAGGAAAAGTACTTCCATACCTTATCAGCACATTGACTCTTCATAAAAAGATACTGCATGGTTTCTACTATTGGTCGATTACAACACCAAGACCTTGAGGGCATTGTATATCCAAGTCTTGTTAGAATGTCATCCAAAGAAAGTTTGCAATGTCACACTCTCTATGAGAAGAAAGATATCTTGATTGGCAACCATAACGCTCTAACGCACATTGTTATGGCACTTTGGAACACTGTCGATCGCCACCTCTTGCAAGCAACCGTCGGTCACAAATGGGAATAATCATATGTTATCATAGGCGCTTCTAATTTCTTTGGAGATTCTCAATGTAGCATGCGCTGAAATCCGCCTAGCTACTTAGTACTCTACTTAACAATAAATCCAAAATGAAATGGAATTCGAATTGGTCGAGAAAAAGAACCGCGCTAGTCGAAATTTGGGGAAAGATAGAGAGCTCTCTAGGCTCTCCTGCTCAAATTGAGAGTTCGCTTTGACAGTCCATGAATATGCCACACCCAGCAATTCGAGGAGTTGGCCAGATACGGGCCGAAGCCCTGCCTCGAAAAAGTTAGGACTTTTGGACAGATTCCAGTATCCAACCCATCTCTTTCTGCAGATTCCCTGGGTTGTTAGAATCTCTGGTTTGATCAGGACCAGGAGTACCATTCATTCGTTTATGGGAGCGACTCTCTGTTCCCATTCTCCATCGGTTCATCAAGTGATTTACCAGCTCAATCCATTTTTCCATCCGATGATCTTCACCCTAGGACTGACTCTGTTCGACCTGCCTTGATTTCCTAGCTAATGCTACCGTCGCAAGCAACCTCTTAAAGAATAGGGAGTGAACGACCCTTCTATCTAGATCGGTGATTCCATTCGGCCGAGCCAGCTATCGAAAGTCTTGCAAGCAACCTACACTAAGCTAAGCAAGCTAGAAGCTAAAGTGAATCTTTTTTGGCATTTTTTTCTTTGCTTTGACCACGACTTTGTTTGGTCTTCCTCTTTCCTTCGGCCCGTGTTTCAAAGATAGCAAAAAGTTCGAGCCTTCGGGATCTCTCTTGAACGGCGGTCGATCAGTCTTTTTCTTCTGTTGATACTGAGACTGATGCTTTGACTGTCTCCCATATCATTCTATAATAAAGATCCACTACTTGCCTTGTCGATGCTAAACTCAGTACCTCGCTTCCTTACTAGTACACCTACTAGACCCATACTCATTACGAATGTGTTCACCAAACATCTGACTTAGCAACCTTCTACTTAGACCGCAATGATAAGGAAGGAGATCTATGGATAATAAGATATAGAATTCAGGTGCGATGGTCAGCTCAGTCAGAGCAGAAGCGGTCAGGCAAGGTTATCGTCAGACAATGTAGTGCAACCGATGGGTAGCGTTTTCCATATGAACAAGGCGACTACAATAGGAGGCGAAGGCGATGTGGGCTTGCCATATAGATGTAGCACTTGCAAGGTAATTCAGACGACGTTAGCAAGATGTAGCGCTAGCTAGGTTAGGGTAGCGCTTGCCATAAAGAAGCTAGCCAGAAATCAGGTCAGGCAGGTGAACGATAGTACAAGCAAGCTAACACGTGGGTGAGGTTGAAGGGGTCTTTCACAATCTTCGGATTATCGCAAGCGCAACCTTTGACCCCTTTGTCGACAACCTCTTATTTGTTCGACTACTTGCGGGGCCTGCTGTGTTTAGGTATAAGAAGCCCCACCCCAGAAAAGAGTGTAAAGCAGTACCCATGTTAAATTGTGTCCCTTGTAAATGAAAGAGCTCATGCCATAAATTGCTAATGAAGATCGGGTCCCCAATTGCTGATGAAACTATCAGTCAATGACGAGTTCGTTGCCAAGGTAGACCTTTTTCTTTGCCTTGAAAGATATTGCGTATAAAGATAAAGATAGCCAGTCCTCTTGGGCGGCCGAGAGTGTTATGTAAAAAGGACCAAGGAGCATCCTATCCGTCAAGAGAAGGAGGAGGAGTAAGAGCTAGCCTTAGGGGCGGAATTGAATGATTAGGAGATAAACAATGAGACAAAGGAGAGCACTTAGATGAGTCAGCCAAAAAGAAAGACCACCAAAAGTAACGACCACCAAGATAGGCATAGTAATTCGATATTTTGATCACCCATTTTTGGAAAACCATTTTTTGGGGCTTCCGCCTTACACACGGAAGATTGGATTGCCTGAATCACGAGTTTTATATACTGTGTTACGATCACCTCATATTGATAAAAAGTCCAGAGAATAATTTTGGATTAAAATCAAGAAAGAATTTCTGGTCATAAAAACAGAAAGACATGAATTGCGCAAGAAGTTCTTTCGGTTAAAACGTCGTGCGACTCGGAGGACATAAGACTTCTTGGTCAAGCCAAAAAGATTGCCGACTGGATGCTCTTACCCCACCATGCCTGGCCCTTTATCTTTCCTTAAGAAGAAAGAGGAGGTATGAAGCGTGGGACAGAATGCAAGAAGTGTATGATACAACAAATAACCTTAAGGAGTGACGGCAACCCTCTTGATTGATCAACGCGAGTGAACTGTGCTTAGACGCTTCATAAAACCACACCGATCTACGAGAGGAGCTGATAGATGAGTAGGATTCCCCTTTCGATTCACGGAATGTGATCTGGGACACGATGGGAGTTTGCGTGTCGGTAGGAAAGATATCATCGAAGTATAGGACAAAATCTCCTTTTCTTGCTGCCATGGGGTCGACCTGTGAACAAGGAAAACCCAATGGGAACCAAAAAATAGGGGGTACCACATTAGAAGAAGACGATCCAAAAAGTGAAGGCTCACCCAACTGAAGGAAAGGGGTGAGATAGGCAAGAGGTAGCTTGCTTCCAAGCCGGCCCGGCCGCAAGGAATCAAGAGAGCTTTGCCGGTGCTGAATTGGATCTCGGGTGATGGAATAAGGTGGACAAAAGCAACGAGCAGTCACAGTCGAAGCTTGGCTCTAGCCGATAGGCTAGTAGTAAGCTTAGCTACAGCGAAGCACTAACCAAGCGCAAAGGAAAGGACCTTCGCCACTTGAGTCGTATGCGGAGGAACTCGTACGTGCGGTTCTTAGGGGGATCTAGTAGGATCCATCCCATCCTAATAGCGTCTATTTGGAGCTCAATATGAGATCCAATTTTCTTGCAAGACCCGTTCGGATAACGGAAAACTCCAGAGATTGCTTCAAAAAAAGATCCTTGCGTTGACCCTTTCCTGAACCAGAACCGGGGGAGGATGAGAGGTAAAGGGGTGAACAACCTCTGTTCACCTATGTTGGTTTGGGATACGGTCAGTTCCCCAGCCGAGGAGACTATCCTTACACATTCGATCTCTCCTATTGCTTAGTGGGCCAAGTGTATTTTAGTTAATCTACCCGTTTTACGGCCACTTTCTTATTATCCTTCGCTTGTAGCGACTGAATCTTATTTCCAATACAGCACCATTGATTGGTCTATTGGCAAAGTAAACTCGGGAATTAAAGATTTTGTTCTGTCTGGAGGATATTTATTAAGCTATCACTACTGCTTGTCAATTTGAATTGCATCAAAGCTCTCGTTCAAACTTCATCTACGAGAATTCTAAACAAGAACTCGAGACTTAAAATGAATCCAAGTGGAGGTTCTTTCTTAGGGCATAAGTAATAGCACGCAAAAGATAGCCTGGAAAGAAAAAGACAAGATTTTTTAATAAAAAGCGGTGGATGAGCAGTAATGGCTGGGGAAGGGGGCAAGTACATCTTTTTGTTCTCAGTTTGTGGGAATTGTTTCCATCACTAACCAGTTCAGCTCGACTAGTGGGATTTTGTGTTCGAACATCGAATCCGGACCTGTTCGACAAGACCAGATCCATCAGCAAACCTAGGTCCAATATTTTCTTGTACGAGCTAGCCATCAACAGATGGACATCCTTTTACTGCAATCTTCCCCTATTGGGCATAACCTTTTCTCCATTAGGCTCCTATTAGGGCGGGTATGAGAGAAGGGTACCACTCTCCCTTGTCAAAGCTTAGTTATCCATGAATGAGAACTCGTTTTGCTTGTTGGCAGGTAGCTCCATGGTTGGTTAGTTTGAAAGCTAGTTTTTACTCTTTGATTGTCGAGAAAGAAAGGTGTGATTACCTGAGGTGAGGTTGCCCTTCTTTCTGCCTTAGAAGAGGTATAGTTTAGGTCAATGCTCTATTCTATTTTTTGAATAAATTTCTTTAAGAAAACATCTATGAACTTAGCTCGGACTAAATCCGCATCCGACTCTGTAGCTCTTCTATAAGAGCGGACCTTTTTCCAGTCCTATTATTTTCTCTTAAGTTCCTTTTGGAACACCTCATGTTGGGACGTCTGAACCTCTTTCTATTTTGAGACTACCATAGGTTCCACTAATCCTGCTCTATCCAGTTTGAGGTCGTCTAAACCTGATACCCTGCTCCAGATTCCACTCTGCTCCTACATCAAATTTATCCTCCTCCGTAGCTCACGTTCATAGAAGGAGACTTCCCAAATGAAGACTCCAGGTTACTGAAATGAACACAAGGCTTTAGTAAGCCACCCAATGTAGGAAGAATTACCTCCCATCCGTTCTAGCTACTCCACACTGGCCTTAAAAGCACCTACTTTTCTTTCTTCACAGAGATGTATAAAGTTTGATTAAATTGCATATAGAGACATGCTTTGTTTTGTAAAAAGGGGACATAGACCCTTCCTCGTAGACTTACCCCCATTGATTTTCCCTCGAGTAGATGAACTAGGGGAACTCAAAACTAGCTACTAGGAAAAAAAATCCCACTATTTGAACATCAAGCTTGTGGACAAGTTGCTTCCCTTTCTGTGCTTTTACGCTGGCCTCTTCGACCTTTCTTGGGTTCACTAGAAATGTCATCAAAGCTCTCTTTTCCTATCCGATCTAAGGCAGCCATCAAACCCTGTTGGATAGAAATCTACTATAACCGACTGATCTGTTTACCCGAATTAGACCGCTAGAATCTTACCAACCATCTTCAGTCCCTACCCCCATCTTTCTCTATCCCATCACGAGCAATCGAATGACTTTTGGGAAATGTGAAAGAAATTTTCTAAGTCCTAATTTAATGGTCACATTAATTCTCATGAGTCAAGTTAGGAATTTTCAAAAATTAATAAATTAAGTTTTGCATAAGTCTAGACATTTATTAATCCTATGTCCTTGTCAATAGGTATAAAATGTCTCTTCCTGTTCGCGGAACGTGTCAAAAAAGAAAGAGGGATAGAAGTGTACCACTTCAGGTTGTGGATTGTACCCCTTTGCAGCTTTGGTTGTGGTGGAATGAAATGGATACATTCAATTATGATGAGATACATAAGTATTTGGGTTTTTTGACAAGTATCATAACAATCAACCCAAATAGGGAGATGATTGATGCATTGCTGAATTTCTGGGACCCGGGGAACAATGTATTCTGCTTTTTAGATTTCGAGTTGACACCGACTTTAGAGGAGATATCGGGCTATATTGGATATGAGGATTTGCATTGGAAAAAACTTATAGCCCCTAGACTCATCTCGATAAACAGATTTTGCAAGCTCATGAACATACGAAACTCAAAAGAAGAATCAATGAAAAAAGGTTGGGTCTCCTTGCAATTTTTGTATGAAAGATATGGAAGGCATGAGGGGTTTGAGGAGTTCGGTAAACAACTCTATAACAAGGGAAGTTTTGAGGCTTGGAAAGTTCATAGATGGTTTGCATTCATGGTAGTCTTTTTAGGCACTATGGCCTTCCCGGGAAGAGAGAGAAAAATTAATATTCGTTTAACTGGAGTGGTACAGATACTGATTAAGAAAGATTACACTATGATACCAATGATCTTGGCCGATATTTACCGTGCTCTGACCGTTTTTCGGAAGGGAAAGGGTTTTTTCAAGGGATGTAATATTTTGCTACAGATGTGAATTGTAGAGCATCTTTACCGACGTCCTACAGGGGCAAGTTTTAATCCTCAATGATTTAATTGCATCAAAGATTACGAAAAGAAGTTAGAGAAATATAAATGCCCAGAAGGAATTAGAGATTGGGATAACCTTTTTCGTTCTCTGACAACAAATAAATACACTTGGAATTTCCCTTGGTTCCCTTGGAGGCAAGTCATATATAGTTCTATCATTCGGCCATTCTTGTTATTAATGGGTATTAGGGGTGTTCAACTGTATGTTTCATTAAGAGTTCTACGTCAGCTAGGCAGACGTCAAGTAATTCTCATAACGAAAAATATGGCTGAGTTTGTATTTGAGGTCAGACATTCCACTTTCGGAGGGATTGGCCCAGCAGATTTGGGATGGTTGTTGTCTCATGGAAATTGAAATAATGGTCATAAAGCGTGAAAAAGGAGAAGTAAACCCAGATTATTGTAAATTATTTGAAAAACAGCCGACTCCACCAGTTAGACCGGAAAGATCAGTTAAGGAACCCATAGATCAGGAAGCTGCAATCAGGATAGGGATCGAGAGAGCCATGCAAGAACATAATAAGGCCAACCAAGATTTGAGAGCAGAATTAGAGCATGCCAGGGCAATAATAGAAGAAAAACAAAGACAATTTGCTGAAGAGAAAGCTAAGTCAACGGATATTGAGGTCGCACTTTGGGCACAAATCAAACTGGCTACCACTAGGGGATCACACATTGCAGAACTTACCGAATCTCGCCGACAGCAGTTTCAAGAAGTTGAAAAGAACATAAAAGAAAAATTTGATCGAGAGAGATCTCAGTGGATCCGTAAACAGGGATATTGCGAGAATAGTTGGAGGTTTCTTATGCTCGGGAACAACATGCAAGAGAGATGATTGATATCAAGATCGACAGGCCTAAGCATAGAATCAGGCCTTTAGTTTCCTTCGAGGAAAGGTCTGCCGTGTAGCACAGGATACCGTCAAAATGGGTTTAGATTATCAACAGTTGGATTGTGAAGAATTTTTGGCACAAGTGCCAGCTTTCACACAACGTCTCACCACTTCATTAAAGGATATATACTTAGGTTTGGGAGGCCATATTAAGCCGAAGTATCCTTCATTGAGCATGGTGAGACATTGGGGTTTAGTTGTATGAGTGGATAGTTGTTTTCTTTGTCATAGCTTTTCAGTTTCAGTTTAAAAACTTCTTGTTCAAATGTTATGTCTTGTAGCTAATCGTATTTGTTTAAGTTTAGTTTTATTTGTCAGATGTCAGTTAGTAGGGTTTATCTTAGGAGTTGGGTCATTTATTTTGTCGTATTTGTATTTGAAAATTATGGAATGTAATGAAACTGATCGTTTATTTTTATATATATTATATAAATTTTACTTTACTTACTTTATTTATTTTCTTAAAAAAAATTAATCATTTTGTTAATTTTTTCCGAACTACGCAAGATCTGATTCATGTCCTAGCATGATACGTAGGCAACCCTCCAAAGGGTTCGATTATAACTTCTTGAAAAATGCGCTTAGAAAAACCGGGATGAAACATAAGGCCTTCCATGATAGGTTGGAAAATGCATCTAGAAGCATAACATACAACGTGACACTATAATGTGTTAAATATGTAACATTCACCCGTTTGCTACTTGGTTACAGAAAGATAAAGTAGTTGGTGGTTGGTTTGTGGTTTAAACTGGAACCACATCAGTACAACACCAGATACAATGGGAAAAAAATAACCTGCAAAGAGGGTGTAGGGTCTGACAGTGAGGAGGAGCAAAATCAGTTGATTTCGCCAGAATTAGCATCAATGGAAGAGGTTAAGTTATTGAAACAACATATGGCAGAACAGTACCAAGCTTGGTTAAATGGACAAGCCCCGTCATCCTCAATACCTGGACTTGCGAATATGAATGATCCAAATTTTGCTCAAGCTCAAACTAGCGATCTATTTTACCCGCCTGGATTCAGCCTATATGCTAATGTACCTGGCGCTGCAGGTACTTCTACTATGCACCCACCAAATTCGTCTGTCACAAATAATCCACTTTTCACTTCTATTGCACCAGTTACTGCGGGTCTTCAATCGACAGTACAGAAGAGTATGGGGGAACCAAGTCATGATCTGTTGTATCCTCCTAAAATGATTTTTAAACCCCAAAATCTACGTTATCATGCTCATCAACACAATTCTCCTATCGTGATTGAGAAGATTGTTAAGAATAAGGAACATGAGGAGATGGCTAGGAAAGTAAGAAGCTTGGAGCAGAGTATGAGAAATATGCAAGGATTAGAAGGACCAAAAAGTATTTCATATAAAGATTTATGCATGTTTTCGGATGTTCATTTGCTAATGGGGTTCAAAATGCCCAAGTTTGACAAATATGAAGGTCATAGAGATCCTGTGGCTCACTTAAAAAAGTTCTGCAATCAATTAAAGGGAGCAGGAGGAATATAAGAATTATTGATGGCTTACTTTAGAGAAAGCCTGACAGGAATAACTTCTGGATGGTTTATCAACCAAGATATTTCTCGTTGGCACGTGTGGGATGACATGACTCAGAATTTTGTTCAACAATTTCAATATAACATTGAGATAGTGCCAGATCGTACTAAGCTTGCCAATATGTGAAAAAAGATGACTGAAAGTTTTCAAGAATATGATGTCAGATAGAGAGAGCAGGCTTCAAGAGTCAGACCATCGATAAAAGAATCTGAAATGATCAATATCTTTATGCAAGCACAAGAACCTGATTATTTCCATCACTTACTTTCTACTATTGGAAGCATATTTGCTGAGGTTATTAAAGTTGGAAAGATGGTAGAGAATGAAATTAAGTCAGGAAACATTATCAGTCAAGCTACTTTGAAAGCAAAAACACAGGCAATTCAAAGTGGTGCAGGAAGTTTTGGGGGAAAGAAAAGAAAAGAGAATGTAGCAACTGTTGTGCCAGGTCTACGACAAAATTGGAGAGGTGCGCATCAACCATACACATAAATTCTATTATATTTCGTTCCATCTCCCCCAATATCCTATTTACAATGCACAACAATATGCTCGAGCTCCTTCGTACCCGCAATGGCATGCACCAGCCATCCAAAATCGTCCTCTAATCTCAAAAGTTTGACAAGGTCCCCCTAGATCTACTTTTCGACATAGATCAGACTTCAAGATGGCTAACATGGGAAAAGATAATTTCACTCCCATTGGAGTATCTTATGCAAGCTTGTTTCAAAAATTAAGGGACGTGAATGTTTTAAGCCCAATCGCGAGAAAGTTTCTGGATCCTCCACCGAAAAACTTAGATTACTCCAGAAGATGTGCATATTGTTCTGATGCCCAAGGGCACGATACAAAGAAATATTGGAATCTGAAAAGAGTTATTCAGGAGCTGATTGACACACAGAAGATCATGGTACAAAGTCCAGACGCTCTGAATGTTAATCAAAATTCGTTGCCAGATCATAATGGAACAAACATGCTTGAAGTGATACCCAATGGTGAAGATGTTGAGATTTCTTTCAAGCCAATCATTAAAATTAAAACTGGTGTGGAAAAATCAGAAAATGTTATAGATTTGACTAAAAAAATTTTGCAAAAGTAGAGGAGGTTATAATAAAATCCGAATCATCAAAAGTTCCCTTGGTCATGGGTAAAGAGATTCCAGAATGTATTGGGTCAGGTCAAGTAAAACCAAAGATCATTATTCCTGGAAGACCCACTAAACCTCTTTTAATCATAAAAGGAGCTCTCATAGCTCCTATTATTATTAAACCAGTGTCACAGCTGCCTATGGTTAATACCAAGATGGTCCCCTGGAACTATGATAGCTTGTGGTGATGCACAAGGGGAAAGAAATAATCAAAGATATGGATGAAGTTAACCCGATCTAGGAGATGTTATGCCCCAGTAGAGTTAAGAAAGAATAAACAAGGCAATAAAGAAAGAATGACAGTCAAGAAGCCAGTTACTGATGAAGAAGCTGAAGAATTCTTTAAGAAAATGAAATTCCCAGAATATTCAGTCGTAGAACAATTGAAGAAGACACCAACACAAATTTCTTTGTTGTCTTTATTAATACATTCAGAAGATCACCGCAAGGCTATAATGAATATTCTTAATAAGGCATGTGTTCTCAGTAAAATGACGGTGAATCAGCTGGAAAAAGTTATTGGAAGGATCCTTGATGTAAATAAAATCACTTTCTCAGACAACGAATTGCCTGTAGAAGGTACCGAACATAACAGAGGTCTCTACATTACTATGAAATATAAGCATTCTGTTGTCACTCGAGTGTTGATTGATGGAGTATCAGGTGCTAATATTTATCCTATGTCAACTTTGCAAAAGATGAATGTTAATATGGAAATGATCCGATCTAATAATGTATGCGTCAAAGGTTTTGATGGAGAAAAAATTGATGCCATTAGTGAAACAGAGCTCATATTGATAATTAGGCCTATGGATTTTGCTATGGATTTCCAAGTGCTGAGCATTGATGCTTCATATAATATGTTATTGGAAAGGCCATGGATTCATAGGGCTGGAGCAATTGCATCTACACTGCATCAAATGGTCAAATTTGAATAGGACATGCAAAAAATAGTTGTTCACGATGAAGGAGACTTATCTATGTATAAAGACTACTCCGTTTCCTCCATTGAAGAAGATATTGCAGATAGAGTACTAATTCGTCAAACTTTTAAGGTAGTAGCTGTTGAGCATATCCTCGAGGGGAATCTCATCGCAAGACCACAACTGTCTGGAATATCTGTTATAGCAGTTAATGAAATGTTAAAGTATGGTTTCAAACCAGGAAAATGTTTAGGGATGTTTTTACAAAGAATGGCTCATCCAGTAAACCTCCATGAGAACCTTGGTACCTTTGGTTTGGGATACGAGTCCACTGTTGAAGATAGAAATAAGGCTAAAAAGCATAAGAAAGAGTCATGGTCACTTACCAAGCCAATACTGCCACTTCACGAGTCTTTCATCAAAGTCAGTGATCTTGGGTCCTACGAGCCCACTGCTGAAAACAGAAAGAAGGCTAAAAAGCATAAGAAAGAGTCATGGTCACTTACCAAGCCAATACCGCCACTTCACGAGTCTTTCATCATAGTTAGTGCTCTTGGGTCCTCCTTGCTGCAAAGTCAATGAATGATGATGATACCGAATTGAGAAGCCTTTTCCAGAACATGTTCATTGAAGCTAGGATTGGGCATTCGGTCTGTTTGGTTTGATAAGTTAATATCGATTCAGTTTTTTGATTTTTGAATTGACAAAAATGACAACCGTAACCAAACTAAAATAAATTTGGTTCGGTTCGGTTTCTACAAATTCGGTTTGGTTATTTTGGATTTTTATTTCAGTTTTTAAGATTAAAGTAGTGAACCTCTCTTTGTTATGATTGGACATTAAAAATTAATAATTTTTGTTTTAAAAATAATTCAAACCCATTTTTCATTCCCAAATATAAACAACTTAACATGGATGAAACTAAATGACATAACCATAAGTTTAACATAATATATAGTTTCATTATGCATAAGTTTGCATAAACAATCAAAACTCGAAAGAATGGTCGTTGCCGAAAAGACCACAGTCGGCACATTGGGCTGCAGCAAACAATGGTCATCTGGTCGCCGGCTTTGGCGTTGTTGTACAGATGATGATCTCGCCAATGGTCTATGGTTCGATCTATTATTCGACTATTGGACTGATGTATGTTGTTAGTTGTATATGGTGTGCTATTACTTATTAGTTATTAGGGTTGCTATTATATATTTATATTATATTATTGTATATTAAATATTATATATATAATATATATATATATTATTAATTATTTATAGAATTTCGGTTAATCGGTTTGTCCGGATTATTTTTTTGAAAAAACAAAAAACAAACTATTTAACTGAATTTCAAAAATTAAAAACCAAAACCGATCCGAAAAATCAAAAAACCAAACCGAAATTAAAATTTCGGTTTGGGTTTTTGATTTTTTTGGTTTAAACAAAAATATGCCCAACCCTAATTGAAGCTGATCTGGTTGAAATTGGGAAAGATTCCAGTAATGCATATGTGCAGTTTATCGGCCCTGATGTTCATCTTAACAATTGGGAGGCCACTCCTCTCCTTACTATGAAGGAGTCTTGGTAGTTTTTTTTGTTTTTTTCAGTCTTGGTAATTTGTTTGTTTTTCTTTTCTGTAATTTGAATAATTTTAGGGTTATAATTTAGATCTTTACCTTGGTATTTTAGGTTAAAACTCTTTCTATCGGTGTTTTTAATGAAATGTAGTTTTCACTTTTTTTTTATTTTGAGTCTAATATTTATTTTCTATTATACAATTTTTTCTATGTTGATTTTAATGATATGACATGCATGAAGAATTGTCAACCAAATTTAAAAACCCAATCTAATTATGAAATAATGAACAAGGAAGTTGAATACAATGAGGAGGAAGCATTTGAGGATATAAGCAAGGATTTCAAACAGTTTGAGAATAAGTCGAATCCCAATTTGGATGAAATTGAAGCGATCAATTTAGGAGATCATATTAATATTAGAGAGACTAAGATAAGTGTACATGCTCAACCACAACAAAAGAAAGCTATAATTGAAGCTTTGCTTAAGTACAAGACATCTTTGCATGGTCTTACGATGATATGCCCGATTTGAGCACCGATTTGGTAGTTCATAAGTTACCAATTGATCCTGCCTTCCCTTTTGTCAAGAAAAAGTTAAGAAATCTTAAAACTGACATGAGTGTAAAAATCAAAGAGGAAATGACGAAGTAACTTGACGCTAAAGTCATTCGAGCAACCCAATATCCTACTTGGTTGGCAAATATTGTTCCTGTTCCAAAAAAGGATGGCAAAGTTTGGATGAGTGTTGATAATAGTGATCTAAATAAAGCAAGTTCGAAAGATGATTTTCCACTTTCCAACATCCATATTTTGTTGGACAATTGTGCCAAACATAATCTTGCGTCTTTTGTGGATTGTTATGCGGGGTATCACCAGATCATCATGAATCTAGAAGATATAGAAAAGACATCATTTATCACATCATGGGGGACATATTGTTATCGAGTTATGCCTTTCGGACTAAAGAATACTGGGGCAACATACATGAGGGCAATGACCACAATGTTTCATGACATAATGCACAAAGAGATTAAAGTTTATGTGGACGACGTGATCATTAAATTAAGAGAGCAGTCTAACCATGTCAAAGATCTGAGAAAATTCTTTGGAAGGCTTCGAAGGTATGATCTCAAACTTAACCCAGGGAAATGTGTGTTTGGAGTCCTGTTGGGAAAGCTTTTGGGGTTTATAGTCAGTCGACGCGGCATTGAGTGAGATCCTTCAAAAATAAAAGCCATTTAAGGTTTACCTCCACCAAAGAACAAAATGGAGGTGATGAGTTTACTTGGAAGGTTGAATTATATCAGTAGGTTTATTTCCCAACTCATGATGACTTGCGAGACGATTTTCATATTGTTGAAGAAGAATGCTAAAGTTGAATGGACTGAAGAATATTAAGAGGCATTTGACAGAATTAAAAGGTACTTGTCGAATCTGCCGATTTTGGTTCCTCCAAAGCTAGGCAGACCCTTGATCTTGTATATGTTTGTGTTAGACAATTCTTTTAGTTGTGTATTGGTTCAACATGACGTCACAAGCAGAAAAAAATAGGCCATCTACTACTTTAGTAAAAACTTTACTACTTATGAGGCTAAATACACTCTTCTTGAAAAGACATGCCGCACTTTTACTTGGGTAGCACAAAACCTAAAGCATTACTTGTCATCTTACACTACTTACCTCATTTCCTATATGGATCCCTTAAAGTATATTTTTCAGAAGCCTATGTCCACAAGCAGACTCGCAAAATGGCAGATGCTACTCACAGAGTTTGATATTATCTATGTGACTCGAATTGCAATGAAAGATCAAGCCTTAGCGAATTATTTGGCTGAAAATCCTATCAATGAAGAATACGATCCATTGAAGACTTATTTTCCAGATAAAGAGGTATTGCATGTTGATGAGGTTATTTCTGATGATTGCCACTCAGGTTTGAAGTTGTTCTTTGATGGAGCTGCTAACATATAAGGGAATAGGGATAGGAGCAGTTCTTATTTCTAAATCAGGGCAATCTTATCCTGTAACAGCCCAACTTCGATTCTACTGTACCAACACTATGGCAGAATACAAAGCTTGCATTCTGGGTTTGAGACTAGCTATTGACATGGGAATCTAAGAACTGTTGGCATTAGGAGATTCAGATTTACTAGTCCACCAGATCCAAGGAGAATGAAAGACTTGTGATTTAAAACTCCTAGCATATCGAGGTTGTTTATAGGATCTTTGTCAAGGATTTGTATCAGTAAAATTCAAGCATATTCCCAGAGCTCATAATGAAGTTGCTGATATTTTGGCAACCTTATCTTCGATGCTACAACATCCAGACAAAACTTATATTGACCCCTTGCATATACAGATTCGGGATCAACATGCATATTGCAATGTGGTTGAGAAAGAACTTGATGGGGAGCCGTGGTTCCATGATATCAAAGAGTATATTTAGACTGGAAAATATCATGTACATGGCGATGGTAATCAAAAGAGAACCATTCGATATTTGTCTAGTGGATTTTTCCTAAGTGGGGAAATCTTGTATAAAAGGACTCCAGATTTAGAACTTTTAAGGTGTCTAGATGCTAAAGAAGCTTCAAAAATTATGACTGAAGTATATTCTGGGATTTGTCGACCACACATGAGCGGGTATGTTTTGGCAAAGAAAATACTTCGAGCAGGTTATTATTGGCTCACCATGGAGAGATATTCCATCTATTTTATTCGTAAATGTCATGAATGTTAGGTACACGGGGACTTGATATATTTCCTTCCATCTGAGTTGCATACAATGACTGCTCCATGGCCTTTATGGCTTGGGGAATGGACGTAATTGGACCAATTAAATCGGAGGCCTCGAATGGACATAGGTTCATCTTGGTAGCTATTGATTATTTCAGAAAGTGGGTAGAAGCAGCAACTTTCAAGTCAGTGAGCAAAAAAGTAGTGGTTGACTTTGTTCACTCCAACATCATTTGTCGATTTGGCATTTCAAAGATAATTGTCACGAATAATGCTGCAAATCTCAACAGTCATTTGATATATGAAGTGTGTCAGCAATTTAAGATTATGCATCGAAATTCAACTCTTTATCACCCAAAGGCGAACGGTGTTGTGAAAGCCTCCAACAAGAACCTAAAAAAAATACTTCGCAAAATGGTACAGGGTTTCCGACAATGGCATAAAAAGTTACCTTTTGCTTTGATGGGTTATCATACTACAGTTTGGACTTCAATTGGTGCAACTCCTTACTCGTTGGTGTACGAAACTGAAGCAGTTATACCTGCAAAAATTGAGATTCTATCTCTTTGAGTTATTGTAGATGCCAAAATTGATGATGGCCAATGGGTCAAGACTCAATTAGAGAAATTAAGCTTGATTGGTGAAAAAAGATTGGCGTTAGTATGTCATGGACAATTTTACCAGAAGCGAATGTTACGGGCATACAATCAAAAGGTGCGTCACAGACATTTTGAAACTGGTCAGTTAGTACTAAGACGCATCCTCCCCCATCATATTAAAGCCAAAGGCAAATTTTCTCCTAATTGGCAAGGACCATTCATGGTGAAGAAAGTGTTACCTAATGGCACGTTATATCTGACTGATGTAGAAGGTAAAATGGTAGGCATACTGGTCAATGCTGATGCAGTTAAAAGATATTAGGGAAAAGTCATCATTTCCACCCCATACTATATAAGAAAAGCTTAAGCCACACCTAAATTATATAAGTGACCTATTACACACCTTAACTATATAAAAGTGATATTATTACCTCCCTGCGACCCCCATTCTAAGGCGCGTGTTTTACATTTATTTTAGGTGCGTCAGCCTATTAAATAACAAAAGTAAACGGCTAAAAATATTAAGGGAAAAGGCATCGTTTCCACCCCAAACTATAGTCGAAAAGTCGAATCTACACCTAAACTATATAAGTGACCTATTACACACCTTATTTATAAAAAAATGATACTTTTTACTGACGTGGTGCTGACGTGGCAGCGCGTGTAAAACACTACACCACATGCAAGTGGTGGTAGCCTAACAGGAAGTAAATAGTTTCACTTTTTTATAGTTTAGGTATGTAATAGGTCACTAGTATAGTTTAGGTGTGGCTTCGACTTTTCGGGTATAGTTTGGGGTGGAAACGATGCCTTTTCCCAAGATATTATGTATGATATTCATGTACAATTCTGTTATGTATGTTTTGTACTTACATTTTAAAAGATTGAAATGATGAAGACATTTTGTTCTACTATCTGAATAAAATATCAACCTTTGCTTGCCCTTTTTGAGATTTTATCTTTCTTCGTACCCCTCTTTTGGAATTAAATTAAAGTCAGAAATTTGAAAAAAAAAGGTTGTTGAAAGAAAAAAGAAAGTTGGATAAAAATCATCAATCAAGCAAACGAATGACTTTTCATGAACTATGTTTGACCTGATTCTTGCTATGATAAGATACGTAGGCAGCCCTACTCTGAGGTTCGGTCTAACTAAAAGAAAATTTTAAGTTATCCAGAATGAAATAAAATTAGGGCAAAAGTTTATTTTCTTAAAAGAGTTGATTTCAAAAGTTGTATGCTCCACCCAATGTTATGTAAATTTTTGAGCCTCATGCCGCCTTTTCTTTCTAACCCTTTTCGAAAGCCAAGTTACAACCAAAGAAAGACCTTCATATCAATCTTCGAGAATGTCAAGGCTTAACATGTTATGGGTGCATGATATTTTATATTTTGGATGTTATTTTCTTTAAAAATTAAAAAAATAAAAATGAAAAAAAAATGAAAATGAAAATGAGAGAGTCTTATAGGTGAAAACCCTCTTGGGCACTATAAGGTGACTGTGAGTTGAGAGAATATTGAAATGAGAGAGTCTTATCAGTGAAAACCCCAAAGGGCACCAGAAGGCGATGGTGAGTTAAGAAAGAAATGAAAATAAGATAGGCTCATTGGCAAAAACCCATTGAGATGCCACTGGCCGAAGGAGGGTTGTTATCCAGAAGGAACAAGTTCAAGATTGACTTAATTTCAAGATTCAATAAATGGAAAAAAGTTGTTAATGATTGGTGTAACTAGATCAGGTTGCTTAATTCAAAATGCATGTCATAATCATCGGAATCGGTTTTTCATTCAGATAAGTTTTACTTTTTATTTTTTAAAAAAAGATGTCTATTGTATTTTCCTTTTTCTTTTTGTTTTATTTTATTTTAATTTTTGATTTTTCGTATCCTTTCCATCAAACGAAAATTATTGTCATCTTTTGTGTATTTTTGAGTTAAATTCGCGTCAAGTCGAGTGAGAAAGGACTCCAAACTTGCTATCAACTCTTTTAATGGCACAAAGCAAGACAAAGGGTCAATGCACAAAGATAACATTTTTCAAAAGTATAATAAAGTACTCATAATGACTGTGATTTGACAATGTTGGACTCGTAAAAAAATAAAAAGTGTATTGAAAGTTAAACCCAGAGATATCATACAAGAGAAATATGTTTTGAGTTGAGAGTCTCAGTAGTCAAAATTTGGATCAGAAGTATGAAAAGTCAACAAATATTTATCAAAGATTCGAAAAGAAGTTGAGCATGGCAAGTGCAAGAGTAGTCACTTCAAGAGCCAAATGCCACAAACCAACCACCACATGTTTTAAAACTCACAATTTTTTTTGTTTGAAACAGAGATGGAATGTTATTTTCATATAAAAGGATGCAATTTCACAATTATGTCAACGCAATGAGCATGGTTATAGCACACGGTGCTAGATTTAGGTTATGATAAATTTTATTCTTTGTGAGATGTATTTACCAAAGCTATTCCAGGCTTTGATTTATTCTTTCACTATAATTTTTTCAAAGTATTAAAATTCGATGACACATAAATTTTCCCAGTACAAACTAGGGCAAAAAAATTTATGTGTGTTGTATGGGAATTTACTTTTGCTCAGGACTCTCCTGAAGAATGAGAATTTATTTTTACTCAGGACCCACCTGAAGAATGAGAATTTATTTTTTGCTCAGGACCCTCCTGAAGAATGAAAATTTATTTTTTGTTTAGGACCCCCCTGAAGAATGGAAATATATTTTTTCTCAGGACCATCTGAAGAATGGAAATTTATAATTTTTCTCAGGACCCACCTGAAGAATGGGAATTTATTTTTTGCACAGGACCCTCCTGAAGAATAGGAATTTATTTTATATCCAGGACCCTCCTGAAGAGTGGGACTTTATTTTATGTCCAGGACCCTCATGAAGAATGGAAATTTATTTTATGCTCAGGAACCTCCTGAAGAAAGGGATGTTATTTTTCTGTTTCACTATTTACTTTGAGTCTAGGAGCCCGCCTGAAGAACAGGATGAAGAAAAAAAAAAGTCCAGGAGCCTGCCTGAAGAACAGGGTAAAGAAAAAGTAAGTCCATGAGCCTGCCTGAAGAACACGGTAAAGAAAAAGTAAGTCCAGGAGCCCGCCTGAAGAATAGAGGGAAGAAAAAGTAATTTCAGGAGCCCGCCTGAAGAACAGGGTGAAGAAAAAGTAATTTCGGGAGCCCGCTTGAAGAAAAAGTAAGTCCAGGAGCCCGCCTGAAAAATAGGGTGAAGAAAAAGTAATTTTAGGAGCCCCCTGAAGAACAAGGTGAAGAAAAAATAATTTCAGGAGCCTACCTAAAGAACAGAGTGAAGAAAAAGAAAGTCCAGGAGCCCGCCTGAAGAACAGAGTGAAGAAAAAGTAATTCCAGGAGCCCGCCTGAAGAATAGGGTGGAGAGATAACAAATCAGGAGCTCACCTGAAGAATGGGGTGAATTTTCAAGTTTAAGTCATGAAGATTCGAATCAAGATTCTAGAGATTGCAATTTTCACTTGTTTTTTCATTTTTGATTTTTATTAGTCATTTGATGTAAAAAGTAGAAGTCGCTAACCGGAAACTCGATGGAATCTCACTCAACGTCTAATTCATTCTCTCACCATATTACCTTTGAACTACTCGTGACTTGATTCCCTTATAACCCAGGATAGGTAAAAAGTCCACAACCAGGACCCAGTCACATTTTTTCTTTTATTTTAATTTTATTTTATCCTTACCTTTTAAATAATTGGAGGGTAAAAAATCATATCTTGTCTACTTCTTTATATTTAAACTCTTCGAGATACACACAAAGAGGGACAAAAATATAGACACGTGATTTTTTATCCTCCCCGAATTTTAATTTATTTATGAATATTAAATATTTATATGGATCCGATATTATTTTAAATCTTACTTCATTTTTAGTAAATTTTTAGTTAAAAATAAATAAATAAATAAATAAATAAATAAGTAAAAGTTTTTTTTGAAAGGAAAATTTTATTTTTATTTTTATTTTAAAAAAATAACAATAACACAATAACCTTTAAATAAATATATTTTTATTTTCTGAATTTTAATAAATAAATTTGTAGTTTCAGTACTATTTTATTATATTTATTTTGGCTATTTATAAATTTTTATTGTGTTTCTTAAATATAAAAATTAATTAATTATTATTATATTTATTATTATTATTATTTTATTTATTTATTTTTATTATTATCTTCTATTAAAAAAAATGAAAAAGAAAAATAATTCAAAATTAAAATTATTCCTATCTAATAAATAACCACCCCTCCCCCCAATTTTTCTCCCCAACAATCCCTGTATTTAAGGACACTCACCTACCCCCCAAATTTTTTTAACGTACATTATTCCTATTAGCTACATCAGAAAAAAAAAATAGACAGTGAAAAGCATCAGAATCCAGAGAGAAATAAAGAGAAAGAAAACATTTGAAAAAAAAAAGAATAAGAAAAGAACAAAAAGTATATCAAAAAGAAGATTTCTCAGAGTTCGTTGGAGTTCCGTTTGAATTTTCGGTGGAGATTTTCTTGTGTTGTTATTCATCTTAATTCATCACAGGTTTTTCTTTGATTCTGAATCATTTGTACTATGAATTTTATTATGAAAATCATGAATAAAAATATGTGAATAATCTAAATGCATTACTTAATATGTATATTTGATTATATGAACCTATTGTTATCATATATCATGATGTAAATTTACTGGGTTTATATGTTCGTTCAATAAATATGTTAAAAAAACAGATGTAGCAAAACACTGATATGTGCATGTATTCACTGATATAAACATAAATACACTTTACATACTATTTACATACATGCATTTTTATAATAGAATACACACACCAACACAGTGTTTAAGTAAAAATCAGTAGAATAAAAAGTATATCAGTGAGGGAGAGAAACAATAGATAATAAGGGTGAACGGAATCAAAGAAAAAATAGTTTTTTGGCAAAGCTTTTTCCGAAATCGCCATCTCCACTAGTCATTAACAACGAGATTTTCCGGTGCGCCCCTCTCGCCGGAATAAATTAGAAACCAATTAAAAATGTTAAATCGACAACCAAACCCCCATTGTCACCGCTGTTGCTATTCCAGCAGCGTAATTCTGCGAAAAAACCTAAAATCCGACAGCCAAACGACCCCCCTTGCTGGAAAAACCCAAAACCCACCGATTCTAGCAAAAATCATCAAATCCAGCAGAGATCCCGTCGCCGCGCTACCCCAAAAAATCCGTCCCCCAGATCTGCCGTCAGCGCCTCCTTTTCCTTCTTTTCCGGCGCCGTCCCCTTTCCCCTTTCCCATCGCTGATGCCTTTTTTTGGCTAATTCCTCGCGGATCCGGCAACATCTACTCCAGATCCGGTGCCACCCCACACCAGCATTAAAAACTGTCGCCATCCCCTCTCACCCTGGTCTATTTTTATTATTTATTATTTTATTATCATTAATAAAGTTTATTAATTATTATCCTTTTAAATGAATTTTACTCAATATTATTGTTAAAGTTGAATAATGTTTTGAATGGATAAAAATCGTTACGAGTTTATAAATGATGAATGAATGTATTTAACGTTAGATAAATTTTAGATTTTTAAATTTTTTTCTCAATTAAGAATGCGACGTACGCATCTTTTTGAAATATTTAAAACTCAAGGATGCAGTAATGTGCCTTGACAAATATTTTTCTAAAATTAATTTTCACAAAATTTAATTTTAAATAGTTTTAATATATTTTAAATAAGAAATTTAAGCCTTAACATAATTATCAAAATAGTTTAAGATAAGATAAGTCAATAAAAGCGACCGTGCTAGAACCATGGGATTTGAGGGGTGCCTCACACCTTTCCCTCGGTCAACAGAATTCCTTATTCGGTCTTCTATTTTTGCAAACCAATAAAGAGTCATTTCCTTTTGATTAGGGATTCCAAAAGGTGACTTGGAACACCATAACTCAATTTCAAGTGGCGATTCTATAAATTAATTAATCCCTATTCAATATCGTCACTTTAATTGGAAAAATCCTTCGACCTCGACCCTCCGGGCGGAAAAGGGGTGTGACATCTAAGGCATGTTACTCCTTCCTCATTATTAGTTCAACTAAAAGCATGTTTTAATGAATGATTTTCATGGTACTATTGTGATAATGTTTGAATTTTGAAATATAGATTGGGGGTTTTAGCTATTCTTGGTTGGAGAATGTTTTCTCATGTTTTTCTGATGGTTTTCATGTTATAATTGTGGTTTGCAACATGTGGTTGCATGGGAATGGTCAATTGATACTTGATTTTGGTTTTGAAAATCTTATGTCCTCAACATGTTTGTTAAAATGCCTATGAGAATGCTTTTGTCACATAGTTTGACTATTCTTAAAAATTTTGCATTGCATAATATAGTAATGGAACTTAAATTGGTTTGGTTGGTTTTAAATGGCTTGGAAAGATGTTGGTGGCCATGGTTTTGATTTAATTAGAAATCTTGTGGGGTACATGGTAATCCCCTAAGACTTGGCTAATGACATTGCTTGCAAGTTATAGTCGGTATGACGATAACCACTTCTTAATGCCTTGATAATGGACTCTTGGAATTGATGGTTTGGTTTTGTGTTAAATGTTTTAATTGGACAATAATGACGAGTTCTAATAGCTAACCGTGAAGGTGCGAGTTCGATGGACGGACATTGAAAACTCATGTTTGCCGATATGAGGGGTGGTCATGGTGACCATATGCTTTTGGGGTACATGGGAATCTCTCAAGTTTATACTTGTATATAGGTATTATGGAGGGCGAAGGGTGCACGAGAATCCCCATCCCCTATGATATCTCCAGTTTGTGCGGCTACACACACTAGAGCCCGTTCAGGGGATAATACTGGGCCCATATAGCCCGTGGGTAGATTATGACGGTAAAGCTATACAACCCAGGTTAAAGGTTTTTAATGCATGCTAAACCCGATTTTCTTTCCCGGGATGGTATATATGTGTGTGTGTGTGTGTGATTGCATATGACTATTTACTTCAATTTTGAATAATAGCATTATTTTATCCTTACTCCTGAGTATATGCTAGCGTTCACCCGCTAACCTATCTTTGGGCACTGTATCCCCACGCAATGTAGGAACCGGCCATACTACTCCTCCTGCTTAGTGATCTTGCATTCGAGAACAACTTTATATTGGACTGAAGTAGTGAGATTTCATACTTCGAAAGACTTAATTTCATGCTATGGACTTTTTTCATACTTTTGTTTCTTTCTTGGACTTTGGTTTTAGCTGTGGTCGGGGGCATGTCCCAACAGGATGTTCTTGGATTTCAGTTAGAGGCTTTGTATGACTACTATGGGCATAGACGGTGTCGGTATTGGTATCAGTCTTGACATTGGTATTGGTATTGGGGCTAACACCGATTGGATATTTGGTTGGTTATGGTTATGTCCTCCTTTAAATATCTTTCAATTATAATTGTTCTATTTTGTTATATGATTGGAATTTATTCGACATAGGGGACAGGACGGTTATGGTTGGGGATTGAGGGGCGGTCTTTAGTCCGGGTCGGACTTGAGATGCCCGACACGACTAGGTCCTGGTTCTGATCGTGTATAACATGTTGATAAGACCTTTTTTTTACCTCTCTTCGTCATCTCATTTAATTCAAATTAATTTTTCCTTTTGTATATTTTTTTCCTCATTATTTTTTCATATAGATATCATTTAAGATGTCTGTAAGTGTCTAAATAAATTATTCAATTAAAGGTTAAGACTTAAAATATTTAAGTAAACTAGTTTAACAGCACATGTCTCGCACGTGTAACGTTTGATTATTTAAAATTAAATAATTTTGTTCATTGCATAAATTTGTAAGGAAGTATAAAAAGTTTAAATCACTTTTCAAAGATCCTTCACACTTTAATATAATAATGTAAACATAAACATATATTTTAGCGTAAGCACATATATATTTTACCACCAGAAGTTTCAAGTAGTTAATGGATCATCACTTTTGCGTTTGTCATGGAAGGTCTATTTTTCTTTTTCTTTTCTATATTTAAAATTTTTCTTATTTTTAAAGTCAAAGGAAATGAAATAAGCAAAAAGAAAAAGACCACGGACGAAGTAGTTGTAATTAAAAATTCTAAAACCCTAACAACACTCAAAATAAAAGCAATAAAATTTCACCGACTAAATATTTTTCAAATCAAAATTCTCACTTTATTTAATAACTATAAAACACAATGAAACTTAAAAGAATCAAACTTTTTTAAACTTATTTTTTGCTTCTCGATATACCATAAATGTTGAAAAAGCAATAAAATTTCACCAACTAAATATTTTTCAAATCAAAATTCTCACTTTACTTAATAACTATAAAACACAATGAAGCTTAAAAGAGTCAAACTTTTAACTTTTTTTCTGCTTCTCGATATACCATAAACATAAACAGATTTAGAAGGAGTCTAAAATCAGGGTAAAGTAAAAAAGGTGGTTTTTTACATATATTTAGGAGTCTTAACTTTTTATATATTTTAAGAGTCATATACTTTTAAAATTTTGGTACTTCTTAAATTTTTTGATTCTAAAGCTTTCATATTTATTTTAAATTTTCCAATCTTCTTAAAATTAAATTTAGCTGATTTAGAGTTCTTAAATCAATGAAAAAGTATTTAATTGTCATAATTTGATGACTTCTATTAAGGAAAAGTCTTATCATAAATATATTTAATTAATTTTTAACTCTTAAATATTAGTAGAATAGTGAAAAAATGATTTTGTCTAAAGCAAAAACTTTTAATGAAGGGCAAAAAGTTCAAACAACATTTCTAAAGCCCTTCACACATTTAATATAATATAAAATATAGATAAAAGATGACACAATTTCAGTTTTTAATAATTTTTATTTCTAGAACTCTTATCTTGACGGAAGAATTTATGTCATTACAATTATTATTATTTTTCTTGGTAAATTTTTTATTTTTTGTTTTGTCTTATCAAAGTTCATATGTACTAAGTTAAACTGGTTGTTCTTTATTGAACCTGGAATGTTTCTCACAAATTCTCTTTGAGAAAAGAAATAAAGTCACCTCTCAACTTGTTCGATTTTTTCAAAAAAAAAAACTTAAACTTTGCGAGCTATCTACTACCCTACAAAAGTTATATAGACTATTATAAATAGGTCATTTTGATTAATTTTGAGCATATGTTTACATTCACGCAAATAAGGTGCGTGAATCTGTAAATTTTAGTGCAATTCCCAATTAAAAATTATCACGTGTAATTTATTTTTTTTATTATTTAAAAAACCCATCTTTCTCTTTGAAAATCCCATCATATCCAATTTCCTCCATTAAAATAGCCATGAAGCTTTAAAAAAAACTGCTCTTCTCAATAAAATCAACTTTATAATGCTTGTCGATCAATATGTTGAGAATTACGTTTACAAATCACTACCAATGTATTTTTTTCACAAAATTCACAAATGCATGAACGAAAAATACATGATTTAAGATAGAAAGAAAATATAGAGTATTTATTTAATGAGTAGGTCGGATTAGAGATGGAAATCAAATTTAGCAGACTCTCCAAAGGTTTGTTGTAACTACAACTTTTCAACAAAAATTCAAAACTAAAATTAGATGAATAATTAAATTTGAACCAAAAATCTGAGCCTAAAGTCTTATAATCGAACAACGATCGACGACCTCAATTAAACTCCAAATTCAAATCTCAACCTATATCACTTGGTCAGCTGAAATAATTGTTCTCGTAGTTACTTTAGCCACCAATTTTTTTCGTAGCAAGAAGCGGCGTAACTAAAAGTTAACTACAGACTTTTCATGGTCTATGACTAAGGAAAAATACTTATAGCTAAGAATTTTTTTTTGCGTCGTAGCTGTTACGGTAAAAAGTTCTTGCTACGAAATTACACTTATGACAAATAATTTTATTCTTTTACCCCGATAAATAAAATTTATAGCTATCTTCATACTATAGACACAAGGTGCATTTGTAGCAACATTGTTTGCCATGCAAATTCAAAATTTGTGGCTATTTCTATAGTTTAATCCCGTAGTAATATGTGTATTTAGCTACAAAATAAAAAGAGAAAAGACATCTTTTCCCCCCTAAACTTGTTCTCCCAACTCACTTTAGCACTTAAACTTAACTTACGTTTATTTACCCCCCTTAACATCTTTAAAGTGAATTATTTTAACCCCTTAACAACCCGCGTGTAAACAAGTATTGTTGGGTGCATAAAAACTCATTTTTGTATTTTTAATTTCTTTTCTCTTTCTTTTAAATACCTGTTTGAACCCCCCTAACGGTTATATTCAATTTTTCTACAAAAAACCCTAATTTATCCTCCTTCTTCTTCATCTTTAATCCAAAATTTCTTCAATTCATGAAAGTGATACAAAAAATAAAATTGTTTTCTCTTTATTTGTATTAAGCCGCATAAATTTGAGATTAAAAAAACATAAAATCAAATTGATTTTAGCTTCTTCTCTTTTCGTACTAAGGTATAATCTCATTCATTACTTTGTCTATGTTTTATTAGGAATTACTTTCGTAGTGAATTTCTGAATTACTTTGTTTATCGTCTCCTTTAATTTTGTTTCTAAATTTTATCTTATTTGTTGAAATGAATTTCTTGTAGCACACAATAATGAAGTTAGTTAACTTGAGCAAACTATGTATGGAGGAAAATGATTCTGCTTTGAAGCAAGTTATTCATTGTAATCACGTAATTTTATTGCATTTGAAGACATCTTGGACTTCAAGTAATCCCGGTAGAAGATATTGGGCATGTCATTATTATGGAGTAAATATCAAATTTTGCATTTTCTCTTGTTATTTCGATAGAATTGATTAAGAGAAATGAGGTTAATTCATTCTTTATTTGTCACTATTGAAGGGTCCAAGATCTTGCAACTTTTGGCGTTGGAGGAATTCAGAAGACATTGATCCGAGGTTCAAATATATGATTCCTAAGCTAATTGAAAAACAAGGTGAGCTTGAGAATGTAGTTGAATCTTGTCCTTTCAATGAAGTTGAGAAATTAATTACATTGAGCAAATCAATCAAGGAAGGTTCAGAAGAAGTTGACAAGCCTAAAGAATCCAAACATGATGATAATGAGATTAATATGAAATTGGAGAAATTGGAAGAAGAGATTCGAAAGATTAAGGAGAAAGAAAAGAATTGGAGACGAATAGCTGAAGGAAGGACTAGAGACAATACTCACTTCTTTGTTGTGTTTTTTTTGTATATTAGTAATAGCTTTAAGCTATTTGGTTGCGATGCTCTATATGAAAAATGGTTCAATGAGGTTACCTTAGCAATAGGTTGTTGTTATATGATGTGTTGAAAATTATTGTGTTGAGTAGTACAACTTCTTTTGTATTTGGATTTTCTTATATATATAAAGAAGAGAAAGGTTGTTAGATGAAGTGAATCATGGTTGTTTATCTTTTATAATGGTGCAACGTATACTTCTTTTGTGTTTGTTTGAGTATTTATTGTTAAATTGATTGCATTTGAATCATTTAGTAGTCAAAAAATAAGTGCAGGCAACAAATTACAATTTGAAGTTGCAAAATGTCAAAATACTGCAGGCATAACACAATAGAAATGCAGTCACAACTGCTGATATTCCAATAGAAACATTAGCCAAAAAGATGCAGTCACAACTGCTAATATTTTAACAGAAACATTAGCTAAAAAAATGCAGTCACAGCTGCTGATATTTCAATAGAAACATTAGCCAAAAATACAGCCACTACTGCATCATTGTTTTCAAAACATGTCAGATTAGTGCAGCCACAGCTGCATAGTTGAAGTCACCACAATTGAACTACTAGCTAAGTTAAAATCACTACTTTTTCATTACACACCGTCAATACACAAAGAGAAAAAATAATCAGGCTTCTACTGGAAAGTTGTTGAACTTGTTTGGCTTAGATGATTCAGTTCAACAACATTTGACCTTGTCCTCATTCTTTTCTGTGCTCTTATGTCTTCAAGTCCTTGTTAGGTCATAGCTTTCTTTCCTTTCTATTTCACACCTGAGGTTTATTTGTGATGTCCAAGATTTCCAGTCACTATGAAGGAGTTCATAGGTATTCCAGGCTGACAAAAATAAAAGAGAACAAATTTAACTAAAGACTTGAAAAAGGTTTACTTTAAACTAGACAAATATAATCAAGAAATTTTAACTTACATTGAGGATTTTAAAACCACTCTCTGTATGAAGCACCCCCATTCCAACCATCTTAGGTCTTTTATAAGCTCTCCCTCTACCTTTGCTAGAACTAGTGACACCATCTTCTCTTGATGTACCAGCACAACCAACACTACCAGTTTCTCTACCTCTACTAGCTCCACCAACAACTGCAGCACCAACTCCTCTACCTCTACTAGATCCACCAACAACTGCAACACCAGCTCCTCTACCTCTACCATCTCCACCAACAACTGTAGCACCAGCTCCTCTACCTTTACCAGCTCCACCAACAACTGCAGCACCAGCTCTTCTACCTCTACCAGCTCCACCAACAACTGCAGCATCAGCTCTTCTACCTCTACCAATAGCACAAGTTGTAGTTTCTTTTCCTCTATCAACACCCATAGTAGCAGCAGTTGTTGTAGGTGATCCTCTTCCTCTACTATTAGCTGCTACTACTGCTGCAGTAGCCTACAACACATAAGCAAAAATATAATGAGAGTAAAAAATGAAAGAAAATAAAAGAGAATTAAAATACTAGTAAATTATAAGTCAAATATTACCTTTGTAGATACTTTTTGTATTCCTCTTCTTCTACTTGTGCTTGGTGCTGCAAAAGAAGAACCCACACTAGTTCTAGTGGAACTTGAATTCAATAGGCAACTCCTTTTATTATGAACCTTGTTGTGACATGTGTTGCAGGTCATCTCAACACCCTTCTTTGACAACTTTCCAGTCATGTTTTCATTCTGCTCTTTTTTTTAGATTTACTGGGTCTTCCTGGAAGCTTTCTTATTGTGGGTGGTATAATAGAAAGATTAGTTGACTTGGGCCACATTTTCATACCAGTAACAGGCTGAATGAAGTAACTGTAAGTTTTGAGGTAAGTTTTCTTAGTATACTAATATGCAACATAGTTAATGGTTTCTATCCTTCTAAAGTGTAGTGCAGCTATAGCATGACAATAAGGTATACCTTTTAACATCCAAGAACTACAAGTACAAGTATTATCCCTCAAATTTACTATAAAAGTATTTCTCCATCTATCCTTAACTTCAAAACAAAATTCACCATTCCACTCAAGAGTATACTTCATTAATTTTGATATGTTATCTTGCAATACTTTTAGTGTCATAGGAGAAATACCAGTTATCCATGTTTTAGAAAACTGTCTCAACTGTCCTTTTCTTCTCATCACCTTAACCCTTATTTCCTCAAGCATTGATATGATAGTCTTGTATCTTGCCCCTAGTATCCATGAGTTGAAGCTTTCTTCCATGTTGTTGTCAACGCTATCACAACAATTGTGATATTTGAAGTAAACCTTAGACCATCTTTCTATGTTGTACCACAAAAGATCTTCACAAATTTTATCTCCTAACATCTCTATATGATCCAAATTTCTTCTCAATTCTTGCTCATATGTAGATTAAGCACACTTCAAAAATAGTTTTTTCTTTCAATACCTCTCCAATCCTTAGACCAGTTAGCTAGAACATGTCTAGTACAATTCTATGTTTTGTATTTGGCAATAAATCTGAAATTGCACTGTCAAGACCCTTGAACAAAATAAAATATATCAGTTGACATAAGTATAAAACAAGTGCAAAATAAAAAATTCAGAAAATAAATAAGATAAAATAAATGAGGTTAGCTTCTGCATATCAGTAATAGTAGTCACTTCAGACCCGTCTCCCAGCTCAAGATCATTCTTCACAAGTCTAACAAACCATCTCCAAGTGAATTTGTTTTCAACTTCAACCATTGCCCAGGCTAGTGGTAGCATCTGGTTTTTCCCATCCTTACAAACATCCACAAGTAATCGACCCTTACAAATATCTTTCAAAAAAACAATCATCAAACCTAATACATATCCTGGCACCATCTTTGAATGCTCTCTTCAAAGCATCAAAACATATATAAAATGATTGGAACTGTTTTCTTCCACCTTCAAAAGTTTCTTCACTAAGCCTCACTATACATGTGCTACCTGGATTTGTCTTTAAAAGCCCATCCCTATAATCCAAAATTCTTTTGAACTCCTCTACATGACCATCCATAATTTGTTGCAACACAATGTTTCTAGCTTTTCTTGCGACAGTCCTCCCTATATACACCTCCAAATTATTTTTTAGTAACTCTTGAAACTAACAAACTCTAATTCCAGATTCTGATGTGATTCTGTCCCTGTACCTTTCTGCTAAGTACTTAGAATTCACCAATTTGTTCTTTGTTGTGGCATTACACTTGTGGACTGGAATGTACTTCTTAACTTGAAAATCTGTAGTCCTAGAATCAGTGGTTGCAAACAACAACGATGGACAACCATCTACATATTTTACTCTCACCCTTTTTGGTTCATTCATAAACTTATCTAGCTCTACATGTTCTTGAACAACATATCTAGTAAGAGCTTTTCTAAACTCTCCAACATTTGCAAAACAAAATCCGACTCCCAAACTATTAATTTACAAGTAGGATTAAATAAAATCCTATTATAATTTCTTTTTGTTCTCCTTGTTTTTCCTTCTCTTCTAGCAGGTTGTTCAACCTCAGCATCCCCATAATTATCCTTATTAGAATCTATTTCAAAACTTACCTCATCATCTAAATCAATATATGGCTCATCTCCAGCTATATTTCTCTCTAGACTATTTTTCTTCTTGGATAAAATCTCATCATATCCCACGTCAACTCCCTTTTTACCTAAACTAACACCTTTTGCTCTAAGCTCTTGTTTTTTTTCTCTTTTGGGTTTCATCAGATCTCTTCTTTTTGGCAGCCCTCTTTTGCTCCCTCAGAATCCTTACCTCCTCATGAACATCACTACCATACTCATCATCTTCACCTTCATTAAAGAAATCACAATAATCTATTTTTTCACTAACATCAGTTTCACTTTCTCAATCTGATGGAATGACTGGGACATATGCTGCAGTAACAAAAGCAGTGTCACCTAAATTCTGATTAATACTAGCAAAAACACCACCTTAATCCTCACTAGTAGCAGAAACACCATTTACACCACCCACATCATCACTCCTAGCACTACCACCACCACTACCTAAGTCCTCACCCCTAGCAGCAACACTATCAGCACTAAAGTCCCCACCAGCAACAAAAAAATCCTTGCCATAACCAGCTAAGTTCTCACCCTTAGCAGCAGCACCACCATTACCTAAGTCCCCACCAATAGTAGAAAAACCATCACCACCTAAGTCTTCACCTCTAGCAGCAACACTAACATCACTAAATTCCCCACCACTAGCAAAGAAATACTACCACCACCGCCTAAGTTCTCACCCCTAGCAGCAGCAACACCATAACCCAAGTCCCTACCAATAGTAGAAACACCATCACCACCTAAGTCCTCACCTCTAGCAGCAACACCAACATCACCAAAGTCCCCACCACTAGCAAAAAAATCACTACCACCGCCACTTAAGTTCTCACCCCTAGCAGCAACACCACTATCACCTAAGTCCCCACCAATAGCAGAAACACCACCACCACAACCACCTAAGTCCTTACCAATAAAAGAAACATCATTACCACCACCTAGGTCTTCACTCCTAACAGTACCATCACCACTCAAGTTTTCAGTAAAAGTAAGTCCATGAGGTATTGCAGTTTCTACAAAGTTCTCTTCAAACCCTAAATTATCACAGTCTCCCAAGTCTTCACTTAACTCTTTATCAAAAGTAGGACAAGTTTCTCCTCCCACATGGGGTCATATTCAATAGATGGGACCACATCAGCCTCATCAAGTAAATGTGTCAAATATAACTCAACAACATCTTTATTTTTAAGTTGAGGTAAAATACCCAAAATGTCCCTATCATATGTTACTATTACTAATTTTTTTTCTTTTGGGAGGTCTGAGATAAATAATACACGAGGAACAATTATACCCAATTTCCTTCACGATATCAATGAATTCAAAGTAAGAAAGTCTACCTACATCCACATCGAAACAGTTAGTAACAGTACCTCCATGATACTTAATACGGGGTTTTTGTTGTAATTTGCCACCATGGTGAAGCCTTAATGTAACATACACAAAATCCATGGTTAATCTGAAGCAAAATAAAAAAAATACAAGCTTAGAATTTATTCATGGAAAAACCCTAATATCAAAGTAAAACAACCCTAATAATCACCTAAGTTGTCAAATTTCGTCACGGAGCAACACAAAAATCATAAAGAAACCACAGAAATAACCTAATTTGAAGTGAAATCGAGTTAAATAGAGAGGTTTTAGAGAGAGAGAGAAGTGAAATGGGTTATTATTTAGGTTTTAGGGTATTTGATAAGAGTGGGTTGGGTTATAAACGAGAATAGGTCGGGTTATAACATCAACCAATCAAAGGGCGCGTGCTTAACAACACCCAACCTTGACTTGGGTTAGGCTGTTAAGAGGTTGAAATAATTCACTTTAAAGATGTTAAGGGGGTAAATAAACGAAAGCTAAGTTTAAGTGCTAAAGTGAGTTGGGAGGACAAGTTCAGGGGGAAAAGATGTCTTTTCTCAAATAAAAAAAATTCATAGTTGTAAACTAAAATATTTGCCACAAAAAATAAATTATAGCTATCTTTTTAAAAGCCAAGCTTAGCTACGAATTCAAATTTTCATAGCTATAATGAGATAATAATTGAAGCTAATTTTTAAAAATTATATTACAATTTGGCAATAAGAAATTTGATTTATTAGTAATGACGATAAATTCATGGCTTTTAACACATATTTTAAAAAATTTCAAATATTCAAGCACATTACTGAAAATTAGAAGGCATAATGCATAAATATGACCTTAAACTTGACACCAAATTATAACTTTGACCTTAAACTTTGATAGTACACAAATATGACCTTTAACTATTCAAAACTGCACAAATATTATCTCTAATCCTATGTGGCAAAATGCGTGTTGTACACGCAAAACTGGACGCGTCGGCCTAAGTTCCAATAGTAAAAAAAGGATAAAATGACTATTATGCCCTTACTAATTTCTTTTTATATATTTAAATGACTTTTCACTATTATTTTTTCATTATTATCTGCTCAAAGATGAAACTATACTAATAATAAATAAAAAAATTATAGTTTTAATAAAATGTTATTAAATTAATGTTATTAAATTAACGTTATTAAAATTTATTAAATTAATGTTATTAAAACGTTATTAAATTAACGTTACTAAAACGTTATTAATACGTTATTAATAAAACTTTATTAAGGCCAGTAGTAGTAGTTTATTAAATAACATTATTAAAACATTATTAATAAAAGGTTGTTAAGGGCAGTAGTAGTAGTATATTAAATTAATGTTATTAAAATATTATTATATTAATGTTATTAAAACGTTATTAAGAAAACATTATTAAGGGCAGTAGTAGTAGTATATTAAATTAACGTTATTAAGATGAAATTTTTTATTAAAATATTGTTATTTATAATAATAATAATAATAATAATAATAATAATAATAATAATTAGTCATCATAGTAGTAGTGGTATATTGATAGAAGCAACAGTAGTACGTAATATGTAGAAATAGTAGTAGTAGAATAATAATAATAATAATAATAATAATAATAATAATAATAATAATAATAATAATAATAATAATAGTGTTTATTGAAGGCCTATATGGCTTCGTTTGACCGCAAATGGGTATCCACCATATTACCTCAATCCATGGGTTTTAACACAATCCCCCTCGACGATTCAAGGATCATTTTTCTTGTCAAACCCTTCGTCATAGGATCCGCCAAATTTCTTTCAGATCTTACATATTCTAAGAAAATAACACCATTTTCAACAACTATTTAACTGCACCATATCTGATGCGAATATGTCTTTTTTTACCATTGTATACACTATTTTTAGCAATCTCAATTGCTGCCTATGAGTCACAATGTAAAGAGACTGGTGACACTTGTCTTCCCCATAAAGGCACATCTGTCAAAAGATTTCTTAGTCACTCAACTTCTTGCCCTGCCAACTCGAGAGCAATGAATTCAGATTTCATGGTAGAACGTGCTATTCAAGTCTGCTTTGAAGACTTCCATGAAATAACACATGCACCCAAAGTAAACACATAGTCACTGGTAGAACACATAGTCACTGGTAGAGCTAACTTCATCATTGTTAGTCACCCAGTTTGCATCACAAACCTTCTAAAACGACAGGAAATTTATTAAAATGCAAGCACCAATCCATAGTACCTCTTTTCAAAACATTGCATCTATTGAACTAATTGCTTCATCATAAGTTTTAGGGCCTTCTTCTATTAAGTAGATAGACACTAATTCCTCATTTAAAGTATCAATATCAAAACCCTCAGTTAAGAAGGTGGTGATAAAATCAGAACCAAAACTAGTCTCAATTCTACGTCTTTTACTCCTTCTAAGTTCATTTTCATGCTCATTAGCATTAACATCAGAAGCAGGCATAACATGAGTGATAACAGACATAGATACAGAAGTATTATTTTGCACATCACTAGGTACATCATTTTTCAATAGAAAAACATGCTCAAAAAAATTTGCATCTCTAGATTCACAAATAGAATAATTATTTAATGACATAAATCTATATGCAACACTATTTTGAGAATAACCAATAAAGACAGTTTCAAAAGTCTTAGAGACTACATTTACCCGTCTAAAATCAGGTATACCATCCTTATCCAAACATCCCCACACTTTCAAAAATTTCAAGTTAGGAGAAAATCCTTTCCACAATTCATATGAGGTCCTGTATTACTTTTTATGAGGGACTCTATTAAGAATATAACATGCAGATAAGACAGCTTTCCCCCACATATAGTCAGGTAGACCCAAGCTTAAAAGCATAGAATTCATCATTTTCTTAAGTGTTCTATTCTTTCGTTCGGCTGCACCATTTTGTTGGGTAGTATAGGGAGAACTAAACTCATGGATGATATAATTTCTCTCACAAAAATCTTCTAGAGTTTTAGTACTATATTCACCGCCCCTATGAGATCTAAATCTTTTGATTTTCCTGTCTAATTGATTTTCTACTTCTGTTTTGAATTTTAAAAACATGCTTTCAGCCTCATATTTAGACTTAAGAAGGTATATCTTAGTGTACCTAGAATAGTCATCAACAAAAGTAATATAATACTTCTTTCCACCTTTACTAATTGTTCTTAAAATCTGTTAAGTCTGAACGTACTAGTTCAAGCAATTCGGTCTTTCTACTAGTAATATATTTAAAAGGTTTCTTGACATACTTTACTTCTACACACACATGATATTTAGAAATATCATCAATATTTACTGTAGGAATTAATCCCATTTTTCTAAGTCTTTTAATAGAAGCAATATTAACATGACCTAGTCTACCATGCCATAAATTAATAGAGTCAGTAATATAAGTAGAATTAGGAATATTAACAATCTCTTGATCAATGTTCAGTACAAATAAGCCCCCACTAAGGTATCCCTTCCCAACAAAGTTTTCTCTACAAGAAATAATTATTTTATCAGCTTCAAAAATAAGTTTAAGGCCAACTTTGTTGAGAAGTGCTCCAGAAACTAAGTTTTTATGGAGCGAGAGAACATATAGAACATTGTTCAAGGATAATATTTTTTCAGAAGTTAATTTAAGTAAAAAATTTCCTATACCCAAAACTCCAGCAGTAGTGGAGTTACCCATGTAGACACACTCTCCATCGGTGGATTCCTCAAAGTCATGGAATAACTCTTCATTGGCGCAGAAATGCCTTGAAGCCCCTGTGTCCAACACCCACTCAGTCTTGTTAGACACCAAGTTCGTCTCGACGACTACTACAACAATCACTTCATCACCCTCAGCAAGATGAACTTGGACATTATTTTGTTTCCCCTATTTTGAGTTTTGCAAACTATCCCATATTTTTTTTAGTAGATTTGTAAGTAACAAGTAAATAAAAAAAATATTAATTATATGACTTAATAAATACCCTCTAGCATTTATGTTATCTTTTTTAATCTTCCTTTTACCAAATTCATCAACAATCATAACAATATTAGAACCATCATTAAATAAAACAAAATCAACTTCTAATTGTTCTAAGAAAATAAAAAGGTTTTGTGACCAACTTTTAAAATTATTCTCGTCTAATGGCTCAATTTTTGATAAATCAAGAAAAGTTTTGTTCAAAAGATAGTCATTTATCAATATTGTATGTAAGAAAATCGCTTTCAAATTGTTGAAAAAAATGCTACAATATTGATGTTCGAACTAAAATTATTAATAGTTAGAGAATAGTCACAAATACTGTGTCGTGGCAAGACACTGCCTTGAAAGCGATTTCGGCCCAACTCTTGTGCAAATCCTTCTAGACGGTCGCTCTCCAAGGTTCCAAAGCTACTTCCAAACACGTGCACTCGTGGCTGAAAGTTTGGAGGTTGTCCAAACTAATTGCCCAAAATAATTCAAGAAGAGGAAATGAGGAAGATTCTTTTTCTTTTCCTTTTTATTTGTTGTCTGTTTTCTTTTCTCCGTAGGAGCTCTTTATATAGGATTTGAAAGTGACAAAGACAGGTGAACTTTGAAGGAATTAATGGTCAGTATTAATGGCATTAAAAAACCATTACTACATGTTATTGAATTTATGTTTTGAAGGAGATATTTCACTTTCTTGATTACGTACAAGTGTTCATCTCCTCTGAAACGTATGTTTTATTTATTTTTTCCTTTATTCATTGCATTATACAAATATTTTTAGGAGCATTAACTCCACACCAATAACTCTATAACTATTTCTAAAATTATGTATTTTGCATATAATATCATATAATGGATATTAAAAATAATAAGTTGTGAAAAAATCAATATTACTATATATAATAAGATGGAGTTAACATGCTGGAGCAGTAGGTCAATATGTCTGTTTGTGTTGCTTGCTTCAACTGCTTCAATAGTGATTTTATTATATCATTCATAATTAATTAATTACTATACGCCATTTACGTATTAAAAAATTAATAATATTTAATAAAAAAATAAAATTAACATTTATGGCATGTCTGCTTCAGCTGCTTCAATCGTAATTTTACTATATCATCTCTAATTAATTATTATATGTCATCTAAGTATTATAAATTAATAATATTTAGTAAAAATGGTAAAATAGTCACAAAATAATAAATTAACTCTTGATGTTTTAAATTAACTTGACATGTTTCATGAGGCCCGCTTAATTTTTTTTTAACAAGTATTTTTTATAGTAATTTTGTTATATCACTTCTAATTAGGGGTGTTCATGATTTGGTTAAAAATCAAACCGAACCGCGAACCAAATCAAATCGATTAAAAAACCCGACATTTGGTTAGGTTTGGTTTTAAATTTTTAAAACCGATACTTATATGGTTTGGTTTTGATTTTATTCTAAAATAACTGACAAAATAATCAAACCGAACCGATATAAATTTTATATATATATATATATATACACACAACACATATGCATATATAAATTATTTATATATTATTCATAAATAAAATATAAATATTTTTTAAACATTATAAATTTTAATCATGAATTTGACTTTAGCCGTAGCACTTTTAGTCATATGTCTCCATCTAGTTGATGGTATGTTATGAGATTCTATATGATTTTCGCACTTTGAATGACAAATGATACTAATTGTGAAAATTATCTTGGTGTTTATGGGATTTTATAGGTAAGTTTCATTAGACTATAGATAATCACTAGTTTTGAACTTTCTTTTTGGTCCCTATTGAGCAAAAAATTTATGTGTTTACCTTTTGTGTGGTTTATCATATCATTCTCTTATATGTAGTTTCTAAATATTTTTGTAGAAGCGTTCATATGGTGTTGTTTGTGGCTTTGCCTAAGTAAAACACTAAATTGACATCTTAGCTTCAAAGTTGAGTAACAACGCTCAATTGACATCTCATATGTTAGATTAGATTTTTTTAAGAAAAAATTTCAACTTTTATCATTAACTAAAGTTATAAATCGAAAACAACGGACCGGACCGAACTATACCGATGGTTATTTTTTGGGTTGGTTTGGTTTGGTTTTAAAAATTTAAAAACCGACTAAGTTGGTTTGGTTATGGTTTTAACCTATAACCGACCCAAACTGACCCATGAACACCCCTACTTCTAATTAGTTATTATAAGTCATTTAAGACATGTCTACTTCACAACTTCAATCATGATTTTACTATATCACCCCTAATTAATTATTATGATCATTTAATGATTGTGCCACTTAAATTGGAATAGAAGAAAAAGTATTTATAAATCACAATAATTAAAAACTTAAATTATTAAAAAAAATATAACTGACTATCAAAGCCACAAAAAACTAAACAAGGAGAGTAACATATATTATTTGAAAATTACATAAAAAGTATTATAAATTACAATAGTTATCAACTTAAAATATCTAAAAAAAAAAAAATTGTTATATATTTAAATAAAATACATAAAAATACTATAAATCACAATCTAACAACTTAATAAATTTAAAGGTTAGCACGCATGTTGTGGCACAACTTCATTGGTCCTTTCTCTTGCCTCCATTTTTTTTGTCCATTTTAATTTATTTGTCTTATATTTTCCAATCTGTTATATATTTCACAAAAATACGTAAAAAAAAATATTATGAATCACAATAATTAAAAATTTTAAAAAAATTAAAAGATATAAAATATTTGGATGAATCTCGAAATTATATGAGTGTCACTTAAATTGAAATAGAATAAAAAGTATTGTAAATCATAATAACTAAAAACTTAAATTATTTTAAATATATAATTGACTATCAATGCCACAAAACTTTGAATAATTTATTTTAGACGTAACATTTGTTTTAAATAATTTATTGTTCCTAAAAAGGAAAAAAATATTATTGCCTCAAACACATGACAAATATTATATTTTTTCTATAAAATTTATTGCAACAGTAAAATTATGGATATATCATTTCATTATGACAAATAATTATAACTATCAAACTCGAAACTGTCACAAATTATTATAACTTGAAATAAAATATTAATTTGGCTATAACAGTTTTCTTCAAATAAATTTTTCTTCTAATTAAAAAGGGTCGCTATTGTAATGGTGCATTAAACGCGCAACAAAAACTTGCCATTAGCTATAAAATTTTAGCGCATCAATAAACTTATAGCTATTCAGATAACTATTGCCATAAATTATTATAACTTGAAGCCAAAACATCTGTTTAGCTATAAAATTTTGCTTCAAGTAATTTAGTGTGACTAAAATAAATTACTAGTGCTACCATAACAACAAATGCATGGCAAAACCTTGCAATCAGCTACAATATTTTACTCTAGCAATTGACTTGTAGCTATTTGGGTAATTTTTGCCATAAATTATTATAACGCAAAGTAAAAATATCTATTTAGCTATAATATTTTGCTTTAATTAATTTATTGTGGCTAAAAGAATTGTTATTGCTACGATAACATTAAATGCATGGCAAAAACATACAATTAGCTATAAAGTTTTTCGTAGCAATAAAGTTATAGCTATTTGGATAATTATTGCCATGATAGTTAGTAGCTATAGCAAAAAATGAAGAAATAGCTTTATCAGTTTATTTTTGTAGCTAACAAATCTTGTGAAATTGTAAATAGCCACAAAATTTCTATTTGTGTGTCTGTTATTAGGTATTAGCCATGATTTTCAACTATGTTGCTGAGAATTCATAGCTATTGATACATAATGTTGTACTGCGGTCTTAATAAAAAAAGGGGCAAAAATGGAAATATGCAAAAAAAAGACACCAGCAATACACTAAAAATTTGACATGTATAGCAACTTTACTTCACCAAAGAAGTGAAATATCTAAAAACTCCTTGTGAGGACTATCAAAAATTGTGATTCTCCCTTATATTTAAATTTTAAGGGGCCGTTGGGTTTGCGGGACTAGAGTCAATAATCCCGGGATAAAATAATAATTCCAGGATAAAAATGTAACTCACTCGTTTGGTTGTAAATATTTGGGATAACTTATCCTGGGACTAATAATTAGTCCCGGGATAAGTTATCCACCCGATAACAATCCCAAGACTATTTTTCTTTGGTATAAAATTATACAAGGACAAAAATACCCTCATTTTCATATCTCTCTCTCTCTCTCTCTCACACACACACACACACACACATATATATTTTATATATATTCATAAATAATAAATTATGTTTAATTAACGTATAATATATTCATAAATAAATTATATATATAATAATAATTAATGTAAACTGGTAAACTGTATAATAATTATGTTTTGAATGTATAATATATATTATGAATAGTATAATATATTATGAACATAAATATATATTATGAATAACGTATAATATATTCATAAATATATATAAATTAGATATTCATAAATTATATTTAATTAACGTATAATATATTCGTTAATTATGAATATAATATATTACGTAATATATAACATAATTACATAATATTTAACGTATAATATTATGAATATATATACGTTAATTATGTTTAATTATATATATATTTTGTTAATATATTTAATTATAATATATTATGTTAAATTATGTTAATTATGTTTCATTATATATAATTTAATTATATATAACATAATATATAACGTAATATATTCTCACACACACATAAATTATGTTTAATTAACGTATAATATATTCATAAATAAATAAATTTTGAACAATTTACCGTTCAAAATGGGTGTAAAATATATGAATTATGTTTATTTATATATTTTAATTTCTCTAAAAAATAATAAAAAATTTTAACAATGAATATTTAAAGTTTAAAAATAAATATATATATATATATATATATATATATATATATAAATAAAGTTAAATAAGATGGAGGGTATTTTGGTAATCAATCAATTTATTCCTAGAAATTATACCATGCATACTACTTTGACTACAACAAATCAAACACCCAATAAAAAATAATCCCAGCATAACTAATCCCAGTATAACTTATCCCATCATAACTTATCCCAACATAACTAATCCCGATATAACTTGTTTTCAAACCAAATGACCCCTAAGTATATAATTCAGAATGTTGGTACTTGTCATGTTCCTCCTTATAGAATGCAAGGTCTTCTGCTATCACCCTTCCTTTTCGGTTACATATGTGATGTCGAATTCAAACAAAAGCAGTAACGATATTGTGGTCCTTTTCGTTACCGCGTTATGTTAAGGATTTCGAGGCTGATTGGTTGCCTATCTAGGTGAGTATCAAACATGATCTCTTTCTAACGCTTGTGAAAGTATTCCTTCCAAATAGGATGTTTCGAGGCCCAATCATTGGCCAACTCCACAACAAGGAATGCAAATCTTTTAAAATTGTTGAATGTTTTAGTTAACTTAAATTAGCCAGTCATAAGGACTGTAGTCTCAGCCAACAATATATAAGAGATGAGCATACCATAAGAACTTGAAAGTACTCCCCTTTAAGATATGAACTACAAGTACAGATTACAAACTAAAATTTCTTATTGATTAGTTCTCACAAACTATCAGTACTTCCTGTCAATATGTCCGCAAATATAATTTAATTAAGACTTGCGGAATGCCACATGACTGTTCTTTTTAACCTCTTTATATGTGAACCTAGGATTAGTAAGTCTAATAAGTTCTTCAATACTTTGTAGCTTGGTATATTTGGCCTAAGAAAGAAAGGCCATGCATAATTGCATTGATTAGTTGCAAAAGACTACAACCAAGTTCCAGTAAGTGCCTTGTTAATACTATTTTTCCAATGATTATAGTAAGCAACTGTTTGAATTATTTTCACAGTGGCTACAAACTCGAGAATGCGATACAATATTCCAGTTTTGCTTATTGTTATTTGTCTTTACCCATTTTATGAAACTAATTCTAGGACTATATGCTCAGCCAAGGTCTTTTGGAAACAACTTCTCTACCTACCTGAGGTAAGGGAAAAGTCTGTCTAATACACAGACGCTCCCCAGATCCTACTTGTGGGATTACACTAGGTTTGTCGTTGTTGTTGCTGCCCATCCATGTTGGCAAACTCCAGCCATCAGCTAGTTTAAGTCTCTTTAATTAACTACTATTTTGTTCTAACTTTTCACTCCATATTCTTTATAATTAACTTGAACGACTAGCGGCACGCAAATATTGGAATGAAGTTGGCATGATCAATGAAATTGAAAAAATCATTAACTGCAACGATCAAGATCGGCTAACCAATGTAGGAAAAATGGAAAATATCCAGACTCAACAGATCAACAACATAATGAATGGGAAGTTAGTTGCCTTTCCTTTCTATCCCTGGACATTTGGTTGACCTAAAATCACAACTACCACGACAATACAAATGATGATATTCTCATGTCTTTACCCAATGGAAGAGCCTTGGAATATATCCAGTAATCGAGCTAATGAATGAAAAGACCAATAAGTTTGATGAATATCAAAGGACGTGAGAATGTGAAATGGAAACCTCTGGAAAATGGCCATAAACTCAATATTGATGGGTATTTTAACTATAAAAATAAACTGGGAGGTGCATGGGGTGTTACTCATGATCATAAGGGTAATTGGATAGCCGGATATAGTTCAAAGATAATGATTAATTCTGCCAAAACTACTAAATTGTTATCCTTTTCATATGGACTTTATTTAGTTGGAAAACTGCAGGTCGGACATATGGAAATTTCTACAGATTCTCTTGAGGTAATTAATGTTCTGCAAAATGAACAAGAAGCTAATACGTATAAATCTTCATAGGAAGCGAACCCCCCAATCAAGCTGCATGAGTACAGAGAATAAAACACGATAGCAAGTCTGACTTGCTAGCAAAACATACAAGGCCTAGTTATGGAAGAATGTTGTTTTTTGGTGGAATGGACAGTTCCCCGTGTGATACACGAACAAAATACGGAATCGAAAACTAAACTACGATACGAATACGAAAACTAAAGATAGATAGAAAAACAATAAGATAGACACAATGCAAGGAATTGAAAGCAAATAAAAGGTGTATCAAACCCTAAACCCTCAATCAATTAAACCGAACAAAGCACCTAAATCTTACTTGGACCTCAAGGGAATCGATTCTTAAGCAACCCACGTTTCTAAACAAAAGATCAACACAAGCGAATCCACGCTTGCCTCACACTCTCACAAGTGTTCAAATTCATAATTCAACATAAAACTACTTACTAAAATGAAAGGAAGTCCTATTTATAGTCTAGGCTAGGTTATTACATTATATGGGCCCAAAAGTGACTCATTTAGGAAACACAAATACATAAAAGCCCATTAGGCACTTGCTTGAGCATATAGGGCGTACATGGGGCACATACCAATGGTGTAGTGGGCTGTTTTGACCCGCTCTAGCGGATCTAGAGCGGGTTGGGCGCACCTCCAAAGCGAATGGGGTGCATCTCCTCTTCTGGGGGCTTTTTAGCTCCGTTTGGTCTTCCATCATCCTCCTAACGTCCCTTGAGTCTCCTTGGTCATCATAATAATCCAATGGATGCCTTTTGATAGCCCTCAAGAAGTCATCAAGTGTCACTTGACCTGTAAGCATCCTCTCTAGCAATCCGAAGGCCATATGGATTGTATCATCCTCTCATTCTTCAAGAAGATTCGTCCTTGAATCTACAACCTTTAAACACAAGAGAAGAAAATACAACCAATATTTCCTAGAGGCACGAGGGTTAGAACATGGGTTAAAATCAAAACATCTATTACAAGGAGACACCCATTTCACATATAACCAAACATCCTTCAAGACAATAAAAGAGAAATCAACGTTTAATGTGCAAAGGAGTTGATTATGATAAGCATCAACCAATTCTCCTAAGTTAGTTCCAATAAAAATGTTACCAAATAAATCATCACATGTTGGAACAACTAAGGGTAGAATCAAGGAATCATTAGGGTGTAGATTACCTTTCCATTCACAAGAAACTATGTTTACACACAAGACATACTTAGCACCAACATGGTTATGGTCACAAACGAAGAAAATGTAATTGCAAGAGTTATGAGCACTTAATGTTCTACCAATAACAAGATCATATGACGGTAAGAAGAAACAACTTAAGCACCTCACATCCCTTTCACTCAAACAACCCTCCAAGAAAGAGCCACACATTTTATGCATATTCAAGTCATTCCAAGAGACATCAACACTATCTAGGTAGGATTTTCAGGAAAATATCTTTGTAACATCATCTACTCTAGGGTAAATGTCATCATGATTCCAAGGAAAGCTAGAAATGAGAGGAGGTAGGTACATACCTTTGGAGCAAAGACTTAAGTTTACTTTCTTGCCTTCTAAACTTGCACCATGTGGACTTATTCTCTCATGAATCAACTTGGAAGTTGGCACAATTCTAGTGCCAAATGTAGTGAATAACAAGGGCTTGGGTTTGTCACTAAGCTCTCCTTCTTGATCCCAAAGCTACTCATTTTCACTATTCATATCCCTCCTCATCATGAGGCTAAGATTCAAGACCTATCATTCTTCGGGCCAAACATCTTCATTGGGAACTTTCATCATCAATCCACAAGGTACATTCAAGTCCCCTTCAACTTCTGCTAATTCCCCTTCACTTCCAAGGTCATTATCCTCTTGAGGGCTTTCCTCACCACCATAATTTTTGGTTACCATATCTCCAACAAAGTAAGGATTACCCTCCACCAATACTATGTTCCTTCGGTTGGGGCATTCACTAAACTTATGACCCCAATCTTGACATTTAAAGCAGGTAATACCTTTAGAATTGGGATTAGAAGATGGATTACCTTTATTTTTTGGTGGATACCTTTGGATTGCCTTATCAACGGGCTTGTTAAAATCCTTGTTCTTATTTCATCCATATGACGTAGAAGAATTATAGCCTTTATTGAAGGACTTCTTGGTATTGTTGTTCCTTTCAACCTCAATGGCCGCTTCAACAAGATCTTCTATTCGATCAAACTTATGGACAACTAGTTGAGAATCAACTTCATAATCTAAACCACCTTTGAACCAAGCCATACAATGATTTGGGGGTTCAACTATCTCAAGTCAAAGGAACAAGTTTTGAAACTCCTCATAATAGTCTTCCACACCTCTACCTCCTTGTCTCAAATTATAGAGCCTTGTTAATTGCTCTTGCTTGAACCTTTCCATAACATACCTCTCTCTCATGAGCGCCTTCAATTCATCCCAATCCGGAAGGTCGGGATTACCATTTCTTTCTCTTTGCACTCTTTTTGTCTCCCACCAAGTAGAAGCATACCCTTCAAGTTGAGAAATTGCGCGGGCGGCAATCTTGTGTCCGGTTAACTCATTGAGTTAGAAGAAACTATTGCATTGTATCTCCCAATCAAGGTAGATAGATGGATCACTAGTTCCTTTAAAGATAGGAAGAGTGATCTTGGTTGAGTTAAGACCCGTGTCTCAACCCATATTACCTCCGTGATCCCATTGATGATCTTCTGGGAACAGTTTCCCAAGTTTTCTCTTCCATGTGGAACCGTACCAAATCATCCTCCTCGTCCTCTATGTTGTAATACCCCGAGAAATTTTTCGTTGAAATTTTGTGAGTAAACGTGTTGGGTTCTATCTTCTAGAATGAATTATAAATTTTCCGTGTGGAATCTCATAGATTATGACCCACCATTGCGTAGAGTATCGACTAATATTTCCAACGATATCTGGATCATCCAAAATGGACACCCAAGCGACGAGTTATGAACATTCCGATCGAACCGTGAATAGTAATGAATAGTAAAACGTGCAGGAAAAAAAAAGTACTGAGGCTTGGCGTATTTTTTCTCCAACTTTAAACGATCATAAATCCTTGTACATAATGATCTGGGTGATTTACTATATATCAACGAAAATATATGCGAGTCCTCTTTCCGATGAAATTGGTTTCATCCGATTTTTCTATCGGAAAAAAAAGTTATGGTCGATCTACTTCAGCCTATCAAAAGTGAATTTTTAGGTCAACTTCAAACGATCATAACTCCTCGTACAAAATGATCTGGGTGAGATATTATATATCAACGGAAAGATATGAGAGTCCTTTTTCTAATGAAATTAGTTTCATCCAATTTGGATATCGGAGTAAAACGTTATGGTTGATCTACTTCAGACTATCAAATCAGTCCACCAAAGGACAGATGCGAGAATTATTTGATTTTTAGGGGCGTTTTGGTCATTCTCCCTCACCCAAAATCTGTCCAAACCCTATATTAAAGCCTATTAGAAGTATTATATATTATATTTCATCAAATTCCCTCAAAAAGAAAACCCTAATCTCCTACATCCAACTTCAAGAACCTCCAAAGTTCACCATTAATTCTGCAAATTTATTCAAGATTCCAAGTTCCTAATTCAAGAACTCCAAGAACCATCATTCAAAGGCACGATTAACATCTCAAAAATGAGTATCGATCTAAAGTTCATCATTCAAGGTATGTGGGGTTTTTCAATAAGAACTCTCTTTCATTCTTGTGCCCAAAAGTAATTTTCCTTACAAAGGCATGATTTTTAATTGATTTTTCTTTTATGAATCTACATGATTTTACATGTTTTGATATGAATTTGAAGTATGAATTTATACCCTATATGATTTTACATGAGATTATGATACTCTTTATGTTTTGAAAGTTGAATTGAATGAGAATGATGACATTTTTGTACATAAAGCTGAATTTTCCAGATTTTAAAGTAAGTTATATATATTTATGATGAAAAGCATGAATCTTGAGAAAATTTAATATGATTTTGATGTATGAGACCTTGAGTCCTAATTGGAATTGTACTTTGAGAAATTATGTGCTATAAGCACAATGAGATTTGAATCTCAAAGCTAATTTTCTTTACCAAGATGTATGATTATAAAGCTGAAATTTTAAGTTTTAAGTGATTATTTTTGTGCTTATGTCATAAAGTATGAAACTTTAGAAGGTTTTATGGGTTTTTGGAACCCTATTTGAGATTATTATTTTGAGAAAATCATATGTTATAAACACCTTGAGTTTAAATAATTTGAGATGTTTTGAATGATTTGACCTTTTGGTCGTGAATGAGTTATTTTGAACTCAACTGTGAAAGAAATTCACGTTTTTATTGATTATGATAAAGGGGTAGAAAATTGGCTCCCGATGAAAATTGTTGAAGTGTTTATTGTGGATTTTCTTTAATGTGAGCCTGAGGCTGATTTAAATTTTTGAGCTAAGTCCGGGAGTAATCTTTAGCACCGAGTGGGAGGTATAAAGTGACCTTACTTCTCTAGAACTACGTGCCCCCGTAGGATGTGAGCCTGAGGCTGATTTATATAGTGATCACTAGTGTTTTTGAATTAATACTGGAAGTCCTACTCCGATGGCAAGGATAGGACGACTCTTCCCAACGTGGGTTGTACGTTGGACTCCATGTAGCTCACATGGTTTATGTCGGTTATAGGATCTCCTAGTGTGTGTGTGTTTCCTTGTGTCTTTGGTGAATGGTGAAGTGATTTGAAAGTGGAATTGTGAAAGTTATTCTTTCGAAAGATTTAAATGATATTTACATTATGAGAATTGATATTCTTGATGAACTGAAAGTGATTGACAAATTATATGATGACTCACATGTGTTATTATACTTATTTCATCCTCTCATGATTATGATGATTTTCTTCGGACTATGTAAGTCTTTCATACATCCTGCATATTTCTTATAAATACTTATGATGATGATGTTTATACAACTGCATACACCCCCATATACTCGGTTCCTTTCCATGGTACTGACCCACATCTTTGGATGTGGGCTGCATTTTCTCGGAATGTAGGTACAAGGTATAGTTGCACCTTCGGATCCAGTCATTTTGTGGTATCTAGTCAGCAGGTGATGAGTCCTTTTGATTCAAAGGCTTGAGTTAGTTATGCAGAGTTATAGTGTTGTATTTTCTTTATTCAGTCGTATTGAGTTGGGGTAGTCGGGAGTCATGACCCGGCTACCTACAGTCAGTACTAGTAGAGGCTTCATAGACAGTCAGTAGAAGTTGATGGATTTTGTTTCAATTTTGGTTATAAAGGCAGAATTGTAATCCTGTAAAATTCTATTTTTGTATCGATCAGATTCATAAAAGATTTAATTTCTGCTGATTTGTATGGATTTGTATTTTTATTCAGTTGCTTATGAGTTATGCCAGTAGAAGGGTTAGCTTGGAGTCACTTGTGACCCTAAGCACCGTGTGACGTCTCGAGACCCGATTTCGGGGCGTTACATATGTCTTCCCCCGTGAGCTCCTCTTCTAGTTCGTACAAATTCCACAAAGAGAAACACTTCATCAAAGTCTTCACCTCTTCCATAAGGTTCCTCACCTCTTTCATACTCAATTTGGATTGGTTAACTTGGGTTAGCCGAGATTTGAGGTGGTTGGTTTGGGTTTTATGGAGCTTCTTGATGGGCTTGATTGACTTGGTATTGTAGAGGACGAACGAGATTTTGGTTATTTGGGTAAGTAGTGGCTTGGATAATGGGTTCATATACTTGCCTAGGTGGATTGAACATTTGGTGAAGTATTTTCGGATTTATAGTAGTGGAGGTGTTGAGAGCATGTCCACTAGAGGAAGCATGATAGTTTTGAGGAGTGGATGTGGTGGAGTTTAGACGGACTTCCAAGGTGTCCATCCTTCTTGAGAGTGAACTTTTCATGCTTTCCATTCTTTGATTTACATCTTGTTTCACACTCATTATGGCCTCAATTAAACATTTCATGTTTATCTCTCCTGTAACTTTTAGGCTACCTTCTCCCAATGCCATGGTACCTATATAAAAGGAATACTAAAACAAAACAAAAACAACAAATACGTTAAAGGTTAAGAAATCAACCTCACAAGCTCTCAAAGTTTCCACCTTAAGTTCATCTCTCAATTGGCATCGCAAGCGTTGATAGATCGCTTATACTCCAATGAGAAAGATTGGTACCAATTGTGGCTTGAGGTCAGAATATATCCTTATTTGAAATGACTCAAAGAAAATATGTACGGATTTGAGTCAATAGCTAACAATGAATTCAAAATATAAATTCTTGAAAGAAAAGTAGGACGACTCAAGAAAGGGACTGAAGAACTATCAATCAACTTAGTAAATAAGTTACTAGTTGATGAGTAGTTAAGAATCAAAGAAGAGATTTAAGAATCAAGAAATGAAAATTAAGAATCAAACCTTGAGCAATGGAGTTTTAAAGATGTTGAGATGTGTTTTAAGACTTGAATTGATGTTGGAAAGTGTTGATAAACTTGGATTGGTGTTGTTGAAGTTGATTCACATTAAAAGGAGGTGATTTGTGTTGGGTGATCTGCGTTGGGCAGCCTGCTCTAGCAGTTGGGATGCAGGTTGGGACCTTGGATACTTTGTTGAGGTGCGGATACAGGTCAAGGGCAGACTAGGTGCACCTTGGGAGCAGATGCAAGGCAGATTGGTCGCCCCTCCATTTGTGTTTGGCCAAAATTGCCCTCCAAATGGTCCCCTTTTTGTACTCTCTTGTGGAATCTTATTTTATGCTTTTTTACAAACACTTTTTTCACACTTTTCTTCCTTATTTTTTAATCAAACACCACCTTTTGCTAAGAATTCAAGATGAAGATATGAATCTTCCTCAAGAACACCAAAACATCAAAATTCTCTAACTCTTAAACCAATGATCGGAATGTGATGAAATTTGGACCTGAGGCTCTTTTCAACCTTATAAACATATTCCAAACTCATTTTGTTCAAATTCACAGCCAAAAATTCCAGATTTTTAATTCACATCAAACTTCTTCAACCCAAGCTTTCAACAAGGATAGAACACTTAAATGGACTCCGATTAAGCTCAAATTTGAACCCCAGACTCCTATAGTGCTAGAGAACACAAATCTAACACTAGAAACACAAGAAAAATACAAAATCAAAAAATAAAATTTTGACCTAGGACTAAACCGTGAATAGTACTTTTTGGGGATTTTTAATTTTTGACTCTTTTTTTTGTTGATTTTTGAGATAGCAAAACCCAAGACTAGAATCGTGAGAACGATTCTAAGCTTAGATCTTGATACCAAATGATATACGAACAAAATGCTGAATCAAAAACTAAACTACGATACGAGTACGAAAGCTAAAGATAGATAGAAAAGCAATAAGATAGACACAATGCAAGGAATTGAAAGAAAATTAGTGTATCAAACCCTAAACCCTTAATCAATTAAACCAAACAAAGCATCTAAATCTTACGTAGACCTCAAGGGAATCAATTCCTAAGCAACCTACGTTTCTAAATAAAAGATTAATAAAAATGAATCCACGCTTGCCTCACACTCTCACAAGTGTTCAATTTCATAATTCAACATAAAACTACTTACTAGAATGAAAGGAAGTCCTATTTATAGTCCAGTCTAGATTATTACATTATATGGGCCCAAAAGTGACCCATTTAGGAAAGACAAACACATAAAAGATCATTAGGTACTTTCTTGAGCATATGGGGATCATATGGGGCACATACCAATGGTGTAGTGGGCTGGTTTGACCCACTCTAGAGGATCTAGAGTGGGTTGGGTGCATCTCCAAAGCGGATGGGGCGCATCTCCTCTTCCGGGGGCTTGCTAGCCCTGTTTGGTCTTCCATCAGCCTCCTAACGTCCCTTGAGTATCCTTGGTTATCATAATCATCCAATAGATATATTTTGATAGCCCTCAAGAAGTCATTAAGTGTCACTTGACCCATAAGCATCCTCTCTAGCAATCCGGAGGCCAAATGGATTGTATCACCGTGTTTGTTTGAAAGATTCTAGAAGCAGACAAGGAAGGAACTACTTTTTCAAGACATATAGAGGTTTTATCTTATATGAAGTTTAACCTAACGAATAGGCGAACTTTATCTTGTGCTAACCAATACAAAGCCACTTATGTTTGTGATGAAGCATAATATATTATACTAACAAATAACGTCTTTTTAACCCAATAAAAAAGCATGAATATTGTTAAAGGATTGATTAATTCTATGAATTTTGTTAAGGAAATCACATTTGAGAACCTGATTTTTTAGTAAACAAGTAATGGATTTGTACAACTTGAAGTTTAAAAAAGTTTTTCTTTTATTTTCTTTTCCTTGCTAAAAATTGAGATAACTAGATGATGAAAATTTGAAAAAATATTGCACTAATATTTGAATTTTTAAAACATAAGTCACTTTGATTTGATACTTTACTTTTTTATCTAATTAAAAGTGTTGAGAAAGATTATACAATTGACTTATAATTTTCTAGTCGGTACTAATCAGATAAAAAGATTTGATTTTTTTCAAATGCTTATAAAATAATATGAGTTGTCTTAACAGATATATATATATATATATATGAAAAAATTACGCAAACTAGCATACCTAAGACATTAATTACAAGTAATAGGAATAGTTTCTCAAAATTATAACTAATAGCAAAAGTAGTAATATTTTACCTTTTTTATTATCAAGCGCGTGACTTTTACCTATATATTTTTACTATCCTCTTTTCACGCCACTTTACTTTCCCATAACCCTATTTTCAAGCCATTCATAAAAAATTCAATTCTCTCCAATATCTCTCTTCGGCTATTTTTTTTTTCCAACTACACTTTTTTCTCTCTGATTTTGATAAGCATTGTTTTCATCTATTTAGGTAAGTTGATTTTACAGTTAATGCATTTTATCTTTTCCATATAACTTCTTTTTTGTAATTTTTTTGGTACTATTTTTCCACATTCTTCTGCGTTTTGAATTGGAAAATTTTCAAAAATTTGGGATTTTTCTATCCTATTTCTTCAAATTCTGATTAAGTACTAACCTATTTCTTCAAATTCTGATTTTTTTCTCTCAAATTCTTGATAATCATTGTCCCATCTATTAAGGTAAGTTGATTTTACAGTTAATGCATGTTATCTTTTCCATATAAGTTCTTATATATAATTTATTTTTGGCATTTTTTTCCACATTCTTCAGCGTTCTTGTTTTTGGGGATTTTTATTTTTTAAAATTTTTGTGTGTTGAAATTTCTGGGGCATTCTTTTTCCACATTCTTCTGTGCTGTGGCTTTTTGATTTTTTTAGTTTTTTTTTAATTTTTGTGTGTTGAAATTTTTGGAGTTTCTCTATAATAACAGAACATGCAAATCATAGTAGTTCAGTTGAAGGGAGTGTTAGCATTGAAGAGTTGAGATCGAAATAGCGTAACGATCCCGTAAAGATTGTGAAAATCATGAAACGAAAAGTATTGACAAAATCTTCATCTCCCAAACCCACAAAAATTTAAAAATCGGTGAAAAGAAGAAAGTCGGATGAAAAATAAAATCTAGTAAAATTGCAAGTACTGTTTCATCTGATTTTGAATTTGAAGAAGAGAAAGTAGAGGAGGTATTTTAATGTGTACAATTTTATAGTTTATGAACAACATGTTCATATATGTATTTTATATATACATTTTATAAAGTGTTTATTTTTGAGTTTTGGTGCTAGTGCGTTGATATGCATCTGTTATATCTAAGATTTTTAGTTTGTATATAGTTTTGTTACTGATAATAATTATATTTTGTTATGTATAATATATTTTAGATATGTATTTTGTATTTACGGTATGTGTAAGATATTTATATTTGTTACTGATAAGGTTTGTAATAGATGTTTAGTTGTATATTTTATTTGTAAGTTAAATTTTGACCATTCATGTATTCATGAAATACATATGTACATGTTTCAATGTAACTATAATATGTATATTGTAAATACATAAGTACCACTGTTTTGACATGTAAATGTTATACATGGTACAGATTAGATATGTATTTTGACTATGATTTGTTCTTCTTTTTTATTGATAAGTATGATTGTTTGACAAATTATGTATAAATAAAATATATATGTAATTTGTTTGCTTGGAATCATATGAAATGTATTTGTTACCTATTAGATATGTATTTGCTAATTTGTATTGCTAATATTTATATTTTTTGCTCAATTGTATTTGTTTATAAAGAGTAGATGACAATGTTTGTATATGTATATATTTTAATGTAAATATAATATGTGTATTGTAAATACATAAGTACCACTATTTTGACATGTAAATGTTATACATGGTACAAATCTTATTCGCACAAGATATGCTTCACTTTTGTGGGATTATGGTTCGAGGAAAGAAGAAGCGAAGGCACAAAGTGATGATGAAGCACCAATGAGGCATCTTCGAGATATTGGGATAACAAAAGACACTGAAGTGCATGATATTTGATGTGTATTTTATTTTGTTGAAGTTTACAACAGTTAACATTAGGTGGATAAATAATTTTTTTAATATTTTTCAAGTTTCATATGTTACTTTAATGTTCAAAGATGATATGTTAATGTTTCTTTACTGTTATATTAAGTTTGTTGATGTTTAATCTTTTAAACTCCAATATTTTCATGGTTAGTTTATGTAAATATTAGTAATATGTCTTTATGAATTTTCTTCTATCTAGTTTTGCATATGTATTTATTTCTAATGCATATGTATTTTTCAGTTATGATTATATACACATATGTATTTTTACAGATTTGCACATATATTTTTGAACTATACATAGTTATCGTATTCTTATGCAGAAGTTCATATAGATTTATGAGTCATGTGTATTTATGAATAATATACATGTTCATTCCAGTGTACATATTTATTTTTAATAACGCATACTTACTTTTTACAAGTCTGAAAGTATATTTTTCCTGATATGCATTTGTAATTTTGAAAAATACATATTTATGATTAATACATATATTCATTCCAGTTTGCATTTGTATTTACGTCTAATGCAAATATATTTTTCTGAAATACGTATATATATATAAAATAAAATTAATCAAACTCTGTAAAATAATTGCAACATTTGAACTATAACAAATTAACAAGTTCAAAATTTAGAATGACATAATTCTCAATGAAAAAAATCAGCAATTGTATTTTGACTAAAAACATCATCCAACTTATCATTTGTTGTATTTCCTACATGAATGCCTATTGTGACCTTTAAACCCACATGAAATACAATAATTTTTATTTTTATTTTTGAACATATCTCTTCCTGATTTACCACGAACAATGCATTATGTGATTTTCTAAATTTTTTTCACATTACCCATAGACACCACATGCATGCATAATGTGGTACATTATTGCACACATCAGCAATAACTTCTATGATGCTTGCATTACGATCGGAAACTACGCACATATGTTTTCTTTCACCATATGCTTCCTTCAGATTCTCAAAGAATCAACTCCAAGATGCATCATTTTCAGAATCTAGTACACCATATGCCAATGGAAATATATGTCCTGCATATTAAAAAAATACATATAAGAATACATGATTTTTACACATAAAATACTGCATATGTATATTATAAATACATACAGTAGGAAACATATGAAACTGCTAGTGAACACATAAACGTACTGCATATGTATATTATAAATACATATAGCTAAAAACATATGTAATCTTCATAATGTTGTTTATATGTCCATCAACAAGAGTGTTAAACAAGAACATGTATGCTTCCCATTGTCAATCTCCAGAACACAAAAAAATAGTAAAAATAAAATTAAATATCAAATACGTTCTATATACAACAACGAATTCGTATATACAAAACTGCAAAATAAATTCCAACGAAAAGAAATCTTTTATTCGAATACTAGTTATCATCGACTAAAATTCAAATTTAATGTATAACAATTGTATCTCAATTTTCACATTACATAACAACACAGATAACTTTGAATTTTAAAATAAGAATTTTGATCAAACCATTTTTTTTTTAGAACTGATAAAATTCATATACGATTTTAGATTTTTGAATTCTGCGACTGTTACACAATTTTGTTTCAAGTTTTTCAGTAATTTTCGCAATTTTATTTTATGAAAATCTCAAATAGAATCAAGTTTGTTTAAATCTCAAATACGTACTATATACAACAACTAATTCGTATATACAAAACTGCAAAGCGAATTCAAACAAAAAGAAATTTTAGTCAAACTCTAGTTATCCTAAACTAAAATTCAAATTTAATGTATAAAAATTGCATCTCAACTTTCAAATAACAGAACAAAAAGAAAAATTTGAAATGGAAAAAAAAATTAGCTTAAATTATTTTTTATGAGAACTGATAAAATTCGTATACGATCCCAAATTTTTGAATCCCGCGATAGTTTGTTACAAGTTTTTCAGCAATTTCGCACTTTAATTTTATGAAAACCTCAAATAGAATAGAGTTAGTTGATCAATACCTGTAATTGGACCGTTGTATTGTCAATATTTTCTTCAAAATTTTAGTCGATCAACAAAAAAAATAACATGAAAAAAAACGTTTTTGAATTAGAATCTGTATTTTGAATTTGATTTGAGTTGCTGATTATGGAAAATATTTTCTGAATTTCAATTAGTAGTTGTAATTTAATGGTTGTGGTAAAAAAAGAGTTTTATAAGGTAAAAGAATCTGTAAAATTAAATGTGTCATAAATTAAGGAACAATTTTTTCCCTTATTTAACTCAAACAAATTAGCATTAAATTAGGAAGAGAATCTCTAATTGTATATGTATTTAAATAGCAACAGTTTACTAAAATACATATTGCTATTTTTAATAATTTTAAAATTGTTGCTATGAAAGTTACAATTAAGCCTCTCTAGTTGCTATTTCTGAAATTTTCCCTATATATATTTGGCATTAGAAGTATGAAATCGCCTGAGGACTTGTTGGTAGAATCCGATTGTAGCCAAGTCAAAACCACAATGCTAAGGTCCAATTACTAAACCGGGATAGAATTAGGGTTAATATCTCATATGATTACTCAACTAATAAGTATTATCTCAATTTTCTTCAATGAAAATGACTTTCTAAGATAACAACTACTAATTGAGTAACCAAAGGCTATGAGGAAGAACTATCCAACTTACACCACGAGAGAGGTTTCATACTTAATGTTCGAATTAAAATGAGTTATTTAATTTTTGGCTTTAAGTAGTGTTTATGGAGGGTCATATACACTATGATTACAAAAGCTAAAACTATAGTGTCATCTCTGCTAGTTGCTAAAGGTGTTTTGGGCCAGTAGTACTAGGGCAAAAATAATAAACTGAAATTGGTAGGAGCCGCGCAAACGCAAGCCCCCTCTACCACAAATTATGATGTTGGCTCAACCACTTAGGCCGACCACAGTCAGGCACCTTTCCAAAGTGCAATGGAAGTTGCCAGCCTAGGCCATGGGTCTTATTGATCACCCGTTAACCCCGTCCAGGTATGTATGTTGTCCATTCCTACTTGGTCCATTATTATACTTCCTTCTTGGTTATTCCTTTTATCTATTTGCTGATGTGGGACTAAACTGGTTTCCTTCTTTCATTTGCCACGTTGCCAAGTTACTCACCCCTTGTATATAATATTTAAAATGTTGGAATTTTTGTTCTAATCTTTTTCATTGTTGAATTAATGGATTAGTTAATGAAAACCAAAACTAAATTAGCTAATTATCCAAAGGACTATAGTCTTGTCAAATTATAAGAGATAAACACGTACCATAAAATTAAAAATTACTCCCCTTTTAAGATATGAGTTGTAAGTACAAATTACAAAATAACATATCTTGATGATTAGTTGTAACACCCTGATTTTCTGAACTGGAACACTTCACGGTGTTCATGACCCCAAAGGACCACAAGCTAACTGAGCACTGAAAAATATACTGTAAATATGTGGAAACATGAACTGAATGGCCATAAGGTTCAAAACTGAATGAAAATTTGATAAACAATGTCTGAAAATGGTATAACAGTACCAAAGAAAATCTGAAATAAATGTCTAACATGCAATAGTCTGAAAGCCTCTAAACTGTCTGAATAAGGAGTTGATGGGACATATCCCCAACTAACTCTATCTACTGAAATAAACTAAAAACTGAAATAGTAATGTAATCATCATATCCTCGAAAGATGAGGACTCGCTTCTAACTCTGACTGCTGAGACTGGAATCTACTGCTGATCTAGAGCTCGTGCCTCTAAACCTATGGTATATGGCACCATAGCGCGAATGCATCAATACTTTGAATATACTGGTATACAAGTGAGGTAGGCATGCATGGGGTTCATATGCATGAACAAATATAATTGTCTGACTAACATGAACGTGAGAATACATGCATGACTACGTAACTGTAACTGAGATCGTGTTGGGATTGAACACTATATTACTGAATACTGAGGGACTGATACTATGTTACTGATGCATGGATAACTGTGTCTAACAGTTTTGATTATGAAGAACTGGTCTGGTTGACTGTATCTGACAGTCTTGAAGCTGAAGATTGATTACATATATTTTGATAACATGAGTGACTGTGTCTGACAGTCCTGAATCTGATGGAACTAGCTGAGTTTCATACTGTATCTGAGTAACTGAATTTGAGATCAGTCCTGTCTAGTGGGGATCTCTGAGTATACTGCCAATAAAGAAGATTTGACTTAGTCTGAGATCAGTCTTACCTAGTGGGTGATCTCTGAATCTGATTATGCTACTACTGATTGACCATAGTTGAGATCAATCCTATATAATGGGTGATCTCATAGTCTATTTATAATGACAAAGATTGACTGTATCTGACAGTTCTAAATTTGTATTACTGAGTTGAATTGACTATATCTGACAGTCCTAATTTCTGTAACTGAAACTGTGGGATGTATTTATCTAACCGACATGCCCCATACTAAGGTAACTGGGGTCCAACCTATAACCTCAGTTTGAAAGGTGTCAGTACCGCGCCAATGGTAAAGACAACTGCTGTGGAGTCAGTCCTAATCTAGCAGGTGACCCCTGGATTCAGTCCTATACATTTAAATGCGCTAACGGGTGATCCCTGAGTATGTCAGTCCTATCTAACGGGTGACATCTCGTACCTACGTTGGATACGTAGTTCTGGAACTTAGGGATTGCTTCTAGGGATCTCAGTCTTGTCTAGCGGGTAGGTCCCCATCCCTAGGCTCGCTCGGTACTAAATCCTACTCCCATCTGAAAGACATTAAACTGAACTGATTGGCGGAACTAAACTGGGCTGATTAACTGAACTGAACTAATACTAGTGGTATTGTCTAGCGGAGCTAAACTGAATTTACTGAGTTCCGTTGACTGACGGAATGTACTGAGTTCTGAGGACTGACTGAGAATACTGAAGTTACTGAGATTGACTGGGAATACTGAGGTTACTGAGATTATTGAGCTACTGAAATTACTGAGATTTCTTGAGTCACATGACTGACTGAGTTTTATGGATCATAGCTTGACTGGGGAGATCGTGAAAATATGACACGGCTCTAGGCACATAGCTAAATGTTCGGGTACAAGTATCCCCAGGACTCTATGAGAAGAAACTGACATAGCATAGCTTACTTCAACACATGACCAACAACACAATTCATAATTCATCTATTGAAGCACTTCATCAAACGTGTGATATGCATAAGCTTGTACATACATGGGGATTTCATGATATCATTCTAGTTGGGCATTGTTCCTTCATCTAGGCATTTAATCATACACATAATAGGCATAGAATGTGTAAACAACATTATACAACAATCAAACATCATGATTCATCTCTAATTTCATCATCCAAGGGTTTTAATCCTAGGTTTACATGAATATACAACATTACTAATCTATTACATATGCAATTTATCACCAAACATGGATTAGAATGCAATTAGTCATTATCAACATGAACAAGAGCAATCCAATCATGAAATTCATAAAGAAAATCCATAACTTGAATTTAGAAAAGAGATTCTTGGACTTCATGGACGAAAGGAGTCCATGAATGAACACTACGCATACCTTAGCTTGTGATTCTACGAATATTAACGGAGAGATTCTTGAAATTTGACAGTGAATTCCCTTGGAATTGAACCTTCTATGAAAACCCTAGAGCTTGTTCTTGAGAGTTTTTTAGAGTAATTGAGTATAAGTTGCTGAATTATGGCCAAACCTCGTGTTATAAGGATTATATAGGGTGGGAAATGAACCCTTTTAACCCTAGGACATGTATTTAATTTTTGAGAAAATTTTTCAATTTTCATCCTTGGCGCAACGCGCCACTATCGCGCCAAGTCACTAGAAAGTGACAAATGGGAAATTGCACGGTGGCACGATGTGAAAATATCGCATTGCCACCTTATCTATGACCTGGAAGTTTGGAGCGACGTGCTACTATCATAGAGCAACACTGGAAATTGACAATTTCCATTTGAGCTATCTCCGCGACGCGCTGAAGGCTCAGGTGATACACTGTATCACTAAAAAGGCTCTAACTCTTCACCCGGGTGTCGGATTTGGGTGAATTTAGTATCGATGGAAAGTTTATTCGATTCTCCACATGATAAAAAGTGAAAATCTTAAAAATACTATGTGTAGAAAAGTAGATTCATCTTTCAAAGAAAGCTTCTAACATTCTTGGGGAAACTTTTCAAGCTAGGAAAAGTATGGGGTATTACATTAGTCCTCACAAATAATTATTACTTTCTGTCAATATGTGTAATACATCATATTAATATTAGCTTAAGTTAGCTCACAGTTGCATGTTAAGGGGTCCAAGCCTTGGAATTTTTACCAAGTGTTGAGTACTTAGTCATTTTCAAGTCCCCTAAACTTCGATGATTTTATTTTTAACCTTCCTGACCTCGGAATGTCGTTTTTTGAGTTGATTCATGATCGGAGTTGTTCAAAGTACATCTCAGGTGATTTTTGAAATTTTTAGACGAGTGTAGGTGTGTGTGTGGAAAACTAAAACAATATCACCACCGGGATAAGCGAGCGTCGTCCCCTCTAGTCTGCCGGGGTAAGGTGGACGCCGCCCAGCCTAGTACGCCGCTACAGGGGCTACGTCTCCCCTTCCTATTTCGTTCAGCTTTTTTCTTGACATTTTAAGGGTATTTGGGTCAATTTCCTTCACCCAATTTGTCCATAACACGAATTTGGGACTCCCAAAGAGCATTATTTGCCCTTTTACTTACAAATCCTCTCAAGAAAAACCCCCATTCTTCCTAAGAACGAACTCTAAATCTTTCACAAGAAATCAAGAAACTCAAGCTTCAAGTTCAAAAAATTCTCAAGGAATCTTTAAGAATTCATCTAGTGAGGTATGTGGGATGTTCATCCATTGGTCCCTTTCACCTATGAAGCCCAAAATCCTCTTTTGATTTAATTTATGAGTTTATACATTTTCTTGATGAAATAAATCCATGAATCTCTTATTAATTCATGTTCAAATTATGGTTACAAGTGTTTTCAAGTAGAATGAGTCATATCATGCTTCAAGTGTTGCAATTCCCATGTCATGATCCACTGATTTCAAGATTTATCCTCAAGTTATTAATTTAACCATGTAATCATGTTATTTTCCTCATGTTTAAGGCATTCACATATCCAAGTTTATGATTATTACATGTTTGATGAAATGCCCATGTTTTGGTTCTTTGAATTGTGATTTCATGCTATAGTATTTCAAGTTTGATATTGTATTTTAAAATCATTCAGTACTGGTGGGTTATGAACACTCGATACCTAGTTGTTTTACATGATTTCAATGTCTCAGTAATGACTTCAGTTGAACCATGAGTATTATCATTAGTCAATTGTTATGATCATACTATCATGAGCAATGTCAGTTGTATGTTCAGTTGTATCTAATTTAGCCTAGTTCAGTATCAGTGTCAGTTTAGTTGGGAGTAGGATTTAGCACCAAGTAAACCTAGGAATAGAGGCTCACCCGCTTGTTAGGACTGGGTCCTTAGTAGTAGTCCCTAAGTTCCAAAACTACGTAGCCAGCGTAGGATTACGAGATATCGCCCGCCAGTTTAGGACTGACACTCTCTTAGGGGTCACCCATTTAGGACTGACTCCCTAGTCCTTTGGGATATCAAATTAGTAGATCCACACAGCCAGTGTTAGTATCCATGGTACGGTACTGACACCCTTTCAACTAAGGTTATAGGTTGGACCCCGATTAGCTCAGATTGGGGCATGTCGGTTAGATGATACCTCCCACAGTCTTAGTATAATATTCAGTATATTTCAGTTCAGGTTTTCTTAACCAAGTGTAAAGAACCTCGGTTATTCAGTTATACAGATTTCAGTTATTCAACTTACATATTATTTCAGAAACATATTTATGTTCAGTTATTCCCATACATTTTTAGCTAGTCCTCATCTTATATACTAGTACATTCAAAGTACTGACCGCATACTTTTCTTTGCACTATGTTGTCTTATAACATAAGTTCGGACGCTCAGTTTCCCGACCACTCTTAGACAGCTCAGCGACATTCAGCAGTAGTAGTGGTGAGTCCTCATCTATCGAGGACATAATCTGTCTATTTCAGTTATTTTTGTCTTTTCATATGGTTAGTCAGTTGGAGTTAGTTGGGGGTCTGTCCCATTAACTCTTCAGTTAGTTTAGAGGTTTTCAGACACTTAGTTAGACAGTCAGTCGATCATTTCAGTATTATTAGTTATTATCAGATATTTCAGACATATTTTAAATTTGTGTTTCAGTATCCAATTTTACAGTATTTTATCCGTTTATTTCCACATACATTATATCAGTGCTATTATATTCAGTGCTCACGCAGGTACCAGCTCATGGGTCATCTTTTGGTCACTTGTAACCGTAAGTACCATTGTCACGACTTGGGGGTAGCCTCGGGTCGTGACAATATGCCTGTAAATATGATTTAATTAAGACTTATAGATTTTCACATAACTGTTTTTAATGGCTTTATATATGAACCTAGGATTATAAAATCTAATGTGTTCTTCAATACTTTGTAGCTTGGCATATTTGGCCCACAAAAAAAAGAAAGATTATGCATCATTGCATTGATGGTTGCAAAAGACTACAATCAAGTTCCAGTAAGTGCCTTGTTAAAACTTTTTTTTTACGATGGTTATAATAAGCAACTGTTTGAATTATTTTCACAATAGCCTTCAACTCGGCAATGTGATACAATACTGCAGTTCTATTTTTTGTTATTTCTCTTTACCCATTTTATGAAACATATTCTAGGCCTATATGCTTGAGTCGAGGGTCTTTTGGAAACAATTTTTCTACCTACATGAGGTAAGGGTAAATTCTACGTACAACACTACCCTCCCCAGATTCCACTTGTGAAATTACACCAAGTATGTCATATATTTTTGTTGTCCATATGTACACGTTGGCAAACTAATCATGCTCTTTAAGGTCTTTCACAAACTCAACCTGTCTAGTTTAAGTCTTCAATTAACTACTTTCTATCCTTATTTTGTAGTCCATATTCTTTACTTATTATTAACTTGAATGCCTAGTTGCATGCTGTTACAAAAGACGGGCACACAATCAAAGAGCCCGATGGGGTAGCAGCGGAAAATACCCAAGACTAAACTTTCCATTTTAACTTGAACCAAGAGGAGACAAGAAAACCAAGAAAAACAAAGTAACATGGCAACAAATGAATTACCACACAAATGGGATAGGGAAAGAATAAAGGCAATCACACAAGAACTAAATTTACGTGGAAAATCCTTCGGTGTGAAGAGTAAAAAACCACGGGACCAAACCTCCACTATAATCACCAAATAATTATAATATAGTACTCCAAAATGGATACAAAACAAGTACCAAACAACAAAAAATAATACATAAACCACAACACCAAACACTAGAGAAATAAAGGAGTGAAAGCACAAAAAATGCAGCTACTGTTTGGGAATGAAGAACAGGAGATACAGGCCACCAAATCAAGATCCTCTAGTTCCTAATCAAAGATTGAGATGAGAGGAATAAGCAGTCCAAAAATCAGCTCAATCGGACAAGAAACGAAGCGGGAATCGCAATTTGAAGTTGACAGCTGTGGCTGAAATTTAGGTGCGAAAATCAGCTTTGTTTTTCTCTCTTTGGCTTCTGAAAACTCTCTTTTTGTGATGGTGAATAAGACCTAAAAAGATCAATATATATGCCCCATAGTAATGGGCCTATGGTAAAAAGTGGGCTGGTCCAAATTAGGCTTCATTTATCCACATAGGAAGGGAAAAAGACTCAATAACCCAACAATTCTCCCCCTCCCAACTATGTGGAGGAAACCTCCATCCCGGAGATCATGTAACAATCTTTAAACTTCCCTCTAGGCAAAATTTAGTCATCATGTTGGAACCATTATCATCCGTATGAATCTTCTCAAGTTCAAGCAACTTAGAATCCAACACATCCCGAATCCAATGGTATCTCACATCAATGTGTTTAAACCGACCATGAAATGTAGAATTCTTGCCAAGATGTATGGCACTTTGACTGTTTCAATAAAGCACATACCTCTCTTGAGCACAACTAAGTTCCCCCAAGAATCACTTCATCCAAAGCAATTCTTTACAAGTTTAAACGGCAGCAATAAGCTCAGCTTCTGTAGTAGATAGAGCAACACATTTTTGCAACCTAGATTGCCAAGGCACAGCTCTCCCTGCAAAAGTAATCAAATATCCTAAAGTAGACTTGCGAGTATCAACATCACCGGCCATAGCTGAATCAGTATAACCACAAAGACTAAGCTTCCCTGTACTAAAACACAAACTCAGACTAGAAGTGCCATAAAGATATCTCATAATCCACTTCACAACATTCCAATGTTCTCTTCCCGGATAAGAAAGAAAACGACTAACAAGACCAACAGCATGAGCAATATCCAGTCTTGTGCAAACCATTGCATACATCAAACTACCAACAACTGAAATATAAGGAACTTTCTTCATATCTTCCTTCTCATCATCACTGGAAAGACACTGCTTCGTGCTCAACTTGAAGTGCATAGCTAAAGGTGTACTGATAACCTTATCCTTGTCCATATTAAACCTTCGAAGTACTTTCTGAATGTACTTATCTTGTGATAACCACAACTTCTTGGACTTTCTATCATAAACAATCAGCATACCAAGAATCTGCTTTGCTGGTCCTAAGTCTTTCATAGAAAAAGACTTACTCAACTCTTGCTTCAACTTTTGAATCTTGCAAGCACTATGACCAACAACAAGCATGTTATCAACATAAAGCAACACAATAATAAAGTCACCATCAGAGAATTTTTGCATAAAAACACAATGATTTGAAGTAGTTTTCTTGAAGCCCTGCTGACTCATAAAGGAACCAAACTTCCTGTACCACTGCCTAGGAGCTTGTTTCAAACCATACAAGCTCTTCTTCAATTTGCAAACATAATTCTCTTTTTCCTTGACTTCAAAACCTTCAAGTTGCTCCATACAAATTTCTTCATCTAAGTCACCATGGAAAAAAGAAATTTTAACATCCATTTGCTTAACCTCTAAATCTAGACTTACAGCTAAGCCTAGAACCACACGAATGGACGACATCTTCACAATCGGAGAAAATATCTCATCAAAATCAACTCCTTTTTTCTGGTTAAATCCCTTCACAACCAATCTAGCTTTGTACCATGGCATTGGATTACCATCTTCATGCTTCACCCAAAAAAACCACCTATTTTTCAAAGCTTTTCTGTCTTTAGGCAGCTTAACCAAATAAAAGGTATGATTATCTTGCAAAGATTTAATTTCATCTTCCATAGCATCAAACCACTTTTCTTTTTCTTCACTTTCCATGGCCTCATCAAGACTCTCAGGTTCTCCCCCGTCAGTCAAGAGTACATACTCACTGGGAGAATAACGAGATGAAGGTATTCTCTCTCTTGTAGATCGTCTGAGAGAACTCTCTGGAGCATCAACAACTGGCTGCTGATCAACCATATCAACTTGCACTGGAGAATTAACAACTTCTTGTTGGTCATTCTGAACATGATCATCATCTTCATTATCAACTTAATTTTCATCATCATGAAGATTTTCTTCAGGAGCAGTATTCAAAGAAACTGGATCAACATCAACTAGGCTCTCACTACTCTGAGAATCAACCTTCTCAGCTTTGTCAAAATCTTCAATTGTTTGGTCTTCAAAGAACACAACATCGCGGATTCTAACAAGTTTCTTCTCAACTAGATCATAGAAACGATAGCCAAATTCATATTGACCATAACCAATAAAGATACACTATCTAGTTTTAACATCCAACTTTGACCTTTCATCCTTAGGAACATACACAAAAGATTTACACCCAAAGACTCTAAGATGATCATAAGAAACATTCTTACCAGACCAAACTCTGTCAGGGACTTCACCATTCAAAGCAATAGTAGGAGATAAATTGATAACATAAACAACCGTATTAAGTACTTCTTCCCAAAAGGAATCTGGAAGCTTAGCATCTGAAAGCATACATCTAACCCTCTCAACTAGTGTTTTGTTCATCCTCTCTGCTAAGTCATTCAACTGACGAGTCTTTGGAGGAGTTTTCTGATGTTGAATACCCTGCTCTCTGCAATATCTATCAAAAGGACCAATATACTCACCACCATTATCTGAACGGATGCATTTTAATTTCTTCCCTTTCTGTCTTTCAACCAAGGCCTGAAAATTCTTGAACACATAAAGTACTTGATCCTTGGACTTCAAAGGAAATACCCAGAGTTTGTGAGAATAATCATTAATAAAAGTCACAAAGTAAAGTGCAACACCATGAGACCTTACTTTAAAAGGATCGCACAAATCAGAATACACCAACTCTAGCAAATCGAGCTTTCTTGAAGGCGGATGACTCTGAAAAGAAACTCTTTTCTATTTACCGGCTAAGCAATGAACACACTTCTTCAACTTTGCTTGTTTTACTCCAGAAAGCAATTTTTTCTTAGCCAAACTATCAATCCCTTTCTCACTTATATGACTCAACCTTCTATGCCACAACTCTGATGAAGTATCATTCTCCACCAAGTTTATCAAGCCTCTAGAAGTAGAGCCCTGAAATACGTACAAGTTAGACAACTTGTCACCTCTAGCCACAATCATCGAACCTCTAGTAAGCTTTTATTGGCCAGCACCAAGGGTATTAACATAACCCTCATCATCAAGACTTCCTATAGAAATCAAATTCAGGCGAACATCTGGAGCATGCTTGACATTATTGAGAACTAGTTTAGAACCATTTTTACTTTCCAAACAAATCGTGCCAATGCCAAGTACTCTAACTTCATCATTATTTCCCATTTTCAACATCCCAAAATTACCTGGAGTATAAGAAGAAAATAATTCCTTCTTTGGCGTAACATGAGAAGTAGCACCAGAATCCATAAACAAGCTAGACTTATCGCGAACAAGATTAATGGAATTCTCACCAAAAGCAACAAGAAGATCATCATTAGCAACAACAGCAACACGATTTTCATTATCGCCTTCTTTCTTTTGTCATCTTATATATCTCTTATGCTTGTAACAATATTTCATGATATGCCCCTTTTTGTTGCAATGGTCACATGTAACATTCTTGAATTTAGACCTTGACTTGCTTCTACTTTTATCTCTATCATTTGAATCTCTGGACTTATTTCTACCCCTCTCTTCAGTAACCAAAACATCAGAGTGTGAAGATAAAGAAGATGAGGCCTGAGATCTTCTTCTCATCTCTTCATTCAAGACACCACTCTTAACATATTTCATAGTTACAATACCACCGGGAGAAGAATTAGTCAAAGAAACTCGAAGAGTTTCCCAAGAGTTAGGCAGAGTATTAAGAAGCCAAAGTCCCTGAATTTCTTCATCGAACTCTACACCCATTCCAGACAACTGGTTAAGGACACCCTAAAAATTATTTATATGATCAGAAATAGAACTGCCCTCTTTATACTTGATATTCATCAATTGCTTAAGCAGGAACAACTTGTTATTGCCAGTCTTCGAAGCGTAAAGTGTCTCGAGCTTATCCCACAAACTTCTAGCATGTGTCTCATTCACAATATGATTTCTAACATTATCTTCAATCCATTGTCTGATTTATTCACAAACCTGTCAGTGCTCAAATTCTCAATCTTCATCTGTCATGGATTTAGGTCTAGTACATGCAAATACATGTAGATGTATTTTCTTGACAAATAGAAGATCTTTCATCTTGCCTTTCCAAGTATGATAGTTACTACCATTCAAACACACCATCTTGCTCATATTTTCCTCCATCATTCAAATCAATAATCAATAACAACCAACTCTCTGGTACCACTTGTTAGGAAAGATAGGCACACAATCTAAGAGCCCGACGGGGTAGCAGCGGAAAATACCCAAGACTAAACTTTTCCTTTCAACTTGAACTGAGAGGAGACAAGAAAACAAAGAAAAACAAAGTAATATGTCAGCAAATGAATTACCATACAAATGCGATAGGGCAAGAATAAAGGCAATCACACAAGCCACCAAATTTACATGGAAAATCCTTCGGTGTGAAGAGTAAAAAACCACGGGACCAAAACTCCACTATAATCACCAAGGAGTTATAATATTGTACTAAAAAATGACCACAAAACAAGTGTCAAACAACAAGAAACAATACATAAACCACAACACCAAACACTAGAGAAATAAATGAGTGAAAGCACAAAAAATGCAGCTACTGTTCGGGAATGAAGAACAGGAGCTACAGGCCACCAAATCAAGATCCGTCAGTTCCTAATCAAATATTGAGATGAGAGGAACAATCAGTCCAAAAATCAACTCAATCGGATAAGAAACAAAGAGAAAATCGCAATTTAAAGTTGACAACTGTGGCTGAAATTTAGGTGAGAAAATCAGCTTTGTTTTTCTCTCTTTGGCTGCTGAAAACTCTCTTTTTGTGATGGCTAATAAGACCTAAAAAGATCAATATATATGCCCCATAGTAATGTGCCTATGGGTAAAAGTGGGCTAGTCCAAATTGGGCTATATTTATCCACATAGGAAGGGAAAAAGACTCAATAACCCAACACATGCAAATATTGGGATGAAGTTGGCATGATAAATAAAATTGAAAAAAATCATTTACTCCAACAATCAAGATCGACTTAACCACTGAAGGAAGATATCTAGAAAAGACCAACAAATTAATGGAAATGGAAGTTGTCATTCCTTTTTTTTATCTCTAGAATATTTGGTTGACCCAAAATCTCAACTGCCACGAATACGAATGATGATATACCAATGTATTTGCCCTATGTAAGAGCCTTGGAATATATCCAGTTAATGAATGAAAAGACCAATGAGTTTGATGAATACCAAAGGACGCGAGAATGTGAAGTGGAAGCCTCCGAAAAATTGACATAAACTCAATATAAATGGGTCTTTTAACTACAAAAATAAATTGGGAGGTGCAAGAGATTTTATCCGTGATCATAAGGGTAACTGGATCAGTTCCCTCATGTTTAATTTATTTCGAAGACGTTGTATGCAGAATAGAAAGGAACTACTTTTGCAAGACATAGAGCCTTATATGAAGTGTAACCTAACAAATAGGCAAACTCTATCTTGTGCTAGCAAATATGAGGCACTTAATGATGTATAAAATATGGAAAATGGCATAATATACCTTCTAGTATTGAAAATAATTCTAAAATGCACTTCTTTCATTTTGGGCTCTAAAATACTCTTTCATCCACCTGTTTGACTCTATTTTACCCTTTCCCTAACAGAATTTTAAAAGAAAATTGATATTTTCATTTAATATGTGACAGTTTTTTATTGATTGAAATTTAATTAGTTAAAAACTTAATAATCCCTAAACCCAACCGGATCCCACTTTAAATAATCCCACACAACAATCCGACGTATTAAATGGAGTTTTCTCTCTATTTTCTCGTTCAACGTGAATGTTGATGAATGGGAGGAATGTTGTACAATATTAATTGCTCACTTCTTTTTCCTTCTTCTTGGTTATCTACAATGGAATATATTCCTCTGCACAAGAAAGCTCTCCGTTTTAGAGAATTCTAAGTTTAATTTAATTACGAAAAGGAATTGAGCTAGCTAACAACTTATTTCATCGTTATTAGAGGTTGAACACAAAGTTTCTCAGGCTTATGGTTTTGCAAACAAACCTATTTAACAAGAAAACGGACAAAAAGTGTTGGACAATGACCAAAGAGCTAACCTGTTTCCCATCCATCAACGTTCATGTTCAAAGAGAAAACAGAGATAAAACTCCACTTAATACGTTGGGTCTGGTTATTTAAAGTGGTATTTGGTTGGATTTAGAAATTATTAAGTTCTTAGTTAATTAAATTCCAACAAATAAGAAACCGCCATGTGTTGAATGAAAATATTAATTATTTTTTAAGAAAAATTGTTAAAGGGAAAGAGTAAAATAGAGCCAAATATATGAATGGGAGGACAGTTAAGAGTCCATAAATGAAAGGCATGTATTTTAGAACCATTTTCAATACTTGAAGGGTATATAGGCTCTTTTATATATATTATAATAAATGACGCCCTTTAACACTCCCCTCCCTCCTCTCCCCTTCCCTCCCTCCCTCAAAAAAATAAAAGATTGAATGTTGCTAAAGGATCGATTAATTTTATGACTTTTGTTAAGGAAATCATATTTGTGAACCTGAATTTTAAAATAAACGTGTAATGGATTTGTACAATTTGAATTTTATAAAAGTATTTTTGATTTTCTTTTCAGTGCTAAAAATTGAGATAAGTTGATAATGAGAATTTGAAAAAATATTGCATTAATAAATTTTTAAAACATAATAGTCACTTTAATTTGATATTTTAGACTTATTTATCTAACTAGTTTAGGATACGTTGCAATACATCAAGCCATTTGTAATATTTGAAACTTAACTTGAAAGAGATTTTACACTACAAAAATAATCTTGGATATTCAATTTTGGAATAAAAACAAGTTAGTGGAAGGGTTGTTTGCCAAATCAGGGACCGTGAATCATTTTATCCAGCTTATCATCTTCCTATATACTTGCTTGATAATGACATGACATTTGCAAGTAGGGGTGTTAATGGTTCGGTTTGGATTAATTTTTGATTAAAATCATAACCAAATAAATTAAGTCAGTTTTAAAATTTCAATATCAAACCAAATCAAATAAAATTTTAAAAATCATCGATTTGGTTCTTATCGGTTTGGTTTAATTTTTCAGTTTATAATTAGATAATGATAAATCGATAATAGTCAAACACGAGACAGAGACAACTATTTTAAATGAACGTTAGGAATCAATAAATTTCTCTATACTGTCACAAAATTAATATATATGAATTTTCTATTATTTTTCAACAGTATTTTTAAGTTTTAGAATATTTACGTTGCATAATCGTAGAGATTTTTTCACTTCACGTGTCTAATATCCATAGAAGAAATATATATTTGTAAATAGAATGACCAGTCTTTATATATTTAAAGGGGCAAGCCGTTGAAGAGTAGATGGATGTCTTAGTAAAAAAAACTTAAAAATTGTCCATACCACATATATATAATTAGATAAATAGACTGAGTATTGAATTTGGATATATTTTTTAGGAAATGAGATTTAAAAGTATTATAGTGCATGTGAAATAAGTAGACTCTAACCAAATTAATAATTAAAAGATATAAAATGCTATAATTATTTATGAAAAACTAATATTACATATTCAAATAATTGTAAAATCTACATATATAATTTATCGGTTCGATTCGATCATTTTTTTGATCTTCTTTTAGTAAAATCATAACAAAACAAAATATTGTTGATTTTTAAAATTCAAAAGCAAATCAAATCAAATATCAATTTTTTAGCGGGTTTGATTTAATTTACGGTTTGATTTGATTTTTAACTAAACCATGAACACCCCTACTTGTAAGTTCTGGTGTTGGTTGTTGTATTGAGTTCTGGAGAATAGGGAAGTTCATACGCAGTGAGGTATGATCACTAATAATGGAATCAAATTCTTGTTTAGCTTTCTAATTACCTGTGGTTGTAATAATATAGTCTTCTAATTTCATGTTGGTGTTTCATTGTCAATTCTCTTCATTATTTGTTGTTTCTAATGGTTGGATGTTTTAAGTCAAGATTGTATTGATAATTTCATTTTTTTTTTTTACAATCATCCAAATTATTTCATTGTTTACCCTTATATACTTCTCTATCTCTTTTATAAGTTTATTCTGTAGTAAATTTAACAGTCTTTTTATATTACAAGTTAAAATTTTAATCAATTAATTTTTTATAAGTCCAGCATATTGTTTATGTAATATTTATGAAAATTATAAGTTCTTACTTTAAAATTAATTGTGTCTATGCAAATCTTTCCACTTTGGTTGGGTTTGAGTTTATTTGTCATGTATTTTAGTTCAAGTAAGATGAGCAATTTAGTTAAAAGTGACAAAAGAGTTTGAAAATGAGGTGTAGGTGACTCAAGTTTTAATAATTGAGTGTATGTGGCAATTGCTTTATTAGTGATTAAGAAAGTTGGGAAAGTTTGAGAATAGCCAATAAGTTTTTATTTTACACTTTGATCCAAATGTTGACCTAATATAACTAGAAATGAAGGGAATAAAAATACGTATTTTCTCTCTCTTCTCATTATTGTTGTTCTCTCTCTTCGCCATTCTTATTGTTCATTGTCGCTACTGCTTTATTTATCATATTGTGCTTCATTATCATCTTCTTCTTCTTCATTATCACCATCTTCTTCTTCTTGTTCACCATTGTTGTTGTTACCGCTACTGCTGCTACTTGTCCAATTTTTTAGGTCAAATTTAGTTTCGTACATCACTTTGGCATTACTTCATAGGCGACATTGGTAAGTAAAATCATGATTGTTAGTTGAATCTCTCATCTGGGTACACTTCTACTACTGTTTTTAAAATAATGGATAGAACCATAAACATGAACCTAATAAAAGATTCATCTGTTTTAACAGATGACTCGTCTGTTGCGGCAGATGAGTCATCTGTCACAATGGAAGACTCATATATTAGATTTATGTTTATAGTTCTATAGTGCTTTAACATGAATCAAACAGATTGGTCATCCATTGCAACAAACAAGTTCTCTGTTGCAACAAAAGAGTTATCTGTTGACACAAATTACTCACCTGTTGTAATAGAACCTGAACTCAGTTCCAATAGATGAGACGCCTGTTGCAACAGGTAACTAATCTATTGCAACAGGTTTTGTATTTGTTGCAATATGTCACTCATCTATTGGAATCAACTTCAAATATTCTGTAGTACATCCCAACAGGTGATTCATCTGTTGCAACAGATATATAATTTATTGCAACATAGGAGTCAACTTTTCCAACAGATGACTCATCTGTTGGAATAAACTTCAGATCCTATAGTAATGTAACATGAATTACCAACAGGTGATTCATTTGTTGCAACATATAACTAACCTGTTACAACTATTATTCACCAGTTGTAACACATTATTCATCTATTGAGGTTCATTTTACGACATTATAAAATCATAATTAATTTTGTTATGATGTCATTATTAACTTTCTTTAACAAATGTCTTTATTTAGGTACCACTAATGGAGGGATCAATAACAAATGTCTTTATTTAGGTACCATAAGATGTAATAGCAAAACTTGTGTTGTTGTTTGTTATGGACTTTAATATTTTTAACTCATTATTGTGAACGTAAATATTATTATTTATTATATAAAATATCTTTTTATTAACTTGTGCATCAATAAAAAGAGGTCAAATAGGAACTAAATACAACAGACCACAAAATTATTTTAAGCAGACTACCTAACTGTTGCAACAGATGGATATTTGCTGGAAGAACAAAATACATTTCATCAAACTGGAATGTGTTCCTCCAATATATGACCAATCTTTTGCAACAGATGGATAATATGTTGGAGCAACACAATACAGTTCCTGCCACAAACTCAATAGATGACCAATCTGTTTAAACAGATGGTCCATCTGTTGAAAGAACTCAAAACTCTTGCTTGCTACTGGATTCAAAATTATTTCTTACGTCCAGCCGTTGATATGTTTGTTGAGAAGAAGAAATAGACAGAATAAAAACTAAATAAGAATTAAAAATCAAACTCGACCAAACTTAAATTTTTCATTAAATAAAAATAAAATACATTAGGTAGGTAGATCCGATATAGAAAAATAAAAATACATATGCTAAAAGAAAATATATCACCTAATTATTATTATTATTATTATTCTCAGTCATCCAACCGTCAACCGACAGCTGCAGGGCACTCCTCAGCCTGCAAATCTCTCAGAGCATCCTTGCTCTCACGGCGGCCAACTCCCATTAGAGTTCATTAACCTACCTCTGAAGTTCCCGCATGGTGTCACGCAGAATAGCAATGTCCCAAACAGTATCAACCATATCTAGAACAAACATGAATTGACAAAAACGTAAGCACAAAAGTAAAGAAAGGAGTCTGAATTTAATACAACATTTACTACTAACTGGTACACAAAAAAAAAAGCTTACCTAAACGAGAAAGGAATCTGGTCTTTGACGAGAAGTGGTTGAAAATGTAATACGAAAGACAAAATGCAAGAAATAAATAAAGTAGAATAGAATGAACGAGTACGGAGGAACCTATTTATAGAGGATTGAATCTGAATATGGTAGTTAAAAAGTCACGACTGTTCACCTCCTTCATTAAATCTAACTGATGCCGTTTCAATTATTTTGAAAGTCATAATTAAATCTGACTGATGACTTTTTGATTATTGTGAAAAGTCATGTCTTTTAAGCTTTTCAATAATATAACTGTTTTTATTGAATTGTTACAACTCCTCCATACCTCAGTTGCAACATATGGTCCATCTATCGCAACAGATTAACCATCTGTTGTAATATATGGTCCATCTATTATAATCAATTAACCATTTGTTGCAACATATGGTTCATTCATTGCAACAAATGCTCAATCCCTTCCTCCAACTATCGACATGTTGAGAATAAGAAACAGACAGAATGAAAAATAAATAAGAATTAAAAATCCAAAGTTGACCAAACATACATAGATTTTTGAATCCATTATATACAAATATACAATAAAAAATAAAACATACATTAGGTTCCTCCCTTAGGTTGATCCGATATAATAAAACAAAATGCATACGCTAAAAGAAAAAATATAACCTAATTATTATTATTATCATCATTATCATTATTATTATTATTATTATTATTTATTGTCAACCGACCAATTGTCATCCGACAGCAGCAAGTCCCTCCTCAACCTTGCTCTCATGGCGTCCAACCCCCATCGAAGTTCATGAATCTGCCTATCAAGTTCCTGCAAGAAGTTGCACATGATCACCTTATACAAATTTGAATTAGCCATATCTAGAAGTGGAGTAGACTGAAGGAGTAAGGAGGGACCTATTTATAGAGGATTAAATTTGAATGGGTTAGTAAAAAACACACGAATGTTCACATATTTATCTTTATTAAAAAATAGATTTAAATATGATATTTTATCTTTATTTTATTTTGGAAAGAAAATTGCTTTAAAATAAATCCAACAGATGGATAATATGTTGCAAAATATATTCTATCTGTTTGATAATTTACAATATATTGGCAATTTGTTGCAATAGATGTATATATCTATTAGATTAATTCCAACAGATAAGTCATTTTTTGCAACAAATTAATCATCTATTATAACAGATGTTTGTAATTGTTTGATAATTTTAACAAATGTGTTATCTATTGAAACAGGTTAGTCATCTGTTTATTCAAATAAAGACATAGATAGGGAAGGAAGAATAAGGTGTGTGTAGATAGATGGATCTACTTTCATGTGTGGGAGTTATGTATTACAGATAAGGTCATCTTGACAACACACATAAAGTACAATAATTTTGTGAATATAGTTTTTAACCGATTAGGCATTGATCAATCAAGTAAGATCCTGCATGTACAGTTAAAGTTTCATTGGTTCGAATTGATAAGGACGAGGAACCATGAAGATGGTGTTGATACCCTATTATGATTTTATGATAGTTGTGCTCATGTTTATGCATGTCAAGTTTTAGAAAGGGATCAGTATTTGGTGGCATTGCAGAGATCCAATAGCGATTGGACTGACTTTAAGGGTGCACTAGACTTTCAGAAGGCCTTTGAAGCCTCCCTTTGTAGCAAATAAGAACGAAAAACTAATAAAAATTCTCCTGACCTAAATTTATATGGATGGGTTGTTCGAGAAGATGATTATAAGCCAGAAGAAGTCGCAGGAGAATAGCTGCGAGGGAAAGCAGAGTTGATGAAATACTATATCATCTGAGACCTAATTAAAGAGGAAACATAAGGTAGCAATCAAGGAACTTCTAGCGAATCTGGCTGATGAAATTGACTTAAAACCTAAGAAATCTGAATCAAGTCCAAATATGAAAGTGTAACCAAAAATGAAAATCTGTCAGTTGTCTCTCTCAAAGAAAAATACTGCAGCTGGACATTTTTCTAGGGAACTACGACTATTTAGCGTGGTTGGAATGATCACCTCTAGAGAAAATAACAAATCACCAAGAAAGCAACTTTGCGGGCACCAAGGGTTGAAATGATGTACAGTAAAGAAAGAAAACTTGCGTCAAGAAGTTCTTAAGTTAAAATAAGGAATCAAGCTAAGGCGGAAATTTCTGAATATTAACTTTTATCCTATGCCATCTGTTTGTGGTTTCGATCAGGTCAATAGCAGTGAAAACAAAATAGTATAAAGTTGGGCAGAAATCCCAAACCTTTTGGTTTTTACTGCGGCTGACGTGACCAGAACCACAAATTGAAGGCCTAGGATGCAAGTGTAACTTCTAAAATTTTTGTCTTGTCTTGATACCTTATCTCAACTTTAGAAATTCTTGGCACAAGTTTTCATTCTTTAATGTACAATATTTCAACCCTCGATCCTTGGTGTTCTGTTATTTTCTCTGGAGGTAATTATTCCGACCATGCTAACTAGTCGCAGTTCCCCATCAAAGTGTCCAACTGCAGTATTTTTCTTTTGAGAGAGACAACTGATGGATTTTTATTTTTGGTTACACTTCCATATTTGCACCTCATTCATATTTCTTATGTTTTAAGATAATTTCATCGTACAGATTCCCTACACTTTCCTTGGTACCCTGTGTTTCTTCTCTAATAAGGTATGAGATGATATAATCACCATCAACTCCCCTTTCCCTCGCATGTATTCTCCTACCACACCATCTGTTGTATAATCATCACCCCGAGCAACCCAACCATATAAATTTGGCTTAAGAAAATAACTATATTGATTTTCGTTCTTGATTGTAGCAGTGTGATGCTTCAGAGGCCTTTCAAAAATCCATTGAACCTTTAAAATCAGTTCAATCACTATTGAATTTTCTTACAATGCCACTATAACTTGATCCCTTCACCAAACATAACACATAATCATTTTCAAAACCATCATTAAACTGTTATAGGATATCGACACCACCTATAAGGTCCCTCAGCCTTATCAGTTCAGACCTATCAAACTTAACTGTAAAATTACAGATATCTTATTTGAATGATCAATGCCTAATCGATAAAAAACTTCATTCACAAAATTGGTGTACTCTATGTGTGTTTGCATGATAACATTATCAGTAATATATACCTTCCTCATATGAAGTGGTTCCATCTGCAAGCAACTTATTCCTTTGAACCTATCTTTACTCTAGCTTTTTATGTTGGTCGGGCAAAAGTTGATCTACTTTAAATTCCTTTTATCTGCAAACAAGAGAAAAACAAATGATATCAAACAAGAGAAGAACAAAAAGAACATTACAATTGATGTTTGCATAATTTAAAAAATGGGTAACACAAAATTAAATCAATGCAACACATTACAATAAATGTTCCAACAGATGACCCATTTGTTTCAACAAATTCTCTATCTATTTAATAGATGATTAATTTATTGTAACAGGAAACGCATCTATGGCAACAGATGGTTGACATGTTGCAATAGATGGGTCATCTGTTAAAATAAAGCAAACCAGCCTTGCTATTGGTTTAATTTCTTCCAATAGTTGCTTCGTCTGTTCCAACAGCCGACTCATCAGTTGCAATAGTTGGGAAATCTATTGCAACATCACCAACACTATCAACATCAACAACATTATCAACAACAAAGAAATAATATCATATGTTCCGACACCATCAATAACACAAACACCACATGTTCTAAAACCATCAACAACACCAACAACACATGTTCCAACAACACCAATACCAACATCAACAATGAAGAAACAAAAAAATACATCTAAAAATGATAATGACAATAAGTCTTTTTAATTTATTTCAACAAATGACTTTTTGCATATTTTAATAAAATAACGGTTCATTCATTCAAAACTTAAAAGTCACTTTTTTTCAATTTTCTCAATAAATAGGATATGGGTAATGGGTAAATAAATAAAAATAACAGATGTAAATAACTAATTTAACTAACATGCAAATAAGAAGAAGAGAAGGAAATAGCAATAGTAACTATACCTACAATGTCAAAAGCAAAGGGATCAAATCACCAATTTCAGTCAAGAAAAGATATAGATTGGTTGAGATCTAGAAGGATATTCATGCGAAAGAGGAGAGAAAATAAAGAAAAAAAGGAGATGGTTGTGATTACCCAAAAGAGGGGAGAAAGATAAAGAAGAGAGATGAATTAATTTATGAATGAAGGAGAGATAATTCTAGATATGGGTTTAAATATTCATTAATAACTATGAGGAACATGAGATGATGACATTGAAAAGACAAGATAAGATAACTCAAGGAGGTGACTTTTGAGTTATCCAAGAAATATTTTTTACTGCCTTGATATTTTATCATTTTTTATTTCGGACAAAATATTACTTTAAAATTAAAAAAAAACTTAAAATAGATATATCATCTGTTGCAACAGAAGTCAATATTTGTTTAAAAAATTCCAATAGCTCAGTCATTTGTTGCAACAAATGGCAATGTTTATTTTATAATTTACAACAGATAAGACATCTGTTGCAAAAGGTTGAATATCTGTTTTAAAACAATTTCAATTGATTTCATAAGTTTAACTATAATTTCAATTGAATTAGCTAGAATTATGAATGAGTTCACAGGGTCAACTACAGTTTCAATTGAGTCATTGTAGTTGCATGATGTTGGTATTGCATTTCTCTTAACCCGAGCCGTCAACCGATCAATCTGAGTTGAAAATATTCATACTAATTTATTATTTGAGATACCTAAATTGATTTAGCTAGTATTATGGATGAGTTCACAGGGTCAACTACATTTGTAATTGATGTAGTTGCATGATCTTGGTATTGCGTTCTTCCTGACCAGAGTCATCAATTAATTAATCTGAGTTAAAATGATTCATATTAACTCATTATTTGAGATTCCTAAATTTATTTATCTATAATTATGGATGATTTAACAAGGTCAACTACAGTTTAGATTGAGTCATTGCAGTTGTATAATATTGGTATTGTGTTTCTCCTGACCCGAGTCGTCAACTGATCAATCTGAGTTGAAATAATTCATATTAACTCATTATTTGAGATTCCTAAATTAATTTAGATATAATTATGGATGAGTTTATAGGGTCAACTACAGTTTCAATTGATTTCCTGTAATTTTATGATGTTGGTATTGCGCTTCTCCTAACCCAAGCCGTCAATCGATCAATCTGAGTTGAAATGATTCATATTAACTCATTATTTAATATACCTAAATTGATTTATCTAGAATTATGTATGATTTCACAGGGTCAACTACAGTTTCAATTGAGTTGCTATAGTTTCATGATATTGGTATTGCGTTCCTCCTGACCCGAGCCATCAACCGATTAATCTGAGTTGAAAACATCCTCATTAACTCATTATTAGAGATAACTAAATTGATTTTTCTAGAATTAGGGATAATTTAATAGGGTCAACTATAGTTTCAATTGAGTCGCTGCAGTTGCATGACATTGGTATTATGTTCCTCCTAACCCGAGTCGTTAATCGATCAATCTAAGTTGAAATGATTCATATTAACTTATTATTTGAGATACATAAATTGATTTAGCTAGAATTATGGATGAGTTCACAGGTTAATCTACAGTTTCAATTGAGTCATTGCAGTTGCATGATGTTGGTATTGCATTATTCCTGACTCAAGCCATCAACCGATCAATCTGAATTGAAATGATTTATATTAACTCATTATTTGGGATACCAAAATTAATTTAGCTAAAACTATGGAAGAGTTCACAGGTTCAACTACAATTTCAATTGAGTCGTTGCAGTTGCATGATGTTGGTAGTGCGTTCCTCCTGACTCGAGTCATCAACCAATCAATCTGAGTTGAAATGATTCATATTAAATCATTGTTTGAGATACCTAAATTTATTTAGCTATAACTATGGATGAGTTCACAGGGTCAATTATAGTTTCAACTGAGTCACTGTAGTTGCGTGATATTGGTATTGTATTCCTCCTGACCTGAGTCGTCAACCAATCAATCTGAGTTAAAAGATTCATATTAACTCATTATTTGAGATAACTAAATTGATTTAACTAGAATTATGGATGATTTCATAGGGTCAACTACAGTTTCAATTGAGTCGCTGCAGTTGCATTATGTTGGTATTCGCTTCTCTTAACCCGAGCCGTCAACCGATTAATCTGAGTTAAAAATATTCTCATTAACTCATTATTAGAGATAACTAAATTGATTTTTCTAGAATTAGGGATAATTTAATAGGGTCAACTATAGTTTCAATTGAGTCGTTGTAGTTGCATGATGTTGATATTGTGTTCTTCCTGACCTAAGCCATCAACCGATCAATCTGAGTTGAAACGGTTCATATTAACTCATTGTTTGAGATACCTAAATTGATTTAGCTATAATTAAGGATGAGTTCATAGGGTCAACTACAATTTCAATAGAGTCGCTGCAGTTGTATGATATTTGTATTGCGTTCCACCTGACTCGACCCATCAATAGATCAATCTGACTTAAAACAATTCATATTAACTCATTGTATGAGATAATAAATTGATTTAGATAGAATTATGGATAAGTTCACAGAGTCAACTACAATTTCAATTGAGTCATTGTAGTTGCATGATGTTGGTATTGCGTTCCTCCTGACCTGAGCTATCAACTGACCAATTTGAGTTAAAATGATTCATATTAACTCATTGTTTGAGATATATAAATTGATTTAGCTATTATTTATAGATGAGTTCATAGGGCCAACTACAGTTTCAATTGAGTCGCTGCAGTTGCAGGATGTTGGTATTGCGTTCCTCCTGATTCGAGCGGTCAGTCGATCAATTTGAGTTGAAATGATTCATATTAACTTATTATTTGTGAAACCTAAATTTATTTAGTTATAAATATGGATAAGTTCACAGGGCAACTGCAGTTTCAATTGAGTCATTGCAGTTACATGATGTTGGAATTGCGTTCCTCTTGACTCGAGTCGTCAACCGACCAATCTGATTTGAAACGATTCATATTTACTCATTGTTAGAGATACCTAAATTTATTTAGCTAGAATTATGGATGATTTCACAGGGTTAATAACAGTTTCAATTGAGTAGTTGCAGTTGCATGATGTTGGTATTGCATTTCTCCTGACCCGAGCTATCAACCAATCAATTTGAGTTGAAACAATTCATATTAACTCATTGTTTGATATGCCTAAATTTACTAAGACATAATTATGGATGAGTTCTATAACTCTCCGAGAGTACACCCTGGACGTCACACGGTGCCTACAGCCCCGAAGGACCACAAGCTAACCCATGTTGGTACTTATTGTGAGCACTGAATAAAATAACAGAGAACTTGGGCGGAATTTAACTGAAAACGCCAAAAGGTTTTATATATGAAAAACAATACTAAATAGAAATACTAAAAAGGTTTGTCTGAAAATAATAATGTAAGATTGTCAATAACAACTGATAACTGAATAACTGACTAAAAGTGTCTGAAAGCCTCTAACTAACTGAATGTGGAGTTGATGGGACAAGTCCTCAACTAACTTTGACTGACTACTGAAATGAAATAAACATAACAGTCCTCGAAACATGAGGACTCACCTCTAATACTATTGTTGATGTGCGAGGAAGTCTAGGTACAGTCGTGAACCTGAGCGTCCGAACCTATGATATCAGACATCATAGTGCAAATAAATGAGTATGCGGTTAGTACTTTTAATGTACTGGTATGCGATATGAAGTTAGGCTGTTATGCATGGGTTCATGTGCATGAGCAATAACTGACTGAATGAATAGCATGAAGTACTAAGTAAGAATGAATGGAAGTTGTAAAATCTTAGGATACATGACCAAGCATATGACATGATGATGGGATAGTTTATAAACTGAAATACTGATATTGTACAACTAATGATTGTATGCCATGGTCGAGCAAGCCTAAAATTGAGTACTGGACTGAATATTAGACTGAGACTGTGGGAGCTATCATCTAACTGACATGCCCCAAAATGAGCTAATTGGGGTCCAACCTGTAACTCTAGTTAGAAGGGTGTCAGTACCGTACCACGGGTACTAACACTGGCTGTGTAGATCCACTAAAGTGTTTTCCCAAAGAATTAAGGGTCACCCTCAACTGGAAGGGCCCTAATAAGATATGTGTCAACCCTCAACTGGCAGGTTAACGTCTCAACGTATGTTGTCTACTAGTTCTGGAATGTGGGGACTGCAACTAAAGGTCACACCCAGGTGATCCCCCATCCCTGGATTGCTCGGTGCTAAATCCTACTCCTAACTGAACTTACACTAATTACTGAACTGAACTAAGTTTAGTGACATGATATACTGACTGAACTGATAATGCATTAATATATATACGAAACCATCCTAAAAATACTGAAACTAAAAAAATAACTAGGTTTTCGGGTATTCATAACCCCCAGGACTCGATAGTAATATCAATAAGAACATAAGAGAATATTTGAAACCATACTACAACTTGGAGGAGATCATAAATAGTCATTGTTCAAAATTCATCTATAAGGCATTTCGTCAAACACTTGGGAGTTGATACGAGCCAAATGGCCATCATAGTTTTTAATGCCACCATTCGAGGACAACACATGGAGAATACGATCTTGGACATATTGAAGGCCCGAGATTATATGTGGGGAAGTCATTATGGACACTTAATAGGGAAATTCCGTGTGTGGAAGGTTGCATGGGGGCTTGCCTTGATGTTCGTAAATGGTGTCTTGGTCATTTTATGTCCCTCTTTGACACTCTATAGGTGCCCCCTCATTAAGGGTAGAGGGATAATTTTGTCTTCATTTTGTAATAACTATAAGTAGGCTCTTTAGGGTTCATTTCATATTTGGTTGTTTATTGATGTAAGACTTTGAAACATTGTAACACCGACTATTTTGTATTGTGATTGTGGGTTGTTTTGTACCATTTGGTACCAAGAGTCATAGAGTTAAATCATGGTGATAGTTAAAACATGTGATAGTAACATAAATTAAATACAAAAATCACGGGTTAAGGAATTAACATGAAATTATCCTCCTTCAAATAGATCGACGGCTAATCCAAACAAGAACACATATAAACATGATATAAAATTGAAATTAATGGAAGTTCATGGATAAAAATCATAAACACATGTTAATATCATAATTTGAACTTGAAATTGGGTTCTTGGACTCCATGGATGAAAAGGGTCTATAAATATACATCTAACATACCTTAATTAAAGAATTTATGAAGGTTCTTGGTGGATTTCTTAAGGATTGATCTTGAATGTTGGCGGGGCTAGGGTTTGTTCTTGAGAGAGATTTCTTTGAATTTTGAGTAAAATATGAATTATGAGGCAAAGATGTTGTTTTGGGACCTAAATCCCATGTTAAAGTGAGGGGAAAAAGATGAGACTACCCTTCTAAATTTAAAATTCGTAACTAGAATGTCGTTTAAGGCTTCACCGCGATGCAGTGATTCCCTCATTACTATACTCACCGCGACGCGGTGCAATCGCGTGAGTCTCTAAAAACTGACAATTATTGTTTTGTCCTTTACCGCGACGTTGTGACTCCTCCACCGCTATACTCACCGTGACGCGGTCTAATCGCGGTCAGTTACTGTTTGGGAAATTCAAACGTGTTCCAAACCCCATCAGAAAAATCTGAAACTTACCCAAGACATGCTACTTACACCTTTGAACATAAATCAACTCAAAAACCATCGTCTCGGAGCCCGAAAGGTCAACTTAAAATTCCTAGAAGCTAAAGGGAGTCAGAAGTTGTCTAAGTCCCTCAACACTTAGTCTTATTTTTAGGTTCTAAGTGTCTCAAGAAAGTACTAGGGGATGAGCTATACTAGGAACGTACGGGGTAGTACAATATCTCCCCCTTTGGAATATTCATCCTCGAATGAGACTGATTAAGCTGAAAATACTGAGGGACTGAGATTACATACTGATCATGTATAACTAAAACATGATTACATAACGGAGCCTAAAATATGGTGATTGACTGAACTGATTTTGTGATTGCGTGCAATGACATGAACATGATTATATGGCCAGAACTGAGAATGAAAAGAGGAACTCTAGGAAAAACTGTTACCTTGAGCTGAGTCTGAGTTTGCGGAGAAAAGGTGAGGGTACTTGGTATGCATGTATGCTTCTTCTTCCCAAGTAGCTCCCTCAACGAACTGATTCCTCCAAAGAACTTTGACCAAGGGAACTTTTTTGTTCCTTAGTCTGCGAATCTGGCGATCTAAGATTTCAACTAGGAGTTCTTCGTAAGAAAGGTCGTTCTGAATATCTAAGCTCTCTAAAAGAACAACGACTGTTGGATATACTTCTTTAATAAAGAAACATGGAAGACTGGATGCACTGATGCTAAATCTGTAGGCAACTCAAGCTCATACGCTACTTTCCCAAAATGACTCAAGACCCTGAAATGGCCTACATATCGAGGACTGAGCTTCCCCTTTTTGCCAAATCTCTTCACTTCCTTTATGGGAGAGATTTTCAAATATACAAAATCACCAATCTCAAATTCGATATCCTTTCTCCTCACATCTGCATAAGATTTCTATTGGCTCTAGGCTATCTTAAGCATCTCCCTGATCAACTGAACTTTCTCCAAAGAATCAAATACTAAATCTGTCCCTATCAATGCAGTCTCACCTACCTCAAACCAACCAATAGGATATCTATATATTCTCCCATATAGAGCCTCAAATGGAGCCATCTGGATACCAGAATGATAGCTGTTGTTGTAGGCGAACTCAATCAATGGCAAGTGATTATCCCAACTACCCTTAAAGTCGATAACACAAGCTCTCAACATGTCCTCTAAGGTATGAATGGAATGGTCCTCTCTACCTGACCATCTTTCTAAGGGTGAAAGGATGTAATGAAACAAACTTGGATACCAAGGCCCTTCTGAAAAAACTTCTAAAAATGAGAGTTAAACCAAGTACCTCTATCCTAAATGATGGACAATGGGACTCTATGCAACCTAACCAACTCTCTAATATAGAGCTTGACATAATCCTCATTTGAATAAGAGGTATGGACTGTAAAAAATGGGATAATTTGGTCATCCTGTCCACAATGACCTAAATTGAATCATGCTGACGACGAGTACGAGGCAACCCCATCACAAAGTCCATGTTCACCTCTTGTCACTTCCAAGTAGGACTACTGAACTCTTGTATGGTGCCACTAGGATTTTGGTGTTCAATCTTAACCTGCTGACAAATAGAGCACTTAGCTACAAACTCTGCAATATCCCTTTTCATACCGCTCCACCAAAGATCTCCCGCAAATCACGGTATATCTTAGTGGACCCTGGATGAATAGAGTAACGTGTACCATGAGCTTCTGCAATAATTTACTGTCTCAACCCATATACATACGACACACATAGTCTACCCTGACAACGCAATACACCATCTCCCCCTTGGGAGGAAACCTCTACTTTCTGATCTCTAATTAAAACTTCTTCAACTTAACTAGACTGGGGTCCCTATCTTTCTTTTCTTTCACTTCGGCAACCAAAAAAGATTCCAGACTATTCTGTACCCGTATACTACCCTCAGCTGAGTCAACCAACCGAACACTTAATCTGAAAAGTTGGTGAACTTCCTAAACTAACTTCTTCTTATCACCTTCAACATGAGCCACACTACCCATGGACAATCTACGAAGGGTATCTACCAATACATTGGTTTTTCTCTGATGATACAAAATGCTCATATCATAATCTCTCAATAATTCTAGCCATTTTCTCTGATGAAGATTCAACTCTTTCTGAGAAAACACATATCACAAACTTTTGTGATCCATGAAAAAATCAACATGCACCCTTTACAGATTATGCTTGCAAATTTTCAAGGCAAAAACCACAGTCGCTAACTCAAGATCATGGGTGGAATAATTCTTTTCATGAGGTTTAAGCTGTCTAGAGGCATAAGCTATGACCTTACCTCTCTTCAACAAAACAAAACACATCCCAAACCAACTCTGGATGCATCACAGTAAATAACAAACCCATCTGGACCATCGGGCAAGGTCAAAATTTGGGCTTAGGTGAGTCGAGATTTCAACTCCTGAAAACTCTTCTCACAAGAATTTAACCACTAAAACTTAACTTTCTTCTGAGTCAATATGTACATGGGGGATGCAGTAGATGAAAACCCTCCAACAAACCATTTGTAATAGCCAACCAAACCTAAGAAACTCCTGATATCTGATGGAGAAATGGGCCTGGGCCAGTTTCTCATTACTTCAGTCTTTTGAGGGTCAACTCTAATGCCATCACCAGAAATAATATGGCTAAGGAAAGCTACTGATCTTAGCCAAAACTCACACTTACTAAATTTAGCAAACAACTGATGGGCTCTAAGAGTCTGCAATACGATTCTGAGATGGTCTACATGATTATTTTCATTACGAAAATAGACAAGGATATCATCTATGAAGACTATAATAAACATGTACAAGTACTTTTTGAACACTCGATTCATCAAGTCTATGAAAGTTGTTGGGGCATTGGTAAGACCAAAAGACATGACTAGAAATTTGAAGTGACCATACCAAGTTCTGAAAGCTATTTTTGAAATGTCACATTCTTTGACTCTAAGCTGATGATAGTTATATCTGAGGTCTATCTTAGAGAAGTAAAGGGCACCCTGAATTTGATCAAACAAGTCATCGATTCTGGGGAGTGGGTACTTATTCTTGATAGTGACTTTATTTAACTGATGGTAATCGATGTACTTTCTGATAGAACCATCTTTCTTATGCATAAAGAGGATTAGAGCTCTTCGTGGAGAAATAATGGGCCTAACGAACCCCTTATCTAGAGGGTCTCTTAATTACTCTTTCAACACTTTGAGTTCTGCTGGAGCCATTCTATATGTTGGAATAAAGATAGGCTGGGTATCTGGAAGTAGGTCTATTTCAAAGTCAATTTCCCTTTTGGAAGGGACTCCAGGAAGATCTTAAGGGAACACACCTGGAAATTCCCTTACTACTGAAACTGACTCAAGATTTGGAGTCTCTGAACTAGAGTCTTTAACTTGAACAAGATGGTGGACACACCTCTTGGATATCATTTTTCTTACTCTAAGGTACAAAACAAGTTGACCCCTAAATGTTGAGTACTACCCTTCCATTCAAGGACTAGTTCATTCAAAAACTGGAAATGAACAGCTTTGTTTCTACAATCAACTGAAGCATAACATGAGTGGAGCTAATCCATGCCGAAATGACATCAAAATCTGTCATCTCTAACTCCACAAGATCAACTGAAGCAACTTTCGAGGATATTATGACCAAAAGGTTCTTCTATACCTAGCTGGCTATAATAGAGACACCTAATGGGGTAGACACCAAGAAGGGTTCTGCTAAAGTCTCAGGACTAACACCAAAATTAATAGCTATGTAGGGAGTTACAAAAAAAAAGAAGCTCCGAGGTCTAATAAAGCATAAACATGTAAATAAAAGACCTATAACGTACCAGTAACCACATCAGGAGAATTTTTTGAATCCTGTCGAGAATGAAGTGTATATAATCTGTTTGGGCATTGACCACTAGTGGCACTAGAAGTGGCACTCTGCTGAGTCAGGCGACCGGATGGAACTGGGGAACGAATAGACTGACCCTGTTGACCACTCTGTGGGCAATCCCTGATCTTTTGGCCTAGATTTCCACACCCAAAGCATATATCACAGGCAGCTCTACACACACCCTGATGGTTTCTACCGCATCTCTGACAAAGAGGATTTGTGCGATCACTGTTCACACTTTTCTAGGGTTTAGGGCCTGGTGCCCTATCCTGATTATCGTTTCTAGGTTTCAGTGTTGGCGTAATTTCTGAATATGGATCCAATTCTAAAGATTTCTGACGGAATTAAGGATGGTTACCACCCTCCGACCTCGGTTGAGAAAAACTAAAACTACCCATTTTGGCTCTCTTATTCTCCCTCTCTTTCCTTTTACTTCATCTCCTTAATCTATTGGGCATAGACAATCAACATAGACAAGTCCATCTCCTTAATCAACATCGTGGTCCTACACTCCTTAACCACACTATCAACTACACCAGAGACAAACTTACTCATCCTAGACCTGTTATCAGACACAATATTAGGAGCATACCTGTCTAGCTGAGTAAACTTAAGAGAATACTCCTTCACACTCATGTTCCCTACCTCATATTAATAAACTTCTACACCTTAGATTCCCTTAACTCCAAGAAAAAGAACTTATCTAGAAAAGCTATAGCAAATTCCGCTCATTCAACAGGTCCTGCATCTGCCCCTCTATCTTTCTTCTACTATTTATACCAGGTGTGAGCGAAATCCTGCAACTGGTAAGCACCCAACTCTTTACTCTCACTAGAAGTCACACCCATAATATTAGTTACCTTCTAAACCATGGCGAGAAATTCCTGCGGATCCTCATCAGACTTAGATTCCAAAAACAGAGAAGGGTTCATTCAGGTGAAGCCCCAAATCCTAGCTGCAGCAGTATTAGCCACCAAAATGAATAGGACGGTATCTAAATAATTATTCTAGGTTGCTACTGAGTGATATAAAGTAGTTAATGCCACTTTAAATTCGGCATGAGAGACAGGCTCATTCAGGGGATCTTCCTGAACAGGTAGAGGTGCGTATTGATTCTCGTTTCTCCTTCTGTTTGTCTTTCTAGGAGGCATGTTCTATAAATGGAAAGGAAATTAGATTAGAAAAAGAGTTTAAATTGAGCGCATGCTCAATCTCATGACATGAACACTGAAAGAAAGGGAAAGTTTTCCAAAAACGTCCTGTAGTTTCTTGCTCATAAGTGTGGCGCGTTCACACCCATGCACAAGACTCTAATCAACGTGGCTTTCAGACTCCCTAGGACACTTTAAAACCTTAGGCTCTGATACCAAGTTTGAAACTCCCTGAGAGTACACCTTGGATGTTATACAGTGCCTACAGCCTCGAAGGAACACAAACTAACCCATATTGGTACCTGCTGTGAACACTGAATAAAATAATAGAGAACATATACAGAATTTAATTGAAAATGCCATATGGTTTTAAATACAAAAAACAATACTAAATTGAAATACTGAAAATGTATGTTTGAAAATAATACTGTAAGACTGTCAATAACAACTGATAACTGAATACCTAACTGAAAGTTTCTGAAATCCTCTAACTGACTGACTGTGGAGTTGATGGGACACGTCTTTAACTAACTCTGACTAACTATTGAACTTAAATAAAATAAATATAAATGGTCCTTGAAACATAAAAACTCACCCCTGCTACTGCTGCTGATGCGTGGGGAGGTCTAGGTGTGGTTGGGAACCTGAGCGTCCAAATCTATGATATGAGACATCATAGCATAAAAAAATGAGTATGCGGTCAGTTCTTTAAATGTACTGGTATGCTAAATAGGGATAGGCTGTTATGCGTGAGTTAATATGCATGAGTAATAACTGACTGAATGAATATCATGAAGTACTAAGTGAGAATGCATGGAAGTTGTAAATCTGAGGATACATGACCAAGCATATGATATGATGTTGGGATAGTCTGTAAACTAAAATACTGAAATACTGATACTGTACAACTAATGATTGTATGCCATGGTCAAGCAAGCCTGAAACTGAGTACTGTACTAAGACTGTAGGCGTTATTATCTAACCAACATGCCCCAAAATAAGCTAATTGGGGTCCAACCTGTAACCCTAGTTGGAAGGGTATCAGTACCATGCCACGAATACTAACACTGGCTGTGTGGATCCACTAAAGTGTTGTTCCGAAGGACTAAGGGTTACCCTTAACTAGCAGGGCCCTAATGAGATATGTATCAACCCTCAACTGGTAGGTTAACGTATCAACCTACACTAGATACGTAGTTCAGGAATATGGGAACTTCTACTAAAGGTCACACCCTCAACTGGCAGGTGAACTCCCATCCCTGGGTTCGCTCGATACTAAATCCTACTCCCAACTGAACTGACTCTAGTTACTGAACTGAACTAAGGTTACTGACATGATATACTGACTGAACTGCTAATGCACTAATATGTATACGAAATCATCCTGAAAATATTGAAACTAAATAAATATCTAGGTTTTTGGGTATTCATAACCCCTAGTACTCGATAGTAATATCAATAAGAACACATGAGAGCATTTGAAACCATAATACAACTTGGAGGACATCATAAATAGTCATTGTTCAAAATTCATCTATAAGGCATTTCGTCAAACACATAGGAGTCATAGAGTTAAAGCATGGCGATAGTTAAAGCATGTGATAGTAACATAAATTTAATACAAAAATCATAGGTTATGGAATTAACATGAAATTATCATCCTTCAAATGGATCAACGACTAATCCTAATAATAACATATATAAGCATGATATAAAATTGAAATTCATGTATAAAATTTATAAACACATGTTAATATCATAATTTGAACTTAAAATTGGGTTCTTAGACTCCATGGATGAAAAGGGTCCATGAATAAACATCTAACATACCTTAATTAAAGAATTTGTGAAGGTACTTGGTGGATTTATTTAGGATTAATCTTGAATATTAAAGGGGCTAAGGTTTGTTCTTGAGAAAGATTGCTTTGAATTTTGAGTGAAATATGAATTATGAGGCAACGATGCTATTTTGGGACCTAAATCATGTGTTAAAGTGATGGGGAAAAGACGAGACTACCTTTTTGAATTTAAAAATAATTGGAATGTTGTTTAAGGCTTCACCACGACACGGTGATTCCCCCATTGCTACACTCACCGCGATGCAGTGCAATTGCGATGAGTCTTTAGAAACTGACAATTGTTGTTTTGCCCTTCACTTCGATAGGTGCCTCCTCCGCTGCTATACTCACTGCGACACAGTATAATCGCGGTGAGCTGCTATTTGGGAAATTCAAATATGGTCCAAACCCCATTCAAAAAATCCAAAACTTAACCGAGACATGATACTTACACCCCTAAACATGAATCAAAATAAATACCATTGTCTCAGAGCCTTGAAGGTCAACTTAAAATTCCTCTAAGTTAAAGGAAGTCAAAATGTGTCTGAGTCCCTCAACACTTCATCTTATTTTCAGGTTCTAAGTGTCTCAAGCAAGTACTAGGGGCTGAGCTGAACAAGAAACATATGGGGTATTAAAAGCATAAGGTCAACTACAGTTTCAACTGAATCGTTGCAGTTACATGATGCTGGTATTGCGTTTCTCTTAACCTGAGTTGTCAACCGATCAATCTGAGTTAAAACTATTCATATCAACTCATTGTTTAAGATACATAAATTAATTTATCTAGAGTTATACATGAATACACAGGGTCAACCATAGTTTTAATTGAGTCACTGCAGTTGTATGATATTGCTATTGCGTTCCTCTTGACCCAAGCCATCAACCAATCAATCTGAGTTGAAACGATTCATATTAACTCATTATTTAGGATTTATAAATTGATTTTGATAGACTTATGGATGAGTTCATAGAGTCAACTACAATTTCAATTGAGTTACTGTTGTTGTATGATGTTGGTATTGCTTTCCTCCTGACCCGAGCTATCAACCAATCAATCTAAGTTGAAATGATTCATATTAACTCATTATTTGAGATACCTAAATATATTTAGCTAGAATTATGGATGAGTTCTTAGGGTCAACTACTATTTTAATTGAGTCACTGTAATTGCATGATGTTGGTATTGTGTTTCTCCTGACCTGAGTCGTCAACCAATCAATCTGAGTTAAAATGATTCATATTTACTCATTATTTGAGATAACTAAATTGATTTAGCTAGAATTATTGATGAGTTAACATGGTCAACTATAGTTTTAATTGAGTCCCTGCAGTTGCATGATGTTGGTATTGCGTTCTTCCTTACCCAAATCGTTAACTGATCAATCTGAGTTAAAATAATTCATATTAACTCATTATTTGAGATACCTAAATTGATTTAACTATAACTATGGATTATTTCATAGGGTAAACTATATCTTAAATTGAGTCTCTGCAGTTGCATGATGTTAGTATTGCAATCCTCTCGTCCTGAGTCGTCAACCGATCAACCTGAAATGAAACGATTCATATTAACTCATTATTTCTGATACCTAAATTGATTTATCTAGAATTATGGATGATTTCACAGGGTTAACTACAATTTCTATTGAGTCACTGCAGTTGCATGATGTTTGTATTGCGTTCCTCCTGACCCGAGTCGTCAACCGATCAATCTGAGTTGAAAAAAATCATATTAACTTATTATTTGTGATACCTAAATTGATTTAGCTAGTTTTATTTATGAGTTAACAGGTTCAAGTATAGTATCAATTGATTCACTGCAGTTGCATAATATTGGTATTGTGTTCCTCCTTACCCGAGCCATCAACCGATCAATCTGAGTTGAAACGATTCATATTAAGTCATTTTTTGAGATACCTAAATTTATTTATCTTGAATTATGGATGAGTTCACAGGGTCAACTATAGTTTCAATTGAGTCACTGCAATTGCATGATGTTGGCAGTGTGTTCCTCTTGACCCGAGCCATCAAGCGATCAATTTGAGTTGAAATGATTCATATTAACTCATTATTTGAGATACCTAAATTAATTTATCTAGAATTATGGACCACTTCACAATGACAACTACAGTTTCAATTGAGTCGCTATAATTTTATGATATTGGTATTACGTTCCTCCTGACCCGAGCCATCAACCGATCAATCTGAGTTGAAAAGATTCATATTAACTCATTATTTGAGATACCTAAATATTTTAGAAAAAATTATGGATGAGTTCACAAGGTCAACTACATTTTCAATTGAGTCATTACAGTTGCATGATGTTGGTATTGCATTCCTCCTGACCCAAGCCGTCAACCGATCAATCTGAGTTGAAATGATTCATATAGACTTATTGTTTGAGATACCTAAATTGATTTATCTAGAATTATTGATGAGTTCACAGGGTCAAATACAATTTTAATTGAGTCACTGCAGTTGCATGAGGTTGGTATTGCGTTTCTCTTAACCCGAGCCATCAACCAATCAATCTGAGTTGAAATAATTCATATTAACTCATTTTTTGAGATACCTAAATTATTTTAGCTAGTATTATGAATGATTTCATAGGTTCAACTATAGTTTCAATTGAGTCACTGCAGTTGCATGATGTTGGTATTGTGTTACTCTTGACCCGAGCCACCAAACAATAAATATGAGTTGAAACAATTCATATTAATTCATTGTTTAACATACCTAAATTAATTTACCTAGAATTATGGATGAGTTCACTAGGTCAACTACATTTTTAATTGATTCGTTGTAGTTGCATGATGTTGGTAATGCATTTCTCCTAACCAGAGTCGTCAACTAATTATTCTGAGTTAAAATAATTCATATTAACTCATTGTTTGAGATACATGATTTGATTTATCTAAATTATAGAGTAGTTCACAGGTTCAACTATAGTATCATTTGAGTCACTGCAGTTGTATGATGTTGGTATTGCGTTCCTCCTGACTCGAGCCATCAACCGATCAATTTGAATTGAAGAGATTCTTATTAACTCATGATTTGAGATTCATAAATTAATTTATCTAGAATAATTGAAGAGTTCACAGGGTCATCTACAGTTTCTATTGAGTCACTATAGTTGCATGATATTGGTATTGCATTCCTCCTGACCCGAGCTATCAATCGATCAATCTAAGTTGAAAAGATTCATATTTACTCATTATTTGAGATATATAAATTGATTTGGCTAGAATTATCAATGATTTCAAATGGTCAACCACAGTTTCAATTGAGTCACTACAGTTGTATGATATTGGTATTGTGTTTCTCTTAACCCGAGCCATCAACCGATCAATCTGAGTTGAAACGATTCATATTAACTCATTATTATAGATTTGTAAATTGATTTAGCTAGAACTATGGATGAGTTCACAGCATCAACTATAGTTTCAATTGAGTCACTGCAGTTGCATGATATTGGTATTGCTTTCCTCCTGACTGAGCCGTCAATCGATCAATCTAAGTTGAAATAATTCATATTAACTCGTTATTTAAGATATCTAAATATATTTATCTAGAATTATGAATGATTTCATAGGGTCAACTACTATTTTAATTGAGTCGCTACAATTGCATGATGTTGGTATTGTGTCTCTCCTGACCTGAGTCATCAACTGATCAATCGAAGTTGAAATGATTCATATTTACTCATTATTTGAGATACCTAAATTGATTTAGCTATAAATATGGATGAGTTCACATGGTCAACTATAGTTTCAGTTGAGTCGCTGCAGTTGCATGATGTTGATATTGTGTTCTTCCTGACCAGAGTCGTTAACTAATCAATCTGAGTTGAAATGATTCATATTAACTCATTTTTTGAGATACCTAAATTGATTTAGTAATAATTATGGATTATTTCATAGGGTCAACTACAGTTTCAATTGAGTCGCTACAGTTGCATGATGTTAATATTGCATTTCTCTTGTCCCGAGCCGTCAACCGATCAATCTGAAATTAAACAATTCATATTAACTCATTATTTGAGATACCTAAATTGATTTATCTAGAATTATGGATGATTTCACAGGGTTAACTACAATCTCTATTGAGTCACTGCAGTTGCATGATGTTGGTATTGCGTTCCTCCTGACCCGAGTCGTCAACCGATCAATCTGAGTTGAAAAAATTCATATTAACTTATTATTTGTGATACCTAAATTGATTTATCTAGTTTTATTTATGAGTTAACAGGTTCAACTATAGTATCAATTGATTCACTGCAGTTGCATAATATTGGTATTATGTTCCTCCTTACCCGAGCCATCAACCGATCAATCTGAGTTGAAACGATTCATGTTAATTTTTTTTTGAGATACCTAAATTTATTTATCTTGAATTATGGATGATTTCACAGGGTCAACTATTGTTTCAATTGAGTCGTTGCAGTTGCATGATGTTGGTATTGTGTTCCTCCTGACCCGAGCCGTCAACCGATCAATCGGAGTTGAAACGATTCATATTAACTCATAATTTGAGATACCTAAATTGATATATCTAGAATTATGGATCACTTCACAAGGTCAACTACACTTTCAATTGAGTCACTGCAATTTCATGATATTGGTATTGCGTTCCTCCTGACCCGAGCCATCAACCGATCAATCTGAGTTATAAAGATTCATATTAACTCATTATTTGAGATACCTAAATTGATTTAGAAAAAATTATGGATGAGTTCACAAGGTCAACTACTGTTTCAATTGAGTTGTTGCAGTTGCATAATATTGGTATTGCGTTCCTCCTGACCCGAGCCGTCAACCGATCAATTTGAGTTAAAATGATTCATATTGACTTATTATTTGAGCTACCTAAATTAATTTAGCTATAATTTTGGATGATTTCACAGGGTCAACTATAGTTTTAATTGAGTCGCTGCAAATGTATGATGTTGGTATTGCGTTCCTCTTGACCCAAGCCATCAACCAATCAATCTGAGTTGAAACGATTCATATTAACTCATTTTTTGAGATACCTAAATTATTTTAGCTAGAATTATGGATGAGTTCATTGGGTCATCTATAGTTTCAATTGAGTCATTGCATTTACATGATGTTGGAATTGCGTTACTCCTGACCCGAGCCACCAAACTATAGTTTCAATGGGCCAACTACAGTTGTAATTGAGTCGATACAGTTGTATGATGTTGTTATTACGTTCCTCTTAACCCGAGTCGTCAACCGATTATTTTGAGTTGAAATAATTCATATTAACTCATTGTTTGAGATTCATAATTTGATTTAGCTATAATTATAGACGAGTTCACAGGTTCAACTATAGTTTCATTTGAGTCGTTGCAGTTGTATGATGTTGGTATTGCGTTCCTCCTGACCCGAGCCATCAATCGATCAATTTGAATTGAAGCGATTCATATTAACTCATTTTTTAAGATACGTAAATTAATTTAACTAGAATTATATAAGAGTTCATAGGGTCAACTATAGTTTTAATTGATTCGATGTTGTTGCATGATGTTGGTATTGTGTTCCTCCTGGTCCGAGCTATCAACCGATCAATCTGAGTTGAAATTATTCATATTTGCTCATTATTTGAGATATCTAAATTAATTTATCTAGAATTATGGATGAGTTCACAGGGTTAACTACAGTTTCAATTGAGTTGTTGCAGTTGCATGATGTTGGTATTGCGTTCCTCCTGATCCGAGCCATCAATCGATCAATCTGAGTTGAAACAATTCATATTAACTCATTGTTTAAGATGCCTAAATTGATTTAGCTTATTATTAAGCTAATATTAAATTCATCAGTGTTCCCATTGAACTTAATATAATTTACTAGAATGAAATGTTTAAACTTTATCTCTTTTAAAAAATTTATTAGGATCATTTTGGACCAAATTAACATTTTCAAATTTTTTTATTCTTTTCCAAAATACAAATCAACCTATACAAATCATTCATTTGAGGCAAAAATACTTCATCATTTCAAATCTCGAGTTCTCGTTCTTTTCTTTCTCTCTCAACAATACAAACAACTACTACTTAACATATTTCTCAACCCTTCACAACAGATTGATTTTCTTCTCATTTTCAACCATATAGTTGTTATTTTAGATTTCATTCTTGCTTGTATCCTTTATTTTCTCTGTCTTCATAGGTAACAGAGTTCGAGAAAGGTTCTACATTTGTTCTTTTTCTAAAAATTAGCATTTTTATTTAATGATGAAAAAAAGACTTTTAGTTGTATTATCTTTGAGAATGGGTTAATAATTTTGAGTTTTGATGATAAAATTATAGAAAGAACCCGTGAAAATTTTAGTTTTTATCGCAGTGTTCCATTGACTATCATGGTATTATTGGATGGTGTTTGTGGTGGTGGTCTTGGTGTTGGTGTTATTATTGGTGTTGGTATTAGTGTAGGTGTTGATATTGGTGGTGTCGGTGTTGGTGTTGGTAGTGTTGGTGGTATTGGTGTTGGTGTTGGTGGTGTTGTTAGTGGTGGTGATGTTGGTATTAGTGGTGGTGGTGGTGGTATTGGTATTGGTATTGGTGTTAGTGTTGGTATTGGTATTGGTGGTGTTGGTGTTGCTGGTGGTGGTGGTGGTGGTGGTATTGGTGATGGTGGTGATGGTGGTGATGGTGGTATTGGTGGTGTTGGTGGTGATGTTGGTGGTCTTGGTAGGGGTGTTGGTGGTGGTCTTGGTATTGGTGGTGTTGGTAGTCTTGGTAGTGGTGGTCTTAATATTGGTATTAGTTGTGTTGTTGGTTTTGCTGGTGGTGGTGGTGGTGGTGGTCTAGATGGTGGTGTTGATATTGGTGGAATTGGTGGTGGTGGTGGTGGTGGTTTTATTTGTCCATTTGTTGCAATAGGTGGAACATCTGTCAGGAGATCTTAACATCGGTCTTCAAACAGATTCCCCATCTGTTGCAACAAATATTTTAGTTTTTGGCAAAAGACAAACCAATAGCAAGACTGTTTTGATCTTATCCATCTGAAAGTTCATCTATTGCAACATCTTATGCATCTGTCATAATAGATAATTCATCTATTGTAACTCATTGGTTATATGTTGGAATTTTTTTGTAATATGGCGTATAAAAATTTATTGAAATTTGTCTTATATTTTTTTAAAAATTATGCAGATGTCAAATGTAACGTATATTTTATTTCTCTGTTGTTTGTAGTTAAAAGATGTCTCCCAAAAGAAAAGAAATTGAAAGTGGATCAACTTCTGACCACCTAACAAAAAAAGGCTAGAGTACAAATGAATTCGGAGGAACTTCCTGAATAATCTCAGTTAGGGAAAAGTGAAGCTGAAGAAAGTTATGAAAATGATATTAAGAGAGGTGGAGAAGGAAATGTAGAGGTTGGTGAGGAAAATAAAAGTGAGGAGGAAGAAAAGGAGGAGGAGGATGAAGTAGAAAGTGAGAAATAGGATGATGATCAAAATGATGATAATGCATCATCAATGGGACGTGAATTAAGAACGAAATTCCAGCATGATCCTATCAAAACTATTAGTATTGATAGATTTGAAGTTGAGATGCCGATAGATGACCCTACAAATTTAACTGGTGATTTAGTACTTAAGTCTCAGTTGGGAAAACCTTTTGATGATTTTAGAAAAACAATGAAGCATGAAAAAATAGATGAATTTTTTAAGAAGAGCTGCTTTGGAAACTTTCTTGAGCTGCCTGAGGACAACAATGCTCTTTTCTAAATGAGCATGTTATATGGTATTCTCAAGCGCAGGATCAAGTACGTGGGAGATGATAAATATTCGAAGGAGGGGGGCAAAAATATGGATGAAATTTGGATCAACTACTATGGCATGCCAATTTATTTTGGCATGAAAGAGTTTGACATAACGACAGGCTTGAGATGCGATCATCCAAAAGAACCTCTCATCAAGGAAATACCCCACAAAAAGTCTTAAGGCAAGAAGGATAGATAAACCACCACCATCAAATAAAGGCAAGGCATTGTCCAAGAGACCACCCACCAAAACCAACAAACGCAAGGAAAAAATAGACGGGATGTTGGACATTGTTGGACATGGCTACAGAGCCACAAAGTTGTTATAAGATCTCAAGGATAAATTCATACCAAAGAAGTACAAGGAGAAATTGTGGTTAGTTTGGTTTACCCATTCTGTTATATTGGTAAGAGACGTCTACAAAGTCATAGAAGATGATTTGTTGGAGCTTGCCGAGGATCCTGAGAAATTCAACAATTATCCCTGAGGATATAACAGCTTCAAGTTGACTGTCTAATATTTACTGATAAAGCTATCCCTAAGGGAGATCACCTTGTACAACTTTACTTGGTATTTTATGGGAAATATAATCACTATTTGTATACTCTTGCATTAGCTTATATTGAATAATTATTATGATTAATTTTTGGTTTGCTTGATATTTACATTTTTTAGGCTTGGGCATTTGAAGTCATTCCTTTTCTCCGAAAGCAGGTCAAGCATTACCAGGGTGAGGCTTCTTATCCAAGGATCCTTAGGTGGTTGGCTGCAAAGAGCAACACGAGAATTAAGGAGGTTGATCTTTTTAACCCTCCGATGATACTGTAAGTCCTCGTTCAAGTAAATTAATTTGACTTAAAGTAAGATATTGAAATAGACGATTCATATGTTGCAACAGATTGGTAATCTGTTGTAATTTATCTTAACATATTCTCACTCTGGTGTAACAGATTAGTAATCTGTTGTGACAGATGAGTCATTTTTCACAATAAATTACCTGTATATTGCTTTGGTTCTCTGAATCTGACTTTAACAGATTACCCATCCACTGTAACTTATGCAATAGATGGGTAATCTGGTGAAACAGATGGTTAATATGTTGCATTTGTTGCGCCATAAAGATCATTTATTGCATAAGTTGTCTGTGTTGAAATGTTTCCCAACTGACTACAAATTATAATTTGATTTAAAAGTATCTACCCTTTCTTTTAGGTTGTGCATCCATGGATCATACCTACTACAAGAGTTGGGGATGACTTTTTTTATTACTCTAGGTCTTGTTGACATAATAGCATACCCAACGGTGGAGTTAATAAAGAAGGAATTGGCTAGAGCAACAGCCATAAGAAGAGCAGTTAGGCAAGGGCCTAATGTTGAGGCTTTTCATGACCAACCTGCTGCAACAGATCTGGGTGTCGCTTCTAGGTGTGTTGCTGGTGTAGTTGTTGATATTGGTGGCAGCCACGTTAATGCTTATGTTGCTGTCATTCGTGATGATGATCATGTTGATGCTCAAGAAAAAATAAATATGTTTGAAATTACCCCTTATACTAGTCCCTCTCTCCCTTACGGTGGTCCTACCCCTCTTCACCTTCATGTTCTTATTGGAAAAGCAACGAGTGCAAGGACAGATGGGATAAAATCTTTAAGAAAATAGATGTTATCGCTGAAGCTGTCGAGGAATTGAAATCCAAGAGGGGTGTCATACCAACCAAGAAGGTGAGTGAGCCCTACACTCCTACAGTGGAGGTTAGAAAGAAGAAGAGAGAAAATAGACATATCCTTTCAATTATGAAAATAAAAAAATTGCAACTCCTCCTCCTCCAAAAGCTATTGAGGTTCAGGGACCGTTGAAGAAGGCGGACATATACGTGAAACTTGACGCCAAACAGAAGGTTGTTCTGAGAAGGACCATAAATTCCAGGCAACACGCAAAATCCTACACCATGAATACCTTTTGCCCCCTAGACTTCAAGAAGATGACAGATATGGGCCTGTGGTACATGGACATAATAAGTTTACTTTTCCTAACCTAGCCTTTTAATCTGCTCCATGTAGAAGAAGCTACGTAATAGATGTGCCATCTGTTGCAACAGCTGGGTATTCTGGTGCAATTGGCGGTGGTTCTGTTGAAACAGATTACCCATCTATTGCATAAGTTGCATGTAACAACCCTCCCGGTCGTTTGTTGAATTTCCTCATCTTCTCTATTTTAGCGTTCTCTGTAGTTGGTATACGTAGATTACGACTCACAGGATGAGTAGTGCCAATTCTTGAGGTGTTCGGAAGTAATTTAATTCATTATTGGAGTTATTGAGTTGAGAAAGTTAAATCCAATAATGATCAACTTTTGATCAAGATGACCTCGATTTGGTAGTTTGATATTTTCAATAGGTTCAAAACGTGCTCTTTAGTCAATTTACATATTTGATTTATTTTATGGGGTTCTAAATAAAGTTTGAAAAGTTATCAAAAGTGTCGGATACTTTAGATAATTAATATTATTAGTGATAATGGGTCAAAACTGCAACTTGTAACTTATGTTTAATATTAATTAGAGTGATAGATTAATTCTTTAGTTGATAAAAAAACCAAAAAAAAAAAAACCTAGACGGGAGTTCGAAACTGCTGCGCCGTCCTCAACTTTGAGCGTCTTATGTGAGAATTTCGTTACCTCTAATTCATTCTGCTAGGAGACTTACACGTCTAAATTAGTTAGTGAACAAGAGCAAATATTTTACTCCATGTTAATTGGGGAGACAAGAAATCATGGGGTAATAATCACATAATGATGACAATGTTAACTTTGATTCACTTTTTCTTTCTTTGTGTTAAAACAATTGCTGCTATAATTCTTATTACCAATTAGAGTGGCGGTAACATAAAAAAATATGCATAACAAAATGTCAGTGGGTTAATGATTGGAATTAGTAATAAGAATAGATATATTTCTACGTTTATCATGTCGAGGGTTGTACAGTTACTAGTTTCTTTCCTTTTGTTCGTGATTTGCTCCCTAGTTTATGATTAGAGAAATTGAGGTTTAGATTTAGGATTTTTAGAGTAAAAATTTGTAAACCGGTGTCATTAAATTTGTACTTTTATAAGAATTATATATTTGAATAGATTTGAAATATTCGAAAGTTTTATGAAAGGGCAAAACCCTTACACAGAAGTTTGCTTTTGAGTTCTTCGGTTGGGTAGGTTACGGTTTAATTGGAGTTTAGACTCAACTTAATTGTGTGTATGCTCGTAAATTGGATACTTTTGGATTGGTATTCATACATGCTTGAAATTGTTGATGTTTGGATTGTTGATTCATGTATAAATGTTTATTGAAAATTGACTTGATGGAATTGTCTTATGACTTTAAGTGTACTTGTAAACTTGGTACACTATGTGGCATGTTGTGAGGTTGTGTAAATTGATATTGATAATACTTGGTGATGTTTATGTTGGATCGGGTACCACACCGGTACGTTTATATTTATGTTGGATCGGGTACCACACCGGTACGTTTATATTTATGTTGGATCGGGTACCACGCCGGTACATTTATATTTATGTTGGATCGGGTACCACGCCGGTACGTTTATATTTATGTTGGAACGGGTACCACGCCGGTATATTTATATTTATGTTGGATCAGGTACCGCGCCGGTACGTTTATATTTATGTTGGATTGGGTACCACGCCAGTACGTCTATATTTATGTTGGATTGGGTACCACGCCGGTACGATACATAAACATAGATTGTTCCCTGCAGGTCATGACTATTTGGGCAAAAATAAGTCCCATAGCATGTGTGTACATATTTGTGTTATTTCTGTGGATGTTTACAGTATGGTTGATACTCTTGATGGTTAGTGGCTTGTTTGTGAGCACTGGTTGATCTGTTGTTGTTGTATTATTGATTCATTGAATATTTATTGTGTGACGATGCCTGTCTACTTGTTATTTGATCTATGTTGTGTACATGCTATTAATTTGAGTTGGCCTATGATACCTACCAGTACATAGTGATTTGTACTGATACTACTCTGTACTCTTCTTTTATTGAGTGCAGAAAGTGTTCTAGGCTCAGACATGACCTCGCCTCTAGAGTTTGATAGCAGATCTTGATCCAAGGGTGAGCACTCCATCTCCAGGCTACCATGGGTCATCTTATTTGTTCTTGTCCATCTTTCGGGCAATGAAACATTCTTTATTTACTTTATTTTTGGATATCACTTTAGATATGATCTTTGTTAGTAGTTCTTGTACGATGATTTTTGGGTCTTGGGAATTTTAGTAAGTAGTTTGTTTGAATTTCTGCATTAATAATAATTAGTCCGGAATATTTGTTATTATGTTTAATTTTATAATAATATCATTTAATATTGACTAAGTGTTTGGGTAATGGTTCGATTTAGATGGTTCTCTCACAGGAAGATTAGTGTGGGTGCCACTCATGGCCATTTGGGTCGTGACAAAGTTGGTATCAAAGACCTAGCTTCGTCGATCTCATCGTACAAGAACATGTCTTTTAGAGTCTTACAGAATGGTATGGAGACGTCTGTACTTTTCTTCGAGAGGCTATAGGATACTAGAAAAATTCAAATTCTTCTTTCTTACGTGATATTACTAGATTTCAATTGGTATCTGGAAATTCCAATTGGTATCTTTTAATAAGAGCAATGTCAAGTAGAGTTTCATAGATTGGTGTGTAGGACCCCACACCCAATCTTCGTAAGGCTATGAGGCATGTAGAAGTCATTTTCCTTTTTTCTCTCCATCGTGTCGTCCTAATCTTGGACTACTAGATTGAATCCAATTGGTATCTAGACAATTCCAATTGGTATCTTAATAATTTTGAATAAAAATCTAGGAGATTTCAATTGGTATCTGTTAATAAGATCTAAAAGTTATTGTTAATAGGTAAAGACTTGTGAAAGTTGTGAACTTATTGATTGCTTGTGTTTGATATTTAACTAAACTTGTGTTGCTAGATTTTTATCATTATTAAGAATTATTTTTGTTAAGTGATGAAAATTGACTGAGTTATTTTTGTTGATAAATATGATGGGATTATTTGATTTCTTGTTATTGTGAAACTAGAAATTCTATGGTGCTTACTTATTTTGGTACTATTATACTGATGAGATTGATGGTATGAGAATTGAGAGGATGATATGAGAATGTGATATCGAGAAAAAATAGTGAAAAAGTGACATGAATAAAAGACTGAGGTGATATGTGTTTTCCGTAATGAGAGGTTCTTGTTAATGATGTTGTGGATGGACCCTTGTGTAGTTTGATTATTTGATATTATTTGGGGTTCCTTTTGTGGTTCGGTCAATGAGATTGTATTTAGAATTTTTGTGCAGTTCTATTATTGAAATTATAATGGGTCCCTTGTGAGGACTAGTTAAGTGACATTAACTTTGAGTTCCTTATGTGAATGAATTCTTAATGCTTGACAAAATAATGAGTTTTAAATAAAAGTGACAAAAACTAGTAGAGGTTGTTGATACCTATAGAATTTTATTGATGAAATTGTCTGGAATGTGATATTGGTGTTGATACTGTCAATGACCTATAATCGATTTATTTTGTTTGGCCTTGCTTATGTGCTAGTTGTGTGGGAACCACTCTTGAGGTGATTAAGAGTTAAGTAAAGCCCGTAATGAAAATATTGTTAGGTAGAAATAAGAATGACTCTGTATATCTTAAATTGGTGTTAGTGATATAAGAGAGGTTTGGCTTGACCATGAAGTGTTTGTCATTGAAAAATATTGAGTTAGTAATTGTCAGGACATAAGTTGTAGTTGTGGTTTTATGCATTAGAAAAAATTTTAAGAAGATAAATTATTATTAACTTGACCTTGTGGGAATTATAAATTTGCATGTCCCACAAAGTTGGATGATATATGACACTTTTAGAGGATAGTAATTTCCATGATAGTGGCAAGGAAAAATCAAATGGCTTAGTTACATTCTTAAAATAATTAAGAATGATCCTGAATGGGAGAATAAATGAATTATTAAATGGCATGATTGATCTTTTCTTGAGTGATACTTGGTGGATATTTCTTGTTGAGTGGTTAAGGTATGATGATTAGATGGATATTAACAATATTGTGGAGGATAATGTGTTGTAGGCTCTAATTCTGTGGGACCCATAAAATAGCTTATTTATACCCCTTTTGAACCCTATTGCTTTTTCGTTCTATTTTAGTTTAATTATAGCATGGTTATGATGTAAACCTATGTTTGGGATGTGGTTTTAGTATTTGAAGCATGATTTGAATATTTAGCCTTATTAGGCTAGTGTGGTAGTCTTGAAACCATAAGTTGAGTAGAGTTGACTTGAGTACCTTGTTTCTAGTCGAAGCTGCTATCTTAGGCTTGAATATGGCTTACATGTCATCTAGAAGATGAACTAGATACCTTATCCTAGTTTAGGGCATAATGTGCCTAATTATGAAAATTGAGGATTAGAAGTGGGATCGTTGCGCCCACTTAGGCCTAAACTTTTGTTAAGTCTTGTGGACTTAGTTGCGGATGTTAGACATAGACGAGTCTAGTAAACCTTAGGATAAGGCTACTTTGTAACTTGGTAACTTGGATTGATGTACCCGGATTGTGAGTTTTGAGTTATAGTTATGATACTTCCTATGGAAATGATATTGGGCATTTAGAGATGATATTCCTCCTAGATAAGTTATGTGACTTATGGAGATGATATTTCCTCTTAGATATACAAATTGGCATAGAGAGGTGATATTCCCCGAAGTCATGATGTATGACCTATCGATGTAAGATATTCTATAGACGATTATATGTCTATCTATATTATGCCTCTAATGTGTGAGATACCTCCTATATGTGAGATGATTAGCGATATGCTACGACTTATAAATATGATTATTGATATGAGTTTTGGATATGTATAAAGGTTTAAGGCCGTGACTATGATGTTGTGACTATTTTGGATAAATTAACGGGCCATGGATCGTGTTATGATAATGATTGAATATCCAAGTAGTGTTTATCAGTGTAAAGGATACGATTACAGTTTATGAATACATATATGTTTTATACACGTCTCTCTAGTATGGGATGGAGAAAGATGTGGTATGTTGCTTACGACTTTATTGATTGGATACTGGTGATGGCATGTATAGAATTGGTACATTCATAAGTATTATATCGGTAGTTAATATGATTATAGCTAAAATATGATCTTACGATTGTTCTGCCTAATTAACGGTTAAGCTATGTGGTAACTAGTTGTCAATTAGGGGACTATAGCACTTGATGACTAAGTTCGTGATGTCAATTAGTCGATAAACGATGAGTTATGTGTTAATGAGACTAGATAATAAGAGATGTTGGTAATAAGAGGTGACTAGTTAATAACTTTGAATAGTTGCTAAATGGTAAACTAATGAATAGTTAAGCAAGGATTAGTTGGTAAATGATGGTTAGATAATGAATGGTGTCGGTTAATAAAAGATGGTTAGGTGGAAACTAGTAATGTGTTGTCTAGTAATGATTAATAGATATAGGATGATTAGTTGATAATAAGGAATGGTGAATAAATGGCAGTTTTGGTCTAGTGATGAACCTTGACTAGGTTGGCTATTAAATAAATAGTAGTTAGTTGCTATCCCGTGAATAAGGATTATGTGAAGGATAATGTTTAGGTAATAGCTAGAGGTTATGTGATGACTAGTGAACTAATGATTCTATTATAATAAGTGTTGGTCAGCTAATAACGAGTAGTTGGAAAGTATTGACTAGATAGATATTCTATGATGATATGACTATTTTTACGAGTATTTTAGTGTATGTTATTTGACTTTTGTGATGATGTTGATACCCGGCAAGGACAGAGGATACTATTGATGATGTGTTGATATACGGCAAGGCCAGAGATTGATTACGATGATGATGGTCTCGATGAGGGTAGTTATGATGAATTGTGATATTGATTGTGTACTTTGCATTCATTCTTGTATGTGCACCGCCTATCACCAGTATGCACCTATATTTATCAGCTGATATAGGACGGTTGCATGTATATGGATGAAGAATATGCCTTGTGTTGTTGTATGCCGATTGAACCTTCCGAGTCTGGGGCTGTGGGGGTACGCATAGGCTCGGCTAGGTATTTGGTTTTTCGTAAGTTGAGGACTAAGGAGATTGTGTCTGTGAAGTTCCAATGAAAGAATCATCCTATTGAGGAGGCCACTTGGGAGACCGAAGCAGCCCTGTGTAGCAAGTATCCACATCTTTTTGATAATTCAAGTAATTCATTAGTTTCATTTCTTGTTATTTGTTTGCCCGTTTGGGGATGAACGATTGTTTAATTGGTATCTGATGTAACGACCCTCCCGATTGTTTGTGAAATTTCCTCATCTTCTTTATTTTAGCACTCTCCGTAGTTGGTATACGTGGATTATGACTCACGGGATGAGTAGTGTCAATTCTTGAGGTGTTCGGAAGTAATTTAATTCATTATTGGAGTTACTGAGTTGAGAAAGTTAAATCCGATAATGATCAACTTTTGATCAAGATGACCTCGATTTGGTATTTTGATATTTTCAATAGGTTCAAAATGTGCTCTTTAGTCGATTTACATATTTGATTTATTTAATAGGGTTATAAATAAAGTTTGAAAATTTATCAAAAGTGTTGGATACTTTAGATAATTAATATTATTAGTGATAATGGGTCAAAGCTGCAACTTGTAACTTATGTTTAATAATAATTAGAGTGATAGATTAATTCTTTAGTTGATAAAAAAAAAAATACCTAGACGGGAGTTCTAAACTGTTGCACCGTCCTCAACTATGAGCGTCTCAGGTGAGAAATTCGTTACATCTAATTCATTCTGCTAGGAGACTTACACGTCTAAATTAGTTAGTGAACAAGAGCAAATATTTTAATTCATGTTAATTGGGGAGACAAGAAATCATGGGGTAATAATAACATAATGATGACAATGTTAACTTTGATTCACTTTTTCTTTCTTTGTTTTAAAACAATTGCTGCTATAATTCTTATTAACAATTAGAGTGGCGGTAACATAAAAAATTCTGCATAACAAAATGTCAGTGGGTTAATGATTGGAATTAGTAATAAGAATAGATATATTTTTACTTTTATCATGTCGAGGGTTGTACAGTTACTAGTTTCTTTCCTTTTGTTCTTGATTTGCTCCCTAGTTTATGATTAGAGAAATTGAGGTTTAGATTTAGGATTTTTAGAATAAAAATTTTTAAATCGGTGTCACTAAATTTGTACTCTTATGAGAATTATATATTTGAACAAATTTGAAATATTCGGAAGCTTTACGGAAGGGCAAAACCCTTACACAGTAGTTTCCTTTTGAGTTCTTTGGTTGAGGTAGGTTACGGTTTAATTGGAGTTTAGACTCAACGTAATTGTGTGTATGCTCCTAAATTAGATACTTGTGGATTGGTATTCGGACATGCTTGAAATTGTTGATGTTTGGATTGTTGATTCATGTATAAATATTTATTGAAAATTGACTTGATGGAATTGTCTTATGACTTTAAGTGTACTTGTAAACTTGGTACACTGTGTGGCATGTTGTGAGGTTGCGTAAATTGATATTGATAATACTTGTTGATGTTTATGTTGGATTGGGTACCACGCAGATACGTTTATATTTATGTTGGATCGGGTACCACGCCGGTAAATTTATATTTACGTTGGATCGGGTACCACGCCGGTACGTTTATATTTATGTTGGATCGGGTACCACGTCGGTACATTTATATTTATGTTAGATTGGGTACCACGCCGGTACGTTTATATTTATGTTGGATAGGGTACCACGCCAGTACGTCTATATTTATGTTGGATTGGGTACCATGCCGGTACGGTACATAAACATAGATTGTTCCCTACAGGTCATGACTATTTGGGCAAAAATAAGTCCCATAGCATGTGTGTACATATTTGTGTTATTTCTGTGGATGTTTACAGTATGGTTGATACTCTTGATGGTTAGTGGCTTGTTTGTGAGCACTGGTTGATCTGTTGTTGTTGTATTATTGATTCATTGAATATTTGTTGTGTGACGATGTCTGTCTACTTGCTATTTGATCTATGTTGTGTACATGCTATTAATTTGAGTTGGCCTATGATACCTACCAGTACATAGTGGCTTGTACTGATACTACTCTGTACTCTTCTTTTATTGAGTGCAGAAAGTGTTCTAGGCTCAGACATGACCTCGCCTCTAGAGTTTGATAGCAGATCTTGATCCAAGGGTGAGCACTCCATCTCCAGGCTGCCATGGGTCATCTTATTTGTTCTTGTCCATCTTTCGGGCAATGAAACATTCTTTATTTACTTTATTTTTGGATATCACTTTAGATATGATCTTTGTTAGTAGTTCTTGTACGATGATTTTTGGGTCTTGGGAATTTTAGTAAGTAGTTTGTTTGAATTTCTGCATTAATAATAATTATTCCGGGATATTTGTTATTATGTTTAATTTTATAATAATATCATTTAATATTGACTAAGTGTTTGGGTAATGGTTCAGTTTAGATGGTTCTCCCACAGGAAGATTAGTGTGGGTGCCACTCATGGCCATTAGGGTCGTGACAAAGTTGGTATCAAAGACCTAGCTTCGTCGATCTCATCGTACAAGAACATGTCTTTTAGAGTCTTACAGAATGGTATGGAGACGTATGTACTTTTCTTCAAGAGGCTATAGGATACTAGAAAATTTCAAATTCTTCTTTCTTACGTGATATTACTAGATTTCAATTGGTATCTGGAAATTCCAATTGGTATCTTTTAATAAGAGCAATGTCAAGTAGAGTTTCATAGATTGGTGTGTAGGACCGGACCCCACACCTAATCTTCGTAAGACTATGAGGCATGTAGAAGTCATTTTCCTTTTTTCTCTCCATCGTGTCGTCCTAATCTTGGACTACTAGATTGAATCCAATTGGTATCTAGACAATTTCAATTGGTATCTTAATAATTTTGAATAAAAATCTAGGAGATTTCAATTGGTATCTGTTAATAAGATCTAAAAGTTATTGTTAATAGGTAAAGACTTGTGAAAGTTGTGAACTTATTGATTGCTTGTGTTTGATATTTAACTAAACTTGTGTTGCTAGATTTTTTTCATTATTAAGAATTATTTTTGTTAAGTGATGAAAATTGACTGAGTTGTTTTTGCTGATAAATATGATGGGATTATTTGATTTCTTGTTATTGTGAAACTAGAAATTCTATGGTGCTTACTTATTTTGGTACTATTATACTGATGAGATTGATGGTATGAGAATTGAGAGGATGATATGAGAATGTGATGTCGAGAAAAAATAGTGAAAAAGTGACATGAATAAAAGACTGAGGTGATATGTGTTTTCCGTAATGAGAGGTTCTTGTTAATGATGTTGTGGATGGACCCTTGTGTAGTTCGATTATTTGATATTATTTGGGGTTCCTTTTGTGGTTCGGTCATTGGGATTGTATTTAGAATTTTTGTGCAGTTCTATTATTGAAATTATAATGGGTCCCTTGTGAGGACTAGTTAAGTGACATTAACTTTGAGTTCCTTATGTGAATGAATTCTTAATGCTTGACAAAATAATGAGTTTTAAATAAAAGTGACAAAAACTAGTAGAGGTTGTTGATACCTATAGAATTTGATCGATGAAATTGTCTGGAATGTGATATTGGTGATGATACTGTTAATGACCTATAATCGATTTATTTTGTTTGGCCTTGCTTATGTGCTAGTTGTGTGGGAACCACTCTTGAGGTGATTAAGAGTTAAGTAAAGCCCATAATAAAAATAATGTTAGGTAGAAATAAGAATGACTCTGTATATCTTAAATTGGTGTTAGTGATATAAGAGAGGTTTGGTTTGACCATGAAGTGTTTGTCATTAAAAAATATTGAGTTAGTAATTGTCAGGACATAAGTTGTAGTTGTGGTTTTATGCATTAGAAAAAAATTTAAGAAGATAAATTATTATTGACTTGACCTTGTGGGAATTATAAATTTGCATGTCCCACAAAGTTGGATGATATATGACACTTTTAGAGGATAGTAATTTCCATGATAGTGGCAAGGAAAAATCAAATGACTTAGTTACATTCTTAAAATAATTAAGAATGATCCTGAATGGGAGAATAAATGAATTATTAAATGGCATGATTGATCTTTCCTTGAGTGATACTTGGTGGATATTTCTTGTTGAGTGGTTAAGGTATGATGATTAGATGGATATTAACAATATTGTGGAGGATAATGTGTTGTAGGCTCTAATTCTGTGGGACCATAAAATAGCTTGTTTATACCCCTTTTGAACCCTATTGCTTTTTCGTTCTATTTTAGATTAATTGTAGCATGGTTATGATGTAAACCTATGTTTGGGATGTGGTTTTAGTATTTGAAGCATGATTTGAATATTTAGCCTAATTAGGCTAGTGTGGTAGTCTTGAAACCATAAGTTGAGTAGAGTTAACTTGAGTACCTTGTTTCTAGTTGAAGCTGCTATCTTAGGCTTGAATATGGCTTACATGTCATCTAGAAGATGAACTAGATACCTTAGCCTAGTTTAGGGCATAATGTGCCTAATTATGAAAATTGAGGATTAGAAGTGGGATCGTCGCGCCCACTTAGGCCTAAACTTTTGTTAAGTCTTGTGGACTTAGTTGCGGATGTTAGACATAGACGAGTCTAGTAAACCTTAGGATAAGGCTACTTTGTAACTTGGTAACTTGGATTGATGTACCCGGATTGTGAGTTTTGAGTTATAGTTATGATACTTCCTATGGAAATGATATTGGGCATTTAGAGATGATATTCCTCCTAGATAAGTTATGTGACTTATGGAGATGATATTTCCTCTTAGATATACAAATTGGCATAGAGAGGTGATATTCCCCAAAATCATGATGTATGACCTATCGATGTAAGATATTCTATAGACGATTATATGTCTATTTATATTATGCCTCCAATGTGTGAGATACCTCCTATATGTGAGATGATTAGCGATATGCTACGACTTATAAATATGATTATTGATATGAGTTTTGCATATGTATAAAGGTTTAAGGCCGTGACTATGATGTTGTGACTATTTCGGATAAATTAACGGGCCAAGGATCGTGTTATGATAATGATTGAATATCCAAGTAGTGTTTATCAGTGTAAAGGATACGATTACAGTTTATGAATACATATATGTTTTTTACACGTCTCTCTAGTATGGGATGGAGGAAGATGAGGTATGTTGCTTACGACTTTATTGATTGGATACTGGTGATGGCATGCATAGATTTGGTACATTCATAAGTATTATATCGGTAATTAATGTGATTATAGCTAAAATATGATCTTACGATTATTCTGCCTAATTAACGGTTAAGCTATGTGGTAACTAGTTGTCAATTAGGGGACTATAGCACTTGATGACTAAGTTCGTGATGTCAATTAGTCGATAAACGAGGAGTTATGTGTTAATGAGACTAGATAATAAGAGATGTTGGTAATAAGAGATGACTAGTTAATAACTTTGAATAGTTGCTAAATGGTTAACTAATGAATAATTAAGCAAGGATTAGTTGGTAAACGATGGTTAGATAATGAATGGTGTCGGTTAATAAAAGATGGTTAGGTGGAAACTAGTAATGTGTTGTCTAGTAATGATTAATGGATATAGGATGATTAGTTGATAATAAGGAATGGTGAATAAATGGCAGTTTTGATCTAGTGATGAACCTTGACTAGGTTGGCTATTAAATAAATAGTAGTTAGTTGCTATCCCGTGAATAAGGATTATGTGAAGGATAATGTTTAGGTAATAGCTAGAGGTTATGTGATGACTAGTGAACTAATGATTCTATTATAATAAGTGTTGGTCAGCTAATAACGAGTAGTTGAAAAGTATTGACTAGATAGATATTCTATGATGATATGACTATTTTTATGAATATTTTAGTGTATGTTATTTGACTTTTGTGATGATGTTGATACCCGGCAAGGACAGAGGATACTATTGATGATGTGTTGATATATGGCAAGGCCAGAGATTGATTACGATGATGATGGTCTCGATGAGGGTAGTTATGATGAGTTGTGATATTGATTGTGTACTTTGCATTCATTCCTGTATGCGCACCGCCTATCACCAGTATGCACCTATATTTATCAGCCGATATAGGACGGTTGCATGTATATGGATGAAGAATATGCCTTGTGTTGTTATATGCTGATTGAACCTTCCGAGTCTGGGGCTGTGGGGGTACGCATAGGCTCGGCTAGGTATTTGGTTTTTCGTAAGTTGAGGACTAAGGAGATTGTGTGTGTGAAGTTCCAATGAAAGAATCGTCCTATTGAGGAGGCCACTTGGGAGACCGAAGCAGCCCTGCGTAGTAAGTATCCACATCTTTTTGATAATTCAAGTAATTCATTAGTTTCCTTTCTTGTTATTTGTTTGCCGTTTGGGGATGAACGATTGTTTAATTGGTATCTGATGTAACGACCCTCCCGATTGTTTGTGAAATTTCCTCATCTTCTCTATTTTAGCGTTCTCCGTAGTTGGTATACGTGGATTACGACTCACAGGATGAGTAGTGCCAATTCTTGAGGTGTTCGGAAGTAATTTAATTCATTATTGGAGTTACTGAGTTGAGAAAGTTAAATCCGATAATGATCAACTTTTGATCAAGATGACCTCGATTTGGTATTTTGATATTTTCAATAGGTTCAAAACGTGCTCTTTAGTCGATTTACATATTTGATTTATTTTATGGGGTTCTAAATAAAGTTTGAAAATTTATCAAAAGTGTCGGATACTTTAGATAATTAATATTATTAGTGATAATGGGTCAAAGCTGCAACTTGTAACTTATGTTTAATAATAATTAGAGTGATAGATTAATTCTTTAGTTGATAAAAAAAAAAATACCTAGACGGGAGTTCTAAACTGTTGCACCGTCCTCAACTATGAGCGTCTCAGGTGAGAAATTCGTTACATCTAATTCATTCTGCTAGGAGACTTACACGTCTAAATTAGTTAGTGAACAAGAGCAAATATTTTAATTCATGTTAATTGGGGAGACAAGAAATCATGGGGTAATAATAACATAATGATGACAATGTTAACTTTGATTCACTTTTTCTTTCTTTGTTTTAAAACAATTGCTGCTATAATTCTTATTAACAATTAGAGTGGCGGTAACATAAAAAAATATGCATAACAAAATGTCAGTGGGTTAATGATTGGAATTAGTAATAAGAATAGATATATTTTTACTTTTATCATGTCGAGGGTTGTACAGTTACTAGTTTTTTTCCTTTTGTTCGTGATTTGCTCCCTAGTTTATGATTAGAGAAATTGAGGTTTAGATTTAGGATTTTTAGAATAAAAATTTTTAAACCGGTGTCATTAAATTTGTACTCTTATGAGAATTATATATTTGAACAAATTTGAAATATTCGGAAGCTTTACGGAAGGGCAAAACCCTTACACAGTAGTTTTCTTTTGAGTTCTTCGGTTGAGGTAGGTTACGGTTTAATTGGAGTTTAGACTCAACGTAATTGTGTGTATGCTCCTAAATTAGATACTTGTGGATTGGTATTCGGACATGCTTGAAATTGTTGATGTTTGGATTGTTGATTCATGTATAAATATTTATTGAAAATTGACTTGATGGAATTGTCTTATGACTTTAAGTGTACTTGTAAACTTGGTACACTGTGTGGCATGTTGTGAGGTTGCGTAAATTGATATTGATAATACTTGCTGATGTTTATGTTGGATTGGGTACCACGCAGATACGTTTATATTTATGTTGGATCGGGTACCACGCCGGTAAATTTATATTTACGTTGGATCGGGTACCACGCCGGTACGTTTATATTTATGTTGGATCGGGTACCACGTCGGTACATTTATATTTATGTTAGATTGGGTACCACGCCGGTACGTTTATATTTATGTTGGATAGGGTACCACGCCGGTACGTTTATATTTATGTTGATTCGGGTACCATGCCGGTACGGTACATGAAAATAGATTGTTCCCTACAGGTCATGACTATTTGGGAAAAAATAAGTCCCATAGCATGTGTGTACATATTTGTGTTATTTCTGTGGATGTTTACAGTATGGTTGATACTCTTGATGGTTATGTGGCTTGTTTGTGAGCATTGGTTGATCTGTTGTTGCAGTATTGTTGATTCATTGAATATTTGTTGTGTGACAATGCCTGTCTACTTGTTATTTGATCTATGTTGTGTACATGCTATTAATTTGAGTTGACCTATGATACCTACCAATACATAGTGGTTTGTACTGATACTACCCTTTACTCTTCTTTTGTTGAGTGTAGAATGTGGTGTAGGCTCAGACATGACCTCACCTCTAGAGTTTAATAACAGATCTTGATCCAAGAGTGAGCTCTCCGTCTCCAGGCTGCCATGGATCATCTTATTTGTTCTTGTCCATCCTTCGGGCAATGAAACATTCTTTATTTACTTTATTGTTGGATATCACTTAAGATATGATCTTTGTTAGTAGTTCTTGTACGATGACTTTCGGGTCTTGAGAATTTTAGTAAGTAGTTTGTTTGAATTTTCGCATTAATAATAGTTAGTTCGGGATATTTTTTATTATGTTGAATTTTATAATAATATCATTTAATATTGACTTAGTGTTTGGGTAATGGTTCAGTTTAAATGGTTCTCCCACAGGAAGATTAGTGTGAGTGCCACTCATGGCCATTTGGGTCGTGACATTGCATTAGATGGATAATCTATTAACAGATTCAGAGAACCTTGGGGCAACAAATGGTCTATCCGTTGCATCTTTCCACTTTGTTTTTCTTTTTTAAATTAACAACCTATTTAAAAAAATTCTTCTTATAACAAAGTATGTTGATGAAATTCTCTGCCTCATGAGTGGCAGGCAATTAGCATACCCTAATGCTTATGATGTTACCGATAGGATAATGGACCTCAACTTGTCTTTGACGAGTCTATTTTTTTCACGCACATTCAGCACTGTTGGAGTCATTCCCCAACTTGTTGAGGCAGAGTAAACTGATATATCATTTTCCAGTCAAAGTATTGAATGAAAGATGAGAATTTGAAGGTCGAAACAAGGACATGATCCTTCCAAAAAATGAAACCAGTATTGTATGCGGGTCGTACGCGCTTGCACACATCGAGTGTTTGCTGACCAACACAGAAATGACTGAGCCAACAACCTTTATGTGCAAACACTATGGCAAATATGCAAGAGGTCTGGGCTTATGGGGTACTAACTAAATTCTTGAAGCCTGTGTATAAAAATGAAGATGTAGAAATACAAACACTGTGATAATTTTTATTTTATGACAATTTTTTATGTTTGATGAAAAATAAATTTTTTATAATGCAACGGATTGTCTAACTGTTGTAACAGATAGTCTATCTTTTCTGAAAGATAATTTATATGTTGCTATAGGTTGGTCATTTGTTGCATTATGCAGATGTTTATATCTAAGTCTATCTGTTGCGACAGTGGGAAGACCTTTTTGATAATTTTAAACAGATGACCTGCATGTTACAACATGTGTCTAAATCTGTTTGATAATTTCCAACAGATATATCGTCTGTTGCGGTAGATACATTATTTTTTGCAATATTCAAATCTAGTATTCCATTTCAATTAATAACTTCAAATCTAAGGATAACATAGACAGAATAAAATAAATCGAAGCCTTCAGAAATTATATGAAATAAATCAACAAATAAATTAAATGTAAAAAAAATATTATGGGCACAAATCTCAATAAATAAATTAATAATTTAAGTTTTGATGCCAACAATTCCTAAGGAGGGGTTATTACTTTGATGGACTCACGTTGTAAAGATCTACTCAATATGAACAAGTTGTTCTTCATTCGGTGCTATGGAATTCGACTTTGGTCGTCGTGGATCTTCATTTTTGGAAGCGGTTGATGGATTATCAACTGTGATATTATGATGTTCAGTAGTAGCTTTTACTGTGACATCCACCTGAAAAGCCAAAATTGTCAATGCTAATCATAGAGATACAAAAAAACAAAAAAGAATAACTCATCTATTTTAGCAAATCAAACAGGTCTTCCTTCTATTTTAAATTATACCAACATATCACCTATCCGTTGCAACATATGGATCATCTATTGGGATAAATTAAAATATGAGGAAGACCCGTATGATAATTTCCAACAAATGATCCATCTGTTGCAACATATGCCTAATTTGTTTAGACAAACTAAAATAGTAGGAAGTCTTGATTTAATTTGTCCCAACAGATTCTCTATCTATTACAGCAGATAGGTCATCCATTGGTACAAATTAAAATAGGAGGAAGACCTGTTTGATTTGCTAACAGATAATGCGTATGATGCAATATGGTAGTCAACTATTGCAACAGATGCATATATCTATTTAATAATTTTCAACAGATATGTCATCTGTTGAAACAGATATGTAGTCTGCTTGTTTGTTGGAACAGATGATATATATCACCTTATTCAGCTCGTGCTTCTCTCCAGTGGCCCTTGTACATTGATCAAAAATTCAAGACAAAGACAGAGGAGTTGCAATTTTGCTTTTTTCGATACTTGATGATGCCTTGAAATTTCTTTCCTTCTTCTCTTAGTCACCTTAATCTCTGATGGAGTGTATGGATATGAAATTCTCTTTGATGGAAAAACACCCCTCTTAGATGTCAATTTCTTTACAGAAGTAGTTAATGCATTAATAACATTAATCACTCCATTAAGTTTCGCCTTGCAGTCTTGACATTTGTATGCAGAACATTCGCTAGGAGGGGCAAAATCTGTAAAATCGGTATGATCATAATCATAATGATTTGTAGTTTCAAGAACTACAAGAGGAACATCATTAGGCCCAAAAACAGCACCACTACCACCAACATCTTCATCATCACTAACACCATCAGCAACAACAAGCCCACCCTCCAAAATTGTTGTTTTTCTTGTGATGATTGTTGCTTCAAACAATTCTTTTTTAATTTTATCAATAACCTTAGGGTCCGATAGAGTTTGCACAGACTGTAAAGTAAGAAAAAATGGCATCTTCAACTCTCGATTGGTCAGAACAAGTCACGGATGCATAATCTAAAATAAATCAATACATATATTAGAATGATGATTAAATAATTTAAAAAATCATTAATTAAAACAAAAAATTAATTAGAATTAAACTTACTTCTTCCTTCGGGGGTTGAAGAGATCAATAAATTTTTCATTTTTATCAGTTTTGACCGACAACCATCTCAAGATTCTTGGAAATGAAACTTCTTCCTGGTATTTCACTTGTTGTCTCAAATAAGGAATGACTTCAAATGCCCAAGCCTATAAAATAACTCCAATAAATCAAAATCATTATTCAATAAAAAGTAAATAAATCATAATAAAGGAAATATTTACCATGAAAATCCATGGAAAGCCATATAAGTTGACTGTCTTTGGCGTTAACGGAGTCAACAAATATTTAACAGATATTTTAAAGCTTTCATAACCCCAAGGATAGGTGTTAAATGGCTCAAGATCCTTGGGGAGATTTATTAAACCAAGTGATATGTTGTTGTTAACGTCTCTCGCTCAAAGAATATTATGTACAAATCAAATCAAGCACAATAATTGCTTGTGCTTCTTTGAAAGTCTTTTACCTTTCAACGCTTCTATCAGATTTTTATTTTTGAAGCTTGGACCAACAACTAACACCAACTCATCACCATCACTTGACTTGCCTTTGCCTTTTTTAGGTGTGCAGGGTACTTTTTGGGGGATCGAATAGATATGAAATGAGAAGGAGAATAACATTTTAGTCCAGTAACTAGAGCAAACTCCTCCCAACCAGAACAAACAAACATGCCACAGTAATTTATCCATACCTCATTCATCTTATCTTTATTTTCATACATAAACCTACGGTTGAGAAGATCATATAACATTTTTATTTGGAAACGAGCATTGTTGTCCTCCGATAAATAAAGATATTGCCCAAAGCAACTGTCCCTGAAATAAGCATCCAATTTTTATTCTCAAAGTATATTTCTAAAGGTGTCAAAATATTTTCCCATAGCCGACTTAACCATGAAATCATTAGTTAAATATGTGGCTCCATCACACTCTATTTTCACAGGATAACTATCAATGTTGAAGGTTTGGACCAACTCTTCAGTGAAAGGGTTATTAGCATTTGGATCATCTCTTTTGAAATATTCTCCATCCCCATGTTAATTATATTCTGCTTCTGATTGAGATAACGTTTGTAAAGCAAGCTCATAGAGTGGTGGATGTAGTCTAGCTATTTCACTTGTTCCTCTACTCGGACTTGATTCGGTTTCTTTTCTTTTGAGAGCCATATTATCTAAAAATAACAGGAAAATAAAAAATTATAATTGATTGAAGCATTGTTAAAAAGGAATAACAATAAATCTAACAGGTACAACACAGTAAAATAATAGTTCCAATAGATCGCACATAAAATTATAACAGGTGTGCTACATGTTGCAGCATATAACTAACCTGCTACAATAGAAGATTACTCTGTTGTAAACAATAAACAAAGCTTATATACTATTGTAATTTCTTTCAACAGACCACTCATTTGTTGAAATAGATCCTGGTCTGTGCAACAGATCAATTATCAATATTATTTAAATTTTTTTCAACAAAAGCATCATCTTTCGCAACAGATGAATTATCTGTTCGGAGAAATTAACTTGTTGCAATAGAAGAGTAATATGTTGTAAATAATAAAAATAGTTTCTATACTATTGTAATTTTTTTTCAATAGATCACTCATCTATTGAAATAGATTACAGGTCTGTGCAACAGATCAATTGTCAATATTGCTTAGATTTCTTTCTACAGAAGCCTCATCTGTCATAACAAATGAATTACCTGTTGGGAGAAATCAAAGTCTTGGACATGTCATCTTGTTGGAATAATTAATAGGATTTCAAACAACAGATTGTTCATCTGTTGCATCATATGGTTCATCTGTTGCATCGGATGGTTCATCTGTTGCGGGAAAAAAATAGTAGCAAGATTTTGTTCAATAGAACAGCAACAATATCACCATTTAATATCAAATATACCATTTTTATCAAGAACAACAACAAATCAACCTAGCAACACCAACACAACACACACACAACACAGACGCCAAGAACATCAATAGTGACCAAAAATACCAAAATTATTATTTTGTTTGTACAAACACAAAGAACAAAAATGAAACTTCAAAAAACTCACCAGACACCGACAAATCGAATCAAATATTCGACAACAAGAACTACAGTAACAACAAAAATTCATTTTTCACTTCAAAAATAGAAGAAAAGAATAAGAAATACCATAAATTAGATTTTTCTTCAGTCCCCATTTCAAATTTAAGCAGCAAATATTAAAATTGCTAACCATTACGAGAGGAGAAGTTGGCTCAAGTTCCTCTCTTTTTTAATAACTAAAAAGCCCTAATTTTTTTACCAGTGAAAAAAAAAGGGACAATGAAGAACTCGAAGTTGTGGTCGCTGAAGAGCAATGTTGTCACATCGATTGAAGGTTGAAAGTTGAAAAGGAACTCAAAATCTAACTATTTATCTTCGGGAGGTTGAAGTCGTCGGAAATTAAAGGGAGAAATTTGCAAAACTATTGGTTGGGAGAAGCTTGAGAGAAACAATCGGGATAGAGAGGGGGAGAAATGAGAGAGACAGTTTATTTGGAGAGGAGAGGGGTGTGGATTGATTTGTATTTTTGAAAAGATTAGAAAGTTTTGAAAATATTAATCAAGTCCACAATTAACTTAATTAAGTTTTCTAATTATGTTTGACTTTTTAAGTTGGTCAATGTCACCAATGCTTCATTCAAGACTTAAATGACACCTTTCCTTCAATTTTCTCAAGTAAGATTACCGTTTCAAAATTTAACTTGTTAATAAATTTTTTATTTAAGGTATTTTAGTTAATTGAGATACTCTAAATCTTTATTTAAAAATAAAGTCTTAAAAAGCATTGACCAAGTAATATTAATTTACTTAAAATATTATTATACATATTTTAGCAGTATAATAATTCCTTATATTGAAATTGGTTCTAAAATAAATATTGAAATTGTGATACTATTTTAGTAGAAAAATTTTCATGTTGTTAGCTTCTTGATAGATGACAACCGAAACAAATAATATTCAAAAATATTGTTAAATAACATGATTAAAACTAAGTTACAATCTAAATAAAGAAAAAAAAAGAGATATTTTTTTTTTTTCTTACCACTTTATTTGGCGAAAACATGCAATTTTTCAACCATAAATTTTCAACTGAAAGAAAAACACAAAAAAATATCAAAAGGAGAGAATTAACTGTCAGTTGTAAATTATGCATAACTCATATATAATCCTTAAGCTAGACAGTAAAAAAGATGATAATATGTATGCACAAAAAAGACTATTTGAATCAATACCAAACTAAGAATAAAAAGTAGAAGTGGTGGTATATTTTTCATAAATTTTGATCTAAAATATTATTTACATAGAATTAAAAAAAATTGTATAAGTGAAAATCCTAATAATTTAAAAATGCTAAATATATTATAATTTTTTTAACCTATAGATTAAACAACTAAACCTAAGAAAATTACAAATAAAATTAATTGTGAACAAAACGTTACTTAAAGTGGATAGGTGCGTGAAGGAAAACAAAATAACAATAAAACTTCAATTTTGTTATGATATTAATGTATATCAGTTTCAGTGAATGTCTATCAAGATCTTTTAAGATTTACTTGATATCTATTAGGATTTGAAGTATTTGTCTTTTACTCAGAAACTAGGATAAATTTCCCCTATAAATAGAAGGGCTTCCTTCATTGTAAATCATCCTTCAAGAGAAATAACAATTACTCTCTCTATTCTCTCTACTCTTTTATTTATTCTTTCTTATTTTATAACACGTTATCAGCACGAGACTCTACCGTCCCAAATTTGAAGGCTAAGGTATTGTTTTTTTATTTCTTTCCTTTTTCCATATGGCTAACAATCTTACGAAGTGTGAGTTCGTTACCCTTCAAAGTTCGGGAAAGTTCTATATTTTATGGGTGTTGGATGCTAAAATCCACCTAGATGCTAAGGGTCTTGGAGACGCTATAAAGAATAAAAATACAACATCGAGTTAAAATTGTGCTAAGTCTATGATTTTCTTGCGTCATCATCTTGACAAAGTCCTGAAAATTAACTACCTTACTACTAAGGATCCACTCGTATTGTGAAATAGCCTAAAAGAAAGGTTTGACCACTTCAATATGGTCATCCTCCCAAAAGCACGATATGAATAGATGCATCTGAGATTTCAAGACTATAAGTCTATTCATGAGTACAATTCTGTCATGTTCAGAATTTCTTCTCAATTGAAACTATGTGGAGAGACGGTCAATGATAATGATATGATGGAAAAAACGTTCTCCACTTTTCATACCTCGAATGTTCTATTACAGCATTAATATCGAGAAAAAGGTTTCAAGAAGTATACTGAATTGAGTTCTCATCTTCTCGTGGATGAACAAAATAATGATTTGTTGATGAAAAATCACGAGAATCGACCAACTGGATTTGAACTATTTCCTGAGGTGAATGATGTGCACGCTTACCATGCTAGGCATGAAAAAGGCCACGGTCCTGATAGTGGACGTGGTCGTGATGACCAAGAAAGAAACCTTGTTCCGAGTGTTAATCATTCATCGAACAAAAAAAAAAAGATGAGAAATGTGAAGAAATTACTTATTTTCGATGTGGTGGAAAAGGACATTATTCACATGACTGTCATGCTCTCAAGCACTTGGTTGATCTTTATCAAGCATCACTAAAGAAGAAAGAGAGAAATTTCGAGGCTAACTTTCTCTCTGAAAATAATGGTGACATCACAAGCTTGGATGTAGCAGACTTCTTTAAGCAAAGTGAAGGAAAGATTGATCACTTGATTGGTGATGGTTCCGTAAATATGGAGGAATGAATGATTTTTAATTTATTTTATTTTTATTGATAAGAGTTAGTGAATAAAGAATCATTTAAAAGTAGTTGTTTGCATGAGTATTAATTTCCGATTAGAATTGATTAGTTTAATTATATTATTGTTGTTCATTATTGAATTGAATTAAATTAAATTTCAATTTTACCATTATTTATTGAAAAAAGAAAAAAAATAAAGAAAAGAAATCTCAATAATTGCATTGGAATAAAAAAATACGAAAATATAAATATTCAAATGACATTCACATGCTACCAACACATTACATTGATGCATTGAATAATAAAGGTGTACCTTTTTGGTTGCTCTAGTCGTAAGTTCTACCAAAAACATGAATATTTGTGTATTACCTGTGAGTTTCGATTTTCTAATTTTTTTAACTATTACAAAATAAAATGCTAAGTTAAGCTAATCACGTACTAATTAGATATTTCTTTTAATTGCTTAGTAAAGTGTGATTAACAATTTATAAGCTTTCACTTTGTACAAAGATTTAATATATATTTTATTTAGTGTATGTCATTTTATTTGAATATATGAATAATTTTCAAAGTAAGTTGTCCAATTATGAAAATATTTGTGTGATTGATTCTGACACTACACATACAACATTCAAAGACGAAAAATATTTCTCTCATCTAAACATAAGCAAGATTAATGTTACTACAATTTCTGGTAGTGCTAATTTGATTGAAGGCTTCGAAAAAGCCAATATAATCTTGCCCAAGGGAACTAAACTCATCATAAATAATGTCACATTTTCTCCTAAGTCTCGAAGAAACTTGATGAGTTTTAAAGATATCCATAAAAATGGTTATCATAGCAAGACAATTGATGAGATAAATCTTGAATATCTTGGTATCACCAAGAATGTCTCTGGGCAGACATGTGTTATAGAAAAGTTTCCTGTTTTATCTTCTGGCCTATATTGGACAAAGATTCGTGCAATTGAGGCACATTCTATAGTAAATCAAAAGTTTACTAATTCCAATACTTTTGTACTTTTGAATGATCGTCTGGGACATCCTGAATCTATAATAATGAGACGAATAATAGAAAATTCAAATGGGCATCCATTAAAGAACTTGAAGGTTCTTTTGAATGGTGAATTTTCATGCAATGCTTGTTATCAAAGCAAGCTGATTGTGAGGCCATCGCCAATAAAATTTGAGATTGAGTTCCCCACGTTCTTGGAACACATACATGAGGATATATGTAGACTCATTCACCCACCTAGTGGGTCGTTTAGATACTTTATGGTCCTAATAGATGCTTTCTCTTGATGGTCTCATGTGTGACTTTTGTCATCTCGCAACTTGGCATTTGCAAAATTATTGGCACAAATAATACGATTACGAGCACAGTTTTCCGATAATCAAATTAAGTCTATTCAACTTGATAATGCTGCAGAATTTTCATCCCATGCATTTAATGACTATTGCTTATCGATTGGGATAAGAGTGGAACATCCTGTACTCCATGTTCATACTCAAAAATGGCCTTGTCGAGTCATTAATTAAACGTCTGCAGTTGATAGCAAGACCATTGCTTATGAAAACTAAGTTGCCCACTTCTGTTTGGGGTCATGCAATTTTGCATGCTGCAATACTTGTTCATCTTAGATCGATAAATTATCATAAATTTTCTTTGTTGCAATTGGTTTTAGGTCAAGAGCCTAATATATCTCATTTGAAAATTTTTGGATGCACTGTATATGTGCATATAGCACCATCAAATCGCACTAAGATGGGCCCTCAAAAAAGGTTAGGAATTTATGTTGGGTTTGAATCACCCTCCATTATTCGCTATCTTGAACCATTAACGGGAGATATGTTCACTGCTCGATTTGCAGATTGTCGATTTGATGAGATGGTTTGCCCAAAATTAGGGGGAGAAGATAGGGACATCAAAAGATAAATTTTGTGGAAAAATCCATCACTATCTCATCTTGATCCACGTGCTTCTATTTGTGAGCAAAAAGTACAAAAGATTATTCATCTACGTAATATTACTAATCAAATGCCAGACGCATTTACAGATTTAAAGAGGATCACTAAATCACATATTATTGTAGAGAATGTCCCAATTCAAATTGATTTTCCTAAAGGACCATCCACTAGTGTCATAACTAATTAATCTAAAGCACGCTTGAAGCGTGGTAGACCATTAGGTTCTAAGGATCGAAATCCTAGAAAAAGAAAAATAAATGGTCAAGATGACACTATGAAAGATCCTCATATGGAAGTTCAAGATTTGAGCAATGTTGATACTCCGGAAGAAATTAATGAGCCTGAGACTCAAGAAAATAAGGAACTATCCATAAATTCAAATGATGTTGAAACTAATTTGAATCGATCTAAAATAGTAGTGGATTATGTCTTTGCATATAATGTTGCAACAAAAATCATGCAATATAGTGAGGATCTTGAACCTCGATCTGTCACAAAATATCGACAAAGAAATGACTGGCCAAAATGACAAGAAGTAATTCAATCTGAATTAAATTCACTTGCCAAACGTGAAGTGTTTGGACCTATAGCTCAAACACCTGATGGTGTTAAGCCTGCTGGCTATAAATGGGTCTTTGTACGAAAAAGAAATGAGAAAAATGAAATACAAAGGTATAAGGCACGCCTTGTTGCACAAGATTTTTCACAACCGCCTGGTGTCGATTATGACGAGACATATTCACCAGTTATGGATGCAATAACATTGTGTTATCTTATTAGTTTCACTATATATGACAGACTTGAAATTCATTTGATGGATGTGGTAACAGCCTATCTATATGGATCACTTGAAAATGAGATATACATAAAAAATTCCGAAGGATTTAAAATGCCGAAAGGATATAGTTCAAAGCCTGGGGAAATGTATTCTATTAGATTGTAAAAATCATTGTATGGTTTGAAGCAATCTGGACGCATGTGGTATAACCATCTTAGTGAATATTTATCTAAGGAAGGTTATATGAATGATGAAATTTGCCCATGTGTTTTCATAAAGAAAACAACGTCGGAGTTTGTTATACTTGTTGTCTATGTAGATGACATAAACCTTATTGGAATGCCAATAGAGCTTCAAAAGACAATTGATTACCTAAAAAATGAATTTGAGATGAAAGATCTCGAAAAGACAAAGTTATGCCTTGGTTTGCAAATTGAGCATTTGACAAACGGTATCTTTGTCCATCAATCTGCCTACACAGAAAAGGTGTTGAAATAATTCTATATGGATGGAACACATCCATTAAGTACTCCGATGGTTGTTCGATCACTTGATGTGAATAAGGATCCATTTCGAACTCAAGAAAAGAATGAGGAACTCCTTGGTCCTGAAATACCATATCTTAGTGCAATTGGTGCATTAATGTATCTTGCAAATACTACAAGTCCTGATATAGCCTTTTCAGTTAATTTGTTAGCAAGGTATAGTTCTGCTCCTACTAAGAGACATTGGAATGGGATCAAACACATATTACAGTATCTAAAAGGGACTACCGATATGGAATTATTTTATTCCAAAAATTACAGTTTCGATCTTGTTGGTTATGCTGATGTTGGGTACTTATCTGACCCGCATAAAGCTTTGTCTCAAATAGGCTATGTGTTCATATGTGGGGGTACTGTTATATCTTGGATATCAACAAAGCAATCTATCGTAGCTACTTCATCGAACCATGTTGAGATTATAGCTATTCATGAAACAAGTCGAGAGTGTCTGTGATTGAGGTTCACAATACATATCATTCGAGAAAAATGTGGCTTGAAATGTGACAAAGTACCTACGATTTTATATGAAGATAATGCAGCATGCATAGCACAACTTAAAGGAGGATTCATAAAAGGAGATAGAACAAAGCACATTTTGCCAAAGCTCTTCTATACACATGATCTCCAACGGAAAGGTGATATTAATATACAATAAATTCGTTCAAGTGACAATGTGGATGATTTATTCACCAAGTCTCTTTCAACTGCAACTTTCAAGAAGATGGTACACAAGATCAGAATGCAAAGATTCAAGGATGTTCTTATTAGGGGGAGCTAATACGCGTTGTACTCTTTTTTTCTTACGAGGTTTTGTCCCACTGGATTTTTCTTGTAAGGTTTTTAATGAGGCAACCTATATGTGTATTATTAGACATTCAAGGGGGAGTGTTATGATATTAATGTATATCAGTTGTAGTGAATGTCTATCAAGATCTTTCAAGATCTACGTGATATCTATTAGGATTTGAAGTATCTGTCTTTTACTAAAAAACTAGGAGTAAATTTCTCCTATAAATAGAAGGGATTCCTTCATTGTTAATCATCCCTCAAGAGAAATAACAATTATTCTTTTTATTCTCTCTACTCTTCTTCTTTATTCTTTCTTGTTTTACAACAACTTTAAGGATTTAATTACATATTTAGGTAGTTAAAATATAAATAAAATTATTATTTAAAAAGTAAATATTTTTTTTCCGGGAAAAGACTTATGTTGTCTATTAAATGATAGACTTTTTCCATACAAACACTAATTCAAACGAACCCTAAATTTTAGGTACATAATTCAAATGAGGAAAGGTTTAATAACTAAATTTTAATAAATTTTTTAGTTTTAAAAATTATTAGAAAAATAGTAAAAAGACGATTTTGTCTGTTACGAAGTGTTTTAATGGACAGAAAGTTCAAATCACTTTTCTAAGGATCTCACACTTTTGATATACTAATTTAGGGTACGTGTGTTGCACGCGTGTCTTACATCAATATTAGTAACTTGAATACTATGAATTTTTGAAAATCCTAAATGTTGTTGTAAGCGTACACAATTTTTCTTTTTGATTTCTATCCGGTGTCTGAAATCACATTAGAGCCTGATAAATCTGAATTTGCATTGAGTAGAGACCATCAGGGATGGTACTCCCTATCTTTTTTTATAGCCACCCAACACAATTCTGAGTAGATGAAATAATAATGAATTATCCTGAACGTATATTTAATTTAATTTATATAAAAATCATTATAGTCCCATAGATATTATTCGAATCAAAATCATCATATTTTATTTAAAATGAGTAAATAAGAAAAATTATTAAATATTTTTGAAATATAATTTTATCACAATTCTTCGAAAAAATTGTAAGACACTTCAATTTTCTAGAAATATGAAAATGAAAATGTTAATCTTTCAACTTCTATAAGAAATAAAAATAATAGCATGTTGTGCAAACAATGCAAGCAGAAGTATTTAATTTTATAAATTTTAAAAATGTTTATCATAGAGTTAAGATCATAAGACTCAAAAAAATTTCTTATTATTTTTAAATTCATTGTCAAATCAAAATCAGACTAATAATTTAAAACAAGAAAATAGCACATTATAAGATATCAACATCTATGAATCTACATAGTTGTCATCTAATACTTCGACCATTATTCAATGCATGGCGGATAAGTATATAAATATTAAGTAGGAATATATTCAAAGTACCATGTTGTTCTTCATTTTATGCAAACTTTAACCCAACCTCATTGAGGTAGAAAGACTTTCAAAAATTATCACCACGAGTAAATTATTACATTATCAAGTGCATTAGAAATTGAAAAAGTCTACTTTCTCATATATGTAGACTACATAATTCATATCTTGTTTGTCCAAAAGACTATACCTATGACTAAAAAATTCAAATTATAAAAACTAATAATTCAGAAAACATTTGTGTTGTACTTTTTCTTTTGACTTAGAACTACAATGCTATTGACCATGTACCTTGAAAGTCTGATTGTTTCATGACATGTCAGGGCCTTAATCTTTATCATCTTTCTGCTAATCCAATTTCTTATCTTAGTTGTTGTTTCAAGTATTTCATTTTGCCTCAAATATTTCACACATACGATAACACTCTCATTCTTATTGTTGTATAATCCCTTTAATAAAGGATACTGACCACAATTGAACTCAACAACACCATCAAACTGCGAATTTCACTCCTCAGATGCACTCAATTTTATTTCATCAAAGAAACATAATATGAAGAAATTGAGATGGCTGGTTAACACTGTTTTATACATACATCGCTCTAATTCATAATTAGTTTCTCAAGAATTTAGATATGAAACAACAAAAGATTAGCATCATGGTCAACACCAATTAATTAATTTGAATCACTAATTAAAAAAATGGATTAAAAATCTATATTTACAAAAGCTTGAATACATACATCTTTGACGAGATAAAATAGTTTTTTAAGGATATCTACTCACAATTATTGACAAACATTATTATGCATATAACATGATCTAGAACAACAATAAGTATGATACCTTAGTTAAATTATTCAAAAATAAAAGAGTAATATAAACCATTAAAGAATTTAGATAAAATGCTCTATTACCACCTTGAACTATGCGCGAAAAGGTTGAGACACACCCGAACTTTAGGAGGGTCCTATTACCCCTCTGGACTAATTAAAATCGTATTTTTGACAACCTTAGTGCCTAGGTGGCACAAGACACTGAAGGGTCCACGTAGGCACATGTGTGTGCCACGTAGGCACTAAGATTGTCAAAAATATGATTTTAATTAGTCCAGGGGTAATAGGACCCTCCTAAAGTTCGGGTGTGTCTCACCTTTTCGCGTATAGTTCAAGGTGGTAATAGAGCATTTTTCCAAGAATTTACATTTTATAGCATGACATAGTTATAATTAAACCACAAAAATTCTTTTTCCAAAGGAATACTTCAATTCTCTCCTCTCATATATAGTTTACTCTTTATTTGAATTCTCTTTGATCTACTTCGATAAAAGACAAAATCGAAAAGAAATAAACAAAAGCCAGCATATTTTTTGTTGTAGGTGTGACTAATTATTTCAGTGTATGTAGACTCCTCGTATATGTGTTTGTATATTCTATGTTGCTCGTATTCTTAAAATAATGCTATCGCATTAGCGTCGGATATTCAGAAATACACTATTTTTAAAGGATCAAACATATCTGATGACATTTTTGAAAAGTCTCTACAATATAGTATTTGTAAATACTATGTTGCTCATACTCTCCAAAGATGTCATCTCTAGAAATTAAATAAACTATTTTTGGACAATCATACAAGCACCTGTCTAAACTTTTACAAAGTTTGTGCAACAGTGTTTGTTTTTACTTATGACTTCATCTCTTCTTGTTTTTGGTGTAGTTATACCAAAAGTTCAGCATACAAAAAGTTCATTCCACGCATCAGGTTCATCAGGAAGACACCAATGGCTATAATTTTTATACCTTCATTGCGCTCTCCTCTCCTTGTTTGTCCAATTTGATTTTCTATATGTCGATGGATGACCGTCAATGTTAGCAAAATAAACATTTAAGGAGTCCTATAATATATGATAACTACAATATATAAGAAGTCTTAGTATTTTACACTACTAAATCTATTTAAGTATTACCTTATATAATTATTTATTTGAAGGATGTAGTAAATAAAGGTTCCTTACAATTTTATTTAACTAATATTTGACTCACAATTTGTTTCAGCTTTATCAATAACATGCATCATTTCTTTTCTAATTTCTTTGGCTTTTTATGTTGTTTAGTTTCTGGTTCTTTTATAAGGGAGACCCTTCTAACCAACTATCCTTTTATTTTTAAAATAGGTTTTACGTAGAATGACTTTTCTTGACGATGGATGCTTGACGATCGTCTTGAGGGAAGAGTTAGTCATTAGGAGTTAGAGATTCATTAAGATTAATTGGATGTGAGGTGCTTTTGTTAGGTGCTACATATGAATTAGATGATGAAAGTTGATTTTGAAATCGAGTATGCTATGAAAAAGAAAAAAAAATTAACACACCTAAATTGTTTTACTTGGCTCGTATGTGATGTTTCTCTTAAACTTCAACTCTTGTTTTCTTGATTGAAAGTCAGTATGAATCCTTCTTGAATTGAACATGTTTCATGTGTGTTAGGTGTTTGTTTGTACTTTTATTTAGTGTTTGACAACAAATTAACCATATATTAATAGAAGTTAAATTAAGGCACTATTCTTTCTTAGGTTCAGATTTCGAGTTGTTGCGACATTGAACACCCTAATTTATAGTTTAGTGTACATGGTTTTGCATTGATTAATAGAACTATATATAAAAATAATAAAATCAATTTTCTGCGTTATTCTGCTTTTTCTTTGGTCTTCCATCAATAATTTAGAGATATGCTTTACATGGCATTAGATTGTATATTCAAATAAAAATCCCTCTGAATTTTCACAATAAAAAATCACTTTAGCAATCAAAATATATCACACGAACACATAAAGAACAATACTTTAATTGAAATTCAGGAAATATCACAAATTATTCTTAAATTGTAGTTCCTCCTTCATCCTCTAATACACAATAAAAGTGAGACTTGGATATTATTCCTACAAAAATAAATATGTAATATATTTGTTATCAAAAAAGCAAATGCATCAGAGATATGAGATCGATTTTCCTCACCAGCACCCTTTTCAGGGCCTTATCTCGCATTTTTCTAGTACAATCTATGTCCCTTGTGTGTTATGCAAACTTAATTTTACCAGAGTCAAAATCTTTCGAAAACAACCTCTTTATCTTCATGAGGTAGGGTTTGATCTGTATGCACTCTGCTCTCTACTTGCCCTTCGATAATTTCAATAGTATGAAATTTTAAAAGATATTATCATACATCATGCACAAAATTTATTAAAAAGAAATAATAAGAGATACATAAACTAATTGTTAAAAAATAAAAGTACGACTTTTTAGATGAACAAAATTTAAACAATAATCTATATATGTGATGAGAACTTCCAGTCAACAGAGTCAATTTTCTTACCATATCACGTCTTCATAGCCTCTCTTGCAAAACTAACCTTTGAAACAAAATAAATAAACAAATAAAAGAGTTGAATATGAATTTTTGATGAAAAAAAAAAATCAAACTTTGAAACTTTTAATTACTTCTCTCTTTTTGTTTTTTGCTCCAAGCAAACCAAAAAAAGAAAACTTGATACTTATTGTAAGATTAAAAGTAGCTAAATATTTGAAAGTGCAAGTCATGCTATTAACAGTAAAGTGCTGAGAGAGGTTCAAACTAAAGTACATTGAAGACATTCGTGACCAACATTACATGATTTGTATGTGAATAGTCAAGCTGGGACAAGAAAAGCAAAAGAATAATCCAACACCCAATCATACCTAAATTTCAAAACGTAAAACACATACCTTGATTTTGCTCCAATTAGCCTAAAACTTATGATCATGCTTTCATCTTTTTGGCACAATACAAAATTAAGTACTTATGAAGACACTTAACAATAATTTACAACCGAAACTCAAAAGAAATATATGAGATAAACAAAAAGGAAAAAATTCTAATATACAAAAGACTTGTATTAGTAGTTTTCAAGTCCCAAAAAAATTTATTTTGAGTGAGACTCAACCAACAAAACTTGTATAAGGCTTCACTAACTTTTTGACACATGAAATGTAGGACTCACTTATTAATTTAAAGTCGCAAAAGAAAATCAAAAACAGAAAGAGCGCACCACTTGAGCAAAAATTGAAAGTGAACTGTGGGGTCCACATAAAAATAAATTAAGTAATTTTGTAGTAATTGAAGAAGATGGGGTTAATGTATTTCAGTATTTGTCATTTCAATTTCCAACCACCAAATTCAATTATTTTACATTTCTCCTCTTCTTCTTTGTCAGAAAAATTGGTTTCTAAACCAAAAAATTCATTTCATTATTCATCTAAATACTTCTATTAAAAATTAAAATTACATATTTAGCTATTAAATTAAATTTGTGATTTTTTAAATATTAGTATTTAAATATTGATTAGCAATTTAAGAGGTTGTTAATACTGAGAAAAAAAGGTTAATATTTTTGTTGAAGATTAAAAAAAAAGTAAAAAATTATTGTCAGATTTTGATTCTTCTCTCAGATTCATATTACCTGATCTCCATCTGCTATTTTCATTTATCCATATTTTTCAAGTTTGAATCTTGTTTCTTTTTCATGAGTAATTTCTTTTTATATCTAGATAAATAAAAAAAATTATAAATGAGTAACAGAACTTAGATCTCTACAAATCTTTATTTGCATGCCATTTCTAATGCCAAAATAGCAAAAATACTTATCATATAAATATTCATGGTGTTTAAAAAATATAAAATCTGTTGTAGAATGTGCTTCAGAAATAAAGTATGAATAGTTCTATGTATTTTTTAAAAAAAAATCTACTTAAATTTCATATACCGACCACAAAAAAATCGATCAAAACTAACTGAACGAAAAAAAATTCAATTAATTAGGTCCACTAATCAAAATTTCAAAAAGCATTCTCTAAATTTAAACTTTTAAATTAAAAAATATTTTTAGATTATGTCACAAAAATAATACATAAACTGTAAAATCTCTTTAAAAGGCATACAATAAAATAGAAATATAAAATATTTTAAAAGAGGATTAAAAAAAAAAGGAAAAAATAGGTAAATAGCAATAGAAAAGGACATGATCCTTTTACTTGTAAGTAGGACCCACTAGTGTCTATTTATCAACAAGAAAATACCTCATACAAGTATGAGTTGGCATATCTCATATAAATTAAAAAAAATTGTCCCGCCCTGTAGCATTAGCAACTTATTCTTCCACATCCACTTAAGATAAATTCATACTTATTCAAAATAAAATATAAATTGAAGCATATAGAAAAGACATGAGACAACCTACCTTTTTGTGCTAATAAAGACGCAACGTCCCAGCAATTTTTCTAACCACTATAGCGGATTTTTGCTTCCATCTCATATCAATAAATGATGATGACGATGACGACAACGATGATGATGCCCAACAAAAATTTACCAAAAAATCTTTCTTGTCTAAGATCCAAATGGTACAAAACGAAAAAAAAAAAAAAAATCATTCCAAATCAATTAGATTATACCAATGCAAAAATTAAAATTCGTCGTAAAAAGTAGTAACAGAAAATCATTCAAAATCATGATTTCACCAGCATAAAAATTAAAATTCGCAAGTAGAACATAATAAGAGAAAAAATTATAATTGATTTGTATTGTGACAGCGTCCAATCGCACACGCAAGTGTACATGGTCTATCAAGTAGTAAAGTAGCCTAATGAAAGCCAAGTATCGCTCCCACAGGGACTTGGTTTAACAACGATTTGATTTCAGCTCACAATTTAGATTAATTTAGTGCAAGAGTAACCAAAATAGAGAGTTGGGAAATTGTAATTGAAATTAAAGTAAACAATGCGGAAAATAAAAGTCTTGCAACAATCAATAGGAAAAAACCCAGGGTTAAAGCACTACGAACAATCATACTACATTATTGGACTTCATTCGTTGACTTGCTTATCTTGGTTGTTGATTCATAGGGTTAATTGTATGATCATGGTTTCCCAACCTCTAACTGATCACCTAATTTGGACATTACAACTACATCATTGAACAGGAATGTAATAATCCAATTAAGTTCTTTAAAGCTATCATCCTACGTGTGAATCGAGTAAGGCATCTAAGTACATCTCTGTCCTAGACGTTAATTTGAATTCCTTATTTCATAAAAGAATGCAAACCATACCTTGTTCATTCCTTTGTTCTATCCCTCTATTCCCTATCCCGAGATCACAAGGGTGACAATAGATGTATTTTTTGGGTGATCAATCCATCAAATAGTTAAATCAAGAATAAAAAAATAATCAATAATAATGAGCAAATTAAATAAATTTAATCCAAAACAATAGTACTCATGTTCTTGGCTTTAACCCCGAAAAGAGAGTTTTTAACCACTTATAGCCATAATCAACATCCAAATAATTGTATGAATGATTAAAATCATAAAAAAACTAAAAAGAAAGAATAAAAAACTAAAGAGAAGTTGTGGTAGCTTCCAATGATTTTCAAGTTGATCTGCGGTCTTCCAAGATGTCCAAAACGTGTTTTAAGGCGTTATATTTATAGTAGACAAGTCATAAACCGAATAGGATTAGGTTTCCATGTTGCCCTTTTTTAGCTGGGCACAATTATTCCGATTTTGATGCTTATCGCATCGCGGTAAGGTGTTCATCATTATTAGCTCGCAAAGCAATGTAATCGCAGTGAGTTACTGGGCGTGACAAATATCGATTGGCTCATTACCGCGATATGGTGCCTCCTTCATCGCTATTAGGACCATATCGCGGTGGTGGGTCACTATTTTGGGGCCCTTATAAATTGTTTGGTGTGTTTCACGCGCCAATAGGACATTAACACAGTCCTCACGCGCCCTGTACATTCCAAGTATTCAAATTGCGTCAAATTGTGTATTGTGCTTTCGTTGATCTATTCCAAGCCTTTTTGAGTTGTTTTCACTTGATTTGAAGCTTGTATATCCTTCATATATCATCATAATACATTTACCAAGCATACTATAGCATTAAAGACAACAATTTAGAGCTCAAAATAACACAACATCCAAGACGGTGAACTAGAAACACGAGCTAAGACTAGGCTTGCCCACATTGATCTTAAGCTTATTGTTTTGACTCTTGTCTTCATCCAATTGACCCTTAAATATTATAAAAAAGTTGTTTCACGTATAAATACATAATAAAAACCTTAGTAACTCATTAAACACATTAGAACCCAACACGATAGACTAGACAAATACCTAGCTCAAGTTAGTCACGCTAGTCTTCTCAGTTGAATTCCAAATATCAACACCATTAAACATTGTAAACACATATGTGGACACTTAGATGCACATTTATCTTATTATCAACACATTAAGCACATGAATTATCCTCAAAATAAGGCTAAATAGGCTAGAATAGTAACGCTAGAATGCATAAATACACCCGACATTACCACCCCACACTTAAAGCCTTATTCGTCCTCGAACAACTCTTAAATATAAACATCAGAAGCTGAATAAACTCCAAACTTCAACTAAAATCAAGACACTCATATTAGTACTACAATGACAACATATAATGCCAGTTTCTACACTAGGCATGTTACATACACAATTGATATCTCTAGAACCCTACTTCAAAACATCCTAGCCTCAAGAATTTACTCTACAAGTGGCAAACTCATGCATATTTATCAAATAAATACATCACATGAATCTCCCACATTCATCAAATAGGTGCCCTTCATGACAAAGAGAGTTACCCAAAATTACTCACAATAATGCAATGCATAACACAATGGGTACAAGTATCAAGTTTCGCTCACTCTCACAAGGAATTCACAAGTTACACATAATGAACCATAGTCTTTCCCTTAGTGTAGTGCTCCACTAATATCAGAATGTCAAGTATAGGATCAATTAGGTCTTTTCTAGGTTGTAATGTAGGCTAAGGGACGGGTAGGAACTATTTTGGATTAATAGTGATTATCTTCCCTAAGAGCTTTAATACATCACTTTATACAATTAAAACCAATCTCCAAAAATCAATTTACACCATTTTTATCTAGCCCTTTCTTTTATTTTCCACTCCATCTTATTAAGCTCATTTACATACATTATGGTGGGAGTATGCAACTCTTTCAATTTTTTCCTTTTTCACACCCCTTTTACGCTACGCACCCCTATGATAGCCACCCTCAACTTAAGTGATTTGTCTTTGTTGAGGTGCACAATATCCAGGAAGGACCAGGGCCAAAACAGGTTCATTGTAACACATCTGGGCTAAGATTGGGAACTTTTTCAAACAATTTCGCCAACTTCCACCCACAGTAATTGTACGTGCCAATAACTAGACTTTGGGGAATCAATTTCACCTTTCTCCTCTTATGTTTCAAACTCCTCACTTAAATTAATTTTACACTAAAGTGCTTAGGAGATTTTAGATAAAATTAAGGTCCATAAAAGAAGGGATCAAACTATATATGAGGCTAACAAAGAATAAGTTAAAGGCTCAACGGGGCTGACTAAGATTATGCACAAAGGGTAGGTCAAAAAGAAGGTCTAAAACAAGGCTATCAAAGAAATGCCTATATCATCTCCTAAACCCAAACTCTTTATTTGTTTTGTACACACACCGGGCAAGTTCTAGACATCACATGCAATAAGAAATATACAAAAACTCACATCACACATGGCACATGCTTGAGTCACACAGGATCGTCATAGACTTTCAACCAACAATAGCATGAATTCAAATTTAAGCCATAAGTATATGAGTCACAAACAAGAGCCTAAGAGTCTCAAAATTAGTAATTCGCATCAATCAATATGCTTACACAACTAAAACACTTGCACTATATAATCAAAAATAGAACCAACAAAAATATCTTATACAAAAAAATTTTAATTGAGCTCAAAATTGGGAATTTCCCCACTCCACACTTAAAAATCTACTTTGTCTCCAAAGTGATTTTTTTAAAGTAAGAGATAGAAATAATCCCTGAGGCCTCTAGGCCTAGCTAGTAGCATTTTTTTGTGCATCAAGAGGTCCAGGGACCCCACACTTGGTCTTTGTCATGCTCTTTAGCTCAGGTTTTTCGATACTCAAACTTTCCATCAACCTGTGACTAAACAATAATAAAAAAACTGTGTGAAGTAAAAACTAAAAACTAAAAAGAAAACATACCTACTTAACTTGGGTTGCCTCCCAAGCATCGCCTGATTTAGTGTCGCGGCATGACCCAACTCAACTTAACCAAGTTCCTTCATACTTTTTCTCACACTTGGAGGCCATATTCTTATTCTTTTCACCCCTCTTGGGTGCAAACTATTAAGGGTAACCAATTTTTCAACTTTATCCTTTTCAGGCTCATAAATTTGCATTAATTGTGGTTATGGTGGTTGTGTCTTAGGTAGCTCAATGAGGTAGTCCAAAGAGGTCTTTGGTAGACTAACCACCCTACACTTATACCCTTCAATAACAGTAATCATGCATAAGTCTTTATAGTGGAATAGTGTGTTAAGCAGTTTGTAAACTTTGAAAACTACCTCTTCATCCTCCAACCTCAATTTTAGCATACCCTTTCTTACATCAATTAAAGCTCCGCCCGTTTCTAAAAATGGATGCCTCAAAATGATTGGTACCTATTCGTCTGCCTGAAAATCTAACACAATAAAGTCAGCAGGAATAATAAATTTACCAACCCTTATAAGAACATCTTCTATCACTCTTTTCGGTTGAGCTACGGTCCCGTTCGCCAACTGCAGTAGTACAAAGATCAATCTGGGTTTTCCTAAACCTAATTTGTTGAACAAAGATAGGGGCATCAAGTTGATACTTTCCCCTAAATCACTAAGTTCCTTCACCACCTCGTTATTGCCAATCTGAATGGGAAGAGTGAACTTCCCAAGATCCTTAAGCTTTTTTGGCATTTTTTGGGTAACCACAAAAGTACACTCCTTAGTGAGTGCTACCGCCTCCACATACTTTAATTTAACCTTATTAGCAACCATATCTCTCGAGTACTTAGCGTACTTGGGCATACCCTACAAAACATCTAAAAGAGGAAGGTTAATGTGAAGCTCTCTGAACGTGTCAAATAACTTCTTAAAATATGCATCCTCCTTTACTTTTCTGTGCTTTTGTGGGAAAGAGAGTGGCGACATCTTCTTCTCCTCTTCTGTAGAAACTTTTTCTTTCAAGTATTCAGACTTCCTTAATTTTTTAGCAACTCTGCCATTTACCTGTTTAGTCACCACATCAGCATCTACCTCCTTAATTGCCTTTAGAGGTTCTCCTTGAAACTCTTTAACACTCCTCAAAGTGATTGCCATAACTTATTTTGGATTTTCTGTATCTTCGGTCAACCCACCTTGAGGCCTGATATTTAATGTTTGTGATAACTGCCCCAACTGCAACTCTAAACTTCTTGTGGCCGCTTGCTGATTTTTTACATCCACAGTCAACTATGTTTGATTAGCTAGAATCTGTTTCACCATCTCTTCCATGTTGCTAGTTGACTGATTTTCTTGTTCCTGTGGTTGCTGAATTTATTGTTGTTGGGCGTTCCAAGGCTGATTTAGTGGTTGAGTCTACCACTTTATGTTGTAAGTGTTCCCATAATTTTGCCTTTTAGCATTTCCTATATACATCACAGACTCAGGATTGGCCGCACACATGGCTACAGAATGACCATTGTTGCCGCAAACCTGACACCAACCATTAGTTTGTTGAACTATATTAACTGCTGCTATAGAGCTTCCAATTTCAGGCTGCTGAATTGAGTGTTTATCAAATTTTTCAATGCCGCAACCTGAGTTGATAAAGCGGTGTATTGGTCTACCTCTAATAAACCTGCAACTTTTTTGTGGCACTCCTGGAATCACCATGAAACTTTGGATTTCTTTGTGCGATGCGGTTCAATAAGGTGTATATCTCATCATAAGTTAGCTCCAATGCTTCACCACCTGCAGTTGAATCTAGAAAAATATTTGTATTATGGTCAAGTGTTTCTACAAAAGTATGAGCAAGTACCTCATTGTACTATTGATGATGTGGACAATCCCTAAGAAGTGCCTTGAACCGCTCCCAACCATGATAGATGTTCTCATCTGGCCTTTATTTAAAGCTCACAATCTCACTGCAAAGTTTCGCAGTCTTGCTGGACGGGAAAAATCTGATTAGGAACTTTTTAGCTAAGCCATCTCATGATGTGATTGAATTAGCTGGCTCAGAATTCAACCACTTTTAGCTTCCCCAATAAGTGAACAAGGAAAGAGTGCCATCTTCACATAATCAACATTCACATCTATTGGAATGAATGTGTCAGTGAGTCAGTGAAATTCTGCAAGTGGACCAGAGGATCTTCATGTGACAGCCCTGCAAACCGTCCACTGCTAATCAACAGTTGCACCATATTATTTTTGAGCTCAAACCTCCCTCCAATAGTTGGTTTCTGAAAAGGTGAGGTCAGATTTGTCGTAAGTGGGATTGCAACTTTACGAATTGTCCTATGTGTTGCTTGTTCTTCAGCCATAGGAGAAGGATTTTCTTGGTCTTCTTTGAATTGCAGGATACGAGGGAGAAAGATTACTTCTCTTCTTCTTTGATGGAAACTTTGCTCGGGTTCGAGGTCTGATTCAACCAACGTCCGATCCCTTGCCAGCTTACTAGTCAGCACCTGTTTCCTACAAATTCAAGAACAATATCAATGCGTAAAAACACCAAAGAAATCTAAAAGAAAAACTAAAAATAAAACAGTTTCCAAATTACAAGTCCCCGACAATGGCGCCAAAAACTTGGCAGCGCCCAAGCTCATACGCAAGTGTACGTGCGTCCCCGACAACGGTGCCAAAAACTTGGCAGCACCCAAGCGCATACGCAAGTGTACATGCTCTATCAAGTAGCGAAGTGGCCTATTGAAATCCAAGTATCGATCTCTCAGGGACTTGGTTTAACAACAATTCGATTTCATTTCACAGTTTAGATTAATTTAGTGCAAGAGTAAACAAAATAGAGAGTTGGAAAATTGTAATTAAAATTAAAGTAAATAATGTGGAAAATAAAAATCTTGGAACAATTAATAGGAGAAAACCCAGGGTTAAAGCACTTCGAACAATCATACTACGTTATTGGACTTCATTCGTTAACTTGTTTATCTTGGTTGTTGATTCGTAGGGTTAATTGCATGATCATGGTCTCCTGACCTCTAACAGTTTACCTAATTTGGATATTACAACTACATCGTTAAGCGGGGATGTAATAATCCAATTAAGTTCTTTAAAGCTATCACCCTACGTGTGAATCAAGTAAGGCATCTAAGTACATCCCTGTCCTAGACACTAATTCAAATTCCTTATTTCTTAAAAGAATGCAAATCATACTTTGTTCATTCTCTTGTTCTATCCCCCTATTCTCTCTCCTGATATCACAAGAGTGATAATAGATATATATTTTGGCCACAACCTGAGCTGATAAAGCGGTGTATTGGTCAACCTCTAACAAACCTGCAACTCTTTTTGTGGCACTCCTAGAATCACTATGTCACTCTGGATTTCCTTGTGCGATATGGTTCAATAAGGTGTATAGATCATCATAAGTTAGCTCCAACGCTTGACCACCTACAGTTGAATCTAGCAAAATTTTCATATTATGGTCAAGTGCTTCTACAAAAGTATGAGAAAGTACCTCATTGGACTGCTGATGATGTGGACAGTCCCTAAGAAGTACCTTGAACCGCTCTCAAGCATGATAGAGGTTCTCGTCTGGCCTTTGTTTAAAGCTCACAATCTCACTGCGAAGTTTCGCAGTCTTGCTAGACGAGAAGAATCTGATGAGGAACTTTTTAGCCAAGCCGTCCCATGATGTGATTGAATTAGCTGACTCAGAATTCAACCACTTTTTAGCTTCCCCAATAAGTGAACAAGGGAAGAGTGCCATCCTTACATAATCAGCATTCACACCTATCGAAATGAATGTGTCAGTGAGCTCAATGAAATTCTGCAAGTGGACCTGCGGATCTTCATGTGACAGCCCTGCAAACCGTCCACTGCTAATTAACAGCTACACCATATTATTTTTGAGCTCAAATCTCCCTCCAGCAGCTGGTTTATGAAAAGGTGAGGTCAGAATTATCGAAAATGGGATTTCCACTTCACGAATACTCCTGCGTGTTGCTTGTTCTTCATCCATAGGAGCATGATTTTCTTGGTCTTCTTTGATTTGCGAGATACGAGGGAAAAAGATTGTTTCTCTTTTTTTTTTATGGAAACTTTGCTCGGGTCGGGGTTTGATTCAACCAATGCCCGATCCTTTGCCGGCTTACTAGTTTGTACCTATTTCCTACAAATTCAAGAACAAGATCAATACGTAAAAACACCAAAGATATCTAAAGGCAAAACTAAAAATAAAACAGTTACCAAATTACAAGTCTCCGACAACGGCGCCAAAAACTTGGCAGCACACACGCTAGTGTATGTGCTCTATCAAGTAGTAAATTAGCCTAATGAAATCCAAGTATCGATCCCACAGGAACTTGGTTTAACAATGATTCTATTTCAGTTCACAATTTAGATTAATTTAGTGCAAGAGTAACCAAAATAGAGAGTTGGAAAATTGTAATTGAAATTAAAGTAAACAATTCGGGAAATAAAAGTCTTGGCACAATCAATAGGAGAAAACCCAGGATTAAAGCACTTCAAACAATCATACTACGTTATTGGACTTCATTCGTTAACGTGTTTATCTTGGTTGTTGATTCGTAGGGTTAATTGCATGATCATGGTCTCTCGACCTCTAACATTTTACCTAATTTGGACATTACAACTACATCGTTGAGCGGGGATGTAATAATCCAATTAAGTTCTTTAAAGCTATCATCCTACGTGTGAATCAAGTAAGGCATCTAAGTACATCCTTGTCCTAGACACTAATTTGAATTCCTTATTTCATAAAAGAATGCAAATCGTACTTTGTTCATTCCCTTGTTCTATTCCCCTATTCCCTCTCTTGAAATCACTAGGGTGACAATAGATGTATTTTTCGGGTGATCAATCCATCAAATAGTTAAATCAAGAATAAACAAACAACTAATAATGATAAGCAAATTAAACGAATTTAATCCAAAATAATAGTACTCATGTTCTTGGGAGATTTAACCCCTTAAAGGAATTTTTTAGCCACTCATAGCCATAATCAACATCCAAATAATTGTATGAATGATTAAAACCATTAAAAAAAATAAAAAGAAAGAATAAAAAACTAAAGAAAAGTTGTGGTAGCCTCCAATGATTTCCAAGTTGATTTAGGGTCTTCCAAGAGTCCAAACGTGTTTTAAGACGTTATATTTATAGTAGACAAGTCATAAATCGAATAGGATTAGGTTTCCACGTTGTCCTTCTTCATCTGGGCACAATTATACCGCTTTTGATGCTCATTACTTCACGTTAAGGTGCTCATCGTTGTTATCCCGCGAAGCAGTGTAATCGCGGTGAGTTACTGGATGTGACAAATGTCGATTGGCTCATTACTGCGATGCGATGCCTCCTTCATCGCTATTAGGACCATATCGCGGTAATGGGTCGCTATTTTAGGACCCTTCTGAATCGTTTGGTGTGTCGCACGCGCCGATAGGACATTCCCACAGTCCTCTCGCGACTTGGACATTCCAGGTATCCAAATTACGTCAAGTTGTGTATTATGCTTTCGTTGATCCATTCCAAGACTTTTTGAGTTGTTTACATTTGATTTGAAGCTTGTATATCCTTCATATATCATCATAATCCATTCACAAAGAATCCTATAGCATTAAACACAACAATTTGGTGCTCAAAACAATACAACAAAACAGTGAACTAGAAATACGAGCTAAGACTAGGCTTGCCCACATTGATCTTAAGCTTATTGTTTTGACTCTTGTCTTGATCCAATTGACCCTTCAACATTATAACCAAGTTGTTTCGCATATAAATACACAATAACAACCTTAGGAACTCATTAAACACATTAGAACCCAACACGATACACTAGACAAACACCTAACTCAAGCCAGTCACACTAGTTTTCTCAGTTGAATTCCAAATGATCAATCAAAACTCGTGTGAAAACACCATTAAACATTATAAACAAATATGTGGACACTTAGATGCATATTTATCTCATTATCAACACATTAAGCACACGAATCATCCTCAAAACAACGCTAAATAGGCTAGAATAGTAACGCTAGAATGCATAAATACACCCAACATCAGCTTCTCTTCATACAAAGCTAGGTTTTTGTTTTTAGATTTTAGAGTCCTATTTTTCATCTACATCTTTTACCATATATTTTTAAAATTCTAATTTTATCACGATTTTTCCAGGTACATCTTTTATCATATATTTTAAATTTTTTAATTTTATCACAATTCTTTTCATATATTATAGAAGTCAATATTATTAACATAATTAAATAATAATTTAAGAAAAATAGTAAATGATCGTTTTGTTTATTGTCGAGTCTTTTAATGAAGGGTAAAAAGTTCAAACAACATTTATAAAGCCCTTCGCACTTTTAATATATTAGAATAGAATTAGAATTAGAGATTAGAGATTAGAGATTAGAGATTAGAGATTAGAGATTAGAGATAGAGATTAATTGCTAACATTACCAACAATATAGGAATAGGAAACATAAACAAAAAGGTGAATTGATGAAAAAATTGTATCTAGAAACCTGGGGAAGAGAGAAAAGTTGATACAAATCTGGCGATATAGAAAACACCAGAGTAGCCACGAAGACAATAGGAGACAAATTAGTTGGATGTTATGAACGTATTTATAAAAGCAGTAACTTCTTTGTCTGAATTTAATTAGAATAGGATTATTGCTTTTCTTGGGTTCAAGTAATTCACCTAATTTAAATAGAATAGGACTTTAGAATGTAAGTAGAATAGGACTTTTTTGGTTTGCTTTTTTTGGATTCACATGATTGACCTTAAATAGAATAGCGAATAGGATTTTGTTTGGTTGACTTTTTTAGATTCACGTGATTGACCTTAAATAGAATAGGACTAAACTTTGTAACTTAATGTGATTGACCTTAAATAGAATAGGACTAAAATTTGTAATTAAATGGCAAAAATACGATTTTGTCTAAAGAATAGACTTTTAATTAAGGACAAAAAGTTCATACGACATTTATAAGGCCCTTTATATTTTTAATATAACGAGTCTAAGAGAACGTGCATTGCGCGTTTAGCCCAAAATGCTTAGTATAAAATTTTATTTTATAATTAACACTTGTTGTTGCAATGTATTTTCAAAAAATTAACAATAACTGAACTAATAAAACAAAATCATAAATCTGCTGAATATATTTCTGAATGAAATATAAATCATACCAATATATCCGAATCAGATAATTTCTTCCCTTGTGGTGAAGGATCTAATTTTTTGATCACCTACACAAGATAATTCCAACACTTAATTCATTTTCTCATGTGTTAAAAATTCATCAAAAATTACAAACAGGGGATCGATGATCAATAATCGATGAGAGAAAGAAGTACTTGTGTTTCTACATGTGATTATCACCCAAAGAAGGGACAATAATCGAAAGAAAAAATTCACTGTCAATTGCTAATTATTTATAATTCATATATAATCTTTAAATTCATGAACTAAAAGAAACAAATAAATACAGAAAAGATGATGATAATAAATATAGAAAGAAGACTTGAATCATAACCAAAAGAAATCACATTATACCTTATCACTGGAATTATGCCAATAAGAAGTCGTCCGTCCTGCCAACCATGCATCAAGTCCACAAAATAATATTCCTGTATCAAAATTGTGACTACCAAGATGGAGACATGTTTTCTCCTAAAGACATGTTTGAAACCGTCTTCATGACAGAAGCAAAATATAGAGAGCAGATAAAAAAAGTACGCTTTGCAAAATAACATATCAAGAACTCTGCTCGTTAGATCATTATTTTCTGGAGCACGATATAATACTAAATCTTGAGGGATGAATTTGGTGTACATAGACCATATTCTTATATTTGTGAGGTAGAAAAGTTATTTTTGGTATACTCTTGGCTCAAAAGTGAAGTGTGGTAGAAAGGTTATTTTCGATAGATTCCCACCTCAAAAATAAAGTGTGCAACACATGATTGTAATAATAGAGATTGCAAAAATATCAAAATATAATGTAGCAACAATAGTAATACACATGAAAAAACACAAAATTGTGCGATATTTGAATAAAACTACAACTAAGAGGACAAGAGGAGAGGTGGAGGCTAGCTCGCACTCTCTCCCACAAAAAAAAAAGATATATCTATTAACTTTCTACCCTAATACTCGATCTCCATATCTTTATATCTAAAATTTTGTGACGTGATTCAACTCCCCCATATGTTGAAGAAGAAGAATATTGGAAGAAGAAGAAGAGCTACACCAAAAAGAAATAACAGGCATGCCGTATGTTGTTTAATTGTTCCAGAATATCAAATTTTATAAGAAAAAATTGGTAAACAAAAAATTTAACTCCTAAATCTAATATGAGTCTTGCTAAATTATTATTATTACTAGTTTAGCCGCACGTGCCTCACACGTGTAATTTTTAACTATTTAAAATTAGATAATTTTATCTAATATGAAGGTTTTTAATGAATTGCAAAAGGTCAAAACATATATTTTATTGTAAGCACATATATGTTTTATCACCAGAAGTTTCAAGTGGTTAATTAATTTAATATATTATAGATGTAGATGAAGATTTATAGACTTTTTAAATCTTAGATTTATAGACTTTTTAAATCTTCTTCAAGTCAAATTTAGTTGATTTGAAATTCTTAAACTAATGAAAAAATATTAGTTATCATTAATTCTGATGACTTCTAATAAAGAAAGGTTTTACCAAAAATATATTTAATTAATTTTCAACTCTTAATATTAGGAAAAAATAGTGAAAAGACGATTTTGTAAAAAAACAAAGACTTTTAATGAAGGGCAAAAAGTTCAAACGATATTTCTAAGGCCTTCACACTTTTAATATATTATAGATTATAGATTATAGATATAGATTATTATTATTATTATTATTATTATTATTATTATTATTATTATTATTATTATTATTTTACTAAATTAATAAAACGTATGTTTATTGCTCCAAATAGCAAATTTTATAAGAAAAAATTGTATAAGATTAATACAAATTTAACTCCTAAATCTAATATGAGTCACTGCACGATTTTTTTTCTGTCTTTTAACCAAATTAATAAAACAATTAAAAATAAGATTGTTATAAGTTAGTAAAATTGTAACTGATTTAAAAATCTTAAATGTTAGACTTTTAATATAGTTCAAATAACAAAAAAATTGAATGAATTAACGATTTATTTAAGGCAAAAATTTAGTCCAATATTTTAGGTACACAATTTAAATAAGAAAAAGTTTAATAATTAAATTTTAATGACTTTTCAGCTTTTAAAAATTAGAAAAAATATAGTAAAAAGACGAATGTGTCTAAAGAAGATTCTTTTAATGAAGGGCAAAAAGTCCAAACAACATTTCTAAGGCCTTCACACTTTTAATATAGTATAGATATAGATATAGATATATTATAAATATAGATAATAAATTAAAAGTGCTAAGAAAAATACTAATAGACGATAATCTTCTAATAGAAACAAATCAAATAAAAAAACTGATTCTTCTCAAATACTTATATTGTTTATAAAATAATGTGAACAACTCCTTTAATAGTTGTCTTAACGAAAAAAAAGTTTTTCTAATTTAAAATTGATAAAATCTTATTTAAGATCAATAATGTGTTAAAAAAGATTGAATGAATTTAGTCATAACAATCAATTGAACAGGAACTAGTAGAAGTCTATTATAAAGCAATGATTTATATAACTTTCAAACTCAAAAAAAAATATAACAACAGACGTCAAATAAAATATATATACAAAAGTTCTTTTTTTTGTTGTTGGATTTCTCATCCGATGTCCGGTGTCCGCATTGGAGCCCCGACTAATTTAAATCGCACGTTGCAGGGCCCATTAAGGTGGCAGCGCTCCCAACAGATTGTCGGATCGCGCGTTGCAGGACCCATTAAGGTGGCAGCGCTCCCAACAAATTTTTCTCCATACTCAGGGTCAAACCCTCGACCTCTGACTAAGGGTGAAGCAGCCCCCATCCACCACACCACAACTCATGTTGGTATACAAAAAGTTCTTTATTCCTTGAGGAAAGACATTAAGCTTTTTATTGAACTTTGTCTTTAAACCACCAATAGTATTAAATCATCTCCGCCAAGGTGTTACTTTATGTATTCCTAATTTATTAATATAATGTTATATACTGAATTGAGCTTTGCAAAATCAGTGAAACCGTAAAATGGATGCAAGTGATCAAAATTAAGAACAAACATCAACAAATAGTCACAATAGGTTAGTTTTATATCTATGGACGTAGTTTCATCCAACTTAATAGAATTAGGAAGTAAAATTGAGATACATTTGGCATTACAAGTATGAAACTAGCCTGGGGACTTGCTGGTCGAATGCAATTGTAGCTGGTGAAATCCCCAATGTCAAGGTCCGATAGAATTAGGGTTATGGTCCCTCAACTAAGAGATTAGTTTATTATCTCAAAAAGTCAACTTTCTTCTCGACTTCAATTTTCCTCAACAACGAAAGTCACTTTCTAAGATAACAACTATCAATTGAATGATAGAAATTAACTCGATAGAATTAACAAATCCAACAAATGTGATCAACATTTAAAAGAAAAAAACAAGAGAAGTCTAGTCTGCAAAGCTGCATTTAAAGGCTATGAGGAAGAACTATCCAACTTACACCACCAGAGAGGATTCATACATTGAAAATTATGTTAGAAGATGTTTTCCAGGGAACATTTGCAAAACTAATTATTCTAAAAGCTAAACCAAAACAGTAGATCCACAATATATATGGTCCTCCATTAACACTTGAAACCAAGAAGTCAACTAACATTATATATGCTGCTACCTGAATAAGGAACTATAGTACGGTCATCTCTGCTTACTCAACATGTTGATGCCTTAAGAATATATTATCGCAGCCAAAAGCTATCAATCCCGGCAACGGAAGATGCACTTTTTTCACAGTTGCCAACTGCTGTCTAGTAACTGAACATGTTTGTGATGAAATCTTTTGCTCTTCAAATCAAGGCATGGTTGAGTGGTTGAGATCGAGGTGGGTCTCCCACATGGATCGAATCCAGCCTCCATTTTCTGCTCAGCTTTGAGCTCGTCGCATGGGACTTGCCTAGTGCGGTTTATATTTCCTGTGTGGTTTGTAAGCTATTGCATAATGAGGAGGTTGCCACACAGTGCTGACCACGTAGTGCTCACCCAAAGGGCAAAGTTTTGTGGGTTGCCCTGCGGGTTCCAAAACAAAAAACACAAGATTAAAACGATGTGGTTAAATTATAGCAATGTGAATAAGGTTTCTCTCAATTCAAATTAGCTACCTAGTCCAAGACAATTAATAAGCTTCTGATCATTCACCAATCACACAATCATGTTATAAAACAACAAAAAGAAAAAAGTTCTTTTCATCCTCAAGGTAATGAGTTATTAAAAGAACAGTAAAGGGATTTTCTGAGCCCGGACATGTCTTCAAGTCATGCAGGACCAAAACAAATAACAGCACTTGATATGGGAGTTGCATAATCCACATAATTAGCACATCGTCTAATATCGGGTTTTACCTTAAATCAGCGAGTAGGAAAAGAGAGCAAGCGGAAAAAAAAAATGAGCCCTGTAGTCCACATTCTGAAAGCACAGCACTGATAGGATCACAGTTTTTTGGCATTCCACTGCTGTCTCCACGGCCGCCAAGTCTTCTCTTAAGTTCGTCATGAATAAGATTCAGTAACTGTGCTGTAGACCTTAAAACAGAAATCAGGCATCAATTTTGGTATTTATTCACAAAGTTGGTTAGTTTTTTTGATGTACTCAATAGGAAATATATAGAGATGAGATCTACAGTTACCTTGTTGCTACATATTCAACTAAATTCATTGCTTTTGGCTCGGCTTGTGTACGAGAATATGTGTGAATAAATCACGCCTATTTCTAATTACTGTACCCAATCCTAAATCCATCACTAATTTAAGTTGCTTTAAATTTTAGATTTACAGAAATAGGCTGGGAAAAATGGATAGGAGCACTATTTTGGATATTTTGTCCAGACATTAACCCATAGAAATTAGCTGTGTGTGTATTCATTGGACTGTCTTGAGCCGGGGGTCTATCGGAAACAGCCTCTCTACTTCTTTAGAGGTAGTGATATGGACTGTGTACACTCTACCTTCCCAGACCCCACTTGGTGGGAATATACTGGGTTTGTTGTTGTTGTATTCATTGGACTAAAGGACGTGGTTTAGAAGGACATTCTTATATTACGCAAACTAAATGTTTCATTTCATTAGTCAAAGTGGGTTTATGTATTCTGACAACTGTTCGACTATTTCAGTAAGAAATAATTTAACGGTTCTTTTTTGGAATTATTGCTGGGTGATGCTTTAGTTACAACAATAATACTTGGACCCCACCCCGCACCCCGCACCACCACCACAAAAAAAAAGATATATATATATATATATGCCGTGAAAATAACCTTTTATAGAAATACTGGGTAAAGCTGACCCTTGTGGTCTGGCCCTTTGCCAGACACCGCACATAATGAAGTTTTAGTACACTGAACTGCCGTTTTATGTATTCCATCCATCTTAAGTTTCGGACCCCAGGCTCAACCACAAATCCACTAGTTAAGTCATTTTGGGAACTAGTAATGGAATGAGCATGTTGCGCAAACTTTATGAACTAGTAATGGAATGAGCACGTTGCGCAAACTTTCAACCATGAGCATATAAAATTGGCTCTGTAAATTTCAAGAACACCAAGAAGCCCTGAATGAATAAAATAAACAAATGGCAACCACACTGATGGTAAGAGTAGACACTTTTTCTGGATTATAATATGAATTTTTTCAAGATAGCCATAAGAGGAAGGTTATTCAGAAAACGCTCGCTCCGGAATGGGGGAGGGGAGCTCCAAAGGAGCTGGCACCAACTAATTTCTCGCCCCAGTCATAGACCAACCACAAAATGATACAAAAGTACGTGCTTTGATGGACTCCAAGAAAACCCTACCACCAGCGCCAACCCCCAACCCCACTCCACCCTCCCAACGGACACCGACCAGAAATACTTTATTATTAGAAGGTAATCAAAAATCCAAAACCATCAAGAAATGGAACCATGGGAAAGCACACAGCCACACACTTCCTATCAAGGATTGACAGCAATCAGACGATCAAAATTGTCACGAAAAGCCTCCCCATTTCTTTTAATATCGGTCTTAACCCGATATTAAAACCCACCCCACCCTGCATAACCTTTTAACTCGTATAAACCCTTCCAACACCCATACCAATGTATACCCGCCCCGCGCTTATTTTTAAGTAACTTGCAACTCCAATTAGCGTATGCAATTCATGAACCAAATTTCCTTTGATCGGTAATCTCTACGAGTATGGTGACTTAAAGCCCCTGCATAAGACATGAAGCCCCAAAACTAAAAACTAAAAACTAAAAACTTAAAACTTTTTACCTCAATTCCAACACTATTCATATATTCGCATAGGATTAGGATCATCACTCTGACAGCTTACAAATAAAATCGCTAACATCAAATTGTTAAAAGCAATCCCGTTAACAAGTTCCTAACCAGTTCACAGAGTTGAGCAGGTTATGTAATTAAAATAAGAATTCTAAACAAAAAAAGACAAAATTACTATTTCTTTAACCTCCTTTCCAACACCTTACAAAAGTAAAATAGAACTGCGAACTTCAAATTGCTAAATAAAATTGCGAACTTCAAATTGCTAAAAGTAATCACATGGGGTAGCGTCTGATTTCTAAAGTTATTTCAGTCCTAACCCGCACCGCACAAAATTATGAATTTTATAATTTTGACCCGCCCATCCCCGCAACCGCATATAACCCAACCTGCCCCCACGCATTCATCCCAACCCCCCAACCGCCCGCCCCATTGCCACCCCATCAACAGAGCAGAAGCTAATGGCTCACCATACGATACCCTGGATGTCTACTGAATCATAAATTGAATTTTGTAATTTTGACCCGCCCATCCCCGCAACCGCATATAACCCAACCTGCCCCCACGCATTCATCCCAACCCCCCAACCGCCCCGACCCATTGCCACCCCATCAACAGAGCAGAACCTAATGGCTCACCATACGATACACTGGATGTCTACTGAATCATAAATTGTTTAGCGATTTTAAAAAGGAATTCAAACGATTCATGGCATGATACAAGCAACTCTTCAATTGTTAGGCAACAGGTCCACTTACATTATGTTACATTATAACATACTCTACACAGGATTCAAGTAAAATCACCTCTCGTCACACTAAATATGGAATTTAATATTGTGGGGTCCAGTAAAGTTGAGGCAGATAATTGAGTCTGAAACAAAAGCCAAACGCTTTTTAGCAACTATCACTTCCTCCCCCGAATAAAGTAAAACCCAGCAATTTCAAGCTGGTCCCTAATGAAAGCATCCGATCACAGAACACGCCTCACACGAAACTTGCAAAGCTGGCATAACGTCTCTAAGAATCATAAACTCCAAACTTGGGCAATTCCTACACAGAAGTATAGTTCCACAATTTAGTTTGATCTATGAACTTTGCACCATATGTTATGGCCATCGATAATAAAGGTCAAGTGCACCGAAGTCTAGCATGTCACCTGCAAAGACGCATAGTTTCAACGTTTTCCACGGTTCCCACCACCTGACCTAGCACCAGGATTGCGAGCAAATTGCAGCCTTAAGCTGACCGAATCACGGTCATGCTCGTCGAATTTATAACCTGCAAGATTTAGCTTTACTAACTTCACCATCGCAATAAATTTCTCTTTCACTCACGACTAGAATGTACACCAGCAACATGAGATATTGTATACATTGTCCGAAATTGGATCTGGGTTTGCTTTCAAGCAGAAACGGGTCAGCATGCAACCAACTCATGAAATGACAAGAGGTATTCCCCAGGTCGCTGCGGGAGTCAAGGGACATGCAGAGCTGCGCAAGAGAACTTGCAGATGTCCTTCAACTTTCATGAAAGTTTAGTCCCCTTAAACAGCCAGAAGACCAAAATCTCAACTGCAATTCACACCACTTGATAGGATGAAAGGTCTACAGAAGAAGTGATAAATTAACCACTAGAATCGCGCACAAGGGGGGGTAAGCCTAGTTTCTAGGATTGAGCCTACGAGACAGCACCGCCAAGACAAACTGGTCTTGTTCAACGTGTATAACTTTTGGCTGAAGGATCATACACAAAATGTATGTAGAATGGCTTCTTTCCACAAGCCATTTTGAGCAGCCAAAAGTAAAACTGGGTCTTACAGACCTGAGGATCTATTTTTTTGTAAATAAGAGATAACAAAACCTTGGTCCACAGAGGAGTCAAAATTTGTTTGGAGTTTAATGTAAGTTCCATTGTAAGATTCCCCAAATTATTAAAGCATGCAGTGCCAATTTCGATCACTGCCCATCTGTTAACTTTGGGTAGAAAATAACGGAACAAGATCCTAGAGAAAAAGAACAATGTCGTACATCAAATGAAATACATTTCCACCGGCAAATATAACGTCAGATCCTTCAGCACGGAATGATATTTCTTTACCCTTTCTCAGTTAGTCGCTAGAGTGCGTAATATTAGAAAATGATAGTCAAAGTTGCATCCCTCCACCAATAGTTGGCAAACGATGAAGGGGGGCAGGCAGTGTTTATAAACTAATTCATAAGCACTAAGCCTTTGTGCAGAAACAGTTAGTAATACAGTTAGCATTCATATTCTAGCCCCTTTTGTTAGCCTGCGGAACAAGTACTTCATCGGTCCCAATTTATGTGGCACTGTTTGACTGTAGATGAAGTTCTATTTAATGGTAACATGGGAACTTTAAAGTTAAATGGTTTGTATATGTAGAAATGTGACATTCTTTTTGTGACAAAAAAAGGAAAGTGCCACATAGATTGGGTCAGAGGGAGTATAAGATTGAGGTTATCAGAGTTTAAACAAGAGCAAGAACAAATATTTTGCTTCTAAGTTGCATTATTAGAATTACCTAGCATTTTGGTGAATCAGCACTTCTGGGGAAATAGGTGTTAAAATTACTCAACTCTTAATTACTAGCAGTCATGAGATAAGACTGCAGAAGGTGTGTCAAGCTCACCTTGTAAGGCATCCATTGCAGCAGCAGAATGAAGTGGACTCGCGAAATCCACAAAGCAAAGAATCAACGGATCACCTCCAGCCTGCATAAGTTGATAGAGCAGTGAATCCAAAATAACAGTATACAGAACTAGGCTTTGATAAGATGTGAAAGGTATTCTTACGTGTTTTGATCCTTTTTGTACCAGCCTAACTTCTTTGTAACCTACAAAAGGGCGGAATACATCTGCAAAAACTAAGTCAAGGGAAAAACTCGAATGGGCCATATAATAATAAAACAGAAAAGCAAACCACACAAGGATACGTGACACCTCTCTTCTTGTACAATCTGCAGGCAAACCCTCAACAAACAAAGTACTGCTAGCATCCGTAGGAAGGGTAACTTCTGGTCTGCTACCTGGCATTCCAATATTTCTGCTTTTGAAAGTTAGCAGGTCGGATCCCCCAATGCCCATAACACGTGGCACTTCAATAGGATGGCCGCTAATTCCACTATTCATGGATCTTGCAGACTCACCAGCAACATGGGATGGAATTTGCTGGAAATTTTGCAAATATATATTAGAGTTATTCAGTATCAAGGAAAAAATCTCAAAAGAAAATAAAAATGAAGTACCCCACTACAGAGGTAGTGCTCGTAGGATGCTTCGAGAGGATCTGCATCTCTGATGATTCCAGGCATTCCGCTTTCATCAACACGGCCATAATAGCCAGGATATTCAGGACCACTTGGAGCACCTAAAAAGGGGAAAACACCTAAGGAAATTAATTGCAGAAAGAGAAAAGGAAGCACTGAATTGTGTGCCAAGCAACTTATATTTTTCTGGTAACATATGAGCAACAACAAGAAAAGAACAGTAAAATTATGCTACTTAAAGTGCAACTAATATCAGCATGAACGTGAGATAACAAAATATGAACCAAACCTGAAACTAGAAAAAAACTTTACCCTAGTTATTGGGTTAAAGCAACTTGTCGTCATGCAGAGTTACAAGTTAAAATCTTTAGTAGCAGTGGGCCGTGGGCTAGCACAATCTCTTGTTTTACATATGTATTGAATGATTTTTATTCTTAATAACGTGAGTTAATTGTTTCTTTAATTATTCTTGTTCTTTAATGTTTCCAGAGGAAGTAGCTAACCCTAGAGCACCACTTGTCGCCCATTTACTTTGACTTAAGCTCGAGAGAGGAAAATCAAAGTAGGGAAAGATTAATTAACAAGAATTTGGGTGTTAACCCTCATCTACTAGTTCGAGCTAGAAATAGGAGAACTACGTGTAGTCGCATTCAGGTGCCTTTAATGCTCTTAATTGGGCTAGAGATAGTCAATTAGGTAGTCTTGTTAGTGTCCGGGAGGAACTAATATAGAATTGTTAACCGAGACTAATTAACATAAACTCACTCTTATTTGTAAGATCATGAAATACATGATTTTCCAGGCAACCATATCACATCACACCAGCCACAACAAAATCCATACAAATTAGGTTTTCGACTGAAGAACTAAATGATTAAACCCAAGAACTACATCACAACAATCCAGCCACAACAAAAGCCATAAAATTAGTCAGTTTTTCCACTGAAAAAGCACATGAATAAACCCTAGGCAATTATATCACATCACACCGGCCACAACAAAATTCATAAAAAATAATTTTAACTCAAAAAGTAAACGAATAAACGCTGGACAACTATATCACACCAGCCACAACAAAATCCATAAAATTTAAGTTTTTTGACTGAAAAGGTAAATGAATAAACCTTAGGCAACCATATCACATTGAACAAAAGTCATAAAATTAGTCAGTTTTTCAACTGAAAAAGAATCAAATGAATAAACCCTAGGCAATTATATCACATCACACCAGCCACAACAAAATCCATAAAAATTAATTTTTTGACTGAAAAAGTAAACGAATAAACCCCAGACAACCATATCAATCGACCCAGCCACAAATAAATCAATAAAAATTAGTAAGCTTTTGACTGAAAGAGCAAATGAATAAACCCTAGGACAACTATATCACATCGAACCAGCCACAACAAAATCCATAAAAATTAAATCTTCACAGAAAAAGAATCAAATGAATAAACCCTAGGCAATTATATCACATCACACCAGCCACAACAAAATCCATAAAAATTAATTTTTCGACTGAAAAAGCAAATGAATAAACCCTAGACAACCATATCAATCGAACCAGCAACAAAAAAAAACCTAAAAGGTTAAATCCTGACATGGCAAAAAAAAATGAATAAACCCTAGTTTTTACAAACCCATACAAATGAGAAAAAAGCATGCCGAAATCTAGAAACTTTTAAAGACAGAGATGGTGGCAGTTAATTTAGATACCGTATTCAGTGCGAGGTCTCTTAGCAAGGATATTTTGAGGAAGCGCAGCTGCCGCCGCCGCCGCCGCCGCTGCTTGTTGGCTGCTGGTGCTATAACGCCAATAAGCATCAGCCATTTTTACTCCGCCGACCGAAATAGAGAGAGAAAGACAGAGAAATGTTCAGAGAAGGGTATGTGCTCAACCTCGACTAAATCGAAGGCAAAACGAACTTTTATAGGCGAAGGAAAACGAGGAAGATCCATACTCTTAAAACGTGAATTAGATAATGGGCACCATTCGGCACTTCTATGATCCATGAGAAAATTAAGTGAAGGTGACAAAAAAGTTTTAAATTAAAAATGGTGATAATTTTAATCTGATCAATATTTTATTTAAATTATGATTAAGTTAATTGGGGTATAAATTGTAAATTTAAAAAAAATAAAAATTCAAAAGTTTTTCAACTCCAAATTTTAAATTTTAGAGTTTCCCTTTTTCTTATCGGCGAAATGACTTTCTGGATTCCTGTATTATGTTGGTTTTGTAAGTTGAACACTTCTACTTACATGTTTGTAATTTGGATCCTTGAACACATTAAAAAATAATATTTTATGTTCTTTGATCGTTAACCTTGCCTATGTGGCATTGAAATGGTGATTAGGACAAAGAGAGTGTAGCCAATTCGCTTGGGGGCGCGAGTGTAGGTCAATTTTTAGCCAATTTTACATTAAAATAATAATTTTTAAAAAATAATATTAAAATTTAAAAAAAAAATCCTTTTATCCCTCCATCTTTTTTAATATAAAAATATTTTAAAAATTTTAAAAATATTTTTAAAAATTTAAAAATAATTTTAAAATAATTAAAAATAATTTTAAAATATTTTTTTTAAAAAAAAAGGAAAAACAAATTCCTCCCCAACCCGTCCCCACCCCCATACCCCACCCAGCCCCGTCCACCCCACCCCAACACCCGTCCAGCCCTTCCCCACCCTCACCCCAGCTCGTCCCCACACCCTACCCAACCCCATCGCACCCCACCCCACCCCCAGCCCCTTCCAGCCCCCACACCCCACCCCAACACTCTTCCCCCCACCCCCACCCCCCACCACCTTCACTTTTTATTTTAATTTTCCCTCAATTCAATTCTTTTTATTTTATTGGGATAAAAATTTAAATTTGAAAACTTTTTTGGGGGATTAAAATTTAAATTTGAATTGAAAGTGAGTGATAGTGAATATTGAAAAAATTTAATGAATTTCGCTTGAAAAAAATTAAACTTTTTATAAAATTTTTAAAGATATTCAAATTTAAAAATCGAAAATTTATTATGTTTGTATATATAAATTTATAGTTAAAAATTTAAATTAGTTAGAGAAGAATTTTAATTATTTGGAATGAATTTGATGTTTAATTTGTGAGCAAAAATAAAAACATGATTATTGAAATTTTTCTACAATTATAAATTTTTCTTATTTTAATTAAATTAATTTTAATATTTAATTTGTTATTTAGCATTTTAAAAATGAATTGAAATTTAATGTAATACTTTTTTTAAAAAAATTATTATTATTTTATTTTTTTATTTTTTTAAATAACGTGACAGCTGACGTGGGGAGAGTGTGTTACACTCACCAAAAAAGGGTTTAAAATGTTGTTTTTTAGTGGATTCAGGACTCTAGATGACAAACATGTAAGTAGAAGTATCCAACTTACAAAACCGACATAGTATAAGGGTCCAGAAGGTCATTTTGCCTTTCTTATCTTTCAATCTTTCTTCTTCTTTTTCTTTCTCCCCGTCTTCTTATTCTTATTTTTTTCTCTCTCTAGATTTTCCTTTTCTTTCGTCTTCTATTCTTCTTTTTCTTTCTTTTTTCATTTCGTTCTTCCTTTTTAATTTTTATAGGCTATTTTAAAAAAAATTAAAAAGTTTGAAAAGAAATTTTTTGATTTCTTTTAAAAATGAATGAAGAAATAATTTAGCAAATTCAGCAACTACGAGAGTTGCTTCAACAACAATGGTAATTGATGCAACAACTACGATTAGTTGTTGTGTTACAGCTAGGGGTGGCAAATGGGCGGGGCGAGCCGGATATGGGCGGATAAAAAATGGGTCAAGTAAAAATGGATAGATTCTCCAACCCGACCCATATTTTTTATGGATAAAAATGGATAAACCCATTAGATAATATGGATATCCATATTATCCATAGCCATAGCAAATACAATATTATCTGTTTCCATTAAGTATGAAATGATTTGTGTTTTAGCTTAAGAGAATAGAGTATAAAAAGCAAAAGTTTCAACATCAACTTAATCCCTTCAACTTGTAATAAAAAATGGTTCAAAAGGAACATGAGTCCATCAAACCTTAATAGCTTTTATAGTTTCAGTTATAAACTCAAGTATCCTTCACAATTTATCTGAAGTAATGTATAAGATTTAGAGGACTCCAAAGAAAGGATTTTTAATGGCATTGTTCAACTCAGTTCCAGCAATATTAAGTACTGCCATGTCCACTTTTTCTCTTGGCAGGTACAAGAATTCACCCCCTTCAATTTTCTCGAATCCACAGTGCTCAAGAAACTCGATGCCTCCTTGCAGTTTGCCAATTCTATCCTGTAAAAAATGTCGAAAGAAGCGGCCGTGTTAGTTCTTTCCTTTCATCCTGTATGGTTTGTCAAGATATGAAATTAAAACAATCTCCAGTTTGCATAAAATGTAAGGACTCAGTAAACTAGGCAAAATATCAAGGTTTCACTGTATAAAACTTTAGGGTAAACAGTCTTGCTCCTTATACGACGAATCAAAACAAAATAGAATGACTTATGAAGTTATCGCTCGAAGAAACAAAACATACAAAGCCAATTCTGATCAAAATCTATGTATTAAATTCTACAGAACTAGAACCAACCCAAGTCTAATGACTAGTGACAGATACATTATACAGGACACTAGGAGAAAAGACCAATTCACAGAGAGAGAGAATGTGCTAAGACTTGGGGTTTAAGAATAAGAACAGGTAAATCTTACCGCTATGTTGCTCCCACTCTTCAGAAATACTATTAGACACGGGCGTGTACCGAATCCTCCTAAAGTGATGCATTTTTGGAGGATCGGACACGAGTATAGCACCATTTTCGGATGACCCAAGCAACATAATCTTAAGATAATACGTCATCACTACGTAACCTTGAAATGTTTCTGACCAGTTCTATTTCAGGATTAAAACTGCTTGCACTTGTAGCATGAAGTGCTAACCAACAACATCAGCTAACAAAAAACAGTCAGAGCTCCAAACTAAACCTCAACGATTCCAACTTTACCACAAACAATCAAGAAAATTTAGTCGAAACAACACAACCAAACTCTACCACTATTAAACAAAAGGGTTTTGGCCATTCACAGAACTACTAAAACAGATGGGAGATTGTTATGAACTAGCAACGCCAACAACATCAGTTAACCAAAGAACCCTCTCATATCACCTCAAACATTCCAACTTTACCACAAGCAATCAAGAAAATGTAGTCAAAAGGATACTATTACCAAGTTCTGCCACTACCAAAAAAAAGAGAGAATTGTGATGAACTAGCAACTCCAACAACACCAGTTAGCCAAAACAAGTCAGAGCTTTAAACTAAACCTCAAAGATTCCAACTTTATCACAAGCATGATGCATTTCAGAAAAAGGTATGTTATAAGTTTTCTAGCAGAAACACAAGGATTCTCAAAAGGGGTTTCACCAATATCACTTTCTTGAACAACAACAACCCATTATCATTGAGTTAAACTCACTTAGTAACAGCTACATCGACAGAAGACTCAAAAATAAAGAAATATGAAACACTCGAAATTAATAATAACAGAATGTTGAAAGCAAAATACTAACAGAGCATGAACATAATAATTCAACAGAATGTTGAAAGCAGCAGGCATACAAGAACATATTAATTTAAGTGATCAAGATTCAAGGGTACTATTATCTTTAAGTTTCTAGAGATAAGGTTGAAGGTCAACACCTATCTCATCTTCATCAGAATCGCATTTCACTAGTCTTGTTTCAGAATTCCATCGATATCTCTACCTAAATCAACAATTACATATTCAAAATATTCAACACTTTGAAATGAAAGCAGAAAAAAGAGCACATGAATAGTAGTTCATGAACAAAATTAAGAACAAACAGACAAAATTACAAAACAAGCAGCACCAGCAAAATTACAAAACAAGCAGGCAAAATTTATCTTTCTCCGAAACGAAAAATCCAACCACCCCTTCAACACTATCATCCCAGTAACAGAGAGTAAAAATCAAAGCTCAATTGGCCGGAAAAGTTGATAGAAACAGAATAGATTGAGAAACAGAAACAGAATAGAGACAGAAACAGAGTAAATGACTCACCGGAGAAGTTGACAGAGCTTGGGAGGTGTTCGCCGGAGCTTGGCTGCTGTTAGCCGGAGCCTGGGTGGTATTGGCCGGAGCTTGGATGGTGCTGGCAGGAGAAAGAGGTGCTAGGTAGCCATTGCAATTGGGTGAAGCCTTAGAATTCGCGTACTATTCTCTCCCTTTTTTGCGAATTGGGTTTTAGGGTTTATTTACCCATTTTATCCATAAATTATTCATATTTTGGGTGGATAATATGGGTCAGTCATTTTAAATCTATTTTGAATGGATTGGATATCCAGTCCATTTTAAATGAGTTGGATTGGAAGATTATCCATTTTTTAAATACATTTTGCCATCTCTAGTTACAACAATCATTGAAGTTGTTGTAGCAATTATCGAAGTTGCAGCAACAATTATCGAAGTTGCTGCAGCAACTTCGACTGTTGCTGCAACAACTTTGATACTTATTTAATTTCTGAAAAAAGATCTGATTGGAGAAAGCGTCCACGAAAAAGTGATATTTATGGTAAAAATAGAGGTGGTGGTGCTGGTGGTGACGCCGAATGAGAAGATGACATTTGTTGTGGTGCTGATAGCGACGGTGGTAGAGGAGAAAGAAGAAAATAAGGCGATAGTTATGTAGAGGGAGGAAATAATAGTGAATCTGGAAGAGGTGACAATGGTAGTGATAGTGATAGTGGAGGAAGAGGAGGTGGCGGCGGCGGGCGACAACAAAAAAAGTGTGGGGAGGAGTGGTGGTGATGGTGTAGGGATCTTTGTGTAAATATAGGGTAGGAATCTTTGTGTAAATAATAAAAATTGAGGGTTTTAAAATTAGTGTCATTAACACTAATCTTAAAATTGTCACCTCTACTCAATATTTAAGACTTGTGTCACTCTTTTTTAGTTTTGAAACTTTTTTGTCACCCTTAATTAATTTTCCCCTCTTATCTCACATTATTCATTTTCTTTTTTTCTTTTTTTCTTTTTTTCTTTTTTCTTTTTTACCAAAAATAAATAAATATCCACCTATATTTTCCTCTTTACTCTATTAATAAGTCTGTATAATGTTATTGGATAAAAAAAGAAAAGAAATAAGTCTTCTTGAGCATTCTAAATTTTTTCCTTAAAAGATATATTTTTTTTTATAATGGTGATGTTCGGACTCATTTTTACATAACTCAACTAAAATTGCAAGACATCATTCTCCTCCCACCAACAATAAATATTAATTAATTTTATCCATTTCAGATTCTTGATCCAATTTATTGACCTAGAATAACAAAAAAAAAAAAAAAAGAAATAAGTCTTCTTAAGCATTCTAATTTTTTTGCGTAAAAGATATTCTCCTTTTATAATAGTGACATTCGGACTCATTTTGACATAACTCAACTAAAATTGCAAGACATCATTCTCCTTCCACCAACAATAAACATTAATTAATTTTGTCCAACTTAGATTCTTGATCCAATTTATTGACTACTAAGTCATATCCTTGAATGTAAAATATACTATTATATTATAAAAATTTATCAATATAGATATCCATTATGGTGAAAAGTAACCAATTATGATTAAACAAGGTAGAAGATGATGGATTGTTAATTTCTACACTATGATTCTTCGTAGTAATACCTTGAAAATTGAACTGAAGATGAACTTCCGCCGAAGTGTGTTTGGAGCGTAAGATTTCTATAAGCTGAGTGAGATCATCTCGTAAATCACGCGTTTAGGGGACAAAATAAAATGGTGAATATTTTAGAAACATAAGAAGAAACTATAAATCAGAGGTCGATTACAATTCTGGATCAACCATCAGCTTTTGTTTTGGACATACTCCATCAGGATCAAGAAGGTTACACATCGTGCTTCTATTTATTTATAAATAAGATTCAAGACATCCCTCTAATTTGTTCTCTTTCAGTCCTATAAATTCACTCTTGTTTGTGGCTATTTTTATCGGCAATGAAAGTTCAACTTATGTAACTAGGGTTTGATAATATTTTTGTTTCATTAAATCTAAATTATTGATTTGTATTTTTCATTTACGTAGCTCGTGCCTTTCTTTTCCTTTATTGTTATTGATTTCTTGCAGTTGCAGAATGATTCACAGCTTGAGATTACAATGGCATTATTTCAGTGGACTTCGTAAAAATTAATAGTAAATGACTCATTTATTAATTATATTATCAGATCTAAAACGTGATTCATTTTCCACTTAATTTTATTCCTTGAGGGACTAACGTCCTTTTTAATGCATTATTTTCTGTTTGATATATGCAGTGGAATATTGACGATCAATTTAGGACGAGAAATTTTATAATGTAAGAAAATGATTAGCGTAATTAATTGATATATATGCGATAATATAATCGAACCTTTAGTAGATAATTCTCATCCATAAATAGTAAAACGTGAATTAGAAGAACACCATTCAGCACCTTTTCTCTTATCTCATATTATTCATTTTCTTTTGTTATTTTTTCTTTCTTTAAAAGAAATTCACTTATATTTTCCTCTTAAAAGAAGTACAAAAATACTTTTTTTTATAACTATAGTGTCCGAGCTAAATTCACGAAACATTTGTCACCTCCCATCAGCAATAAATGTCAGGTAATTTTGTCGAACTTAAATTTTTGACCCACTTTATTGACTATTAGGTCGCAATCTTGGATGCGAAAAATATTATTCTACTAAATAAAATTTATTAATATAGGGATACATTATGATTAAAGGCAACCAATTATAATTAAATAAGATATAAAATGATGGATTGTTAATTTCTACACTATGATCCCTCATAGTAATACCAAAACTATTAAACTAAAGGTTAACTAAACGTGATCTATAAATTTGAACGGTCTTTCACAACACAAACTAGATAGTAGCTATTTACATATTTAATCAATAAACAAGTCAACACATATATCAATTAATAGAAAAACAAAATATGTAACCCTTTTAGAAAACATAGAATTTCATATTTATTACCTGGTGGCATTATATCTTTCCATCCGAAATAAGAATTGATTTATAAATGTGTGCAGATTCATAATTTTGACAAGTGTTTCTTTGTCATTGTATACTTATTTTACATCTATTTCGTATTTTTAGCTTCTCCAATTAATTTTAACTCTATCTTCAATCAATATTTCAGCTCCTGAAGTTAATTTAATCAATACAGCTGAATCAATTGAGTATAGATGTTGTCGTTTCATATTCTGTTCGTTATATTTGTTGTTACTAACATAAATAATAAATTATTCATTATGTTCTATCATATTCGTTGACATATATTTAATTGCTATATACAATAGATATTTAACAAAGAAATAAACAACGATCTTTTTTTATCTAGATACATCATGACTCCTGTATCATTGTGTATGATCACTGTTGGGTATCTATAACTTATCATGACCTTAATTTTAATTTGAACTGAGTTAATGTCGATGTTGAGTTAATTTGTTATTGCATCATCTACCAATCCTTTATACTTGGTATTCATATCATACATAATTCCATCTACAAAAATTTTTTTAGGTCTACCTGTAAATATAATATAAATTTTATTGAGTAATTAATACTCAATAATTGATGAAGATATATAATTTAAAAATTATAATATACTTTAAAACACAGAAAAATTACACATAGAAAAATAATCATTATGTTAACTATTATACACATACATCAATCAAGAATAACATCATCATGATGAATTAATGCTTAAAAATAATTTGATTTATGTTTGGTTCTCTTTGATTTCGTTGGTATTAATTAACAAAATTTTGACTGTCGCATAATATAAAAAAATCACAAAATTAGGTCATTTTAATCACATAAAATACTCGTCACATCTCATCTTCTTTCATGTATTATTATTATTATTATTATTATTATTATTATTATTATTATTATTATTATTATTATTATTATTATTATTATTATTATTATTATTATTATTATTATTATTGAATGTAAACTATCATCATCCATTTTCAGTAAATTGCATAGCCTTTTAGTATAATATTTGATTCAAATAATTTAATTATTTTATTAGAAGTTTTCAAAGAAAACACTAAAATTATTATAGAAATTTTTGTAGAAATAAGAAGAGAAATGTAATTTTCGTTGAAATTAGAAGAACAATAATATTGACGAAGAAGAAAACAATAATGAAAATTATTTCAGAGAAAATCATAATGAGGAAGAAAGCGGTATGTTTGATGATAAAGAAGAAAAAATGGTGTGTTTAATAATGAAGAAGAAAAAGTTGATATGATTAAAGAAAGAGAAACTTATTTCAGAGAGAAAAATAGGAATGATTGATATCTTGATCATAACTGTCATCTATTTTTATGGGTATGATATCTTTTTGTCCTTATTAGTAACATGTATTTTTTTAGTTTTTATAAAAAACAAAACATGTTTTTTTTTTTTTTTAATTTCTATAAGTTACAATTTTAAAAGTTTTGTTATGTTTTGCATTAAACCATCAAATGATGTTCATTTAGATGTTTTCCCTTTAATCTTTGGCCCAAGTCTTATCGGCCCAGTTGTTTTCTCCTGAAGCTCAGAATAATGTAACACAAAACTTCAAATATTGACACTTTAGAACCCTTATAACTAACTTCCTAATCTAACTTTCAATATTTACATTTTATAGACAACATTTAGTGATTATATGCATTTAGGGAGAATTACACAGAAAGGAAAAAAAATTCTTAATAGAAAACAGATATTAAAAAAGAAATTAATTGCAATCAATACCCACAGTTTCCTCCAACTTTTTCACATAATTTGCTTTCATAACAGAGCATTAAATCTCATTTATCTGACTATTTCTCTGACAAACTGAGAAAAATGATTTTACTAAACAATTGAGAAAAGGAGGAGAAGATATTCACCAACAATTGATAACATGTAAATTTTTTATAATTCAATTTTATTAAAAATTAGATCAATTTCTCTTGATATTTTATACAATATATATAAATCAAATTGTATAAAAGATGATTTACCAGTACTAATTTGTGTATGTTTTCCATATTTAAATAAGTAATTTGATTTTGACGAATTAATCAAATATGAATTCGTTTGGATTAATGAAATTTTGTAAGTTTGGTTACCGTATATACAATAAACTCAATTTGTGTTTTTTCACAAATTCTATGTTTTGAATCCTTCTTTGTAATAAATTAGTTATGAATTTGTATTTATTAATTATGTATTTATTGTAATAGTTTATAGAGTATATGCAAATGACGCAATTACTTATTGTTTTGAAGCATTTAGGTGTATGAAATGATGTAATGAATATGAACATTACTAGTTGGACTCAATTGCAATGGAAGAAATTAAAAAGTAAGATGAATTGCTTCAATTGATCATTAATCAACTTTGTATAGACTTGAATTTCGAAAAGGTAAAAATAGAGTATAAAATTAGCTTTAGCAGTATAAGAATAAAAATACACTATGACATCGGGGTGAAGGTATACGTAATGCTAAGAAAAGAAGAAAAGGGCTTTAGAAACTACTCATTATGTGTTGGTGTATCTGATAAGGCCATTGAAAATGAAAAATTAAACTTGAACTTTGAAGGCAAGAGTTTTGGTGTAGGCCTGAGATTGGATTGTGATGCAATGGATGTTGATGATGAATAAGCCATAATTGATGCAAATCATATTGAATCAATAGAGATTGTAGATATAAATGGGCAAGTTCAGACAATTATGTTTGACCCGACGAATAACAAAGTATTTTTAAAATAGGTTTACAAGAACAAAGCTATTTTAAAATTGATGATGACGAAGTATGCAATCAAAAATAGATTTCAGTTCAATACGCTCAAGTTAAATGCAATCGGGTAAGTAAAATTTGTTTTTATATATATATATATGCTCATCCAGTTTACTTTATCTGCAAATGTGTATATTCAGAATTTTATTTTGTATAATTGCATATCTAACATAGTTGTATAAGTAAAGTTGTATATAGTTGTTATACTATTTAGAAATTTTTGTTTAAGTTATTGTATATTATTATGATTATTCAGATTGCATTATCTCTAGATGTGTATATGCAGAATATGTTTGTATAATTTCATATCTAACATAGTTGTATAAATAAAATTGTATGATTGCATATAAATATAGTTGTTATACTTTTGTTTCTTTATATAAATAAATTAATACAAGCTACAAGTATACATTGGTGAATCGAAGACATGTAGTTTATTTCTAATGGCTTTCAATACTAACAAGATCGGATTCTTTAAAATTCGAAAGTTTCAAAAGGAATATACTTGTCCTTTAAAGGATCAGGTGTACGAGCAAAAATATATTAGTATTATATTTATTGGAGGTAGTGTGAAACAAAAGTTATCCAACCATAAAAGAACGTATATGGCAAAGCACATCCAGAAGAATATTAAGAATGAGCTTGGATTGAATTTGACTTATCCAATGGCTTGGAGGGCTAAGGAGAAAGCTTTGATTTCATTAAGGGGAACAACATATGCATCCTACAGGAAACTGTTAGAATATTATACATGTTGAAAAGACTTACCCTAGTTCACACATACGAATGAAAAAAAAATAAGAGAATGAATTTCTATATGTGTTTATATCATTATATTCTTCAATTAAAGGATTTGATTCATGTCGATCAATTGTGGTTATTAATGGCAGTTCCCTCAGAAAAATATATGATGGGACTTTTGTCGCTGCAAGTACACTTGATGGATCAGGATTTTTCACTAATTATAATTTTTATATAATTATTTTTTTCCAGATTATTTGTATGATACTAAATAGATATATTAGTTAGTCGAATACAAATATTTTAAATAATTATGATGATAATTGTCTCAATACATGCTAAAATTGTATATCTGTATGAGGTGTGCAAGCCATATATTTCCATTAGCTTACAGAATATTGAATTCTGAGAATTATGTAGCATGGAATTGGTTCTTTGAGCAGTTCAAAAAAGTTTATGGGATAAATCAGATATGTGCATTATGTATGATTAGAATGAGATCATTATAAATATTGTGTCAATAGTATATAATGGCATTCTATAGTATGCTTGCATTTGCCATCTATGAAAAAATATCGTAACCAATTTCAGAAAGTCGCATGTAAAGTTCTTAGATGTGTTTTATGCAATAGCAAAAGTATATACCATTTTTGAATTTAACAATCTAATGAAAAAGATTGAACAAATAGATTTAGGGTGAAAAATTATTTGTAGTTGGCCGATTATGACAAGTGGACTAGGGTGTATGCAACTACAAATTAGGGGTTTATGCTCACATATACAAATATATGTTTCTTAGATGAAGTCAGAAAGATGTTTGGCAGATCAAATCACAAGAATCGACAGATTGAAATATTTACATGCACGCCTGCTTGCGAAAACTACAATGACCTATTTGTGAAAAACAAGGTAAAAAGTATGCGTATGAGAATAAGTATAGTAAAAATACATATTTTTTTTATGTTTTTTTAATACTTATCTATATATATAGGAGATAACGGATTATATATTGAGTATATACAATAAATATTTAAAATATAATGTATATACATACTTATGTATATTTAAAAGAATATACATTATGTTATAAAGCAAGAAAGAATAAAGAACAAGAGTAGAGAGAGAAGAGAGAGTAATTCTTATTTCTTCTCTTGAGGATGAGAGATTATATGATTGTCAATACAATGAACAAAACCCCTCTATTTATAGGGAAAATTTACTCCTAGTCTGAGTAAAAGACGGATGCTTCAAATCCTAATAGATATCAAAGTAGATCTTGATAGTACTTGATAGACATTCACTATAATGTAAATACATTTATAACACTCCCCCTTGAATGTCTAGATAGATAATGTGACTCGTTAAAACCTTACTAGAAAAAATCCAGTGAAGGAAAAAGAGTACACATCTCTAACAATACGCATATAGGCTGCCTCATTAAAAACCTTACAAGGAAAATCCAGTGGGACAAAACCTTGAAAGAAAAAAAGAGTACAACGCGTATTTGCTCCCCCTAATGAGAACATCCTTAAAATTTTGCATCCCGATCTTGTGCAGCATCTTCTTGAAAGTTGCAATTAGAGAAGATTTGGTGAATAAATCAATCACATTGTCAGTTGAACGAATATGTTGCACATTAATATCATCATTCTTTTGTAGCTCATGTATGTAGAAAAGCTTTGGCAAAATGTGTTTCGTTCTATCTCCATTTATGAATCCTCCCTTAAGATGTGCTATGTATGCTGAATTATCTCTGTATAAAATTGTGTGTAGATTGTCATATTTCACACCACATTTTTATCGAATAAGATGTATCATGAACCTTAACCATACACATTCTCGGTTTGCTTCATGAATAACTATTATCTCAGCATGATTTGATGAAGTGGCTACGATAGACTGCTTTGTATATCTCCAAGATATGGCAATACCACCACATATGAACACATAGCCTATTTGAGACCGAGCTTTATGTGGGTCAGATAAGTACCCAACATCAGCATAACCAATAAGATCGGGACTGCAATCTTTAGAATAAAACAAGCTCATATGTTTTATCCCATTTTGATGTCTCATAGTAGGAGCAGAAGTATACTTTGCTAACAAATTGACTGAAAAGGCTATAGGCCTTGTAGTATTTGCAAGGTACATGCGTGCATCAATTGCACTAAGATATGGTACTTCATAACCAATCCAATTCGATTTATTTTGAATTTCATCAAATAATCTATTGCTTTGAAAACTCTCCAAGAGTTCCAATGATGTTCAAGCAATAAGTTTATGCAATATAAGGATTATAAATAGGTTTCCCAGAAACTTTTATATGCTTCAAGCAGTTTGAATCCTAAAAAGTTTTCACATAAGTTTTGTCAAGTGACAATATTCAACATTTCATGAGTGACATCTTCAAATATCTGGACTATAAATCAATAAAGTTTTATACTTACCAAGATGCATCCTTTCATGTCACTTGATAAATGTTTCTATATCAGCATGCTTAAATAAACATAGAATTTAGATCCTCATAATCTTTCACAATATTGCGCAATATTGTGTCAAATATATTGATGATATATTATTTCGTATCGGTTCATAATACGACATAATATTTTGAGATCTCATCACTTCATTATTTTCAGGCACATGAACCTTACATAAGGTTTCATGAAGTGTTATGTCGTAGGCTCTTCAAGAGTTCATTGCCTTCTTATTATGATTATTTACTCCTTATTTTTCAAGGACCATTTCATTTGGAACCAATTAGTCTACCACGCTTCACGCATGCATAGACTCTGTCCTTTAGAAACACAAAATAAGAGCACTTGTGCTTAATATGAGATGCTTTCGGCATTTGACTTGAATTATCTTTTGGATGAGGATCTGGTGATAATTCCTAACATATTTCATAGCACTTATAATCTCCCCATTATGTTAGAAAAATTAACATACATCCTCTACTTTTTTTAGGAATCCATCTTTGTGCATTATGGTATATTCATTAATCGTATACCGCATATCAAAATTATTAGATGAAATAATTGGTTCCCGACCTTGAACCAATTGAGAGGGAAGAAATAATCATAATTTATTGGTCTAATGCATACAAGTGTTATTGTATGCAACATATCATATTTCAGACCAACACATAAGCTTTGTTCTCATTAGCGATGGTTTAGCTATTTATCAAAGGCATTCAATGCCAAACCATCATCATCAAGATAACTTTCTTGATTTCACAATTTGAAAATTATGCTCAATTTATATTGAACAAGTAACTTTATGAATGTCAAACGTAGGTTGACCATGAATGTACATATGATCATCTTATTGATGCATCTTTTCAACATATACATGATAGGTGAACGAGCCCTTATTCACCTTTTATTCTTTTTAGATTTTGAGGGATCCAATCCCAAAATTAGTTAGTCCAACCAACTTATCATGAGAACAAGCAACATTAAAGTTCATGAAGAATTTTCTAATTCTCCAATATATGTTCAATACTCAGTATGCACATCTTCGGTATATCACAATCGTTCATGTCAACTTATGAACTTTTAATCTAGTAAACTCCAAGTTTACCATGATATGTGTTTTTGCTTTAGTAAATTTCAGATTTACTATTATATGAATAAATTCCAGATTTACTACTTCAGAAGTAGATTTCAAAATTATTCAACCTCTTTCGGAGGTGAGTTGTGATACAATCACAATCAAGTGCACATTTGCATTAATAAGTTTCTCATTCCCCAGGAATTGAATATAATCGTGCCTTAAGCCTATCAAATTATGATAGCTTATAACCTCTTTTAAGATTTTGCTACTTCAGAAGCAAATCGAGGCATACATATGATGTAGAAAATTCTTCTCTAGTATATCTTATAATCATATAAGCGTGTGAAAATATCGTCACTTTTGATGATCATTATCATATTGTCCCTCCACGCGTATATTCGTGGATTTAATCACTTGACTTTTTTCAGACTTATTATGCACTGCTACCAAATACACCTCAAGAATGAAGTAAATTGTCATATTTCAGACTTATCATATACTGCTACCACATTCACTTCATGGAATGGAGCATATTCAATGGGTCAAATTTCATGACTTTTCATTAAACACCCATTATTTTGCCTTAGCAATCATAATATCATCAATATGGTGTATTGAGATTCAAACTCAACATCTTATCCATATAAAGGCGTGTTAGGCATGAATCGATGGGACTTGAACCCAACATATTATCATCCTTTTTGATAATATTATTTTTGAGAAATAAATTTAAAATATAAATGGTTCTAAACCAACTATTTTTCCTCAAATCCAATAATAATTATATTAATAGTAGCAAAAGAAAGATAACATAAAGAATTACTAATCTTGAAATCCTTCAGATTTATAATCTCACCTTGTTTGTCAGAGTCTCGTGCTGGTAACGTGTTATAAAGCAAGAAAGAATAAAGAACAAGAGTAGAGAGAGTAATTCTTATTTCTTATCTTGGGGATATAAATTATATGATTGTCAATACAATAAACAAAATCCCTCTATTTATAGGGGAAATTTACTCCTAGTCTGAGTAAAAAACGGATGCTTCAAATCCTAATAGATATCAAAGTAGATCTTGATAGACATTCACTATAATGTAAATACATTTATAACACATTAGTATTTATATACATATTTAACAGATAATGTGGGCACAGAGTAATATGTATATTTAAAAGATATGTACATACATTAGGGGTGTACAAAAATCGACCTGACCGATAAACCGAACCGATAAAAATGTTATTGGGTTATTGGTATTGGGTTAATGGTTTTTTATTGGTTTTATAAAAAAATTTATTGGGTAAATGGTTTGGTTTCGGTTTTAGCTTATTGGGTTATCGGTCCCAATAAAGATACACTATATTATTATTTTATCCTATTTATGTTATATATATAAATCTCTCTCTCTCTCTCTATCTATCTATAGATAGATAGATAGATAGATAGATAGATACATATGTGTATGTATATATATTATAGGCCAAACCCATAGATAGCCCCTCAAACTTGTCCCTAAAATTCACTTAGGCCCCTAAACTAAGGTCTGTACCTATTAAACCCATAACCCCTCCCCCCAAATTTGGTTTTAATTGAGCATTTTTTGCCCACATGGCATTGCGCGTGCAGTGTAGCCTCGAAAAATGCATGAGGTGCTTTTTTTAAATAAAATTACGAATAGAAATGTGCCAAGTGGCACTGAGGGCCCCAAAAAATATTAATTTAAAAATTTATATTTAAATTATTTTATTAATATAATTTTTAAATACTATAATTTCTTAATTCTTTTTTATAAAAAGCACCCCACCCCCCTATGTCATCTTCTTCACAGCACCCCACCCCCACCTCCTGCATCTCCACCCTACCCTGCGTCTTCATCGTTTCAACCTCACCCCACCCCGCGTCTTCGCCGTCACCCCCCCTCTCCCACATCTTCACATGAACAAATTCTTTTTAATCCACCATAATTATTCCCATTTCTTGAAAAATTTCAACAAGATTCACTTTTTTTCCTCCATTAGTATCACCATTTCTTGAAAAATTACGATAAATTTCAATAAAGATCACTTTTTTTCCAAGAAAGATCACTTTTATCACCATTTTTTTTTCTCCACAAAAAATATCACTTTTTTTTTCCATTAATATCACCATTTTATGAAAAATTTCAATAAAAAGGACTTTTTTCTAGACCCCTTTTGAAATTCTTGAAGTAGATTTAAACAAAAAAAATTTGTGTTTTTTTTTTAGGTTCATGGAGAAGCAAGATTCACTTTAATGGAGAAGAAGAGGAACGTGGGGAGGGGGGAGATTAATGCTGGGGAGCGGGGGCTGGGGAAGGTGGGGTTTTTTTATTTTTATTTTCTATAAGATTTTATAATTTTTTTTTAATAATTAGTTTTTAATTTTTATTTTATAAATAATTTTATAATTATTTTTTAATAATTTGGATCCTCATGCTATTTTTTATTTTCATTTTTTATTTTTTTTATAATCTATATTTAATAATCAGTTTTTATTTTTATTAAATAATTTTATAATATATTTTTAATAATCAGTTTTTTATTTTTATTTTTTAAATAATTTTATAATTATTTTTTAATAATTGGAATCCTCAATACAATTTTTTATTATTATTTTTTTAAAATTTTATAATTTCTTTTAAATAATCAATTTTTTTTTACTAATCAATTTTTTATTTTTATTTTTTAAATAATTTAATAATTGTTTTTTAATAATTGGAATCCTCAATGCAATTTTTATTTTTATTTTTATTTTTTAAATAATTTTACAATTATTTTATAATAGTTTGGATCCTCAATGCTATTTTTATTTTTATTTTTTTAATTTTTTTATAATTTTTTAATAATAATTATTATTTTTTAAAAATAATTTTATAGTTATTTTTTAATAATTTGGATCTGCAATGAAATTTTTTCTTTTTTAAAAATTTTATAATTTCTTTTTAATAATCAGTTTTTTTATTTTTTTATTTTTTTATTTTTTTTATAATTATTTTTTAATAATTTGTTTTTCTTTTTAATTTTATAATTTCTTTTTAATAATTAATTTTTTATTTTTATTTTTTAAATAATTATATAATTAATTTTTTAATAATTATCGAACCTACAATGCCACATGGAAGTTTCCAATTAGCCCTTTTTGCCACATCAACGCGTGTGTGCAACACACATTTTGAGCTTTTAGCTGATTGGGCAAACAATGCCCAATTGGAACCAAATTGGGGGGGGGGGGGGGTTAGGGGTTTAATAGGTACAAACCTTAGTATAGGGGCCTAAGTGAATTTTAGGGACAAGTTTGAGGGGCTATCGATGGATTTGACCTATATTATATGCACTATTTATTCACAATTCAGTGATTCACAAAGTATTAACCTATTCAGGGCAACAAAGGCACAATATAAAGCTTGGCTATTATCGTATTGAAAAGCTTGAAGCATTTATAGCTTCCAACAATTATGATTTTTTTTTCTAACTAACATTCAGTTCAAGTTTGAAGATTCTTATAAACTAAAATACACTGCGTAGGATTTTGGCGGTAACTAAGATTTCATTTTTTATGTTAGTTGTTACTATTTCTATTTTATAAGTATTTTCTTATTGGTTAAACCAAAAACCGAACCGTTAAGGACCAAAAACCGATAAACCAAAACCGATAAGAAAATATCTTATTGGTTGGTTATTGGTTTTACATATTTAAAAATCGAAAACCGATAAACCAAACCAATAACATATAAAACCGAACTGAACCGATCGATGCACACCCCTAACATACATACTCTTGTGCTGTATGATTTATATATGTGTTTTCAAATAATTCTATATGTATATGTGATTGAATTGTGTATGTGTATTATTAAGGTTCTATAAGTATATGTATATACATACTCTTGTGTTGTATGGATTGTATATTCACATTCAAATGATTATAAATGTATATGTTTATACAAATTTTTTGTATTGTATGACTAGTATAAGTGTATACACCGACTATATCACAAATTCATATGTGTTTAGTAATTTATTTGTGATAACACAATGTATATACGCATTACATATCATATATTTGAAAAATATTCAACTATCTAATATATACACATCAATCTATATATATATGCTACTTATTGCACAATACAATGATAAAAAATCAGAAACACAATTCAAAAAATAAAAAAAATACTGCATTGATTAGCTTTGATTCATAATCGTTTATACAAAATCTTAAACTGTCAAAGTAAATTTAAATTGAAACTAAGTAGCTTCAACTAAACTAACAAAATAAAGTACTCATTACAGTCTCTACGAAATAATAATCATCTCACTACTATCACACTTAAATTGTAGCCGGATAGGTCTATCCAGACTCTCATCATGACACGATCAGAACCAGGGCCTTATCGTAATAGGCATCCCAAGTCCATCTAGGACCCGGGACCACCCCCGTTACCTAACGCAACCTCCAAACACGTACCCTGAGTCAGATAAATTTTGAACATATAACAAGATAATGTTTATTGCAATTTCAGACTCTGGGATAGGTCCATGACCATGACCAACCCAAGCGAGTCCAACCAACCAATATCCAACCAATAGCCAAAACTAAACCAAAATAAAAATCAAGTATGAGTCCATAGCATAATAGGATGAAACAATCATAAATACAGTCAAACGGTATCAACCCCAATACTAATGCCAATACGAAGGCTGACACCACTACCGAAACTGGCCATACCAACCCATAGTAGTTCCACAAAGCCTCTAACCGAAAATAAAATAATATTCGATTGGGACATGTCCCCAACCATAGCCAAAATCAATATCCATTAAATAACCAAAGTATGTAAAGACATCCATGATATGAAATGGAGCCTTCTGGAGTATGAAATCTCACCACTTCAATCCAACAACCGATTCTAAATTCGATCACTAAGTACGAGAAGTAGAATGGTTATCACATAGGGATACATCCGGCTGAAGACGGGTTAGCGGATGAACGCTAGCATGCACTCAAAATAAGGATAAAATAATGCCAACCTTAAAAACCAAGTAAACCAATTATGCATTCATAACCATACATACATATATATAACCATTCTGGGAAAGGAAACCGGGTTTAGAATGCCTTTAAAACCATTAACATGGGTAGATATAGCTTAACCGTCCTAGAATAAACCACGGGCTATATGGGTCCAGTGTAACCTCCTAAACAAGGCCCGATGCGTGTAGCCATACGAACCGGAGATACTATAGGAGTAGGAGATTCCCGAGTCCCCTCCGTTCTCTATGATACATATGTACAAGTATATTTAGGGGATTCCCGTGTACCCCATAAGTATCATATAAGATCGTCATGACCAATCCTCATTTCAATAAATATGAGTTTCCAGTGTCCGTCCGTTGGACTCATTCCTTCACGGTTAGCTATCACACCCCGACATTATTGCCCAATTAAAATCATTACCACACAACCAAACCACCATTCCATTTATTAACAACCAAGGCTATAAGCAGTGGTATCGTCATACCGACTATAACTTGTCAGCAAAGTCCTTATCCATCATTTTGAAGAAGAAACGATTCCAATGTACCCATATATTATATTATTAAGTTGACTTGGGGGAATCCCATGCACCCCACAAGATGTTTGTTATTATGTTTTCTTAGGGGATTCTCTTGTACCCCACAAGGCTTTCAATTAGACCAATCATAACCACCAAGACCTTACCATTTAACTATTTCAAACCATTTAAATTATTTGTGCCATTTAGGGTTCCACTACCAAGTTATACCATGCACAGTTCAATGAAAGTCCAACAATTTGACCAAAAGCATTCTCATAGGCATTTTATCAAACAAGTTGGGGGCATAGTGTTTCCAAAGCCAAAACCATGTACCAATTAGCCATTCCCATACAACCAAATGTTCAAACCATCATAATAATATGAAAACCATAAGTAAAAGATATGGAAAAACCATAACCAACCATTGTAACTAAAACCCCCAACATGTATTTAAAAATCCAAAACCATACAACATTTATTCCATGAAAACAATTCATAAAACATTCCTTTAGTTGGAACTAACAATGAGGGAAGAGTAACATGCCTCAGATTAAGAAGATGATGAGAGGATATCACCCATATGAGCTTCAATTGACCACCTTGAAGGAAACCCTAGCCTTTGCGTAACCCAAGAGCCTTGAGAGATTTTGATAGAGTTTAGAGTGTTCGATTGATTGCAAATAGGTTAATGAAGCCCCAAAAAGGGGTTTTAAGTCATGGGATCCCAAGGAGTTATAAGAAAAAATATCCAGAATACCCCCAACTTAAAAAGTATTAATTTGCCGTAGGGGGTACAACTCCCCCATACCACCCGTACCCTATCATAATAGTGGTACCCACCACTTATACTCTAGGCATCCCTTGGACCCCCAACACTGTCCAACATACAACCACCAAGCCTCAATTGTACCCAAGCATACGACATGTACCCTTAACCACCAAGCCTCAATTGTATCCAAGCATACGACATGTACCCTTAACCTGTACCTTACGCATAATTTAGAGGGGGTTGACACTGTCCAACATACGAGTTAGACTATACCACTCGTACCTTATCTCACGACTCAAGGTATGCCACTTGTACTCAATCCAAGTTAAATTGCTAAGTTTCAGATTACATGAAAGAAAACCCAAACCAACAACCCATCACCAAACATACGACTCGTACCCACCTAGTCATACCCATTTTAGAAACCCAACCACCCAATACTGGTCACCATACGACAAACACCAACCAAACCATACCACATCATACGAATAGTACCCTAAGTCATATGATATACAGAAGCTAAAAATAGAAAAGTTTTCTAAGGGTCAGAACCCAGGGTGTTTTAGTCTCCCCCGCTAGGATCATTCATCCTCGAATAACGGATAAGGTAGTGAACGAACGAATTACACCCCAATATAAATATTCCAACCTTTAACTAAGTTAGAAAACTAAGATACAAGGAAATAAACCTTCTTTTAACCAAGTTATAAAGCAAAGATGTGATCAAGAATACATACCTTCCGCACGAATATTCGGAGAAGAAAACAAATGCTGATACTTAGACTTCATGTCCTCTTATGCTTCCCAAGTAGCTTATTCCACCTTGTGGTTTCGTCATAGAACCTTAACTGAAGCTATATCCTTGGTACGCACCGACGAACCTGCCGATCCAAGATCTCAATCGGGACCTCTTCATAAGATAGAAAATCTGAGATACCTAATTCTTTTAAAGGAACAACCGATGAAGAATCACTTATACACTTTCTCAACATAGAGACATGGAATACCGGATGCATGGAGCTCAAACTAGAAGGCAACTCCAATTCAAACACAACTTTACCAACCATCCTCAAAACTACATAAGAAATAACATATCGGGGACTGAGCTTCCCTTTTTTCCCAAACTGCATTCCTCCCTTCATAGAAGACACCTTTAGGAACACCCTATCCCCAACCTCAAACTCCAAGTCCCCATGCCTTACATTCGCATAGGACTTTTGGCGACTTTGGGAAGCCTTAAGCCTATCACGAATCACCTTTACCTTCTCCATAGTCTGATAAACCAGATCCAGGCCAAACATATCCACCTCACTAACTTCGAACCACCCAATAGGATATCTATACCTCCTACCATATAATGCCTCAAAAAGAGCCATCCCAATGCTAGAATGATAGCTATTGTTGTAAGCAAACTCTACAAGAGGTAGATGCTTAACCCAATTACCACCATAATTAATCACACATGCACGAAACATATCCTTCAATGTCAGAATAGTCCTCTCTGCTTGCCCTTCCATCTATGAGTGAAAAGAAGTACTCAGACTAACCTTAGTACCTAACCCCTTCTAAAATGACCGCCAAAAGTGAGATGAAAAATATGTGCCACGATAAGAGATAATCGAAATAGGTACCTTATGCAGCTTCACAATCTCATGAAGATACAACCTCGCATAATCCCCAACCAAAAAAGATAGTCCTCATTGGCAAGAAGTGAGCCGACTTTATCATCCTATCCACGATGAACAAAACCGAATCAAATTAGTTCCAAGACCGAGGAAAACCGATAATGAACTCCATATTAATCACTTCTCATTTCTATTCAGGTAATTCAATCTCCTGATACAAACTTCCAGGCCTCATGTGCTCAAATTTCACTTGTTGACACACCATATATTTAGCCACAAAATCAGCCACATCCTTCTTTATACCATTTCACCAATATATCTCCTTGAGATCATGATACATTTAGCCTTTAGTTGGAGATGGATCAGTTTATAGAATAATTTTATCTTTTCCTAGCCTCACTATTTTTGAAGATTTAGGAGGTATAAAAACTAAACCTAAAGAAAATGGTCGTAGAAGGATAGCTTTAAGAATAAGAAAAGGCACCTTATTAGCATGATGGGGGCATGCTTAGACAAGCAAAAAGCATTCAACAAAATGGACAAAATTCCTTTTTAGGAAAGATTCCCCTTACTGGGGGTGGGACTATTACACCAACTGAAGCTTCGTTGAACAGGGATGAAAAATGTAGCGCGATTCATACGTCTCGGCCAATACCCTTTCTCACAAACCATCGATGTCAGATAACATATAACCTACCTTGGTACCGCAAGGTAATCATCACTAATCTCAAATACAATTACCTTTTTCCAACCTACATTACCCGTGATTTTCATCAAGACAGGATCTAATATTTGCTTTTCCTTGATCTGTGTACTAAGAGACGATTGAACCACTTTCTGAACCAACACACTACCATTCTCGGAGTCTAAAAGGTGAACTCCAAGATTATCCAAACGGTGAATATCCTTCACCAACTCCTACATCTTTTTATCCACATGAGCTAAACTCCCCATAGACAACCTGCTAAGAGCATTAACGACAACATTAGCCTTACTTTGATGGTAGTGAAGACTCATGTACCACCACTAAAACCTCCAAATCACGAGTAGGATAATTCTTCTCATGTACCTTCAACTGCCTAGAAGTATACGTTATTACCTTACCATGTTGCATCAAGACACAGCCAAGTCCTACCCGAGAAGCATCATAGTAAACCACAAACCCTTCATTACCTTCAGGCAAGGTCAAAACTGGAGCTGAAGTTAGATTATCCTTGAGCTTCTTGAAACTACCCTCACAAGCATCCTACCAAGAGAAATTTACCTTCTTTTGAGTCAACTTAGTTAATGGGGCAGATATCATTGAAAAACTCTCCACAAACCTCCTATAGTACCCAGCCAAACCTAAAAAGCTTCGAATGTCGGTTGGAGTCGTGGGTTTAGGCCATTTCTTAACCATCGCCACCTTTTATGGATCCACTATGATCCCCTCACCAGAAATAATATGACCCAAAAAAGTGACAGTGTTCAACCAAAATTCTTATTTCGAGAATTTGGCACACAACTGTTGCTTATTTAAGGTCTACAACACCACACAAAGGTGATTGACATGATCCATCTCACTCTTAGAGTACACCAAAATGTCATCAATAAACACAATGACAAAAAGATCCAGAAACTGATAGATGACCCTGTTCATCAAATCCATAATTGTCGTCGGGGCATTGGTCAAACCAAATGACATAACCAAGAACTCAAAGTGCCCATACCGGGTGCAGAAAGTTGTCTTAGGGATATCTACCTCCCTAATCTTAAGCTGATGATACCTAGACTGAAGATCTATTTTTGAAAAGAATTTGACACCTTGCAACTGATCAAATAAGTCATCTATCCTTGGAAGAGGATACTTGTTCTTAATCGTCACATTATACAACTACCTATAGTCAATGCACATCCAAAGGGAACTATCCCTTTTACACACGAATAACACTGGTGCCCCCCACGAGGACACACTAAGACGGATGAAACCCTTATCTAAAAGATCCTTAAGTTGCTTCTTGAGTTTCCTCAACTCAACCGGAGCCATTCTATAAGGAGGAATAGATATTGGATGAGTGTCCAAAACCAAATCAATCCTAAACTCAATCTCTCTATCCGAAGGAACATCATGAAGATCATCCAGAAAGACCTTAGGAAACTCATTCAACACCGAAACTGAATACAAAGAAGGACCTTTCGAGTTAGAGTCTTTAACCCGGACCAAATAATAGAGACACCCTTTATAGATTAACCTCCGAGCTCTAAGATATGATATAAACATTCCCTTAGGAGCTAGGGAACCACCTTCTCACTCAATAACCAATTCACCAGGAAACCTAAAGATAACCTTAAGGGTTCGACAGTCTAAGGACGCATAGCACGAGTACAACCAATTCATCCCTAGAATAACATCAAAATCTACTATATCCAGTTCAAATAAATCCACCAGGGTCTCCTTACTATGGAAAGATACCACACACCCCCTATAGAATTTTCTAGCAATCACAGAGTCACTTACTTGGGTAGAAATAAAAAAAGGATCTGAAATAACCTCAAGATCAAAACCAAAATACACAGCCATAAATGGGGTCATATAAGAAAGGGTGGACCCTAAATCAAGTAAATAATACACGTCATGAGAAAAAAGTTGTAACGTACCAATCATGACATCAAATGATGCCTCAGACTCCTGTCGGGTAGAAAGAGCATATAACTTATTCCATCCCGTGTCAGTACTAGAGGCAGAAACAGACGCAAAAGCAGCATCCCTGGGTGTAAGAGCAGATAAAGAGGCAACCAAAACCTTGTTCGCTCTTGAAGCAACTTTACCAACTGGATGGTTTCTAAGTATATAGCTTGGCTGAACATATTTAAAGCACCTGTCCCTCCTCTCATTATATAAAACCTAATGAAATCAACCATAAAACCTACAAAGAGGACATGATGAAGCCAATTATGCCCCACTATCCTGAGATTGGGCACCCTGTGCCCTGAAGTTATCGCAAACCTGCTGACGCCTATCACCCGACAGTTTCGGGTAAGGATTACTAGCTTTGGAGAAAGAACCAGAACTCTACCACTCCTTCTTTGGCCACTTACTATCCCGACTACTTTGCAGTTGAACACCCTGCTCAGAGAACCTAAACCTCTTACCCTGTCTTTCCCCTATCTCAACCTATTTTCTCTTTTCTTCTTCCACCTGTTGCATATGAACAACCAACGTAGAGATATCCATATCCTTGATCAATAACATAGTCTTGCTTTCAAGGATCAACTTATGAGACAGTCCTGAAATGAGCTTTCTCATTCTGGACCTTATATCCACCACCAATTCTGAAGCATGCCTAGACAACTGGAGAAATTTTAAGGCGTACTCCTTGATTGACATCTTTTCTTATTTTAGATTAACAAATTCCTCTACCTTCGCTTCCCTCAACTTTTGAGTAAAGAAGTGGTTCAGAAATGCATTAGAGAATGTCTCCTACAAAGATGACTCCTAAACATTAACCTTTGCCCTATCCCATTCCCCATACCATTGGTACACCACATACTAGTGCTGATAAGTTACAAACTCCACCCCTTCCATATTTATGGCACACATAATCCAGAATATCTTTTCTATCTCATCTAGAAAACCTTGAGGATTCTTCTCCACCTTAACACCAATAAAGTTGGAGGATTCAACTTCATAAACTGGCCAACCCTTGTGGCCTCAAAAGATAGAATACCAAATACACCATGCCTTAGCATGAGAAGCTACCAACTGAGCAATCACATGAATCAACTGAAACTCCACATTCGTCACATCTGCCTGAGAATGACTAGAAGGAACCAGTGGAACTCCAAAATAATCAAGGACTGGATCCCTAGACCGAGTATGGATTCCATGAGTAGAGCGTGTCCCATCAACATCATCCCCAGTTGGGATAGAGGAGTTTCTGTAAACTTCAGATCGTCGAGGCGTGATCTGAAAGACAAGCAAATAGAATCAGGGACTTTCTTAAATACCTTGTAGCATTTCTCTTATGAATATGGCTCACTACACACCCTTAAAAGAGACTCTACTAGACACAACTTTATGGACTCCCAATTGACCATGAACCTAAAACTTTGATACTAAATTAACATGACACGAACCGAGACCTTGTTGTAATGGGCATACCAAGTCCATCCAGGATGGGGGACCACCCTGGTTACCCAATGCAACCTCCAAACACGTACCCTAAGTTAGATAAATTTCAAATATATAACAAGATAACATTTATTATAATTCTAGACTCTGGGATAGGTCCATGACCATGACCAACCCAAGTGAGTCCAACCAACCAATAACCAACTAATAGCCAAAGCAAACCAAAATAATAACCAAGTATGAGTCCATAACATAATAGGATGGAAAAATCATAAATACAGTCAATCGATATTAGCCCCAATACCAATGTTAATACTAAGGCTGACACCACTACCTACACCGCTCATACCAACCCATAGTAGTTTCACAAAACCTTTAATAGAAAGTAAAACAATATCTGATTGGGACATGCCCCCAATCATTGCCAAAACCAATATCCATGAAATAACCAACGTATGTAAAGACATCCATGATATGATATGGAGCCTTCCAGAGTATAAAATCTCACCACTTTAATCCAACAACTGATCCCAAATTTGATCACTTAGTAGAAGGAGTCGAATGGCCAGTTCCTGCATCGCGTGGGGATACAGCTACCCAAAGACGGGTTAGTAGGTGAATGCTAGCATGCACTCTGGATAAGGAAAAAATAATTCCAACCTTTAAAACAAAGTAAACCAACCATATGCATTCACAACCATAGATACAAATATATAACCATGCTGGGAAAGGGAACTGGGTTTAGCATGCCATTAAAACCATTAAAATAGTTATGTGTAACTTAATTGTCCTAAAACCAGCCATGGGCTATATGGGTCAAGTGTAACCCTCTAAACGGGCTCAATACGTGTAGCCGCATGAACAGGAAATACCATAGAAGTAGGGAATTCTCGAGTACCCTTCGCTCACCATGATACATATGTACAAGTGTACCTAGGGGATTTCTGTGTACCCTGTAAGTATCATATATGGTCGTCATAACCAATCCTCATGTCGGCAAATACGAGTTTCCAGTGTTCGTCCATTGGACTCATACCTTCACGGTAAGCTATCACACCCTGCCATTATAGCCCAATTAAAATTATTACCACATAACCAAACCATCATTCCATTTATTATTAACCAAGGCTATAAGTAGTGGTATCATCATCCAACTATAGATTGCAAGTAATGTTCTTAGCCATCCTTTTTAAGAAGGAGGGGTTACCATGTACCCATAGATTACATTATTAAGTTGACTTGGGGGAATTCCATATACCCCACAATATGTTTGTTATTATGTTTGCTTGGGGTAGTACCCCACAAGACTTTTAATTAGACCAACTATAACCACCAAGACTTTTAATTAGACCAACCATAACCACCAAGACCTTACCATTTAATCATTTTAAACTATTGAAACCATTTGTACCATTTAGGGTTCCACTACCAAGTTATACCATGCATAGTTTAATGAAAGTCCAACAATTTAACCAAAAACATTCTCATAGGCATTTTATCAAACAAGTTGGGGGCATAGTATTTCTAAAGCCAAAACCATGTACCAATTAACCATTCCCATGCAACCAAATGTTCAAACCATCATAATAATATGAAAACCATAAGTAAAAGAAATGGGAAAACCATAACCAACCATTGTAACCAAAACCCCAACATGTATTTGAAAACCCAAAACCATACAATATTTATGCCATGAAAATAATTCATAAAATATTCCTTTAGTTGGAACTAACAATGAGGAAGGAGTAACATGCCTCAGATTAAGAAGAAGATGAGAGGAAATCACCCCTATGAGCCTCAATTGACCACCTTGAAGGAAACCCTAGCTTTTGCTTAACACAAGAGCCTTGAGAGATTTTATGAGAGTTTAAAGTGTTTGATTGATTGCAAATAGGTTAATGAAGCCCCACAAAGGTGTTTTAAGTCGTGGGGGTCCCAAGGAGTTATAAGTGAAAATTTCTAGAATACCCCTAACTTAAAAAGTATTAATTTCTCGTAGGAGGGTACGACTCCACCATACCACCCGTACCCTATCATACAAGTGGTACCCACCATTGTACTCTAGGAATCTCTTAGACCCCCAACACTGTCCAACATATGAACACCAAGCCCTAATCGTACCCAAGCATATGACACGTACCCTTAACCCATCCCTTAGGTAGAATCCAAATGGGGTTTACACTGTTTAACAAACGAGTTAGACTATACCACTCGTACCCTATCTCACGACTCATGGTGAGCCACTCATACTCAGATCCAAGTTAAGTTACTAAGTTTTAGATTAAGTAATGAAAAACCCAAACTAATGACCCATCACCAACCATACGACTGTACCCACCTAGTCGTACCTATTCTAGAAACTCAACCACCCAATACTAGTTACTATATGATTAAGACCAACCAAAACGTACCACATCATACAACTAGTACCCCAAGTCATATGATGTATAAAAGCCAAAAATGAAGAAACTTTCTAAGGGTCAAAACCCAGGGTGTTTCACATCATCACTCACTGCATCATCCTTATACTTTTGAGTTTTAAGTCCCATGGTGTCATAGAAGCCCAAAATATCGGCTACGCATAGCTTTCATATCAAACTATTTAGGTAGTATATCATTTTCATAGTTAAGATACTGACACGACCCAAATCGGGGCCTTATCGTAATGGGTATCCCAAGTCCAACCAAGACCAGAGACTACCCCCATTACCCAACTCAACCTCTAAACACGTACCCTGAGTCGGATGAATTCTAAATATTTAACAAGATAACATTTACTACAAGCCTAGAATCTAGGATAGGTCCATGACCGTGACCAACCCAAGCAAGTCCAACCAACCCATACCCAGCCAATAAAAAACCAAATCAAAACAATGACAAAGAGTATATCCATAACAAAACATAATAGGATGGCACAATCATAAATTCAGTCCAACGGTATCAACCTCAATACCATTGCCAATACTAAGGCTGACACCACAACCGACACCGCTCATTCCAACCCATAGTAGTTCTACAAAGCCTCTAACCAAAAGTAAAATGATATCCAATTGGGACATATCCCCAACAATATCCAAAACCAATATCCATAAAATAACCAAAGTATGAAAAGACATCTATGATATGAAATGGAACCTTACAGAGTATGGAAGCTTACCACTTGAATCTAATCGAGCTAATCTCGAGTTCGAGCACTAAGCAGGAGGAGTAGAGTGACTAGTTCCTGTATCATGTGGGGATATAATCGCCCAAAGACAGGTTAGTGGGTGAACTCTAGAAAGTACTCAGGATAAGGATAAAGTAATTCCAACCTTTAAAACTAATTAACCCAACCATATGCATTCACAAACAAATCTATATGTATATGTATATATAAATATATATATAAAGAGAATTGAATTTAGCACGCCTTTAAAATTACTAACTTGGGTGTGTGTAGCTTAACTATCCTAGTAACCCCTGAACGGGCCCCAATGCGTATAGCCGCACGAACCAGAAATACCATAGGAGTTGGAGATTCCCAAGTACCCTTCGCTCTCCATGATACATATGTACAAATGTACTTACAAAATTCTAGTGTACCCTATAAGTAACATATATGGTTACCATAACCAATCCTCATGTCGGCGAACATGAGTTTCCAATGTCCATCCATTGGATTCGTACCTTCAAGGTTAGCTATCATACTCTGCTATTATTGCCTAATTAAAACCATTACCACACAACCAAATCACCATTCTATTTATTATTAACCAAGGATATAAGTAGTGGTGTCATCACATCGACTATAGCTTGCAAGCAATGTCCTTATCCATTCCTTTTAAAAAGAAGGGATTTCCATGTACCCATAGATTACGTTATTAAGTTGACTTAGGGGAATCCCATGTACCCCATAAGAGATCATTATTATATTTTCTTAGGGATTTCTTTATACCCCACAAGGCTTTTAATTAGACCAACCATAACCACCAAGCCCTTACAATTTAACCATTCCAATTTATTTAAACTATTTATACCATTTAGGGTTCTATTACCAAGTTATACCATGCAGTAGTTCCATTAAAAGTCTAACAATATAGTAAAAGCATTCTTATAGGTAATTTATCAAATACATTGGGGGCATAGTGTTTCCAAAACCAAAACCAAATACCAATTAAACATTCCATACATCTAAATGTCCAAACCACCATTAAACATGTAAATCTATAATTAATACCTAGGAAAACAATAACCAAGCATTTATAACAAAACCCCCAATAATATTTGAAAACTCCAAAACCATACAACAATTATTCTATGAAAATAATTCATAAAATATGCCTTTAGTTGGAACTAACAATAAGGGAGCAGTAACTTGCCTTTGATTAAGAAGAAGATGAGAAGAAATCATCCCTATGAGCCTCAATTGACTACCTTAAAGGAAACCCTAGATTTTTCTTAACCCATGAGCCTTGAGAGAGTTTAGAGTGTTTGATTGATTTCAAATAGGTTAATGAAGCCCCAAAAATGTATTTTAAGTCATAGGGTCCCAAGGAGTTATAAGGGGGAATATCCAGATTACCTCCACTTAAACTGTATTAATTTCTTGCTTGATGGTACGACCACCCTCTCCATCCGTACCCTAGTGTACAAGTGGTACCCATCACTCGTGCCCCAAGCAAAATCTCAATCCCCCATACTGACCAACCTACGACTCCTAAATCCCACACGTACCAATCATACAATTGGTACCTATAAATCGTACCCACAACAAAATAAAATCACCTAAGTTGAGACATAGAACATCATACGAGGTACCTCTTATGATTCACACCCCATCATACGACCCTTATAGAGAAGTCATACCTTGGATAGTAGACAACCCAACCACACTGATCAATATATGGGTGATGACCCATAAATCGTATCCCAACATACAACTAGCACCCCTATTCATATGATGTTCAGAGAGTTCGATACTCAGGAAATTTTCCAAGGACCAAAACCGAGGGTGTTTTAGATACTTAGCGTATTTAGGAATGAAGGCTGCACAGTCCATACATATATATTAATTTTTTTTTTTATGTAATTTACATAGTTTATGATTATCAACTTATAAGTTTTTTGACAATTGTTATGGTAAATTATTCATATATACCACATCTAAAAATATTTCTTCTTCATGATTAATGTACTTAGGATGAGAGGAGAAATCAATACCTTTCTTTTTGTAGAAATCAGAATTTGTTAGGTACGTAAGTATCAATTCAGATAGCTTTCTAATTTCAAATATAACAAATGCATTGAGATGGACAGACCTGTAAGAGTCATAGATATATATACATCTATTATTGAATGACAGAACAACCAACACCCAATATAATCTGTCCACATTCACTGGGATAAAAATATAGTCCACAGTATGCCAAGATACAGTACCATTTTAACTACCTAAAAATTTAATGAAATATGTAAAATATGTGTTTTTATGTGATTTGACTGTTTTATCCCTCTCCGTAATTGCATTGTGGTATTTTTAGGGTGTAGGAATGATTGACATGATTTTTGATGCATTTTGATGCCTTTTGTGTGATATTGTGATTTTTGGAGGCTCCGAGAGCCTTAGAATGGACTTACATAGTTATCCTTTGATCCATGCAACAGACGATTGAACAGATTATGCCAGCAGATCCAGAACATTGATTTTAGGGTGGTAACATATTTAGTTGGGTTTTATGGCTTTTAAATTTCATTAAGACCTTCGATTTGAAAAATTATGATTTTAAATTTCGAGGGTCAACTCTATGAAAATAATATTTTTTCAAAAATATGATATCTCCATTGAGTCTGGAGCATCAAACTTAGTATGGTTACATAATTCATTTGCGTATATCAAATTCTGAATGATTCTCGGATATCCCATAGAAGTTCGTTTTAGACTTAGAAAATCTGGTGCACCAGGGTTCTGGTGCAACCTAGACAAAAAGGGTAAAACTCATTTGAGGAGCCCAATTTATGCCTTATTTACCTGGCAATCTGATACAAGTATAAATAGCCCATTTTTACCTAATTTTTGCTCATTTTTCATCTTGTCTCTTGAGAGATAAACCTTAAAATAGTATGAGAGCTTAAAAGTGAAGCTTGCGGGTGCTTGAAAAGCTACATTAACATTTATTTCTCGACTCTCTTACATATTTAAGGAAAGAATTCATTCCTTTCTTAGTGAATTTCTTAATTATTGTTCAAAAATTCCAAAAACCTTATTACTTGATTTATCCCCAAATTTCACTCCTTTTTAATTGAATAATGTTCCTAATCCTATAATTACTTATTTTTTCCTTAATTTCATCTTCAAAACAACTTCGATTCTTGATTTTAAAATGGATTTCAAATGTTTTACCTGGTAAAGACTAAAAATGGATTTTCTTCGATTTGAACCTTATTTTTAACTCGATTTGACTTGGATTTTCAAATGTAGATTCCTAAAGGTATGGGAAACAAACTTTTGTAATATAGTTCAATTTTGCCCTTATTTTTTAAAAACTCATTTTGGGGGTCTATTTTGAACCCAAATCAAAAGTAGGCAATATGGGTATCATTGGCTTTGTTTTGACGTATAGATTTTATATTTCTTGGTTTTAGTTAAGGTCATGGGTTTGAAGTGTTCCAGATCGATTTTGGGATTTTGGGTAGGTTATGGCTTAACTCTTCAGATTGGGCTGGATAGTTAATTTGTATACCAAAATGCATGTTAAGGGTGAGAACTAATCATAAAAAAGTGTCTATCTATATGTTGTGCCTGTGTGGGGGCCTGAATGTAATGTTATTGTTGAATTTGAGATATCATGTGATATGTATGACCGTGCAGGATCTTACATGATGTTGATAGCCTGGAATACATTTGAATAATTGTATTGTGTTGTAAGAAATCCCTATTGTGGTTCCTTTGGCGTATTATGATATATTCATACTTTGTGGGCATATGAATTATGTAGAAAATTCATGGATAGTGGAACTAATGAGGGGATAGTGGCTCACGTGGTTGCGAAATTGTAACATTGTGGTTGGTTGTGAAAATACATCGTGTGGATTGGTTGTGAAAATACTCATTTTGAATAGTTGCGAATATTGCATCATCATTCTCATGTCATCATACATATCATTTCTCTTATTTGTTTTATTTCTTTATATATACTTGTTGTTATGTATGTGTACTTGATTTGTGTCTTATGTTATGTATATACTTTGGAACCACTGAAAATCCTGTAAATACTAAAAACACTTAAAATACTGGAAATTCTGAAAATATTGAAAACACTGAAAATACTGAATATTGGTATCAAATATTGGATATTATGGATCTTCTCCAAAGAATTAAGCCGAATAAGACTCGATAACTGTGTGTCAATCTCAAGGCTGTGTGCCAAACTTAAGGTTGTGTGCCAAACTCAAGGACGTGTGCTAACCTCAAAACTGTGTGGTAAATTCAAGGCTGTGTGCCAACCTTGTGCATCATAATCATCATCAAGTTATCATCGTCTTCAACATTATCATTTTATACATTTTATTTGCTTTGCTGTGTTGATGTTGTGATTGAATTTATGTATTGACTTGTTATATGTCTCCTTGCTCTATATCCTATTACTTATACTTGACCATTCTGTATATACATGTTCTTCTCTGCTTTATACTTGCATGTGATATAATGTATACTTGGGTTATACTTGTTGTATTGTTGTTGCATTTGTGATATATTAGAACTGTTAGTGCAAGCGATGTAGGCTACCATTGTGGGATATTTTTTAATTAGAGATGATGTTCCCTTAGTGTGTATTTTTTGTACTTTATCTTCTACTTTCCTCGGTCGGCCTATGATACCTACTGAGTACAAGTTGACTGTACTCACTCCTACTGTACCCTTTTGGTGCAGAGTCAGGCTTGGGTGCACCCCACGCTGCTTGACTCGGGTATTTGTTGGAGCATTCAAGATAGTTTATAATTTTCACACGTCCATATGTCTTTTGCTACTTTTATTTATCGAATATGTCTTTATTTTCTTTTCAAATACAGAGTTTCTCTAGTATTTAGATATCTTATGTATTTTCTTGGATTCGAGTTATACTAGATGCGTTCTTATATTATTGACACCTGGTTTTGGGAGTTATTGCTGAATTGTTATATTTCTTTCCGCATTCATTATACTTGTCTAGTTTGGCTTCATTCTAGAAGTCTACCATGGGGTTATTTCTCTCTTTTTACCCTTCGTTTATTGATTTATATGATAGGCTTACTTGTCAAGGTTGGTCATGACAAGTGCCATCATGACTTATCAATTTTGGGTCATTATAAATTGGTATCAAATCTAGGTTTGTTCATCTCAACGATATAAGAATGGGATGTCTAATAGAGTCTCGCGGATCGGTACGTAGACATCTATATCTACTTCAAGAGGCTGTAGGATGTCTTTGGAAAACTTTTCTCATTTTATTCCTTATTGTGTGAATTTCTTATATACCTTGAGTTCTGAGTTGTGTTTCACTCTTTCTGTGAAGATGATGTTGACTAGGTCCCACAAGGTTAGAGAAATAGAGTTGTAACACCCCAAAATCCTATCCCAGAGTGTCATACGGTGCTTAAGGCTACAAGTAGCTCCAAGCTAACCCTTTGAGCCTACTACTTAGTATAAAGCTTACTTAGAGATAATGAGAGAAAAATAAGGAGTCATGTAATATCATGTCTAAATGAAATCCGAACGAGTACTGTAAAGGTAACAAAATACTACAAATCTAAACATACTGACCATCTAGTCTGACAAAGCCTCTACTACTCAACAAACTAGAGAGCCATTGGGACAGATCCCCAACCGACTCGAACTGAATTGAAAGCAGCAGAACAACTACTAAAAATACTAAAGTGTCTGGAGATAGGTCCTCGAACCATAAGGACTCACCATAGTAAAGATGTAGATAAAGGTACTCGGGATCACTGACGCTGCTAGGACTGAGCACCTAAACCTACATTATGAGACAATGTAGCACAGACGTATATATGGATCAGCACTTGGGAATGTACTGAGTATATGAGAGAGTATGCATCTAAATATTAATACAATAAATCTTTATAGAAAACATACATGGTATTGTATATGAGTCACATAGCTTGAATAAAACTCTCATAAATCATGAATAATGAAACATGTAGTATAAATCTCGTGAGCCATTACACTTTGTTCTAAATCTGTATTCTTTCTTTGATCTCAAGCTTGTAAACTAGTTGAACTCTTAAAACAAATTTTAGAACATACACTTTAGTCTTTTGAAAACAAGGAACTTCTATGAAACTCAAGGACTTAAAACCTTAAGAACTTTAAGACTTGAGACTCTAGGAAACTTGGGAGTTTCTTCTAACTGACATAAACCATGTGAGCTATATGGAGTCCAATGTCTTGTCCACGTTGGGGAGAGCTGTTCTATCCTTGCCATCGGAGTAGAACCTTTTACTTTTTAGTGATCACCAGCTTAACCCACTTGGGGTAAATCAAATCCTACGGTGGCTCGTAGTTCTGGGGCATGAGACCTTGGAATCAAGCCCAACTCGGTGATAAATCCTACTCCCTTACTTAAGCTCAGATCTTTTAAGAAAAATCCACCTTTAACAACTCAAAAATATGCAATGGAAGCCAACTATGATTACCTTTAGCTTAAATCAAATGGTGTGGATTTTCTTTCTTAGCTTAGGATTAAAATCAACTTTTTTCTTGAAACTTTAGTAGACTATCACCAATAAGCTTTAAAACTTTAATAGCATGGAAATATCAATACACTTCTTGAAACACTTTAGAAAGTATCAACAATTCATCCTTGGACTTAAGGCATGTATATTCTTAAAGGATCACAATTTCACAATAAAGCTTAATTCATGACACCAATCTCGGAAACACTTGAAGATATCACATCAATATAGGAATGTGAAATTTATAGCATGAATTATCAATTCAAATCATAAATAAGTGAAATAATCATGCAATTCAAAATTTGAACAACTTATCAATTCATATTCTCAAAATAATATAATTTGAGTATAGACCCACTTGTAAAAATATGAAATTCATTTATAAAAACAAATCTTTGGGTACAAGAACGAAAGAAGTGTTCTTGTTCAAACCCCACATACCTCAGGTTATGAACTTGGGTGGATAAACTTGCTTGAGACTCTTTCTCAAACTTTTGGATGAGGGTTCTTGAAGCCCTTGACTTGGGAACCTTGAATCTTAACTCAATTTGGAAAAACTATGGTGAATTCTTGAGATCCTTGGAAGAGGTTTTGGGTACTTAGGGATTTTTTGTTGAGAGAAATCTTGAGAAAACTCGTATAACGTGCTTGTAATGACATTAGATCAGGTGTTTGGATGATTTAAGAGGCGTGGAAAAAGTCCAAAGTACCCTTTTTAACTTCTGTACGAAGCTGAAAAAATAGAACTGGAAAACCCGATTTTATGGGCCACCGCGATGCGCCACTATCGCGGTGGCTCACTGGAATTTGACAAACGGGATTCTGGGGGTCACCGCGATGCGGTGCTATTGTGTTGTCCCACTGGTTGGGACTTGGAACTTCAGCGCGATACGCCGCTATCGCAGAGTTCCACTGAAACTTGTTTGAAATACACTTTTAACATTGTAATCACACACTTGGACACTTATATTCTTGTTTATATCATATTAACACATATAACACATGAATTGTCCTCGAAACTAGGCTAAATAAGCTAGAATAGTAACGCTAGAGTGCTTAAATACACCCAAAATCATTGGGTAGATTTGATTGTGTTAGATATGGTTAATTTTGATGATATTTTAGGTATGGATTGATTGGATCCTTATCGTGTTATCTTAGAGTATTTTGCTAAGATCATGACTTTAGCTTCACCGGGTGTGCCTAGTATAGCTCGGAAGGGTGTGCTTCATTCGGATCCTAAGAGAGTTATATCTTATGTTCAATTTTGTATATTGGTTGAGCGGGGATGTTTATCTTATTAGCTCATATTTATGATACTGGTGTTGTTCCACCTCATTTCTTAGATTCTATTCCTATTGTCTGTGAGTTTGTGGATGTGTTTCTTGAAAGTTTTAATGGTCTTTGTCCTTGAATTATATTAAATCAATAAGAGAGTTGAAGGAGAGAGATGTTAGGAGTTAATCCTTTTCCTGAAATAGTGAATCTCAGTCTGAAAATGATGGAGGTCATCATAGATGGTTGTACGGGAGGGCAAAATGGTAAAAGAAAAAAGATGACTAGGGTTTTGCATTGAAATTGTTGCTAGTTGTACGTTCGTTGAAATCGGGTTATGCGTTGTTGCTGATTGCTATTATGTTGTCATTTGGTAGCTGTTGTTAGTTGTTGTCGGTTATTTTCTGTTAAATGGAGAGGATAGGTGAATGGAGTTGTGGGTCGGGTCTGGGCCTATTTAGGAGTGAAACATGGCGTCTGGTATTGCTATTTGGGGTTGTTGGTCCACTGGGTCAGTTGGCTTGATTAATTAGGATTTAAGAATTATTTATTTAATAAATAGTCTTAATTTTCAGTCAACTTTAATTAAATTTAAATCATATTGAAAATCAGTTGGCCAATTGCATTACAATTATGATCAAATTGATTTCAGTTATCATCAAATTTAATAAATTGACTAAAATTTAAATAAAATTAGATACGAATTATCAACCGATTTAATTTGGAGCTTTTGATTTACAAAATAAAACAAATATTTTTCAAAATAAATTATTTTTGAGAGCAAATTATATTTAAATTAATATTTTACCCATTTGAATTGATTTTAGAGACAACCTTCGATTAAAATTAAACTTTTAATAAAATAATTATTTAAGTAACAAAATTATACGATCTCTATACAAATACGAGAATATATAATCGCTACTTAAAATGAAATTAGCCTAAGTGTTGGGACTTAGTCATTTCCAAGGCCCCTAAACTTCGATGATTTGATTTTTGACCTTTTCGACCTTGGAACGTCGATTTTTAAGTTGATTCCTGATTGGGGTTGATCAAAGTGTGTCTCGGGTGAGTTTCAAAATTTTTAGACCAGCGTAAGGGCATGTTTGGATCACCAAAATAGTAGCAGCGCAGGGATAAACTCACGCCGCGCCCTCCAGTGCACCGCTCTAAAGCGGGCGTTGCCCCCCTCTAGTGCACCGCTCCAAGCCCGCATTGTTCCCTCCAGTCCGGTACTCCAGAGCCCACGTCGCCCCTTTTCTTTTTTTGTCCAACTTTTATTCCTCATTATTTAAGGGCATTTGGGTCATTTCCCCTTTACCCAACTCGTCCATAACACGAAATTTAGGTTCCCAAAGAGAATTATTTGCTCTTTTCATCACAAATTCTCTCAAAAGAAGCATCCCTTACCTCAAGAACTAACCCTAACCCTTACTCAAGAATTCAAGGAATTCAAGCTTCAAATCTCAAGAAATTTTTTAGAATCTTCACGAATTCATCACATGAGGTATGTGTGATTTTCATCCATGGGTATCTTTCACCCATGGAGTCTAAGAAGCCTTTTTGGTGTTTTAAATTATGAGTTTTAAATTTTCAAGTTGAACTAATTCCATGAATCTCTTGTCAATTCAATGACAAGTTATCGTTACAAGTATTTTCAAATAGAATGAACCGTATCATGTTTGAGTATTGGAATTTCCATGTCATTTTCAATTGGTGTAAGGATGAATCCTCAGGTTACGAGTTTATCCATAAAATCTTATTGTTTCCTTATGTTTAAGATATACTCATGTTTAAGTGTATGATTTTCACATATTTGGATGAGATGCCATGTTGGGTCTTTGATCCATAATCATGTATTACTGTATTTCAAGTTTGATAATCGCATATTCATGTTCATTCAGTGCTGGTGGGTTATGAACACCCGATACCTATGTGTTTTACATGAATTCATCTTTTCAAGTACTCAAATAGTTAATCCATGACTCTTATCAATATACTTACACGTTTATGATCGTGATGAGCTCTAACAGTTATGTAATAATGTTCAGTCTAGTTCAATCCATTCCACTATCAGTGTCAGTTCAGTTGGGAGTAGGATTTAGCACTGAGCGAACTCAGGGATGAGGGATCATCTGATAGTAGAGGGTGTGACCCTTAGTAGAAATCCCCAATTCTAGAACTACATAGCCAACGTAGGTTAGAGATGTCTACCTGTCAGTTGAGGGTTGAAAAAATATTTACCTACTAGTTGAGAGTGACACATATCACATTAGGGCACCTGCCAGTTGAGGGTGACTCCTTAGTTCTTCAGGACACTAATTTAGTGGATCCACTCAGCTAGTGTTAGTAGCCGTGGAACAATACTGACACCCTTCCAACTGTGGTTATAGGTTGGACCTCGATTAGCTCAGATTGGGGCATGTCCGTTAGATAATACCTCCCATAGTCTCAGTACAGTATTCAGTATAGTCTTAGTTCAGTTTTTCCTGACCAAAGCATACCGATTCTCAGTTATTTAGTTATCAGATTTCAGTCTTTCAGTTTACAAATATTTCAGATATATGTTTATGCTTGGTCTTGCATTCTCAGATGCTACAGTTTTTATGAATTCATGTTCAGTTATCTCATGCTATTCAGTTAGTCCTTATTTAATATTCACAGTACCCCATATATTTCAGCCTGACCTTATCTCATATACCAGTACATTCAAAGTACTAATTGCATACTCTTCTTTGTGCTATGATGTCTTATATCATAGGTTCGGACGCATAATTTTTTTACTACAGTTACACAATTCAGCGTAATCCAGTAGTCGTAGTGGTGAGTCCTCATCCATCGAGGACAAGTCATGATTATTCAGTTATATTCAGTATTTCATTCTATTTAGTCAGTTAGAGTTAGTTGGGGGTCTGTACCATCTCAGAGGCTTTCAGACATTCAGACAGTTAGTTAGTTACTTTCAGTTCTTATTAATTATTTCAGATATTTAGTATTTTTTATTTCAGTATTTAGATAAACATTACCTTCTCAGTTTATCTTCCTCACATGTGTTATGTTCATATTTAATTCATTGCTCACAGCAGGTACCAGCTCATGGGTTAGCTTGTGGTCATTTGTGACCGTAAGCACCGTTGTCGCGACTAGGGGGTAACCTCGGGTCGTAACACGAAGAAACTCAAAAATAAAATTAGTCATAGAGGGTCAAAATTAGGTGTTAATAGGATCTAAAAGAGGGATAAGTTTCAAATAGTTCAAGGCTTGTAATGCGGTTGCCAAAGAAAGTTTCAAAGGCTCAAAAGGGGTGACTAGGGATACCATTCGTGCACGAGTAGGTTTTTTAGGCTAAAGTGGATTTCAATGATCACAAAAAAGGCCTAATATCATTCCTCCAACCAAGTGTAATCAAGATTCGCTTTGAAAGACCAACGGGACAAGTTTTAGATGACACAAGTAAGTATGAGAATCAATCAATTAAGCTCACCGCACATGGCATACAAATATTTCTAAGAGGATCAATTGTATTTGCTATTTGAGAGAAAAAGGAGTTATTTATCACCCCCACCACTAAAGCATATGGAGTCACGAAAAAAGGTTAAGTGTTGTTACAAAATCATTCACATCCATTTCCTTGATTTTCACAAAATATTTTTTGGACAGAGGGGGATGCTTGCTTTGCATTTCACTATGCAAGATTAACTATTGTTGGCATCAAATCAAGTCATCATCTCATATTTAGGCTCTTGCAAGGGCAAACCATATGGCTACTCAGACTTCACCATAGGAATAACGACAACTCAGACTTCACAATAGGAATAATGGTAGTCCCAATCTATAATGCCACAGGTACTTAGACTTCCATACATCTAAGACTCAATACCTAAACATGATGATTTTTCCTTAAGAATATCATCACTCACTCTATCATAGGAAAAGAATCGTCTAACATCATCATTAAAAATAGAATAAAAATCTAAAAATGGAAAACAAAAGCGTCAAATCCACAAAACATAGGCACCATCAGGGTACCCAATATTACGATCCAAATTAAATTATCCATAACAAATAAAAATCCAATCATTCAAATAGAACATAAAAACATCCAAATCATACAGACCGAATAATCAAATATAAAATAACTACGGGGATGGGCACCCCAACTTAAAAAGCTTGCAGTGTCTTCACTGCATATCATGAAAGCACAAAAAGAGTTTAAGGGGCTTCCTGAAACCTCATCAAGTGTGTTCATCACTATCTATTTCCTTCTCCTCCTCATCAGAATCTGGCTCCTCATTGTCAGACCACCTAGCTATAATGTCATCATCCACACCTTCTCTGGGAGAGGGAAGCCTATCTTGGGGCTTTAGGACCTTTTACAAGCCCTTCACCCTTTTCCATATACGGGTGAAAGATTTATCTCTTTTCTTATCCCTTCTCCCTATATTATATGGGAATCTTATAGCTTCTAATGTGACTGCACCAAGGAAGAGTAGGCCCACTCAAGTATGGATATAGTAGCCCCCTATGCCTTCTGATCCGCCAGAAACCTCTCATAATCAGTCTATGCAACATAGGAGTGGCGAGCAGTAAAAGGCTCTTCTGGCCCTATGTGTAACCTTGACACCAGCTCCCGGACTGCTCATATCTCACTCGAGAGATCCTTAAATGGACCTACTGCGGATGGACTACAAGAGTTGATATCATCATCCACTAACTTATCCAAGTTGATCTTTCTCTTTTTACTCTTTGAAAGGGCACCCTCGCCATGTATCTTTAATGGGTAAATGGGTGTCTTTGGGGATATCCAGTTGTCCCCTGAATATTTCTTCGCATCGGTCCTCTTGCATAAACTAGTGATCAGAGAGGGAAATAGGAACATGTGGACACCTTTGTTCTTGAAATGTTTGATCTCTGAGATCACAAAAAGACCAACATTCAATAGAATATTGTCTATAAGGCAAGGTACCATCTGGGCTCGCATAACTAGGACATATGTCATGTTGGTGGTCGGAGAGACACGACTATAGATAATGCTAAATTAAACCTGAACCTTGGCCGTGAACTCAATTAAGCAGCCAACCAGCTTCTTAAAGCACAGTTCATAGCCTCGTACCCTCTTAAATTGGCATTTGACAACCCATACACTTCATTGATCTGTTTGGCTCAGAAATAAACTTTCTTTCCCCGGATTCCCATAATTGGGTCAGAGATTTCCACTATGCTGATATTTGTATAGAATTCTCTAACCTATTGCTCAATGGGCCGACATAGATTTGGGGCAAAGTATCTCCAACATGTGGCCACTAACCTCTCATAGAAAACAGGGAGCTTTTCAGACAGTCGGTACATTGATATGCCCTCTCAGGGAGTAACTTCCTCCTAGCGAGGTCCTCATAGTAGACAGTTAATACTCAGCGGCCATGAAGCATATTTGATCATATGTTGCCATCTTCAGCTTTAAAACCTGAAAAGCAACACATAAAGTACTAACTATCAAGATCATCATTTGAAATTAATTCTATATGACTAAATTAAGCTAAAGAAATGATTTATGGATTAAATTTGGGCTTAAAATGAGAAATCAAAATTTTGAACAAGTTTGTCAAACAGGCCTTAAATGTCGCGATCGCTCTTCACTTGGGTAGCGATCGCGATACATGAGAGGATGTCAGATAGAGATCAGGTCTCATAATCACGAGTTGCTAGATTGTGATTGCGACTCCGCAATCGCACTCTAGTGGCCGCAATTGCAGTACTTGAGACTGCTGTCATAGGATTTATCAAGACCAAAAATGCCAATTTCTCAACCAATTCATGTTCATAACAAGTAGATACCACTAAAACATAAAACATAATCACTAAGCACTCAATCATTCCCTTTAATTTATCAAAAACTACCAAGGAACTCATTTGAGCATTTTATCAAATACTTGGTGTGCACATATATTTCATCCAAATTTTGAATAATTTTAGGTACTTAAGACTTTATCATTGATGTGCACACCATAAAAAACATCAACCACCCAATAAACATCATTTTGAATCACTAATTAAGCACCAAAGTTCAAACATCCAAGCCATGACCCTAAACATGCTTCTAAGGCTTAACTTTAAGCATTAAGAATGAGAACTGAAACACATACTTGATGTGAGGATGCAAATGAAGATCTTGAGAGACTCCTAAGAATGATAGAAATAGATAAAATTTTGGGTATTTTAAAGGAAAGTGTGGGGTAAACCATCTGTGGGAGACAATTTCTTTTTAAAATTGCCCCAATCATGATCGCAATCATGGAATAACGATCATGATGGGGTGGTGATCGTGATCACCTTATGAAATGGCAATCACGACACCTAAGAGTGGTTTGGGCTGACCCTATTCTTCAGAGTGCGATCGCGACTCTGCAGGTCACAATTGCGACACATGGGAACAGGTTTAAATCCCCTGTTTTCAGACAAGATGTCTCCACACTTAGTTCCACTCCACTTTTTATTCTCCATACACCTTTCGAGTTCCATGGTTTAATGGATTGATCAAATTAAAACAAAAATTTACTCTAACAATCAAAATTCAAAGAATACAAGCCAAATAAATGATAATGATGGATTGCCTCTTATCCATCGCCTAATTTAACATCGTAGTACAACTTCCATCTATCATCAAGTTGGATCCTTAGGGTGATGAGACCCAAGATCCACTTCCTCATCCACAAATCAATCACAGACACCACTTGTAACTCTATTGGTTGCTTTTTGATTTTGCACACATGGAAAAAGACTTTATCATCATGCACTCAAAACTTTATCTCTCCATACTCCATATCAACTAGAGCTCTTTCAGTTTCTAAAAATGGTCTCTAGAGTATGATTGGAATCTCATGACCGCTTTCACAATCGAGGACCACAAAGTCCGCTGGAAGGATGAACCAGTCAATTTTAACCAACACATCATACAATATGCCCACCATTTTTTTTAATTGAATAGTCCACCATCAAGAGTCTCATGGTGGTGGGTATAGGAGCACCCAACCTTAGACTTTGATACATGACATATGGCATTAAGTTGATACTAGCTCCAAGGTCACACAATGACTTTTCAAATATATGCATCCCGATGGTTCAAGGAATTGTAAATACACCCGGGTCTTTTTTTTCTCTACTATGGCATTTGACATGATAACACTATAACTACGATTCACTTTAATAGTTTTGCAATCCACTCACTGTTTTGACATCAAGTTCTTCATTGACTTAGCATACCCCAAAATCTCTTGAAGAGCTTCTAATAATGGAATATTAATTGAGAGGTTCCCAAGTTTTTCAGGGAACTTTTTGAACTTGGCATTGGCATCTTTCTTCTTTAACCTTTGTGGAAATGGTGGAGGAATTTTCATTGGAGGTAATGGAATACTTTGAAGTTTGTCCACCTTTTGCTCACCACCATCAATAACTTTAGGAGTTTCCTCCTTTTCACTCTTCCTTTCAATTATCATTGGTTCTTCATTACCCACTTCATGAGATATTGGAGCACCATTACTTGGTTTTTTAAATCACTTTCTCTTTGCACTTGCTTGTTCATAAAGAGAATTTTCATCAACCTCAACCACATGTTCACCAAGATTTTTACCACTTCTAGTGATGATTACCATAACATGGGTATTGTTCTTGGTATTGACCTCCGTGTCACTAGATAGACCTCCTTTTGGCCTGGCATTGAGTTGGGTTAAAATTTGGCCGCTTGACTCTCCATTTGCTTGATGGAAGACGGATAAGATATGACTGTTTGGTTTAATTAAGAGAAGTCACTTTTCATATCCCTTACCATTCTGTCGGTACCTTTAATACACATAAAATCCAAGTAAGGACATCCTCAATTTTAAATTTTTCCAGATCCACTGAGCTTGATTCCTTTTCCTTAACATGATCATTAGGGGGCACATATCTATCATATTCTCTCATCTTGTCCCTCCAATCTTGGTCTTTATCCCTCTCTTTATCATGCTAATCATAATCCCAATCTCAATCATTCCAACCTTTATTCTTGCCTTGCCTTTGGTAGGTGAGGTGGGAACCCCCTGAATGGTTTGGTAATAGCCTTACCTCTTCATTGAGTGCCTTAGCTTCATTACAATTCCAACCTTTTTAGTGGTGGATGATGTAACGATCTAAAAAATTGATAAAATATTTGAAAGATGTGGTTCTATGTGATTTCACTATTTTATCCCTCCTCGTAGTTGCATTATGGTATTTTTGGAGTGCGGAAATGATTGACATAATTCCCGATGCATTTTGGTATCTTTTGTGTGATATTATAATTTTTGGAGGCTTCGAGAGCCTTATTATAAATTTATGTGATTATCTTTTAATCCATGCGACAGATGACTGAATGGATAGCGCTAAAAAAATTGAAAAATCAATTTTAGGATGGTAACATGTTTGGTTGGGTTTTACGGCTTTTAAATCTCATTTTGATCCTCGGTTTGGAAAATTGTGATTTTGGACTTTGGGAGTCAACTATGTGAAAATGATGTTTTTTCAAAAATCTTATATCGCCACTGAGTCTGAAGAGTTGAACTTAGTGTGATTATATAGTTCATTTGTATGTATCAGGTTCTGAATGAATCCTGGGCACCCCATCGAATTTTATTTTTGACTTAGAAAATCTAGTGCACCAGGTTGCTGGTGCAACCCAGACAAAAAAGAGTAAAACTCATTTGAGGAGCCTAATTTAGGCCTTATTTACCTGGCAACCTTGTACAAGTATAAATGACCCCCTTTTACCTGATTTTTGCTCATTTTTTATCTCGCCTCTTGAGAGCTAAACCCTAAAATAGTATGAGTTCTTAAAAGTGAAGCTTATGGGTACATGGAAAGCTATATTGGCATCTATTTCTCGATTCTCTTATAGATTTAAGGTAAGAATTCACCCCTTTCTTAGTGAATTTCTTGATTATTGTTCAAAAATCTCAAAAATCTTATTACTTGATTTATCTACAAATTTCACTCCTTTTTACTTGAATAATATCCCTAATCCTATAATTACTTATTTTTCCTTGATTTCATTTGTAAAACAACTTCAATACTTGATTTTAAAATGGACTTCAAAGGTTTTACCCGGTAAAGACTAAAAATGATTTTTCTTCGATTTGAACCTTATTTTTAACTCGATTTGACTTGGGTTTTCATCTGTAGATTTCTAAAGGTAAGTAAAACACATTTTTGTAATAATATTTTAATTTTACCTTCTTTTTGGAAAACCATTTCGGGGTTTTGTTTAACCCCAACCAAAAGTAGGAAATATGAGTATCGTTGACTTTGTTTTGATGTGTAGATTCTATATTTATTAGTTTTAGTTGATTTTAAGATATTTTGTGAGAATTAAGGTCGCGGGTTCAAAGTGTAGTGGATCGATTTTGGCATTTGAGGTTTGTTATGGCTTAGCTCTTCAGACTAGGCTGGGTAGTTAATTTGTATACCAAAATACATGTTAAGAGTGGGAAATAATCATGAAAAATTAGCTATCTATATATTGTGCATGTGTGAGGGCCTAAATGTTAAGTAATTATTGAATCTGAGATATCATGTGATATGTATGACCGTGCGGGGTCTTATGTGATGTTGATAGCCTGGAATACATGTGAATAATTGTATTGTATTGTTAGAAATACTTATTGTGGTTACTTTTGCGTATTGTGATATATTCTTACTTTGTGGGCATATGAATTATGTGGAAAATTCATGAATAGTGGAAATAATGAGTGGATATTGGGTCACGTGGTTGTAGAATTGTAACATGCGATTGATTGTGGAAATACATCATGTGGATTAGTTGTGGAAATACTCATTTTGAATGGTTATGAATATTGCATCATTATTCTCATGTCATCATACACATCATTTCTCTTGTTTATTTTATTACTTTATTTATACTTGTTGTCATGTATGTGTACTTGATTTGTGTTTTATGTTATGTATGTACTTTGGAAACACTGAAAATCCTGAAAACACTAGAAATACTAGAAATATTGAGAAGACTAAAAATACTGAATATTGGTATTAGATATTAGATATTATGGACCTTTCTCGAAGGATTATGCCAGAGAAGACTCGATGACTGTGTGTCAACCTTAAGGCTGTGTGCCAAACTCAAGGCTGTGTGCTAAACTTAAGGCTGTATGCTAAACTCAATATTGTGTGCCAACCTGAAGGCTGCTTGCCAAATTCAAGGTTATGTGCCAACCTTAAAGCTATGTGCCAACCTCGTGCATCATCATCAACATCATCACATTATCATCGTCATCAATATCACCATCTTATACATTTTATTTGCTTTACTGTGTTGATTTTGTGGCTGAATTTATGTATTGACTTGTTATATGTCTACTTGCTTTATATCCTGTTACTTATACTTGACCATTCTATATATACATGCCCTTCTTTGCTATATACTTGCATTTGATATAATGTATACTTGTGTTATACTTGATGTATTGTTATTGCATTTGTGATATATTAGAACTGTTAATGCAAGCGGTGTGGGCTACCATTGTGTGACATTTTTTAATTGCAGGTGACGTACCCTTAATGTGTATTTTGTGTACTTTATTTTTTATATTTTTTGGTTGGCCTACGATACTTACTGAGTACAAGTGGACTGTACTCACTCCTACCCTTCTGGTGCAGATTCAGGCTTGGTGCACCCCACGTTACTTGACTCGGGCGTTTGTTGGAGCTTTAAAGGTAGTTGATGATTTTCAGGCGTCCGAATATCTTATTCTACCTTTCTTTATAGACTATGTCTTTATTTTTATTTCAGAGATAGAGTTTCTCTTGTATTTGAATATCTTATGTATTTCCTTGGATTTGAGTTGTACTAGATACGTTCTTATACTGTTGACACCTGGTTTTTGGTGTTATGCCTGCATTGTTGTATTTCTTTCTGAACTTATTATTCTTGTATGGTTCAGCTTCATTCTAGAAGCCTTACCTTGGAGTTATTTCTGTCTTTTTACTCTTTGTGTATCGATTTGTGTGATAGGATTACTTGTCAAGGTTGATCACGATAAGTTCCATCATGACCTATCTATTTTAGGTCGTGACAAGCATGGAGTCTAAATCTATTAATGTATTTAATGATTGTCAATTCTTTACTTGCGAGATTATAATACCGTGCATGGTAGGCATACTTATCAAAAATATCTGATATAGTGGTCTTGAACAAATAATTTACTGTATTGTATCTATATTGACTATTCTGCTCGTACTTGACTTTCTTACGCAAGTAGTACAGAATCACATTAATGTGTTCCATACAAAATAAGTATTAGACTTGGTGCATCAAGTAAATGTGTAAAGTAATAAAATTTATAAGCAAATAGAAACTATTTACTAGCCGAGTCATTCAACAATTGATTAGGAAATGATAACCTATAAAATCATTTTTTATCTCGAACAAATTCAACTTCAAGGAATATTTGTGGCTTGAGGACTGCTTTTTTGTTCATGTAACGATCTTCATCACTACTCCTATCAAAATAAATTTATACTCCATGAAAAAATCTTTAGTAAATATGTATATACTAGTTATTCAAAGGAATAAGTTACGAGATAACATACTTGACACATATATGATGTCAGATGCAAATGGATGTTTTATGCCAAAAATCTTAGGCATCATCGATGAGCTACCTAAAAAATATACGTTAATGTAACGATAATATATTTAAGTATAAAGATAATAGCAATTTTTAGTAATGTATTTTTTTATCAGATTCAGATTCAAAGTTAGTTATGTAAGGAGATGCGTTCCATTAACCTGATTTTTATGTCCTCGATAATAGTGCTAGTATTTCTCCGATAATTTTACAATTGTTGAGAGCTATGATCTATCTTTCACTATTCAGACATGGGAGCAATTCATCAGAAATCAAAAACTAAAAATCTATTATATCTTGATTAAATAATTGTTGCTCGAATTCAAGTAGATTGATTATATGAATAAAGGTTGCAATCATGATCTGATGATCAACAAAGTCACTATTATATTTTTCAGGACATCAATTTTGAAATTGATGGTGTAAATTTATGGGAGAAGGATGACCTTCAACACATTGAACCATAGATCCATGCACCTAAAAAAATATAAATATAATAATTTAAATATGATAAAATAAATTGAACACTAATCTAAACTTTATTCATGTAAAAGTACTTGTACTTTAGTCGGGGCAATTGATTGATCTTTTCTTTCAACATCCTCATCAGTCTTCTTTATATTTTTCAACACATCAATTAATTTGACAAATTAAATTCTATCAATTTAAACATTGATGTCCTTTCCTGTATTTGAAACCTAGTAGATAAAAATTCAAAGAACTATCTACTACAAAATGCATAAAAAATTAAATTGACTGCAATATGTATATTTTTTTTAGTATAGATACACTATGTAATATGATTAATCATGTATCTTTATGCATACTGTTATGTGTATGGATAGTTAGATGTATGTAAATGAATATATATATATATACACACACAATTTTTTTTAACTATATGTTACTTATTCAGTCTTAAGGATATAAACATAGAGTCTTACATTGATGAAAATACTTATTTATCTACATGTATAAATATATTATCATATACATATATTCTTTTCAGACTCAAATATATATCACTATGGATATTGTCAAGTTATAAAATAATTTATACATAATTATATATACAAAATTAATAAAATAGTATAAATTGTGGGTAATGTATATTAAATATATTTAGAAGCATTTACTATACATATGTCAATACATATGTGTAAATACATGCAGTAGAAGTACATAAATGGTACTTCTGAATTCTTGCTACTGTCTGGAGTACAATGTACTTGCATGATAGAAAATTGTTGTTTTCTGTCGATATATGATTTTTTGATGGGATCCTAATATGTATTAAAATATCATTGCTCATGTTTTGTACTACATTATGTATAATATATTTGAAATAATGTTTATATACTTCATATATTTTCATGAGCATTTTTACTTTTGATAGCATCTGTAATACCCCGATCGTTCCTTAAGCCTAAATTCGTCTCTCGAGTGAATATGGGTGACTTCCAAAGTGATTGATATTCAAACCATGTTTTATTTCCCTAATTTATACTTTTTGTCATATGGAGAATTGAATAAGCTTTCCATCGATACCAAATTCGCCCAAATCCGACTCTCGGGTGAGGAGTTAGAGACATTTTAGTGAGACAGTATGCCAACTGGCACTTCAGTGCATCGCAGAGCCAGCCAAAATGGCAATTGTCATTTTCCAGTGAGCCTTCGCGATTTCACCGCGCCACACCAAGACTCAATTTTAGGGTTTTCAAATTCCAGTGCACCAACGCAATTCCTCCGCATTGCGGTGCCCTTCCAGGTCACGACCAAGGTAGCAAAAGTGACTTCACCGCGTCGTGCCACTGTGCAATTTCTCAATTGTCAAAATCCAGTGAAGGTCCACGATTGTGGCACGTCGTGCTAGGACCAAAAATTGGGCTCCAGTTCTAGAATTTACTTAAGGGTAATTTGGTCTTTCCACCCGTCCTTACCCACTATATATATACAAATAGAGGGAAAAATCCTCATTTTCCTCTTCTATTCAATCCAAAAAAAGGCTAGGGTTTCTCTCTTCTATTTCCAAATCAAAATCTTCTCTAAGAAATTTAAGAAATCTTCCATATATTTCACCGAGTTGTTTAAGAATCGAGTTCTCCGAGTCAAAGGCATCAAGAAATTTAGCTCAAGGGTGTGAGAAAGAAGTTTATATCAAGTTTCTTCATCTCCAAAATCATAATCAAGGTATGTGGAGCTTGAACAAGAATATCCTTTCATTCTTGTGCCCAAAGAATTGATTTCTACTATTGGAATTTCATGATTTTGCAAGCGGGTTTATATCCAAATTACTTTATCATTGATTTATGAGAATCGAGATATTCAAGATTTATATACATGACTATTTCGTTGTTTTATTTCTTAAATTGAGAATTTATGCTATGAATTGTACATTGCTACTATGAATTGATGATTCTAAGTGATAAATGATAAGAGTCATAATTTTAAGATTTTCCATGAGAAGTTGATTATTGAATATATATATATCGGTATTGATCTTGAGAGTCAAGAATGAGTCCTATGATGTTTCCTTGAACCTTTTGATATTTGAAATGATTTGATAAGCAAGCGTACTTGATGTTGAGAAAGATTGTTTTGATTTTGAGTCGAGTTAGGAATCCACAGTTGTATATGATTTACAGATGAGATATATTTATGTTTTGCTCTATATGATAGACCCATGAGTTGATATTGATTAAGGTGGATTTCCTAACGCATTCTGAGCTGAGTCTGGGAGGAGTATTTAGAACCGAGCGAGAAATGTGGTCTTTCTCCGAATCTACGTGCCACCATAGGATTGATATTGATAATTGTGGGCTAGATGCCGAGTATGAGCTTGTGATTACAAAGTTGAGGTTGTACTCCCTGGTAAGAGTACGACGCTCCCTCCAATGTGGGGTTCTCTTCTTAGGAGGGCAAAACGTTGGACTCCATGCAACTCACATGATTTATGTCGATTATAAGAAACTCCCAAGTCCATAATAGTCTAAGTTTCATGAGTTACCGAGTCACTCGAAGTCATGATTCAAAGAGTTTGAGTTGAGACCAATGATTTATGAGATTTATGAAGCATGTGTTACTATAGATGATTTATGGAAATTACGTTTCAGATAATTCAAGAGAAGAGAGTCTTATTGTCAGCATGCATGATTTTCTTACACATTTGTTATATTATTTAAAAATATTGCATACACCCCCACATACTCAGTACATTCCCAAGTACTGATTTCCATACTCTTCTGTGTTCTATATTTCCTCGTGATGTAGGTTCAGGTGCTCAGTCTTAGCAGCAACAGTGATCTTCGAGTACCTTCATCTACATTTCTGCAGTTGGTGAGTCCTCATGGTTCGAGGACCTATGTCCCTGATTTTATCTTGTTAATAGATGATTGTTTCCTTTCAGATCAGTACGAGTCAGTTGGGGGATCTGTCCCAATGGCTCCTCAGTCTTATGTAGTAGAGGCTTTGTCAGACTAGAGTACCAGTATGTGCAAAACTTCAGTATTTTGATTGTACAGGACAGTATCTCTTCATATTCCAGTGTGTTCATGGCATGATTATTCTTTCTTACTCTAGCTTGATTTTTCGTCGTAGTGAGTTCTGAAAGTGATGACAAGCTTAGAGGGTTAGCTTGAGGCCACGTGTGGTCTTAAGCACCATGTGACATCTCGGGATAGGTTCTCGGATCGTTACAACATCCATGGTCATTTGATTGTTATTATTTGTCAAAACGCTTAAAGTTTAAAATTCTGCCTTCACCTACATTTTATATTAAAAGTGACAGTGCTGAACGAACAATATAATAATTATTGTATTTTGTAGATGATTAAAATGGACCTATAAATTCTCTAGCACATCGATTTTGATTGACTATAGTCAAATCATCAGGCGGCATAATTCTCTTTACTATTGCTTCAAACGTAAGCAGGGGCGGAGCCAGTCCTTTCGTAGGGGTTTCATTCGAACCTCCTTCGATGAAAAAAATATATCATTTATACATGATTAAAATTAATTTTTATGTATTTATAATAGGTGTTGAACCCCCTTCGGCTAGGTTTTCTTCAAATATTGAACCTCTTTAGCTGAAATATTGGCTCTGCCTCTACATAGGTGAAGTAATACTCGATAACTGAATCTGATTTTCTACTTTTCTCCTATTTAAGGTGGCCTTTGTTATTTCTTTAATAAAAGAAAGTGATGGTGTCTTAGAGGCTGCCACATTTGAAATAATCCTTGCAGGACTCTTGATTGATATTGACGCACCTGATTACATTTGGTTCTGATTTTTTTTACTATTGATATCGGGGCAACTACTTTTTTCCTTTATCAACAACTGAGATTGGGTAACTTTTGAAAGTCGTCATCAGAATTAGTAACATGATTGATGGGAGAATTTTGAATGGTATCATTATCAATAATTTCTGATGAAAGTTGAAATGTTGCAATTTCACTTGCGAATGGCGCGATGTTGCGAAAAATAATATGTTTGTCAATTGTGAATTATGTTGTATTTGTATATATCAGTAAGTAGAAATATTAAATAATAAATTTTATATTTGAAAGTTTCTTAGGCAGTGACTTTCACCTTGTTGCACATACACATATTCTGATAAATTATTTATACCGTGAACGGTCTTTTATAATTTGCCAATTAAGCTACCCGAAAATTCAATTATCATATTTCTTAGCAAGTCTCCTATCAACATTCAAACAACATTCATACATCCATAATTGCATAGTGTATGACATGCCATGGAGTTGATAGTATGTCCATCAGATGACAACTTTCTTGATACGATTTTGACAAGGTCTTCGAAAGCTTCCTTACTCCAACAATAATTCATTTATCATTCTTCCTCGATCAAATCAAAATAAGTCTTGATACCCAAACGATATACATCTCATCAGACATAATAAATCGATAAATAAAATAGAGAATGAGAATCTTCAAAGCATCATCGTCGTTCTGATCTTATACTTTATCCTGAAAAGTCTGAAACAACATTGCTTTGTGAGACTCTTCTTCACTATCAAAATACGTCTGAAGTAATCTATTCGGCACACTTGTGTAGAATATAAAATCGATTTTAGAAGCAACACAATTTAGACCAGATACAATTGCAAAATTTCTTAATGTAATCTTAATGTGTATCTGTTAAACTGCATCATGAGAGCATTTGTGGAATTGATTTTCAACTCAAGTGACATAACATACTGAAATATTTATGATTGAATCTATGAATTTGACATGGAGGCGTACTGACCAAAGCATATAAACATAAATATTTCAAGTTGTTCACATGATAGTTTCTGTTTTAAAGTTTTAGATATTTGTCTCTTCATGTAATATGCCACACATTGGGACTTCTTAGAAAGATCAGTGATGACAAAAATATTACCAGTTAAATCAAAATATAATAAATGAGCAAACAAAATTTACACAATGATAGAAATCTAATTTTTTTGGTGCAAGTATATAAGACATAAAAATATACTAGACAATTTGAGACATAACTAATGACAAATATAAACTCCAACTTAATTTATACAAAATAAACTCCATCTCTCTTATTTATATATATATATATATATACACACACACATATTATACCACTTAGATGTATATTATGTTAAAAATGTATATATGTATAACTAGCTTCAAATTAGATGTATATACTAATTTCAGATATAGTGTAACTAGTTTTACATATAAAAGGCATATTATGTTAAAAATGTATATCTCTATATATTAACTTCAGATATAAGTGTTTACTAGTTTTACACTTAAATATATATTATGTTAAAAATGTATATATGTATATGTAAATGCATAGTATCCCCCTTAAACGTATATTATATTAAAAATGAAATTCTGTACATATATACATCAAATAATTGATTTGATGAATGTACAAAAATAAAAAATTCACAACGTCATTGTTCCACCCTTTGGATTGAGAATACTTGAAATCTTTTGTCCTTTTATCCTTGTTAGTAGATCCAATATCCTTTTTTTTAATACACCTGTACCAATCACCGATAGTTTAAAAATGTCAGTTAAATCATCTTTTGATTGTAAACCTATCATGCTACTATGCAATTAACATGGACATTGTGATTTTTTCTATGCTACTCTGCTTTCAACTTGTCCTTTTTAAACTTTGCCAAAAATCTACATTGTCACTATCTAATTGAGAAACCCCCAAACCAAACGACGGAGTACCGCTGTTAATCGAAGCTACATGTTCAATACCTCTTGTCAATCTCCTCTCAAATTTTTTTCAGCCTTTTGAAACAAGTAATTGATTATTTGAAACCCTAATTGACATTACAAATAGAAAAAATTGGAAGAAACATAGCAGCTCATATATGAAAATTTAGAAAAATACGCCAAAAGAATCAAAAGAAAACTAATTTATATACACGAAAATACTAAGACTACTGCAAAATCTTTAATACATATCCAAATGGATGATTAGGGATAACAAATTACTCCAATATCTTCAATGCATACCCAAAGAGGATGTTTACGAAAGACAATATGCGGATGAATTAAAAAATATTTGCTTTGAAATATCTTTAAAAATTGTGTAGTTGTATCATCCGCTAAATCAGCCAATTAGTTAAGAGAGAGAATGTGAAAAATCAATTATATAAGAGAGAGAGAAAGAAAGAGAGAGAGAGGGAGAGAGAGAGTTAGATTGACTACTTACATTGCGTTAAAAAATTGTATATAATGGTCCACAAAAAAAAGTAATAAACTAACAAATAATTATGTACGATAATTATTTGAAACTTTAATCATGTTATGTAATTAAGACTTATTTTATCTATGGTAAGTAATTTTTCTATAATTTAATGGTATGAGAGTCTTTTCACCAAGCTTGCTTAAGCATTAAACGTGAAAATTATTTAATAGTAATAAGTTGAAACTACGACTAAAAATTCTCTTTAGTATATTTTTCAAAGTTTTCTTTTTTAATAATAAGCTTAATTAAGGATAATATTATATAATTTAATCAAGTAATACTTAATTTACTTTATGTTTCAATTTTTAAAAAGATAAGATCCCGCAAAATCTTAAGGAATTTATTTTTGACCCTCTCATGTGCGTAATTGTCACGATCCGAACCAGGGCCTGACCGTGACGAGTATTTCAAGTCCAACAAGGACCGGAGACCACCCCTGCACCTAACCAAATAGAACACAACACTCCCAAAATTAGATAATTTCAAACATATAACAAGATAGCATAAGATAAGCTCGAAGAATTTAAGTCATATCTATAACCGCTAATCGGTAACAAACTAACAATGACCAACCAACATCACCTAAATCTACAGTAATTCACAAAGCCTTCTAAACAAAAGCTAAATATCTTGCATGTTACCAAAGGAATTCTAAGTATCCCAACAATTCTTTTTTTTTCTAAAAACATATACTCTGAGTAGTAATGAAAAAAACCAAAATATATACTAAATAAAATAAAAAGAAGAAGAAAATAGCTACCGATACAAAGACATAGGTTGGATTAATATAGAGATTATAAGAAAAAATTGTTAAGTTGGATTAGTAAATCAATATATAATATTTCGTTGGTTCTTAATTTTTCATATTGTTAATAATTCATCTTCCAATTAAATTCCTTGGTCGTTTTATAGTCTAACTTTCGTTTTATATTCTCTAATTAGTTTATGTATTATTGTCTAATAATATCTCTACTTTTTATATTCAATAACATGTTTTATGTGATATTTAGCATTTAATTATACGTTATATTGAAATTTGAATTTATTATTTTTTGATTACTTATTTTTTATTGTTAGGGAGTTATTATTAGAACAAAGAAGATAATTAATGAGGTATGATATTTTTTTTTAAAGAAGATGAAGAAAGGTAGGGAGTAAGAAGAGAAAAATAGAAATGAGGAAAATATCAAAGATACGAAAATTAAATAGAAGGAAAATGACAAAATAAGATAAAATATGCATACTAAATTAATTAGATTTGTATTAAATATATAAGGAAATAGTTTTATTCTAAAATTTGTTAATAATACTTATGAAAGGATGCTGAATTTTTTCTACTTTGTTTTAAGGAAAACAATATTTTTTCACTTGTGATATATTATATAATATTCAAGTATTTATTAAGGATAAAAATACTTAAGTCATGAAAGTTTTAGAAAAATACATGTATAAAACTAAAAATGAATACCAGAATCGACTAAAATTTAAAAACTAATTTAAAAATCTCAAACACTCAAATATTTAATTTATTCACGCGAAGTGCGGATGGTAGTCACTTGTAATATAAGAGAGTAAACTATTGAGTAGTCATTTGTAGAGTCCATGGAGAAGACCTACGCCCCCGGGAATATATGCATCCTATAGGCTATTTGAAGCTTGTTTTCTACATACTTTTTTTCTATTATTTCTTTTTAGTCCCACGCCTTTCAATCAATGCTCACATTTATTCATGTTTAGTCTCTCAATATATAGTTAAAATAAAAAATAATATACTTTTCCCATTTCAAATTATCTGTGGTTTTCTTAAGATAGACTATCCGTCTTAACTTATTAATCGCGTAATGCCTTGAGTTTTTGGTCCTTGAATTTTTTTTTAAATTTTATCCTCACTGTTCTGGCTACGACTTTCCTGATGAGTCGTATGGAGTCTTGATGGGTCATATGGACTCGATCGCAACTTAATCAGAACAAGTGACTTAGTATTTTGCTCTGAGTACGAGTGACTCTCAACTAGTCGTCTAGACTTCTTATGGGTCGTAAGTACCAATTCGTACGGTGTCCCGAAAGTTTGGCCTAAGATACTATCTTCATTATGGCTTGAGGCCACGGGTCGTAAAGACTTATGACGAGTTGTTATGTTTCAATCATAGGGTGTGCAGTGTGTCATCCCAAATTATTGTTGTCTTGAGTACGAGAAGTGGTTACGAGTTGGTGGTTTGAATCATGGCTAGACCAGTATGGGGCCTTGGTGGGTCTGTCTTGACTACGACTTCTTGTGATGAGTCGTAATGTATTCCTATGAGTCGTATAGTCACCCGTAGTCACTGACGACTAAGTTTCAGTTTAAATTGAGGGTACTTTAGACAATTTTCTCTTTACCCGATTAAAATCCTATGTCTATAAAGTACTTTAGGGGGTTATATTTTATCCTTAACATACTCAAATACTTCAAAAGTCTCTCTCAAATTCTCTTAATCAGCCATACTTAGGAGTTTCAAGAAGTAGGTCATCCAAGGACTTAAGAGGTGAATTCCTTCCATGAAACTTGATATTTCAGGAATGTTACTCCTCTTTCATGGTTAATTTGTTAAAAGCATATGTTTAAAGTGTTGTTCATGAGATATTGATGTTGATTTTGAAAACTTGGGTTGGGGATTTTTGTACAATTATTGTTTATGTGATGTTTCATGTTTGTCCCCGCATGAGTTATGTTTTAATGGTGATTATAAAGTCAATTTGATGCATGAAAATGGTGAATGAATTAGGATTTGTGATTTTTTCAAATTTGTGACTTTTGAAGTAGTTATGACCCGAACTCAATATTGTGAAATTAGTTTTAGTTATGAAAAATGTAGGAATTTGAACTGTTCTTAAACTATTGTGTAATGAAAAAGGCTAATGAAGAATAATAATTTATAATTGAACCAAGGGGGTTTTAAATTCCCCCAAGTGATGATAATTGGTGTGACATGTTGATGTTACCTTGAAAGTGTAGTTGGTATGATGATACCAACAATGTATGCCTCAATGTGAAATATCGTTAATGAATGGAATTCTGTGATAAATATTTTTAATTGGGCTTTAATGAGGGGCTGTGTAACTAAGTCATGAAAGTGGTGGTTTCGAAGGATCCACACTGGAAATTGCGGTTGCCAATGCGAGGGTCTATATGACCAAGAAGTTTGAGTCCCCCTTATTATTATCATATGATTGTGAGGTTCGAGTCCCCCACGTCTTATTACATAATTTAGTACTCATGTTACCTTGATATGTAGGGAGGTTTGAGTCCCCCATAGTGCATATGTTTACCCTCTAGTTCGTGCAGCCATACGCACTTGGGCCCTACTATCTGGGGGATATCTGGGCCTATATAGCCTGTGGGTACCTTCGTATGTTATGATGGTTGAGCTATACAACCCAGACTAAATATTTAAAGTACATGTTAAGCCTTGTTCCCTATCCAAGCATGTGATATATATATATATATATATATATGTATATGCATTTTATTATGTGCATTGGATTTGAATGATTTTAAATTGTTGATCATGCCATTATTTTAATCCTTATCCCTTAGTTTCATGGTAGAGGTCCAACCTCTAACCATCTCCGAACACTATATCCCCACACGATGCAGGAACTGGTCATACTTCTAGTTCTCCTGCTTAGTGATTAGTGTTCGAGATTAGCTCATGAGTTGACATTGAAGTAGTGAGCTTCCATACTTCGGAAGTCTACATTTCAGGTTTTGGTCTCTTATGTCTCAAACTGTTTAGACTTATTTTTGGCTATAGTCGAGGGCATGTCCCAGTACTTTATTGATATTTAATTTTGGTACTTTGTCTAGAAGCCTTTGTTTGGATTATTGTGGATAATGGGCAATGTTGGTTGGTTGTTTGACCGGTCGCCGGTCATTGGTAATAGATATGTTTTAAATTTTCCTTGAATTTATCTTGTTATATATTTGGAATTCATCTGACATCAGGGATATTGTGTTGTTTAGTTAGGTGCAAAGGGGTGGTCTTCAGTCCACGTAGGACTTGAGATGCCCATCACGTTCAGACTCTGGTTCGAGTCGTGATAGAGATGATATCAGAGCCTAGGTTTGGTTCATTGGGTATCCAATAAAGTTGTGTCAAGTAGAGTCTTATTTATGGATGTGTAGCTGTAACGCCCCGAATCAGGTACCCGAAATGCTACACGGTGCTCATGACCCCGAAGGACCACAAGCTAACCCATGACTGATATCTGTACCTATACACTACATAATATACTGTATATATACATACATACACTGTATGAACGCGGAATAAAAGCGTAAGGACATAAGGTTCAATACTGAATAAATATATGATAATATAATGTCTAAAAAATAGCATAGCAATACCAATAACAACTGAGATAACTGTCTGAACATACTATAGTCTGAAAGCCTCTAACCTAAACTGTCTGAATAAGGAGTTGATGGGACATGTTGTAATGCCCCGAAATATTATCCCGAGATGCCACACGATGCCCAAGGCTACACGTAGCATCAAGATAACCCTTTAAGCCAAAACACTACCCTTGGGTTCCAACACAACAACATATACGCTACGCTAAGGATATATATATAAGTACATATCATATCACATCACACATGGTACGGAATATCGTTAGACTGTACATATATGGAATGTGTATACACAAACCAACCCAACAATACACTAGTCTGACATAGCCTCTATACAACAAAATCAACGAACCATTGGGACAAACCCCCAACTGACTCAACAGACCAAAGGGATCACAAAACAACAACACCAAAACTAGCAACTTAGTCCTCGAACCATGAGGACTCACCACTGAAGGAACGTAGATGCGACACTCGGATATCACTATCGCGGCTGCGGCTGAGTACCTGAACCTACATCATGGTAAGAATGTAGCCCATAGAGAAATATGTGGGTCAGCACAAGATACGTACTGAGTATGTGGGGCGCATGCAAAATATAAATAATATCATAAATTTTGTAAAAACGTACATACGGACCATAATGACACACCTGGATTGAGTGACATTGAATCATGCGACTCATAACATCTTAGATAGGAAATGTAGGAGAAAAACCTCATAAATCATTAGAGATCATCATAGGCAACTTGACTTACCACATCAAAACTCGGAGTGTCTTGGTATTTCAATAAACATGACTCTTATGGACAGGGGAGTTTCCTATAGCCGACAACCCCACGTGAGCTACGTGGAATACCAATGTTTGAAACCCCCGTTGGAAGGAGCGTCATACTCTTTGCCAGGGAGTACGACCTTAAAACTGCAATAATCACAATCGGGCTCTCTGGCCAATAATATCATCATCAAATAACCCTACGGTGGCACATAGGTTTGGGGAAATATCAAATTTCCCTCTCGGTGGTAAGTACTACTCCCCGACAAGCTCAGAACGCGTTAGGAAATCCACCACAACATCACAAGGGTCTATCATAAAGACCAAATCAAATCTCTTTCTCATTTATCAAATCATATCAATTTGTGGATTCCTAACTCAACATATTTTAGCTCAAAACATTTTAATCTTCCTCAACATCAACAAGATATCAATGCATTGAACCATAACTGACTCGATATTTGGAGAAGGATATAAAGACTTAATACATAATATTATCAACAATTTAACTCATCAAAACCATCCGAAAAATACCAAGACTCATTGCAACTTCAATATCAACATTTCTCAATTTGCCATCTAACTCTCATTTAAAGGTACTTGAGACATCAACCCATAGTAGGGATATAGAATTTCCAATATCAATTATAAATTCATAATAAGGAAATAGTGGAATGATAGTATAAATCAAGGCTTAACAAATTAAATCATCATACTCTCATAATCAAATACTTTTTGGACATAATTCCATCTCAACATCATACACATATCGGATGACATAATCCCATAACTCATGGACAATAATATAAAATATAAAACCATATTTCCAATTCATGGTGAAACATGTAAAATCTCATGTCAATGTAATTCAACAAAAATACCGGCCACAAGATCGAAAGGATAATCTTGTTCAAAGCTCCACATACCTAAAAATGGAAGATGAATATGAACTTCTGACTCCAGAACTTTATTCACGAAAATAGAGGGTGCTTCTAGAAGCCCTTAACATGATCAACTCAAATCCCAAATCAATTTGAAATTTCTACGGTTCAATCAAGAGACATAGAAGGATGAAATTTGGAGTAGTAGGGTTGGGGTTTGAGCCTTAGGAAATTTTGGAGAAAAATGAGCTATTGAATGCTCTTAGTGGACTTAAATTCATGGTTTACCCGGATGGATTGGAGTGGGAATGACCAAAATACCCTTAAAAATCAAATAATGTCAAATCTGTCCTTTGGTGGATTGTTTTGATAGGCTGAAGTAGATCGACCATAACTTTTTGCTCCGATGGCCAAATTGGATGAAACCAATTTCATTAGAAAGAGGACTTTCAGAGATTTCTGTTGATATATAGTAGCTCACCCAGATAATTATGTACAAGGAGTTATGATCATTTGAAGTTGACCCTAAAATTCACCTGGCCTCAGTATATTTTTCTTGCATATTTATTGTTCATCACTATTCACGGTTAGATCGAAATGATCATAACTCATCTTTCGAGTGTCCATTTTGGATGATCCATATATCGTTGGAAAGATTATTTGACGCTCTATGCGATGACGGGTTGCATATCTAGAAATTCCACATAGAAAAATTATTAATCACAATAAAAAATAGAATTCAACACATTTTCGTCTGAGATCTTAACGGAGTTTTTTTTTCCCGTGGCATCACACATGTCCCCAACTAACTCCGACTACTGAAATAAATTTAAAACTGGAATAGTAATGTAATCATCATATCCTCGAAGGATGAGGACTCACAACTGTCTCTGACTGCTGAACTGGAATGCTACTGGTGCTCTGGAGGTCGCGCTTCTAAACCTATGGTATAAGACACCATAGCGCAAATGCGTCAGTACTTTGAATGTACTGCTATGCAAGTGAGGTAGGCTGAATGCAAATAGTTTATATGCATGAACAATACTAACTGACTGACTAACATAAATGTGAGAATACATGCATGACTACGTAACTGTAACTGAGATCGTGATAGGACTGGATACTGAGTCTACTAATATTGACCCCTGAGTCGCTGATAAGTGAGAAAGACTGATACTGTATTACTGAATACTGAGGGTCTGGTACTATGTTACTGATACATGAATAACTATTTCTAACAGTTCTGATTATGAAGAACTGGTCTGGTTGACTGTATCTGATAGTCCTGAAGTTGAATACTGATAACATGAGTTCTGAGAACTAATATAACTGATAACATGAGTGAATATATCTAACAGTCCTGAATCTAATGGAACTAGCTGAGTTCTGTACTGTATCTGAATTTGACTGTATCTGACAGTCTTGAAATCTGAAAAACTATCTGAGTTCTTTTACTGAGACTGAGACTGAGACTGTGACTGAGACTGTGGGAGGTAATCATCTAATTGACATGCCCCAAAACTAAAATGGTGGGGTCCAACCTGTAACCCCAGCTGGAAGGGTGTCAATACCGTACCACGGGTAAATACCTGCTGTGAGTATACCCTCGCTAACAGGGAGCTCTTTCGTCAACCCCTCCTAGTAGGTAAACCAAATGAGATGTATATATATATATATCCCTAAACGCGTAGGGTTCAGCTCAACCTATGCTGGCTACGTAGTTTTGGAATACAAGGATTGCTTCTAAGGATTACACCCTCCACTGAATAACAGGTGAGTCCCCATCCTTGGGTTCACTCGGTGTTGAATCCTACTCCTAACTGAATAGACACTAAACTGATTAACTAAACTGAACTGATTAACTGATGGTATCATTTAGCGGAGCTAAAACTGAATTTACTGAGTTCCGTTGACCGATAAAATGCTACTGAGATCTGAGGACTGACTGAGAGTACTGAAGTTACTGAGACTTACTGGGAATACTGAGATCACAGATGTTACTGAACTACTGAGATTACTGAGATTTCTGAGATTTTCTGAGCCACATGACTGACTGAGTTATATGGATCATGACTTGTCTGAGAGTATCGTTCAAACATGACATGGCTCTAGGCACACAACTAAGTTTTCGGGTACAAGTACCTCCAAGACTTGATGGGAAGAAACTAACATAACGTGACTTACTCGAACACATGACCAATAATACAATTCATAATTCATATATTGAAGCACTTCATCAAACATGTGATATGCATAAACTTGCACATAAATGGGGATTTCATAATATCATGCTAGTTGGGCACTTTCCCTTCATATAGGCATTCAATCAAACACATGGTAGGCATAGTATATGTAAACAATATTGTGCAACAATTAGACATCATGGTTTAATTCTAATTTCATCATTATAAGGTTTAATCGTAAGTTCACATGAATATACATCTTTACTAATTAATTCCACATAAGATTGATCACCCAACATGGATTAGAATTCAATTAATCATTCTCAACATGAACAAAACAAACCCAATATGAAACTCATAAAGAAATCCATAAACTTGAAGTTGGAAAAGAGATTCTTAGGTTTCATGGATGGAAAGAGTCCATGAATGAACACTATGCATACCTTGGTTCGTAAATACACGAAGATTGACGGAGGAAATTCTTGAACTTGAATCTTCTATGAAAAACCCTAATGTGTTCTTGAGAGGATTTTGAGAGAATAGAGTATATTTAGGTGTAATGGAGTCTCAAATACGTGTTTTTAAGATTATATAGGGTAGGAAAATTGACACTTTTAATGCTAGGACATGTATTTTAATTCTTGTGAAAATTTCCTGATTTTCATCTTTGGCGCGACGCGCCACTATCGCGCCAAGTCACTGGAACTGGACAATTGGGAATCTGCATGTTGGCGCGATGCGGAGCTATCGCGTTGCCACCTTGTTTGAGACCTGGAAGTTTGTCTTGATGTGCCACTATCATGGAGAAACACTGGAAATTGACAATTGCCATTTAAGCTGGCTCCGCGACGCGCTGATGGCTAAGGTGATACACTGTCTCACTAAAAAGGCTCTAACTCTTTATCCGGGTGTCGGATTTGGGCAAATTTGGTATAGATGGAAAGCTTATGTAATTTCTCACATGATAACAAGTGAAAATATTGAAAATAACACATCTATAAAAGTGGATTCATCTTTCAAAGAAAGCTTCTAACATTCTTGGAGAAAAATTTCAAGTTAGGAAAAGTACGGGTTTTACAGTAGCACATCACACTTATAAGAGAGAGGCTATGAGGCATTCAAAAATATTTCTATTTCATGTTGTTCCATTTTTGAGCTATAGATTCCAAGGTCTTGAATCTCTCTAATCCTTATTTGTTCGCCTTTTAGATTATGGCTCAAAAAGATCTCATAATCGTGGGAACTCTTCTGTCCTATCTTAGGACAATGTGGATGGATCTCGTCAAACTCCAGGATTTCAAACCCGATCTAGGATCACTGCTTTTGATTTCCCTGATGGATCTACACCAGTCCCTCCTCAAGTACCCCAAGCTGCCGTGTCTAATGCTGAGTTTTGCCAATCGATTTATTTGTTTACCCAATTGGTGGCTTCTCAAACTGAGCGTGTTGATTTTGTTACTCAATCATTTGAGGCTACTAGAGTTGTACAGTTTATGAGTTTGAGTCCTCCTATTTTCACAGGTTCTAAAGTTGAGGAAGATCCTTAAAATTTCATTGATAAAATAGAAAAAATCTTCTATATGATGCATGCTATTGATGTTGGGGTTGTAGAGTTTGCCACCTATCAGTTAAAAGATATAGAATATCAATTGTATGAAGAGTGGGAGCAGCTTAGGGGTGATGATGCTGAATCATCTTTGTGGGATAAATTCTTTAGTACTTTTCTAGATCGCTTCTTTCCTCAGGAGTTGAGGAAGGCGAAGGCCGAGGAGTTTGTGAATTTAAAGCAAGGAAGGATGTCGGTAAAGGAGTATACCTTGAAGTTTCATTATATTTCACATTATACTCCTGAATTAGTGTCTAGAATGAGGGATAGAATGAGGAAGTTTACCTCTGGGTTGTCCCGTGAGTAGATTTAGAGAGCAAGGCTGCCTTTTTGAACAAGGATATCGATATTTCTAGACTTGTAGTGTATATGCAAAAAGTGAAAGAAGAAAATAAAAAGCAAGAAGAGATGAGTGAAAGGTATATTAAGAAGTTTTGCTACTCAAATTAGGGTGGAGGTCAGCAACAAAGTGGTAGAGATGGTGGAAAGTGGTCTAAGAAGAAGTGGGGCAATTTTGGTTCTTACTCTACGTCTAGTTCTTCTTATCCAAATCCGTTAGGTGATCATCGTTCTTAGTATAATAATGGGTTTAACGTATCAGGAGCCTAACCTTAGGATAGTGGGGCTCAGTCAGCTCGATTGTATCCTTCTTGTAGATTCTATGGTTAGGTGCACTGTGGTGTTTGCAAAGATAGGAGGAACAAGTGCTTTAGATATGGTCAGATTGGTCATATGCAGAGGGAATGTTCTTCTAAGGTTGCTTCTGGGGCAAATAAAATTCCTGTTTTTTCTTCATCAGCTTCCGCACCAAAAGGTGCTACTTCTGCTTCTGGCTCTGGCACTAGAAGAAACCACTTATAAGCTCTTGCCACTCGTCAGGATTCTGATGCGTCCCTCGATATTGTTACTGGTATGCTTAAACTCTTTTCTCATGATGTATATTATCTACTTGATCCCAACTCTACTCTCTCTTATGTGACCCCTTATATGGCTATCCATTTTGGTTTTGATCCTAAATATATTTTGAACCTTTTCTCTATGTCCACCCTAGAGGGTAACTCCATCATGGCTAGAAGGGTTTATAGGGGTTGTATGATATTGGTCTATGGTAGAAAGACCTTGGTAGATCTGATAGAGTTGAACATGATAGACTTTGATATGATTTTGGGGATGGATTGGTTACATTCGTGCTATGTGTCTCTTGATTGTCGAACCTGAAGGGTCAATTTCTATTTTCATAATGAGCCGGTAATCGAGTGGGAAGGTAGTTTCTTAGTACCTAGAGAAAGGTTCATCTCGTATCTTAGAGGCCCAAAATTAATTTCTAAAGAATGACTCTATCACTTATTCTATATTAAGGATTATAGATCCGAAGGTCCTTCTTTGCAGACTGTCCCTACGATCTATGAATTTCTTGAGGTATTTCCTGATGATCTTCCTGGTATTTCTCCCGATAGGGAAATTGATTTTGGGATTGATCTTCTTCTGGACACTCATCCTATTTCAATTCCTCCTTATAGAATTGCTCCAAATGAGCTGAAAAACCTCAAGAAGAAGTTGAAAGATCTTCTAGATAAGGGTTTTATCCACCATAGTATGTCTCCATAAGGTGCTCCTGTTCTTTTTGAGTGTAAGAAGGATGGTTTCCTTCGGATGTGTATTGATTACTGCCAATTGAATAAGGTGACCGTGAAGAATAAGTATTCACTTTTGAGGATTGATGATCTGTTCAATCAACTTTAGGGTGCTAAGTTCTTTTCTAAGATTGATCTTCGCTTGGGTTACCATCAGTTAAAGATTAGGGAGACGGATATCCCTAAGACTGCCTTCTGAATTCGGTATGGTCATTTTGAGTTTTTGGACCCCAACAACATTTATGGACCTTATGAATTGGGTTTTTCTTTGTTCTTGTATTTGTTCATGATTGTCTTTATAGATGATAGTTTGGTGTATTCTAAGAGTGAGGTGGATTAGGCCGATCACTTCTTCCTTGTGTTGCATACTTTAAAGGATCAGCGATTGTATGCAAAATTTTCTAAGTGTGAGTTTTGGCTAAATACTGTGACTTATCTGGGACATGTTGTTTCTAGTGAAGGGATCATGGTAGATCCATAGAGGTTGAAGTGGTTAATAAGTGGCCTAGACCTATCACTCCAACTGATATTCAGAGCTTCTTGGGTTTAGCTAGTTATTATAGAATGGTTGTATAGAGTTTCTCTTCTATTGTTGCCCCATTAACTAAGTTGACTCAAAAAAAGGTGAAATTCTTGTAGTCTGATGCTTGAGAAGGTAGTTTGAAGAAGCTGAAGGATAAGTTAACTTCGTCTCTGGTCCTGACTCTGCCTGAGGGAACTGATGGTTTTGTTGTCTATTATGATGCCTCCTGGGTGAGATTGGGTTGTGTGTTGATGCAACATGGTAAGGTGGTTGCATATGCTTTTAGACAGTTGAAAGCTCATGAGAAGAATTTCCTGACTCATGATTTAGAATTGTTAGCTGTGGTGTTTACATTATAGATCTGGTGGCATTATTTATATGGGGTCCATATTGATATTTTTTCTGATCATAAGAGCCTGCAATACGTGTTCACTCAAAAAAATTGAGTCTAAAGCAAAGGATATGGCTTGAGTTACTCAAGGACTTTGACATGAGTCTTCACTATTATCCAGGTAAAGCTAACGTGGTTGCTGATACTCTTAGCAGGTTATCCATAGGAATCTTGTCTCATGTGGATGAAGAGAAGTGGGATTTGGTGAAGGATATTCATCATTTGGCTAATCTCAGAGTTCATTTCTTGGATTCCAAGAATGGTGATGTGATTGTTCAAGAGATGGAAAGGTCATCTCTTGGTGTTGAAGTGAAAGACAAGCAAATGTTGGATCATATTCTGATGCAAATCAAGAATGATGTTGGTAGGCAAAAAGTGATGATTTTTGAGGTTGGTGGTGATGGTATCTTGGGATACCAAGGCAGATTATGTATTACCGATGTTGATGGACTGCGAAGAAGAATTTTGGTCGAAGCTCATGAGTCACATTATACTATTAATCCTAGTTCGATGAAATTGTATCATGATCTTAAGGTGATTTATTGGTGGAATAACATGAAGCGTGATGTGGCCAATTTTGTTACTAAGTGCATGGTCTGTCAGCAAGTGAAGGTAGAGCACTTGATGCCCGATGGGTTATCTCAGGAGATTGAGCTGCCGGTGTGAAAATGGGAGATAATTAATATGGACTTTGTTATAGGTGTTCTGTGGTCTTGCCAATATTTTGATTTGATTTTGATCATCGTGGATAAGATGACTAATTCTTCTCATTTTTTGCCCGTGAGGACAAATTATTATTTTGAGGATTATGCCAAGTTGTTCATAGAGGAGATTGTAAAGTTACATGGTACTCTAGTTTCTAATATATCTGATCGGGGTACCCTGTTCTCATCTAATAATTGAAGGTCATTTCTAGTGAGGTTTGTGAACTAAGGTGGACCTTAGTATCACTTTCCACCCGCAAATGGATGGACAAGCAAAAAGGATAATTCAGGTCTTGGAAGATATGCTTTAGGCTTGTGTGTTTGATTTTGATGGTAGTAGGGTGAACCACTTGCCTCTCATAAAATTTTCCTACAACAATAGTTATCACTCTAGCATTGATATGGCTCTATTTGAGGCATTATATAGTAGGAGGTGTAGGTCTCTTATTAGGTGGTTTGAGGTTGGTAAGAATAAGTTGTTTCTCCCTAATTTGGTTCACCAAGTCATGGATAAGGTAAAGGTGATTCAGGATAGACTTAAGCCCACCCAAAGTCGCAAAAAGTCCTATGCGTATGTGAGGCGAAGGGAGTTAGAGTTTGGTGTTGGTGATTGGGTGTTCTTGAAGGTGTCTCCTATAAAGAAAGTGATGCAATTTGGTAAGAAAAGGAAGCTCAGCCTCTGATATGTCGGTCTGTACATAGTTTTGAAGTGGATTGGTAAGGTTACATATGAATTGGAGTTTCCTTCTAGCTTGAGCTACATTCATTTGGTGTTTCATGTTTCAATTTTGAGAAGGTGTGTGGGTGATCCTTCAGGGGTTGTTCCTTTGGAGGAGGCAGGTATCTCAGATTCTTTGTTCTATGAGGAAGTTCTGATTGAGATTTTGGATTGGCAAGTCTGTCGGGTGCGGACCTAGGAGTGGCATCAACAAAGGTTCTTTGGAGGAACTAAAATGTTGAGAAAGCTATGTCTAAAGCTGAGGAGGACATAAAGTCCAAGTATCCATTCTTGTTCCCTGTTCCGGATAATCGTGCTTGAGCTATGGGTATTCCCTTAACATCTTTATTTCTATTTTTGTTAAAGGTAAGTGTGGACGTGTTTGGAGTCAAATTGTGCTAATAAGTACCTTGTCCAATCATTCGAAGACAAATGATTCTAAGGGTGGGGGAGTATGTAATGCCCCAGGATTTTGGTCCTTGAATTTTTTTTGAAATTTTATCCTCACTGTCCTGACTACAACTTCTTTGACGAGTCGTAGGGAGTCTTATCGGGTCATAGGGACTCAGTCACAACTTAATCAGAACAAGTGGCTTAGTCTTTTACTCTGAGTACGAGTGGCTCTAAACTAGTCATCTAGACTTCATACGAGTCGTAAGGACCAAGTTGTTAGGTGTCCACAATTTTTGGCCCAAGATATTTTCTTCATTGCAACTTGAGGCCACGAGTCGTAAAGACTCATGATGAGTCATTATGTTCCAATCATAGGGTGTCTAGTGGGTCATCCCAAATTATTGTTGTCTTGAGTACGAGAAGTGATTACAAGTCGCTATGTGTGGTTACGAGTTGGTGATATGAATTGTAGCTAGACCAGTATGGGGACTTGGTGGTTCTGTCTTGACTACGACTCTTGTGATGAGTCGTAATGTATCCCTACGAGTCGTATAGTGACCCGTATTCACTAACGACTAAGTTTCAGTTTAAATTAAGGGAACTTTAGACAATTCCCTCTTTACCCAATTAAATTCCCACATCCATAAAGCAATTTAGGGGTTTTTATTTCATCCACAACATACTCAAACACTTCAAAAGACTCTCTTAAATTCTCTTAAGTAGACATACTTAGGGTTTCCTAGAAGTAGGTCATCTAAGGATCTATGGGTTGAATTTCTTCTGCGAAACTTGATATTTCAGGCATGTTACTCTTCTCTCATTGTTAATTTGTTAAAAGCATATGTTTAAAGTGTTGTTCATGAGATATTGATGTTGATTTTGAAAACTTGGGTTGGGTTTTTTTGTACAACTATTGTTTATGTGATGTTTTATGTTTGACCCCGCACGAGTAACGTTTATGGTGATTTTAAAGTCAATTTGATTCATGGAAATGGTGAATGAACTAGGGATTGTGATTTCCCAAACTTGTGACTTTTTAAGTGGTTATGGTCCCAACCCCATATTGTGAAATTGGTTTTAGTTATGAAAAATATAGGAATTTGAATTGTTCTTAAACTATTGCGTAATAAAAAAGGCTAATGAAGAATAATGATTTATAATTGAACCAAGGGGGTTCTGAATTCCCCCAACTGATGATAATTGGTGTGACATGCTGATGTTACCTTGCAAGTGTAGTTGGTATGACGATAACAATAATGTATGCCTCAATGTGAAATATCATTCAATAAATGGGATTGTGTGATAAATATTTTTAATTGGGCTTTAATGAGGGATATGTAGTTGAGTTATGAAAGTGGTGGTCCCGAGGGACTCACATTATAAATTGCGGTTGCCGACGCGGAAGTTTATATGACCAGGAGGTTTGAATCCATTTTATTATTATTATCATATTATTGGGAGGTTTGAGTCCCCTCCGTCTTATTACATGATTTGGTGCTAGTGTCACCTTGATATGTAGGGAGGTTTAAGTCTCCCATAGTGCATATGTTTATCCTCTAGCTTGTACGGCCACACACACTGTGGCCCTACCAGCTGGGGGAGAGCTGCGCCCATATAGCCCATGGGTGCCTTTGTATGTTATGACGGTTGAGCTACACAACCCAGACTAAAGTTTTTAAGTACATGTCAAGACTTGTTCCTATCCCGACATGTGATATATATATGTATATGTATTTGATTATGTGTATTGGATTTGAATGATTTTGAATTTTTGTTCATGGCATTATTTTAATCCCTATCTTATAGTTTTATGCTAGCGCTCCAATCGCTAACCATCTTTGGATACTGTATCCCCACGCGATGTAGGAACTGGTCATACTTCTACTTCTACTGCTCAGTGATTAGGGTCCGAGATCAGCTCGTGAGTTGATATTGAAGTAGTGAGCTTTCATACTTCAGAAGTCTACATTTCATGTTTTGGTCTCTTATGTCTCAGACTGTTTCGACTTGTTTTTGGCTATAGTTTGGTGCATGTCCTTACACTTTATTGATATTTAGGTTTGATACTTTGTCTATAAGGCTTTGTTTGGATTACTGTGGATATTGGGCAATGTTGGTTGGTTGTTTAGCCCGTCGCCGATCGTTGGTGATAGACATGTTTTAAATTTTCCTTGAATTTATCTTTTTTATATGTTCAGAATTCATTTGACATCACAAATATTGTGTTGTTTGGTTAGGTGCGAAGGGGTGGTCTCCGATCCACGTGGGACTTGAGATTTCCTTCATGGCCAGGCCTTGGTTCGGGTCGGGACAAATCGTCTTACAAGTTCAATAAACTAATAGAGGTGAAGCAAAATTTGGGCCAAAAGGTCCACAAAGATAGTTTAGGACAGGTTATGGGCCAAAGCCCAATATTTATATTAGGACAGATGAAGATGGGCCAAAAGCCCAATTAGATTAGGACAGGGTTGATGGATTTGGGCTTAAGAGCCTAAATCACTTATTTCTTCTCATTTTCTGTTTTCTATATTTATCTGCTTTATGTTTCTTCGAACCTAGTTAAATCCCCTGCTAAGTCATTAAAAAACCGACTTTGCATAAACCTCAAAAAATATGTTTTTAATCAATTCTCTTTTCAATAATCATTTTTTTTTAAAGTTAGTTAAAAGAATCATTTTTCAAATAGTCCGGATAACCGCAAGTCAGCGGATACTCTTGGTGCTTTAATAACCTTTCAAGAGTATTAACAGTAACCGCTTATCTAGAATTTCAAAACTTTAAATGATTTTTCTGTTTTGAATCATTTAAGTAATTTATAAAGGTTTTCTTGATTTTCCTAAATAAATTAAGTGGAGACTCTATTCTTAAGTTTAAAAACTTTTTTGGAATTATTTGAACTTGTGAAAAAATTCAAAAGTCATTTCTCCACAAAACAAAAATGGCGACTCTGCTGGAGAATTTAACTAGGTTCTAACCAAATATTTGAATTAGTTTCTTTTGACTAACTGTTGTAGTGTTTAAACTGTTTATGTGCTTATATATTTAAATTCTGTGAAAATTTAACTGTTCCATTTCAGGACATAATTTCGTATTATGATTATTAAACTGTTTTGGAGTTTCGTGGATGTTCCGACCCCTGTTGTTCAACTCCAAATAAAGTATTCAAAATACGATGATTTATCCGTACATGAGGCGTCTGATGACTGTTCATATTTCCAAACCCAAGTCATCCGCTTGGAAACCTGGTTCAAACCCACTCTAGACACCTAGGATAGAGCGAAACCAAAATCCTCTTTTAGACATGAGCCTAGGACGACCCAATACCCGAGGGGGGTATTGGGCCCATTAGAAAATTGTCCTGTGTATATTGACCCTGAGTCAATTACAGATGAATCATATTTATATGTTGAAGAAAATATATGTTTGTTTAATCCAATCTATTATCCTTTGCGGTAGGGGGAAGGATTATCTTTGTTTGCTTTCGTGTAGGAATGTCCCAACCACACCCTTGCGAAAGATTTAAGATGATTACCGAACCTGATAAATTCTTGAAAGTATGGTGAGATCACATGAGCGGAGAAGACAAAAAGACTGTTAGAACGCATATCAGGAACCTGCCTTCGCTCATAGAGATGGACGCTTGGAATAAAATAATCCATGTGCTAACGATATTTTGGGATGATGCCAATATGGTGTTTCGCTTTGGAGACGTTGAATTGACCCCCACTATTGAAGAGGTGATGACTTGTTATGAGAGCATTGATATGTGTGTTAAGAGAAGAAGTAAACCTGATAAAAGCATTCTAGTCCCCATTGTATGGAGCCGTCAAGAGATCAAGGATGCCTTTTCAATCAATTATGATACCTGGTTGGGGGAATGTGATGGGCCAAATATATATTTTCATGAGTTGTATCGCCAGTTTGTAAGGTATAATGCTTTTGAGAAATTCAGACACAAATTTAAATCAGAGGCAAAATGGAAGGAGAAAAGAGCATTTGCATTTGTGGTAGGTCTACTCTGAACTATAGTGTTCCCATAAGGAGAAAATGGCACCATCCATCTAAGAGTCGTTAAGGTGATGCACACGCTCTTCTATGGAATTAAATATGGTTCTGCGAATGTATTCCACACCCTAGCTCCCATGCTTGTAGACAAAATATAGCAGGCATTGGGAAGGTGTGAATCCAAGCATCATTTCTTTCAAGGTTGAAACCTCATCTTGCAATGGTGGATGATGACACACTTAGTGAAAAATCCTAGAACAGAGCAGCCATACCTTTGGACAAGGGTGGATCTTCTATCATCGCATGATATGTGGTTGTTTCTACATAGGTTTAAGATAAAGGCATCTCCAAATTTTTTGTTTAAGGTTTTTGGGGAATTAAGAGATGATAACTTCTAGTGGTACATCAGATATATTAGCTCGGGGAAGTGGGTGAATAACCTTTTCTATTACTCACATGTCTCAGGGGGACTCGTCCTTATAATCCTGGAAGAGTCCTTAGGTAATAAAAAATCAAGCAGTAGATGCCGCAAACTGCGCCTATGCTTAGATTCATCACCAACTATAAAGAAGGCAAAACCCCACTTAAGGACTACATGGTATATGGGTGTAGGAGAAGAAAGATAGAAGAAGTCTCTTTTTTGTATCGGCTATGAACTCGAGGTCAGTGTCACTTAAAAGGAGTGGTTGAAGAAGAATCTTGCCAGAACATTGATCCTAGGGACGAATGTACCCAGTCAAATTATTGATGTAGAATCAGAATATCAGATCCAACTCTACAGGCTTCTAGACAAGTTCTAAAGAAGTGAGATTGCTCACCAACAGATGCATATAGAGGATGCTTTCACCATACACCAGTTGAGAGAAGAGTTAAATCAAGCCAGGCAAGGGGTTGATTATACTAGACAGTGTCTGATCAATTTGGATGATCGTGTGATTTCTCAGATTGATAGAATAGGAAAGATGACCTACGAGAATAAAGCACAGTCATGCGGGAGTCACCTGATCATCAACAGATATCACATATGGCAAGAGGTGGATGAAGCTAAGAAGCCAAGGGCTAATGAAGGAGCATCTAAGAGCTAGTCTTTCTGTCCCCTGCGTGGGGCCTTATTCTTACTTTTATGTTATTTTCATTTTCCCTAAAGATTGTATCCCTCTTATGCTACTTGTGTAGGCATTTATGTCTTTTTATGTATTTATGAAAATTTAGGGGATAATGGATTGGCTTTAAAAAGGCATATATTTTCTTCAAAATTTGTTAGGCCAACCCTTGGCTCAAAAGGGTCACCCCAGCTAGGATATACGTTTATTATAATGTTATTATGTGATATAACTTCCTTATGTGTTTATGTGCGTTTGTTTGAATCAAAGACAAATTTATCCACTATGCTCCCGTGGATTAGTTTGCCTATGATGCAAATAACTCTACGTGGATACTTCTTGTCAGATATCTTTTATTATTTATCATATATGAGATCTAATATATCTGCCTTTGTGTTATTTTACTTTACATATACTTGAAAAAACTACTTCGTGTTGAAATAAATTGGTGAGCATCCTTACTTCACCAGGTCAAAAGTGCATAAAATCCCATCCCCTAACTATCATTCAAATATGACTGGAAGTGATGGAGATAATGCATTGACCATCATGGAAAACGTAATAGCAGAACAAAGCGAGATGATTGCTGAACTCATAAAAAAGTTGGAAATGCTTCCGGAGGATATGAACCCTAATAGAGACCTGGCTAATCAGGCCATCACCATCAACGTTCCTGCCACAGGAAGACACGGGCATCCGCTCTAGATTCCTTCCCTCAGTACGTCCATTCTTGGGGTGGATCAAAATAATATATCGTTCGCCTCCGCTCCTCAATTACCCATAGATCCCATAATCAATAATCATCTAATTCATGCTGTCCAAAACACCAATCGAGAAAATAACCCAGATGCTTACCATCTACAAAATCCATCCCTAACCCCATAAAATTCATCTCCAAATCCATAAAATTCATTTTCAAACCCATAAAATCCACTTCCAAATCCAAAAAATCCATATCTAAATCCACAAAATTCATTCCCAAATACCCAAAACTCATTTTCAAACCCACAAAATCTGCTTCCAAATCCAAAAACTCCATCTCCAAATCCACAAAACTTGTTTCCAAATCCACAAAATCTCTTTCAGATTCCACCAAAGTATTCTTAAATTCCACAAAGCTCTATCAATTTCCAAAACGTCCTCCCTCCCGACCACCCGACTTCCTCTCATTCTCAAAATCAAGACACTATCCCAAATCCTTCACATGTTATCATATCCCCTAACATATACAATCCTTTTCCCAACCCTGAGGTTGACCATTATGAGGAGAAAGAAAAGGAGTGGAGGACTGAACATAAAAAGAAGTTGCTAGCCATAAATAAAGAGATTACGAGGATCAAGGAAACTCGCGAGGTAGGTGATAATGATCCTTTGGGGCATGATGATATATGTGCACCCCAGAGTAGATCTACCAGAAGGGTACAAGGTCCCTAAATTTGAAGTGTTCAACTGTACCGAAAATCCAATGGCCCATCTAAGAAAGTATTGTGATCAAATGGTAGAGGTAGGACGAAATGAGGCATTATTAATGCATTTATTCAGCCGAAGCTTAAGCGGCAAAGCCTTAGATTGGTTCACGTCTTAAGAACTGAAAAGATGGTCTATTTAGAGGGCATTGGCTAAAGTCTTTCTTGATAGGTTTGCGTTTAATGTTAAAATAGTCCCTGACTGATACTCATTAGACCGGATCAAGCAGAAGAATGATGAGTGTTTTGGAGACTATGCCTTCCATTGGAGAAAAAAAGCTTCTAGGGTACAACCTCCCATATCTATGGAGGAAATAGTATCAGTTTTCTCTCACACTTAAGAGGGATATTTTTACACTGGGATGGTATCCGTGGTTAGGACAACTTTCCTAGATTTGGTAAAAATTAGGGAATCGCTAGAGGAATGCATTCGAATAGGAAAAATTATCAAAACCCCAACATAATCTGGATTTTCTGCATTCCCAAAGAAGAAAATAGAGGATGTGACTGCGGTCTCTACTGATTCTATTGATAAATTGAAGAAGAAATTCAAGCCTAGGAACGTTTTTTCCTCTTCGCCACCACCAAGTTTTCATTTTATATTCTACACCCAACACCAATACCAAGCTCCAGTTCAAAATATCCAACCCCAATACCAAGCTCCACTTCTAAATATTTAATCCCAATACCAAGATCCACTTCCAAATATCTAATCCCAATACCAAGCTCCACTTCTAAATATCAAATCCCAATACCAAGTTCTACTTCCAAATATCCAATGCCAGTACCGAGCTCCACAACCAAATATTTATCCTAATACCAAGTCCTGCAACCAAATTATCATCCTTATGATCAAGTTGTACTACCAAACAACCAAATAAATATCCAAGCTCCTAATCAAGTACCTCCTTCCAATAATCAAAATCAGTATAACCCCCTACGTCTAAACCTCAAAAAGAAACCTCCTAAAAAATTCACTCTATTAGTTGAAAGTCGTACCCATCTCATCAAAAGATTAATAAAAGCTAGTTATTTACAGCCTATTCAATCGACACCTACCAATCCCAATTCCCAATTCTTTCAGACGGATCTAGTCTGTGCTTACCATTCAAGAGTGGCCTGACATAATACTGAAGATTGCATCAACCTGAAACACAAGATCAAAGACTTGATTGATCAAAAGATCATCACCCTTCAGGCGCCGACACCAAATATCACCAATAATCCATTGCCTAATCATGGGGAGCCACGATTAGCATGATCAAAATAGAAGACGAATGGGTATCTAGTAAGACTATTACTAAGGTGGATTCAGAAATTCCCAAAAAAAAAGAAGTAGTGGAGAAGATAGAGAAAGTTGTGGCTACCTTAAGTGTCAACGAAAGGCCTCCATTTATAGTGATGACGGCTGCAACTCAGGTATATGCACCACCATTACCTAAAAAGGAATTTATTGTAGAAATTTCTTTTTTCCAGGGGATGACACGGTCTGGACGATGCTACAGTCTTGAAGATTTGAACAATAGGAAGGATTCACAGAAAAAACAAATCACTGAAGGAAATGTCGAGGAATTTTGGAGACATATGCAACCAAAGGAGTATTCAATTATCAAGCATTTAGAAAAAACTCCAGCCCAGATTTCTATTTGGGAACTGTTAATGAGTTTGCAATACCACCGACAAGTTTTATTGAAGGTCCTGGATAAAGCATATATTCCCGCAGGCATGAGCGTTAAGAATCTGGAAGCAATGATAGGGAATGTTATGGGAAGTAATCACATATCATTCAGTAAGAAAGAGTTGTCGTTTGAGGGGGTGATTCATAACAAGGTCTTACACGTCACTATCAGTTATCGAGACTATGTGATTAATCGGGTATTGATAAATGACTGATCTAGTTTGAATATTTTTCCTCTTTGTATATTGGTTTAAATAGGTTATGACTTGGGAAAAAATCATGAAAGCCACGCTAATGTGTGGGATTTTGATAGGGCACAGAGAGATACTATAGTTGAAGTTAACTTGTACATCCATATAGGACCCGCTGAATTCAAGGCTAAATTTCATATTATAGATATCCATCCTCGCTACAACCTGCTCTTGGGGAGACCATGGATCCATGGTGAAAAGGTAGTTTCATCAACCCTTCATCAATTATTGAACTTTATTTGGGAAGACCATGAAGTAGTCATTCAAGGAGAAGAAAGCTATTTGAATCATCCCAATGGTTATGTGCCTGTGATTGAAGATGTTTTGAGAGGAAACAGTTTTTATAAAGTGGTGATTGTAAGTGCTGCAGCTAAAGATCTAACGCCATAAGTATTAATGCCTTCTGTCTATAAAATAATTATGACTATGATGTTAAGAAGTGGGTTTGAGCCCGACCGAGGCTTGGGTAAGAGTTTGGAAGGAATTATTGAGCCCATTATGGTCCCAGGAAAAATATCTAAGCATGGGTAGGATACTAGCCAAGAAAGGAAGATGAGAATAAAGATAAGTCAAAGATGATCTTGTCTAAACCGTTGCCACTCCCGTACCTGTCATTTCCTGTGCGTGAGATATCAAAAGATGATGGTCTTGGGGATGTGGTAGGAAATCTATTCGAGGGATGCAATGCTATACCAGAGGATTTCCCGAAGTCTGGTAGGGTGAGGAGTGTTTCACCAGGAGAGGCTTTGCAAACTTGGACCTCCACTCCACCTATAACTCATCACCCATCATGGTAGATGAAAGGGCAATAACTAGTAGTTTTAAAAATCGATGATGATTCGGAGGAGCCCCCGTGATCCACTATTTTATGTCTCAAATTTTCTTTTATGTTTTGTTGCTTTCAAAAGGCATGGGCCTGTATTTGCATGGGTCATGAGCCATAGTTTGTAATTATTTCTCAAATTTGAATGATAAATCTTCCCTTTATTTAAGAAGTTATTTTGAAATTTGATTATATTAATGTATTTTATTATCTTGTTATCATCTAACTTGGTTTGTTTGTTTATTACAGTAGAAGAAATTTAAAACCTGCCAATGTCATGTCATGTCAAGGGTTAGATGAACAAAGCGAGGGGAATGATAATAAATAGAAAGAAGGTGATGAGGAGCGGTTAGTGGATAATATAGAGGAATTTGAAAACCAAGCGAAGCCCAACCTGGAGGAAACTGAAATAGTCAACCTGGGCGATTATGATGAAATCAAAGACAGGAGTTAGTGTTGACTTAGAAGAAACAAAAAAAGAGAACTCATTTGCTTGATGCGGGAGTACATTGACATATTTTTTTGGTCCTACGATGACGTGCCAGGATTGAGCACCAATATCATGTCGTATAAGTTACCAATCAATCCCAAATTGGATCTAGTTAAGCAAAAAATGCAAAAATTCAAGCTAGACTTAAGTTTGAAGATCAAGGAAGAAGTGATGAAGCTAATTCAATCTAAGGTTGTGGGGATCACAAAATATCCAACATGGCTAGCCAATATTGTCCCACTGTCGAAAAAAGACAGCAAGATCTGAATTTGTGTTAACTACAGAGATTTGAATAGAGATAATCCTAAAGATAATTTTCCACTACCCAACATCCACATCCTCATCGATAATTGTGAAAATCATGAAATGCAGTCTTTCGTGGATTGTTTTTCTAGGTATCATAAGATATTAATGGATGATGAAGATGTAGAAAAGACGACTTTCATTATGCCCTAGGGTGTTTATTATTACAGGGTGATGCTGTTTGGTCTTAAGAATGCAGGTGCAATATACATAAGGGCTATGACGATGATTTTTCATGATATGATTCATAAGGAGATTAAGGTGTATGTGAATGAAGTAATTATCAAATCCTACAAGAGTTCAGATCATCTGAACCATCTGAAAAAATTCTTCAACAGACTAAGAAAGTACAACATGAAGTTGAATCCTGGTAAGTGTGCTTTCGGTGTGCCAGTCGAGAAATTACTGGGGTTCATAGTCAGCAAAAGGGGCATCGAGCTAGACCCATCCAAGATCAAGACAATTCAGGATTTACCATTTCCAAGAACCAGGAAAGAGGTTATAAGTTTCTTGGATCATTTGAATTACATTAGTAGGTTCATTGACCAATCAACAGTCATATATGAGTGAATTCTCAAGATATTGAAGAAAGATGCAGTGAATGAGTGGACAAAAGGATGTAAAAAAGCTTTTGACATAATCAAGGCGTATATGCCCGCTCTACCTATTTTGGTTCTACCATAGGAAGGAAGTCCATTGTTGCTTTACCTATCAGTCTCAAAAAATACTTTCGGCTATGTCCTCAGGTAACATGAGGAGACCAGTAAGAAATAGAGAGCAATCTACTACTTGAGTAAAAAGTTTACACCATATGAAGCTCGCTACACTCTTGTAAAAGGACGTGTTGTGCTTTGACCTGGGCCGCACAAAATTTGAGGTATTATCTATCCTCGTACATAACATGTCAAATTTCTAGCATGGATCCATTAAAGTATATATTCCAGAAAGCCATGCCTATGGGAAAGTTAGCTAAGTGGCGAATGTTGTTGAGTGATTTCGACATTGTGTATATAACTCAAAAGGAAATCAAGGGGAAAACCTTAGTGGATTATTCAGCTGAGAATCTGGTTGATAATGAGTATGATCCACTTTGAACATACTTCCCAGATGAGGTGATTTTATTCGCCGAAGAAAACATTGCAGAGATGTACCACTTATGGAGATTGTTCTTTGATGGAGAGGTTAACTTTAAAGGCTTAGGAGTCGGAGCAGTTTTGGTGTCAGAAATCGGCCAACACTATCCATCAACTTCTAAGTTGCACTTCCCATGTACCAATAACATGGCTAAATATGAAGCTTGCATCCTAGGTCTCAAATTAGCACTTAATATAGTTCATAAATTGCTAGTCATCAGAGACTCAGATTTGCTGATTACCCAGGTACAGGGGAGGGGGGGGAATGAGCGGTAAAGAAATTCAAGATTACCCCTTATGTAGAGTTGGTTCAAGATTTGTGTGGAAGATTCAAGGAAGTTGATTTCAGACATATTTTAAGGATACAGAATGAGTTTGCTAATGCTTTGGATACTATATCCTCTATGATCCAACACCCATGCTAATGCTTTGGCTAATATATCCTCCATGATCCAGCACCTAGATCAGAGTTACATTGATCCCCTGAAAATAAGCTTGAAGAAACAACTTGCACATCGTGTGCACGTCAAAGAGGAACTCGATGGGAAGCCATAGTACTATGATATTAAAAGGTATTTAGAATCTAGAACGTATCCTGAAGAAGCTAGCAATAATCAGAAAAAGACAATTCGACATTTTGCGAAAAATTATTTTCCAAGTGGGGAAATTCTTTTTAGAAGAACTCTAGACTTAGGATTCTTAAGATGTGTCGATGCCGCAAAAGCCACAAAATTAATAAAAGAAGTACATGCAAGAGTTTGTGGGCCCTATATAAATGGGTTTGCCCTTGCTAGAAAGATTATGAGAAATGGTTACTTCTGGATGACTATGGAAAATAATTGTAGCAAGTATGTGCAGAAGTTCCCAAAATTCCAGATACATGGAGATTTGATTCGAATGCCTCCACATGAGCTGTATGTGATGAGTTCACCTTGTCTTTTCATAGCTTGGGTTATGGATGTTATTGGACCAATAGAACCACCGATGTCAAATAGGCATAGATTTATTTTGGTTGCTATTGATTATTTTACTAAGTAGCCCGAAGCTGCTTCATATAGAGCCATTACCAAGAAGGTAGTTGTAGATTTTGTAAGGAATAACTTAATCTGCCAATTTAGAGTGCCAGAATTGATCATTACTAATAATGGGGCTAACATGAATAATCACTTGATGAGTGAGATTTGTGATCAATTCAAGATTGTTCATCATAATTTGACCGTATATCATCCACAGATGAATGGAGCTGTAGAAGCCGTTAATAAAAATATCAAGAAAGTTTCGAGGAAAATGATAGAAAATGACATATCATGGCACAAAATGTTTCCCTATGCTCCTTTAGGGTATCGTAAAAAGTTCAAATCTTCATTGGGGTAACTCCTTATCTACTTGCTTATGGGAATGAAGTTGTGATACCTGCCGAGGTTGAAATACCTTCCATAAGTATTATTTAAGAAGTCGGATTAAGTAACAAAGAATGGCTTCGTGCTCGCTATGAACAACACATGTTTATTGATGAGAAGAGAATAGTTGTTGTGTGTCATTGTAATACCCCATACTTTTCCTAGTCCAGTTCAACTTCTAGTGTGTGTGAAGTGTTTAGTAGGTGAATAATGTTCATAGAAATCAGTTAGAGCCAAGAACCTTAGATTCGTCCAAAGTTTGGTGTTCGATTATACAAGGGTCAAATTTAAAAGTGTATAACTATTGATGTATGTATAAGTTTCCATCTCAAGACCCACCAAATTTTAGATAATGGAGTCATCTTTCCAATGATACCAATTTCACCTTAATTTGATACCCAGGTGAGAAGTTATGAATTTTTTTATGTGAGGTAGTAGCTTATTGCGAATACACCGCGTAGAGGTGAGCCCCTAAATCACAACCATCATTTCTAGTAGCTTACCACAATTGGCCCTTGTCGTGCCAGAAATTACGGTGGAGTGGTACCACATCGCAGTGAAGTACAAATTCACACTCGTCCATTTCCAGTGATGTAACGCGATAGCACCGCATCGTGGTGAAGTACAAATTACCACTCATCCATTTCCAGTAACACAATACGATAGCACTGCATCGCGTCGAGGTGCAAAATCGGACTCTAGTCACAATTTTAAATTTTAGAAGGGCATTTAAGTTAAGTACGCTCGCCCTAATTCGTGAAAACAGATGATTTAACCTTATTCTAAGCATATTACGCTCTTTATTCACCAAATTTCTTTCCAAGAAAACCCTAAAGCTTCAACCTTGAGTCCAATAAATCCAAGGTTTCACCATTGCTTTTTCAAGATAACCAAAAATTCAAGTTTCCGGATTTAAGAACTTCAAGAAGAAGCTTCAAGAACGTCATTAGGAATTCAAAGTTTAAGCTTTTGCATTCAAATATTCAAATAAGGTATGTGGGGTTATGAATAAGGATACTTCATTCATCCTTGTGCCCAAAACTAGTTTTAGAGTTGATTTTTACATGAAATTATATGAATTTCAGTTTAGAGTTCATACCCAATTATCATTGTTCAAAGATGTTGATATTACAAGTGATTTAAGTATTGAGTTGCACGTTTCCTTTTACATCTTTATGCGTGTGGCATGATTTTATGGATTGAGGATTGAATTTCATTATCTTGACTAGAATTATTAAAGAATTTTGAGATTTTATTATTAAGCACGAACTTTGTGATTATTTGATATGAGTTTAAAGTATGGGTTTTAAGCCCTAATTATAAGTATCGATATTTCAAGAAGACTATGTTTTTAAGCACCCCAAGACTAGTTTATATTCAAATTTTGAACAAGATTTGATCTTTTGATCCTCATCTAAGATATGGAATCCACACAGTTAGTTTTATTATAACTAGTGCATAACTAGTTTTCATTGTAAACGCTTATGTTAGTCTTAAAGTGGATTTCCTACAGAATGAGCATATAAATTAAAGGGAGTAGTATTTAGAACCGAGTTTGGTATGTTTCCTAGTTCACATGACCTAGAACTATGAGCCAATGTAGGTACAGATTTAGCTTATTCCCATGTATATGGATGATAGATACAGATTGTGATCACTTAGCTCAATTTATACTTCTTGGCAAGATTATGACACCTACTCCCAACGTGAGGTTTTCCCTTACAGGAATTAGATTTTGGGCACTATGATAGCTCACATAGTGTAAGTCGGTTAGAAGAACCTCCCTAAACCTAAGTCTTAAAACTGAATAATAGAATAGCTTTTGGAAAACTAAGTGTAAAGGCTCACAAATCTACTCGGATATGGTCCTACTTAAGACATTACTTACAGAACTTCAACTTTAGTTTTCATATGATAAAAGTTAGTCCTTCCTACACTTAGCATGCATGATTTGAAAATAGATTTCAAGTATAGATTTAGAACTAAATGTGGTGGCTGACAGTATTCATATAGTATATTTTATCATTCATGATTTATGATTTCAGCTATCAATTACTCAAGCCAAGGTGAGCAATTTATCTTAGCATGCATTGTTTATGACAAAGATATACATTCCATCACGATTTTACTTATGCATTCACCCCCACATGCTCAGTACATTCCCAAAGTACTAATCCATATATATGTCTATGTGCTACATTTTTTAATAATGTAGGTTTAGGTGCTTAATTTTGGTAGCGTGATTGACCACGAGCATCTCTATCTATATCCCAATAGTTGGTCAATCCTCATAGTTCGGGGACCCAGTTAATCAGATTTCCAGCATTTTAGAGCAGTTTATTTAGTTTTTTCAGTCAGTCGAGTCAGCTGGGGGTCTGTCCCAACAACTCTCTAGTTAGTAGTGTTAGAGGCTTGTCCGACTATTAGATACATTTCAGATTGATAGTGTTGGTTATTCAAATTTCCTAGTTAAACACTTTCAAACATTATGTTCAATTAATTCTAATTCAGTTCAGACAGTATTTAGTAGTTCAGTATTGTTTTGCATGCTTAGATTCCTGTATTATGAGTTACAACTTTAGTAGAAGGCTTAAAGGATTAGATTGAGACTACTCGTAGTGTTGAGCACCGTGTGACATCTTAAAATCCATTTTTGGGGCATTACAAACTTGGTATCAGAGCCTAAGGTTTAAAGAGTCCTAGGGATCTAGACAAGCTGTGTTACATAGAGTCTTGATCATGTCTGTGAAGCACGCCACATTTATGATCAAGGGGATACAATATGTTTTAGGAAATCATCCTTTTCTTTCATGAACTATCGTGCTTACAGTGTCTCTATATTATTTTAACTCGTGCTCTTACATGAAAAAATATGCCTCCTCACTGAGCTAATGTATGCAGAAATGATAACCAGCCACCCCAGCCTGCTGACCCTCTGAATGAGAATGTATCCCATGCTGAATTTTCAGCTGCCTTTCAGGCGTTGGCCTAAGCTGTGACAGCTAATGTTTAGGGCAACCATCAGGATACAGTCCCACTTTAATAGAATGGTGATTTAGCTACAGCAAGAATTCATGACTTCATGAGAATGAATCCGCCTGAGTTCTTTGGGTCAAAACAAAGTGAGGACCCACAATTTTACTTAGAGGAGGTGAGAAAGATCACCCAAATTATGTATGTTACTGAGTAAGAGAGTGTAGAATTAGCATCCTATAGGCTAAAAGATGTGGCATATGATTGGGTGGTAATGTGGAAGGATGGTAGAGGTGAAAATATAACCTCTTTGAGTTGACAGTGTTTCAGGACACATTTCTAGACATATTCTTTTTGTGTGAACTGAGAGAAGCTAAGGTAGAAGAGTTCATAAACCTGAGGCAGGGCTTGATGTCAGTGAAAGAGTACCACCTTAAGTTTAATCAGTTGTTTAAGTATGCCCCTGATACGATGGTTGACCCTAGGTCGGGTATGAGTAAGTTTGTTGCTGATGTGTCTAGTTTGGTGGTCAAGAACTACAGGACTTCCATGGTTATTGGGGATATGGATATTTTTAGGTTAATGATTCATGCTCAACTGATTGGGGTAGAGAAGTTGAATGGGAGAGAGAGGTGAAATAAGAAGGCTAGAATCGGGCAGTTTGACTATGGCCAGACAAGGTCAAAAAGGGGAAATCGTTTGCAGTTTCAGGGTTGCTCATCTATGCAAGCGCCATCTTCAACCAGTGCTCCCACACCAAGATCAGGCAGGAGCCGTGAGGTACAACTTATATGGCTAGGTCTTAGAGTAATATGAGTGGAAAACCAAATTATCCTTCATGTACTAAGTATGGTAAGAATCATCTTGGTGAGTGCTTGTTGGGACTAAAAGGCTGTTATAGATGTGGTAAGTTGGGTCATTAAATCAAAGAGTGTTCGCATGCTAAGCAGGGAAGCAGGAATGTTCATCCTCAGACTTAGGATACTAGCGCACCAGCTCCTCTAGGTCGCCCAGTCCCTCCTCATGGTTCGTCATCCAGTACCAGTGGTGGTCAGCGCCAGAATTGATTCTATGATTTACCATCCCATCAGGAGCAGGAGAGTTCGCCAGATGTTGTGACTGGTATGCTTCGTGTATTTCATCTTAATGTTTATGTATTGTTGGACCCTGGGTCGAATCTCTCTTATGTGACCTTGTTAGTTGCAGTGAATTTTGGGGCAGGTCCTGAAAAACTCCCTAAGACCTTCTTAGTTTCCACCCCAGTGGGTGAGCCAGTTATTGCCAAATGAGTCTATAGAAAGTGTCCTATCACTGTCCTTTATAAGATCATATTAACAGAACTGATAAAGTTAGACATGGTCGATTTTGACATTATTCTTGGTATGGATTGGCTCCATTCCTATTATGCATTTATAGATTGTCGCACTCGAGTAGTGAGGTTTCAGTTTCCTGACGAGCCAGTTTTTGAGTGGGAAGGTAATTTAGTGTCTCCCAAGAGTCATTTTATATCCTATCTTAAATCCAGAAAGTTGATATCAAAAGGGTGCATCTATCAGTTAGTCCGAGTCAAAGAAACTAAGTCTGAGGCTCCAACAGTTCAGTCAGTTTGCATAGTCAATAAGTTTCCTGAAGTGTTTCTCAAAGATTTTCTAGGGGTACCTCCCGATAGGGAAATAGAATTTGGTATTAACCTTTTTATAGATACTCAACCCATATACATTTCTCTACATCAAATGGCTCCAGCTGAGCTGAAGGAGTTAAAAGAGTAGCTTAAAGAACTCTTATATAAAGGTTTCATAAGGCCTAGTGTCTCTCTACGAGGCGCTCCCGTTCTATTTGTGGTAAGAAAGACGATTCTCTATGAATATGTATTGACTACCATCAATTGAATAAAGTCATAATAAAAAATAAATATCCTCTTCCTAGGATTGATGATTTATTCGACTAAGTCCAAGAAGCAAGTTACTTCTCCAAGATAGACCTTAGATTCGGCTATCATCAACTTAGAGTAAGGGAATGTGATATTCCAAAGACAGCTTTCAGAACCCGTTATGGTCATTTTGAGTTTCTACTCATGTCCTTGGGGCTGGTAAATACCCCAACAACCTTCATGGACTTGTCTGTCATAGTATTTATCGATGATGTTCTTATCTTTTCGCGTAGTGAGGATGACCATGTAGACCATCTTAGAATTGTGTTGCAAACTCTTAGAGATTGCCAGTTGTTTGCCAAATTTAGCAAGTGTGAATTTTGGCTAAGATCAGTAGCTTTCCTCGGCCATATTATTTCCGGTGATGATGTTAGAGTCTATCCCCAAAAGAACAAAGCAGTGAGAAACTGACCTAGACTCATCTCTCCATCAGACATTAGGAGTTTTTTATGTTTATCCAGCTATTACAAATATTTTTTTGAAGGGTTTTCATCTATTGCATCCCTCATGTCTATATTGACCCAAAAGAAAGTTAAGTTTCAGTGGTCAAATTCCTGTTAGAAGAGTTTTCAGGAGTTGAAGGCTTGACTCACTTCAGCCCCAGTTTTAGTGCTACCTGATGGCACACATGGATTTGTTGTTTATTATGATGCTTCTAGAGTTGGTTTGGGTTGTGTTTTGATATAGAGAGATAAGGTTATAGCCTATGCCTCTAGACAACTTAAGCCTCACCAAAAGAACTACCCTACCCATGATTTTGAGTTATCTGTTGTTGTATTTGTAATGAAATCTGGAGGCACTATCTTTATGGGGTGCATGTTGAATTATTCACTAACCACAAAAGCTTGCAATATGTGTTTACTCAAAGGGAGTTAAATCTTTGTCAGAGAAGGTGGTTTGAATTATTGAATAATTATGACATGAGTGTGTTATATCATTCAGGCAAGGCTAATGTGATGGAAAACGCCCTTAGTAGACTATTTATGGGTAGTATTACACATGTGGAGAATGATAAGAAAGAATTAGTTTGAGAAGTTCACCGGTTAGCTAGATTGGGTGTGAGATTGGTTGACTCAGCTGAGGGGAATTTTGGGTTCAGAGTAGTTTAGAATCTTTGTTAGTTTCTAAAGTTAAAGAGAAACAAGATAAGGACTCTAGTTTGGTCAAGCTGAAGGGGTCAGTTAAAGACCAAAAGGTAGAGGTTTTCTCCCAAGGGGGAGATGGTGTGTTGAGATACCAGAGTATATTGTGTGTGCCATGCGTTGACAATTTAAGGTAGCGGATTATGGCAGAAGCGCATGGTGCGCGTTACTCTATTCACCCAGGATCCACCAAGATGTACCACAATTTGTGGGAAGTCTATTGGTGGAGTGGTATGAAGAAAGATATCATAGAATTTGTGGCTAAGGGTGCTATTTGCCAACAGGTTAAGGTAGAGCACCAAAGACCTGGTGGCATATTGTAGGAGTTTGGTATCCCCACTTGGAAGTGGGAAGAGGTGAATATGGACTTTGTGATAGGATTACCCCTTTCGCGTAGTCTGCATAATTTGATTTGGGTTATTGTAGACAGGTTGATCAAATCAGCCCATTTCTTTCCAGTTCACGCATCCTACATAGCTAAAGATTATGCTAAGCTTTATATTAGAAAGTTGCTCAGATTGCATGGAGTTTCCTTGGCCATTATTTCATATAGGGGTACTCAGTTTACCTCTATATTTTGGAAAGCCTTTCAGAGGGTCTTGGTACCCAAATTAATCTTAGTTCAGCTTTTCACCCTCAGAAAGATGGTCAGGCAGAGAGGACCATTCATACCCTAGAGGATATGTTGAGGGCATGTGTTCTTGACTTCAAAGGCAGTTGGGATTACCACTTGTTGTTGATCGATTTTTCCTACAATAATAATTACCATTCTAGTATTTAGATGGCCCCATTTGAGTCTCTTTTTGGGAGGAGATATAGGTTACCAGTCGATTGGTTTGAAGTGGGTGTGGTCACTTTGATTGGGTAAGGTATGGTGTATGAATCCATGGAGAAAGTCCAGTTGATTCGGGAGAGATTGAAGGTAGCTCAGAGTCATTAGAAGTCTTATGCAGACGTAAGGAGGAGAGATCTTGAGTTTAAAGTCGATGACTTAGTTTATTTAAAGGTTTCACCCATGAAAGGGGTGAAGAGATTTGGAAAAAAGGGAAACTTAGTCATTGATATATGGGTCCCTATAGAAATTAAGTAGTATGGGGAAGGTAGAGTATGAGCTTGAGCTACCTGCATACTTGTCATCAGTTCACCCAGTGTTCTATGTATCCTTATTGAAGAAGTGTATGGATGATTCAGCTGTTGTAGACCCTCTAGAAAGCACAGGTATTCAAAATAGCCTTTCATACGAAGAACTTCCAGTAGAGATTCTTGATCAACAAATCCGTAGACTAAGGGACAAAGAAGTTCCCTTGGTCAAAGTTCTTTGATGGAATCAGTCTATTGAGGGTGCCACTTAGGAAGGAAAATCAGACATGCGAAACAAATATCCTCACCTCTTCTCTGCAAACTCAGATTCAGACTAAGGTAACAGTCTTCTTTAGCTCATTTCTTTTCCAATCTCAGTTTTATCCATGTGATTATCTTCATGTCATTTTAGGTATTCCCAGATTAGTTTAGTCGCTCACTATGTTTTAGATTCAGTCATGTAGTTCTGTTTACAGTTGTGCACGTCAGCATATCATCTTTGTTCCTCAGTATCCTCAGATTAACTAGTCTCATTTGAGGATGAATATTCCCAAGGGAGAGATATTGTAATACCCTATACTTTTCCTAGTTCAGTTCAGGTCCTAGTGTGTGTGAAGTGTTTAGTAGGTGAAGAATTTTCATAGAAATCTCTTAGATCCAAGAACCTTAGATTCATCTTTGGTGTTTCATTCTACAAGGGTCAACTTTGAAAGTGTATAACTCTTGATGTATGTAGAATTTTCCAGCTCAAGACCCACCATGTTGTAGATAATTGAGTCAGCCTTCCAACGATACCAATTTTGCCTTAATTAGATACCTAGGTAAGAAGTTATGGCATTTTTTGTGTGAGGTAGTAGCTTACCGCGCTTACACCATGTCGCGGTGAGCCCCTAAATCACAATCATCCTCTCTAATAGCTCAGCGCAATTGCCACTTGTCATGCCAAAAATTACGGTAGAGTAGGTACCACGTCGTGATGAAGTGCAAATTCGCACTCGTCCATTTTCAGTGACGCAACGCGATAGCACCGCGTCGCGGTGCAGTGAAAATTCCCACTCGTCCATTTTCAGTAATGCAATGCGATAGCACCGCATCGCACCAAGGTGCAAAATTGGACTCCAGTCGCGATTTTAAATTTCAGAAGGGCATTTAAATCAAATACTCTCTCCCTAATTCATGAAAACACATGATTTAACCTTATTCTAAGCATATTACGTGCTTTATTCACCAAATTTCTCTCCAAGAAAACCCTAAATCTTCAACCTTGAGTCTAAGAAATCCAAGGTTTCACCATTCTTTTTTCAAGAAAAGCAAAGATTCAAGTTTTCAAGTTCAAGAACTTCAAGAATAAGCTTCAAGAACATCGTTAGGAATTCAAAGTTAAAGATTTTGCATTCAAATAATCAAATAAGGTATGTGGGGTTGTGAACAAGGATACTTCTTTCATCCTTGTGTCCAAAACAGTTTTAGGGTTGAATTTTACATGAAATTATATGAATTTCAGTTTAGGGTTCATACCCAATTATCATTGTTCAAAGGTGTTGATGTTACAAGTGATTTAAGTTTTGAGTTGCATGTTTCCTTTCACATCTTTATGCGTGTGGCATGATTTTATAGATTGAGAATTGAATTTGACTATCTTGACTAGAATTATTAAAGAATTTCAAGATTTTATTATTGAGCATAAACTTTGTGATGATTTGATTTGAGTTTAACGCATGGGTTTTAAGCCCTAAGTATAAGTATCGATATTTCAAGAATACTATTCTTTTAAGCACCCTAAGACTAGTTTATATTTAGATTTTGAACAAGATTTGATCGTTTGATCCTTATCTAAGATATAGAATCTACACAGTTAGTTTTATTATAGTTTTAAAGTAAACAGATGCATAACTGGTTTTCATTGTAAACGCTTATGTTAGTCTTAAAGTAGATTTCCTACAGAATGAACATATAAATTAAAGGGAGTAGTATTTAGCACCAAGTGGGGTATATGTACTAGTTCACATGCCCTAGAACTATGAGCCAACATAGATACAGATTCAGCTCATTCCCATGTATATGGATGACAGATACAGATTGTGATCACTTAGCTCTGGTTATACTCCTTGGCAAGAGCATGACACCTCTCCCCAACATGAGGTTTTCCCTTACGGGAACTAGACGTTGGACACTATGATAGCTCATATAGTGTATGCCGGTCAGAAGAACCTCCCTAAACCTAAGTCTTAAAATAGAATAGCAGAACAGTTTTTTGAAAACTAAGTGTAAAGGCTCACAAATTTACTCAGATATGGTCCTACTTAAGACATTACTTACAGAACTTCAGCTTTAGTTTTCATATGATAAAAGTGATTCCTTCCTACACTTAGCATGCATGATTTGAAAATAGATTTCAAGTATAGATTTAGAACTAAGTGTGATGGCTCACAGTATTCATATAGTATATTTTATCATTCATGATTTATGATTTCAACTTTCAATTACTCAAGCCAAAGTGAGCCATTTATACTTAGCATGCATTGTTTATGAGATAGATATACATTCCATCATTGTTTTACTTATGCATTCACCACCACATGCTCTGTACATTTCAAAAGTACCGATCTACATATTTGTCTATATACTACAATGTTTAATAATGTAGGTTCAGGTTCTCAATTCCAGCAGTGTGATTGATCGCGAGCATCTCTATCTACATCCCAATAGTTGGTGAGTCCTTATAGTTCAGGGACCCAATTAATCCAATTTCCAGCTTTTTAGAGTAGTTTATTCAGTTATTTTCAGTCAGTTCGATTCAGCTGGGGTCTATCCCAGCGATTCTCTAGTTAGTATAGTTAGAGGCTTGTCCGACTATTAGATATATTTTAGATTTATAGTGTTGGTTATTCAGATTTCCTTGTTAAACATTTTCATATATTATGTTTAGTTAATTCTAATTCAGTTCAGACAATATTCAGTAGTCCAATATTGTTTTTTATTCTTAGATTCCTATATTATGAGTTACAGCTTTAGTAGAAGGCTTAAAGGGTTAGCTTGAGACTACTCATAGTCTTGAGCATCGTGTCACATCTCGGGACCCATTTTTAGAGTGTTACAGTCATGGTCAGTTGTATCAACACAGGATGATCCATTCCTTCAATAAGAAAGTAAGAGTTCGAACATTGAAGTTAGGCAATTGGTTCCCAAATGCATATTTCCTTACCAAGAAGAGTACAAAGGCAAGTTCGCCTCCAAATTAGAAAGGACCATACACAGTTCGCAAGGTACTATCTGGAGGAGCAGTGATCCTATCTGAGATGGGTGGTCAAGAGTGGACAAAACCAATCAATTCTGATGCGGTAAAGAGATACTATGTTTGAAAAATGTTTTAGTTTTTATTTCCTTGGTTTATTTATAATCGCCTTTATGATAGTAGTTATTTTATGATGTGTAATTGCCTAGAATCCCTTTCCTTTATGTATGAACTATGATTTACCTTAATTCCCAAGAAAGGGATACATAGGCGGCCTATGTCAGCTTAGGTAAAACCCTTAGGAGAATTTATCCATTTCCTTTATGTTCTAACTAAGTTTGACCTGAATTCCTAAGAAAGGGATATGTAGGCGGCTTATGTCAGCTTCAGTCAACTCATTAGATTTTTGTATATATCCCTAGCATAGTCCTGAACTATATTTGACCTAATTCCTTCTCCAACAGGATACGTAAGTACCCCAACATCTCGGTCGCATAACCCCATGAAATGGAAACTGGGGCAGAATTTTTGAAAAGGAATCTAAAAAATTCACAAGAGAAATATCATCATCCAAAAAAAAGATGAAAACCTGCGAAGACTGCAGATCTCTCAAGCTAAGATCATCTCAAATAGTATTAAACTGGGGTAGAAATTTTGAGGCGGTCCTCAAAATTTCCACTAATATATTGAAATATATTTTAAACCCCCCAACACCAGAGGTAAAAGTCAAGTTTTAGAAATAACAAGTTGCGACAAAGTCTAGGTAGACTAAATACCCGGCTATGACAGTACTTCTGATAAAAAGTACACAACGATGATGATGAGTCCCTGGATTTCCTCCATCATGTTAGATATAGTTAGAACCAAGAGGAAGACATTCGTTGAGTTAGTACATGACATGACCGACAGAGATTTCTAAAAGCTTTCACAAAAAAAATTTTAGAAACTAGTTTTAAATAAGACTACTTTTGAAAATCTATACAAATCTTTTTACTTAGTGATTTCCTAGGAATCTATTGGGACGGGGAGCCAGGGTCGAACTCCCAACATGAGAAAGATGGCGAGTAGCAAACCAAGGATCGAAAATGGTCAACACGAAGTAGTTTCACTCAAAACTAATTATTTTTTTGTGGATGTAGGGATCAATACACAAAAATAGGAAATCTTTTTCAAAAATCCCCAAGTGAGTTGGGAGTCACACCAAAGCATATAGTGCCCAAGAGCGGTATTTTTGGGTAGCCCTAATGACGGGTTTAATACTCAATTATCGAAGACCATTTGAATTGTCAATCTCATTTCTTAAGATTGTGAAGGACAAACAAAGATGCCTTATCTTCTTTATGAATATTTTATTTAGATTTTTTCTAGAGATAGTCGCTAGAAAAAACGACTTTGTGTCTACTAAATATTTACCTTGACCACAGGTACGGTCAAAGGAGACAACCCTATAAGGACACCAATCAAAGGATTGCTCAGGAGAAGAAAGAGCAAAAAAATTATCCTCAAAATTCACCATGAGGTGACGGAATGGTATTCGAGAAGTCTTCCTCTAAAAAAGGCAATTTTATAGATTTGTTTACATTTCGTGGATTTATCATTTAGATGCTTATCCAAAAGAAGATAATAAGCTGACTAAGTTATTCAGAGTAGTCATTTAAATTGTTATAATGCTCGATGGTGGTCGTCAGTGAGAGCAAAATTTTGTCTACTAACTGTCTACCTTGGGTACAGGTACATGTAGAAAGCAAAAAACGTAGACAAACGGACTTAGGTGATACTGTTTTCATTGCCAAGAGAGCCATTTCATATTATTTCATTTCCAAGAGGGCCATAGTATTTAATATCTGATGACATGTGAGATAACATATGCTGGCGTCAAGGATATCATCAACATTTAACATCTGTTGACATACAAGATAGCATACGTTAGCATCGAGGATATCATCAATATTTAATATCTGTTGACATGCGAGATAGAATACTTAAAATACACTGGCATCAAGGATATTATTAGCATTTAATATCCGATGACACGCGAGATAGCATATGCTGGCATCGAGGATATCATCAATATATAATATCTGTTGACATGCAAGATAACATATGTTGGCATCGAGGATATCATAGCATTTAATATTTGTTGACATGTGAGATAGCATATGCTGGCTTCGAGGATATCATAGCATTTAAGATCTGCTGACACACGAGATAACATACATTGGTATCGCGAATATCATAACATTTAATATCTTTTGACACATGAGATAGCATACGTTAGCATCGAGGATATTATCAATATTTAATATCTGTCGACACATGAGATAGCATATGCTGGTGTCGAGGATATAAACAATATTTAATATATGTTGACACGCGAGATAACATACGCTAGCATAAAGGATATCATCAGCATTTAATATCTATTGACATACGAGATAGCATACACTTGCATCAAGGATATCATCCACATTAAATATCCGATGACACGCGAGAAAGTATATGCTGGTATCAAGAATATCATCAGCATTTAATATCTGTTGACAAGCGAGATAGTATACGCTGGCGTCGAGGATATCATCAGCATTTAATATCTGTTGATACGTGAGATAACATACGCTGGCATCGAGGATATCATCAATATTTAATATCTATTGAAATATGAGATAACATACGTTGACATTGAGGATATCATCAACATTTAATATCTGTTGACACACGAGATATAACATACGCTGGTGTCGAAAATATCATCAGTATTTAATATTTGTTGACACACGAGATAACATACACTGGTATTGAGGAATCATTAGCATTAAATATCTAATGACACGTGAGATATCATATGCTAGCATCGAGGATATCGTCAACATTTAATATCTATTGACATGTGAGATAGCATATGCTGGCGTCAAGGATATCATCAATATTTAATATCTGTTGACACACGAGATAGCACACGCTGGAGTCGAGGATATTGTAGCATTTAATATCTGTTGACATGCGAGATAGCATATGCTGGCATCGAGGATATCATTGACATTTAATATCTATTGACATGCGAGATAGAATAAGCTGGCGTTGAGGATATCATAACATTTAATATCTATTGACACGAGAGATAGCATACACTGGCTTCAAGGATATGTCATTTTAAATCAACATCAAAATTCATTAAAAGCATGTGATTCAAAGGGAGTCTTTAAGTCTCTATCTGAAAATGGATGACATATGAGATTTCCTAGAAATTGACAATTTGATTATCATCTATAAGTCATATTATTTTAAATAGGATAGTGTGCAATATTACCTATGAGTTGATAGTCAAAAATTCATTCGTAAGATGAAACAACATCCTAATTAGATAGTGTGTAAGGTTACCCAAAGGTCGATAGTTTGAAGGTTATCCATAAGTCGCAACTAAATCCTTATCGGAGAATATGCGAGGTTATCAAATTCATACGTCCAAGGGTTCTCTATAATACGCATCATATACAAGATTGATTATGTGTAGTATTACCCAAGGACTATTAATTTGAGAGATATTTATAAGTCATATTGTATCCAAGGTCGGACGATTTACAGAAATATCGGAGAGTTAGCGATTGGAGGGATATCTGTAGCCATCTCCTATCCAAGGTCAGATAATATGCCGAATTACCTAAAAGCTAGCAATTCAAAGGATATTTATAAGTTGCCTCGTATCCAACATCAATTAATGCACAAGATTATCCAAAGATTGTCAATTCAAGGGAAATCTATAAGTCGTATCAATACGAAAGATGCTCAAGACTTACCCGAGGTCACATGCAAAGAATCATTGTCAATAACCAAAAAGGTTATCATTCCACATACAACAAGCATTATAGGTGACCAAAAGGGTTTCCGCATCAGCATAAGATTACACGGTTGAAGTGACCGTTCTACATAAAGTATCGTCGGTGTACAAAAGGGCCACCCTGCTTTAAAGACATATTCAATAAACAAATGGGCTAAATATGCAACAAGTAAACGGTGTTGTGCCTGTTGTCACAAGTTATTTCCTTTCAAACAAGTACATGAAAGGATGACTTTGCTTTTTAGGTAACGACTCACGTGGAGATATGGTAAAAGACTATATACCCCTTTTATAAATTATGTTTATTAATAAAAAATTTTGTTTGAGATATTGTCGAGAGCATCCGAGAGGATGAAAATCTCAAATCAAAGCCACAAGTGCGGACAACTCCAAAAAGGACGCAACACAATGTGAAACTTTTTTTAGCAGTAAAATAGGATATAGTCTAGAGAGGGACGTCAAACTCTTTGGACGTGAGATAAAGGATAATTTACACCACCATCAAACCACACCCCTATTAGAAGGCATGCGGGTATTCTGGGATATTCTGGTTTCAGCTTCACCTTTGGGATATTTCTAAACTCATACTGAGGGTAACATTCTCTTTTTTCAAATTCGGGTGATAACATACTTAGAGTTTTGGAAATTATATCCTAGTAAGTTCTTGTCTATGGATGTGAAGGATCCCACATTCATGGTTAAGAGGTTACAAGCCTCTTTTCCACAACTCAATCAACTTTTCACTCATCCCTAACCAAAGATTGTCTGAAATAAAAGACTATCTTTTCTACTGACTGAGTCGAACTACAAATAGTCTAATTCCCTTAGTCTCGAGGATATATAGGCTCGGATCTATGTTGAAAACTTGACTGCATTCCAACCTCCCCCCAAATCCCTTTATTCTTCAGCTTTTCGGTGTCTTCAAAAAACTAAAAAATGAGATAGCTTGTGAATTTTTTAAAAAATGTGCTTTAGAATTAAGCTTTATGAACTACAAGTGGCCTAAATTCTCATGCAACCTGAGATATGTAGGAAACCCGATACCGGGGTCCGGCCATAACTCCATGAAACTCGTGCGAAAACCAATCACTTTCAAAAATAAATTTATGGTCAAACAAAAATTAGGAATGTCAAACTCCCTTTGCCCATGGTTACTTGAATCCACCCTACCCAAAGGGAGGGTGCAACTGTTAACACCTAATTATTTCCCTCCATGACTAAATTTAACCCTGGGTTTCTTCAATATTTAATAAAATTAAAATATTTATTTCATTCGAATAAATGCGCTCTAAAATATTTATTTGGATTATTTTTGTCATTTAATTGACGATTATACGTTTTTGTATTTACATATATGAAATTGTATAAATTTTGTTACTTAAATGAACATTTTTAGAAAAATTAAACTTTTATTGATTAGGCTTGAAAATTAATCCAAATGGATAAAGTCTTTATTTAAATAAAATTTGTTCTCAAAACTAATTTATTTAGAAAAATATTTATTTGATTTTATTAAATCAAGAAGTTCATAATTAAAGAAAGTATCAATTCGTATTGAATTTTAATTTAATTTAGCCAATCTATTAGATTTGGCCATAATCGAAATCAAATTGGCCATAATTGCAATGCAATCAGCCAGTTGATTTTTAATTTGGTCAAAGCTAAATAAATTTGGCTAAATTTTAAAATCCCAATTGGGATTATGTTTTAAATAACCCTAAATTCCCAAAAACTCTTATAATTTCTACCCAATTCCCACTAAAATCAAATTTAAATTTTAAAATTTAAAAATTATACTACATTGTATAATTCCCCTTTAACCTTGTCCTTTTTTCAATTTTAAATTTTAAAAATTGTACTACATTGTACAATTCCCCCTCGACCTTGTCCTTTTTCCAAATTCAAATTTTGAAATTCAAAAGTTGTACTACATTGTACCATTCCCCCCTCAACCTTGTCTTTTTTTTCAATTTTAAAATTCAAAAATTGTACTACATTGTACAATGTCCCTCCACCTTATCTTTCACCTCATCTTGTCTTCAATTTTAAAATTCCAAAAATACCCCTAAATACTTTCTCCCATATTGGTGGATTAATAGAACTAGATCCCCATCCTTTCCTATAAATACTACCACTATTTTGGTAGAAAACAAGTCTTAAAGTCTCAGAGGTCTGGAAAATCTTTGAGCAAAAAAGTTTAAATTTTAGTAAGATTTTTTTTCCAGCTAATCAAAGTCCTCAAGATGACGATGACATTTTCTAGTGGTGGACGCGACTCCGACGGTAGCCCGAAGTCTCATCTTGCTGCTCTAAAATAGGTAGTGATTCATCCCATTTAGTTTCAATGTTTTTTTCTTCTCTTTTTCTTCTTGATTTTTCTGTAGTAGTGTTTACTGTTCAAATAGTATTACAACTGGTAGTATTAGTATTGTATGTTGGGTTTTGTGTGCTGTAGAATGCCTCAAAGGATGTAAGTTTCGTTTGATGAAGACCCTCTTTGCTGTTTGCTTTTCATCTTTGCTTTGCGTCATCATGATGTAGAGATTTGGTTAATTTGTTGATAATGTTTAGGTGTGTTGCTACTGCTATTATATCAGTCATCTTTTTTTAGTGGTTGTTTTGTTGATTAAATTTACAACTAGTATACAAATGGGTCTGGTTTTGCTTGTTTTGAGTATGTCCTCTTTAAACAAAGGGTATTAACCATGCATTTTTCTTTGCTACCTGTCAACCATGAAAAACTCTTCTGCTCTTTAGCTGATATATGTTAACAATGTGTTCTCTCTAGTTTCCAAATTGCAAAATCTTGTCTTTAACTTGTCTAGTTGTCTCTCTTTTTTGATTGGTGTTAAAGCAAATGAACTCAAAAGGTTGCTACTTGTTAGTTGACGATCATTGTGGGCGTATTTTTCTCAGGTTGGGGGAGTGTCGCCTGTCAAAATAAGTTTTGAACAATCTCCTTTTGTGTTACACTCTTGTCATCTTGAGCTGCCATTTGTGTGTTTTTATTTTTATCTTTTAATGTGGTTTGTATCTCTTACCTTATTTGATCTTCGAATGTCTTGTGGTTTTAAGACTATTAAAATTTATAGCTTTCACTAGATTAATTTTGGATGTTGATAAAATTATTTAAAGACGACTAAATTGGTGACGCCAGATGTTTATTAATAGGCCATCTGGAGTTGTTTTGTTGAAGTTGCTTTATTTTCAATCCTCTAGTTCGCTGATCTTTTGAGTATGTGGTGATAAAACCTGTTTGATTATTTATTTTTTTAATCAAAGCATGTGATTCATACCTTGCATTCCATTAGTATAGCTATGTGATGCTACCAATTTATTTGTGTGGCTAACCTGGAAGCTTATGTCAATAATTTACTGTCCATACTAATTTGAGTTATACATACCGTTCGATTGAATCTTTTGGTAGGTTCAATATGCCATTTCTTAGAATTGACTCATATATGCTCCATGTTGAACCCTGTAGATTGAAGCTAATTTTTGGTTCCTCCTGCTTATTTATGAATTTGATGTTTACAGATGATACCTTCAAGAATAGACAGAATGCTCTTAGAATTTGAATCCCCGAAACTTTTTCCAAATTGTTATCCTAAATGTTAAACTTTCTCATGCCTTCTTTTAAACCTATGGAACTATTTTGAGTATGGGCATAAGTGAGTGATTATTATTTGTAGTTTACTATAATGCGTGATTAGTTACAGTAAGTTCAAACTAGTTAATATAAGTCTTAATCCTTTTCTTTTTCATTTTTGATGCATGTGAATTTGTTGCATCTGAGTTCGCTATGAAATCTTGATTGCATTTTCCTCATCGAGTCAACTCCTAAAGAAATCCAAAAATCGATTACTTAGTGCTCGAATGCAAAGAGACAGGAGAAGATAACGGGTACAAGCCCGCTGACGCAGTTGCTAGGATTTGGAGACTTGAAAAAGTCTCATCCTTTTTTCATTCATTATTTAATATTGATTTCCTTGTCTTTATTCATTTAGTTACTTATTCATTCATTTTAGGCCTCAAAGCCAAAGTTGTAAACTAATATAGGTGAAGCGAAATTTAGGCCAAAAGGTCCACAAAGATAGTTTATGATAGGTTATGGGCCAAAGCCTAATATTTAGATTAGGACAGGTGAAGATAGGTCGAAAGCCCAATTAAATTAGGATAGTGTTTATGAATTTTGGCTTAAGAGCCTACATCACTTATTTCTTCCCCTTTCCCTTTTCTATGTTTATTTGCTATATGCTTCTTCGAACATAGTTGAATCCCCTGCTAAGTCGTCTCAAAACTGACTTTGCATAAACCTCAAAAAATATTTTCTTAATCAATTCTCTTTTCAATAATAAATTTTAGTTTTTTAAAAGTTAGTCAAAAGAATTATTTTTCAAATAGTTCGGATAACCGCATGCTAGCGGATACTCTTTGTGCTTTAATAACTTTCCAAGAGTATTAATAGGAACCGCTTATCTAGAATTTCAAATTTTCAAATGATTTTTCTATTTTGAATCATTTAAGTAATTTATAAATATTTTCTTGATTTTCCTAAATAAATTAAGTGGAAACTCTATTCTCGAGTTTAAAAACTTTTTTGGAAGTATTTGAACTTGTGAAAAAAATTCAGAAGTTATTTCTCCGCAAAACTATATAAACTTGGACTACGACAGCCCATAGAGGTATCTCATATGATAATTGGGGATATATATATATATAAACTAAGGTTATTGAGAAAAGTGAGTTGGACGATTATTGTAGAACTTAGACTATCTTGACTTTGTACTTGTTTATGAACTTGATATCTATGATTGTCTTCTTGCATGACTTGTGATTTAGTGACATTACATTTTATTTGCATTCTGATGATATTTTGAATTGATGGATCAAATATCATGTTAGGACAAATATGGTATGATGTGATTATAGATGGGACCACTCCGGTACGAATATGATATGTTGTGATAATGAATCGGGTACCATACTGATATGATGTGATGTTGATGATGACGTTGAGAAAGGTAAGAAATAATGTACACATCTTGTATACATGCTTCCATTCATATGTTTTAAATGAAATTCTATCTTATATATGTTCTCATACATTTTCCTATGTGGTAAATGGTAGATGAGGGTTAACAAATGTAAGTTAGGTTCCTTATGCGGACTGGATCAAAGATGATATTCTATAGCTTTCTGAGAGAGCTGGTTATGGTATAGTATGATTGGTAGTTTTTGAATTTTCTTGGTATATGGTATGGTGATGTCTTATGATAGGAAGTATCGAGAGGACTTGAGTGGATATAGATTAAAGAATTATATGTACTAAAGAATGAGTTGGTATGGGAGGAAAAGATATAAGTTGGAATAGGTAATGAAAGGATAATGATATATAAAAATATTCAGTCAAAGGATATATATATATATATATATATATATACACACAAAATTATTAAATGACAAGTAGTTCACAGAGATGCTAGATGATATTTTGAGGATTCTATAGTTGAGGTTTAGAACTAGAAGTTTACTTGATATTATGATTTCTTTCGTATTTATTATTGATGTTATTAGTTTCTAACCCTGGTCGGCTGATGATGCTTATTAGTATGTGTTCTTATACTGATATTGTACTTAATATATCTCTACTCGAGGATATAGTTATGTGTAATGACCCGAGACTACCCCCTAGTCGTCACACGGTGCTTGTGACCCCGAAGGACCACAAGCTAACCCATGAATGATATCTGCTATGAGCACAGAACAATAATACTAAAATAATTGTGGAATAATAGGCTGAAATTCCATAAGGTTCAAAACATCTAAAATACTGATAAATAACAACATATGATAAAAACTGAACACTGTTTGAAAACTAGTTTGAAAAGCCTCTAACTGAATCTATCTGGAAGTGGAGTTGAAGGGACAATTACCCAACTAACTCCATCTACTAAAATACTACTAAGATGAAGTACTGAAATAAAAGTATATCCTCGATAGATGAGGACTCACTGCTAAATCTACTACTGCTGGCTAAATCTGGCTAAGCGCGGTCAGAAATCTGAGCGTCCGAACCTATGATATGAAATATCATAGCATAAAAAACGAGTATGCGATCAGTAAGTGGGAATGTATTGATATGATAAATGAGGTAAGGATGAGTGAATGGGTTCATATGCATGAACAATAACTAACTGAATGATATAAAAGAGCTAGATTATCATATATAAAAGATATGTAACTACTGAACATATTGTGCATACTATGACTGAGTATACTGGAACTGAATCTGATTACTGATAGCTAAATATATAGATAATCTGGGATCACTGATAATCTAAATTACTATTAACTGAGTGACTATATCTGATAGTCCTGATTCTGTAGAACTGAACTGAGTCTATTCTAAAGATTGAGACTAAAACTGGAACTGTGGGAGGTAATCATCTAAACAACATGCCCTAATTTGAAGTAATAGAGGTCCAATCTATAACCCCAATTGGAAGGATGCCAGTACTGTGCCATGGGTAAAGACAAGCTGAAGAGTAACCCTTTACTGATAGGTTCCCTAAATGAGAATGGTGGTACCCTCTACTGGCAGGTAGAGAACCTCATCAACCCTGAATCGGAAGGTTTGATGTCTCAAACTACGCTGGCTTCGTAGTTCTGGAATGCAAGGATTGCTTCTAAGTATTACACCCTCTACTGGCAGGTGAGACCCCATCCTTGGTTTCACTCGGTGCTGAATTCTACTCCCAACTAGAAGACATTGAACTGAGTATACTGAACTGGACTGATACTGCAGAGTTTTCCTAAGTTTTGTAACTGACTGAATTCTACTGAGTTCTATAAAGGACTGAGAGTACTACTGATCGTGACATGACTGATATTATTCTACAACTGACATTGTCTCTAAGTAACAACTAGATTGTTGGGTATTAAATACACCCAGGAATCGATAACATGAAAAGTAAAGCAAAGCATAATCTTGAATAACATAACAATGTTCACTTGGTCATAATTCATTCATAGAGACATTTCATCAAACACTTGTAATGCATTAACTTGTACATAATGACGAATACATATTAGCATGCTATGATAGCATTACTTCATTCTCATAGACAATTTATCAGACACATGGGAAGCATACTTGGTTCATTAAATCATAAACACTTAGAGTTAACATGGTTACAACAATCAATTTGCAAATTGAAGGGTTTCTCATAAATATTATGTAATTCAACCCATAATAGAATCAATTCGTTGAACTTGTAATCTAAATCATGGATTAAAACTCAAACAACACATGAACATGAATTCAATCTAATTCAAACCTGGAAATCATAAATCTTGTATCTTGAAAAAAAGATTCTTGTGATCCATGGAAGGTAAGGATCCATGGATGAACATCTAACATACATTAATTCGTGAGATTCTTGGAGTTCTTAGAGAGATTCTTGGGGTTGACCTTGATTATTGGGAGCTAGGGTTTGTTTTCTTGAGAGAGAAATACCTTTTGATTTTTGGGGGAAAAATGAATAATGAAGGGTTTTACATATTTTTAGGGCTTAAATCCCACATCTGGGTAGAATAAAATCATGGAAAAAGACTGTTTTAACCTAGGCACAACTTTAATTTTTTGTGAAATTTTCCCAATCTGGACCCCTGGCGCGACGCGCCACTATCGCGCCAAGCCACTAGGAAATGACAACTGGGAAATTACATAGTGGCGCAACGCGGTGGTATCACATTGACACTTTTTTTGTGAACTAGAAGTGCACCGCAATGCGGTGGAATCGCATTGGTACACTGGAATTTTACCATTGTGAATTGGGTCTATGGCGTGATGCGCCAATATCATGGAGCAACACTGGAAATTGACAATTGCTATTTTAACACACTCTGTGACGCGCTATTGGCCTGAATGACGATGTTTAATGACTGAAAGTTAAAATCACCATAGATTCTTACCCGGTTGTTGGTGTAACACCCCAAATTTGGTACCCGAAATGCTACACGGTGCTCATGACCCCGAAGGACCATAAGATAATCCATGACTGATATCTGTACCTATATACTACATGATATACTATATAAATGCGGAAACATGAAATGAACGGCCATAAAGTTCAAATATGTAACATAACTGATAAATCATAACATATGGATGGGGAATGAAATACCCAAAACATTGAAATAACCGTTTGAACACACTAGTCTGAAAAGCTTCTAACTGACTGAACTGTCTGAATAAGGAGTTGATGGGACAGGTCCCTAACTAACTCCAACTAATAAATTAATTAATGAGATGATAAAGAAATAATCATGTCCTCGAAGGATGAGGACTCACTGCTAATTGGCTGCTGATATCTAGAATCTACTGATGCTCTAGAGCTCGTGCTTCGAAACCTATATTATAAAATACCATAGTGCAAATGCGTCAGTACTTTGGATGTACTGGTATGCATATGAGGTAGGTTGAATGCAAAGGGCTTACATGCATGAACTATACTAACTGACTGGATATCATGAACATGAGATTACATGTATGAATACATAGTAACTATATCTGAGATCGTGATAACATGAATTTACTGATAACTAACATGACTAATGACTGAGTTCTGATGACTGATATAACTGATGACATGAGTGACTGTATCTGACAGTCCTTAATCTGATAGAACTAGAAGAGTTTCGTACTGTATCTGAGTTGACTACATCTGACAGTCCTAAAATCTGAAAAACTATTTGAGTTCTTTTACTGATGGTAATACAAAAACTGTGGGAAGTAGTTATCTAACCGATATGCCCCTAATACACCATTATGTCTAAGTTGGGGTCCAATCTGTAACCCCAATTGGAAGGGTGTCAATACCGCACCACTGGTAAGAAAAATCTATAAGTAACCCTCATATAACAGGTAACTCTAGTGAGAACAGTAGGAACCCTTATATAACAGGTTAAGCCACCTCATCTACCCTTAAATAGCAAGCTATGATGTCTTAACCTATGCTGGCTACGTAGTTCTGGAACGCAAGGATTGCTTCTAAGAATCACACCCTCATATAATAGGTGAGTTCCCATCCTTGGGTTCACTCGGTGCTAACTCCTACTCCCATATGAATAGACACTGAACATGAATTACTAAACTGAGCTGGACTAAATTAACTGAATTCCGCTGACTAATGGAATAGTACTGAGATTACTGAATTACTGAGATTTCTTGAGTCACATGACTGACTGAGTTCTATAGACAATGGCTTGACTGAGGATATCATGAAACATATAACTGACTCTAGGCACACAACTATACTTTTCGGGTACAAGTACCCCCAGTACTCGATGGAAGGAAACTGACAAGGCATGACATTCTTGAATGCATGATCAATCATCAATAATCCATAATACAATAATTGGAGATATTTCATGGGCATTTGATTATCATAGCTTGGTACGTGAATAAGATAGCATGTATACATAGCATAATTTCATAAGGCTAACTCATGAGCAATCCAACAAATAAATTTCAATACATAAGAATAACATGGAAGTCATTTTGGATCACAATTTAGCTATAGTGCATAATTTCAATCTTCCAAGGCATTTTATCAAACACCTTGCATGCACCCATAGGACGTAGGCTTAATCATCAAATTGACACATTATAAGTAACTCAATTTATGGATTTCACTCACTTGCTAATGTAGTTTCATGAAAAATACATAAATATTCCAACTTGGGAATCATATAACAAGATAAACATGGTTACAATCAACCCACAACATAAATATCATGATTCATAATTGAAAACAGGGTTCTTGAGTTTTATGGATGAAAGAAATCCATAAATTAACACAACGCATATCATAGTTCTTGGTTTAGAAAAGATTGACGGAGAGACTTTCTTGAAATTGAATCCCTAGCTTGTTCTTGAGAGAAAATTGAGAGAAACTAGTATATTTTGGGGTTCAAATAGCTGAATCTTGTGTTAAAGGGCTTAAATAGGGGTGGGAAATCAACCCTTTTAACCCTGGACGCGTCTTTTAATTTCAGTGAAAATTTTCCAAACTGGAACTTTGGCGCAACGCAGTGCTATCGCTCTGTGTCACTGGAATTTGACAATTGGGAAATAGGGGAATGACGCGATATGGAGCCATCACGTTGCCACTTCGTTTGTGCCCTGGAAATTTGGCGCGCCGTGCCACTATCGCGGACCCCTACTGGAATTTGACAAATGCCATTCTCTTGTGGTGCGGTGCGCCACTGACTAATATGGTACTGTTTTACGATGGAAACTTGAAATAGTCATAACTTCTTACCCGATTATCAGATTTAGGCGAATCTTATATCGATGGAAAGCTTATTGAATTTCCCCATGGAATAAAAATCATTCAATTTAGAAGATAATACTTGACATTCTTGAGATAAAATTAGTCAGGAAACTTCAAGGTATTACAGTCGGATTTATGCAAATTTTATATCGTTGAAAAGCTAATTGAATTTTCTACGCAATGGCAGGCTCTAATCTGAAAATTACTGAATATTTTAAAATTTTTATTTAGGATAACCCATGTACCGAGGGTTAATCTAGGCTAGGGAAATATGGGGTAGTACAATATCTTTCCTTTGGGAGCATTCATCCTCGAATGTGGCTAGTTAAGCTAAGAGAGAACGAATATACTGAGTTTACGTACTGAACTAGACATGCACAACTGAAGCATGATTACATAACTGGTCTGATAAACTGAACTTACATCCTAAACATGCATATCTAATGCACAGAATACATGACTGAAGATACTGATAAGCTGAGTTTACATATTGAACATACATGTCTGATGCATGAGTACATGTCTGAACGGATTAATGAATACATGAATGAATATGCATAAATGGGAACATAAGGATATGACTAACTCTGAATCATTATATATGAACTGAACTGATTCCTTGGATACGTGTCATGACAGAGGGATGGTCATACTGCTGAGATTGGGACTTGAGGGTAAACTATAAAGACCCATTACTTCAACTAAATTCGCTATATGAAGAGAAAATAGAAGGTTTAGATTGTGATAGCTTGGGGATTATAGTGCATCTCCCCATTAGGACACTATGTCCCTCAAGAATGTTGACTTGAATGAGATGCTAAGGAAAAGTACGAGATGCTAAGAAAAAGTATGAGATGATGCACGGGGCACCCATGAACTAAATCGTGACTGAATATCTAGGATCTAAAACTGAGGAATAAATTTGTAAATGGTAGATATGTAACATACCAGTGACCACACCAGGAGAACTTTCCTGATCTTGTCTGGATTGAAGTGCGTAAAACCTGTTTAGGCATTGACCACTGGTGGCACTGAAAGTGGCACCTTGTTGATTCGGGTGACCTGACTGAGCTGAAGGACGACTATACTGACCCTAAGAACCTGACTGAGGACAATCTCTAACTTTGTGTCCTGGCTTGCCATACCCGAAACAAACATCACTGCCAGCTTTGCACACACCCTTATGATTCTTACCAAACTCTCTGCAAAATAGATTAGTACGACTGTTGCTTGTGCTATCCTGGGTCATTGGTACACTGGATAAGGACAGAGCTAGAACTAAAGACTTTGGACGAAACTGGAAATGGTTACACCCATCTGACTTAGGCTAACTAAAATTAAAGTTACCTATTCTCACCCTCTTATTTTCCCTCTCTTTCTCCTTAAGTTTCTTCTCTTCAATCTATTGAGCATGGACCATAAGCCTAGATATGTACATCTCTTTAATCAACATTGCTGTTCTGCACTCCTTAACCACACTATCTGACACCTCAGATATGAACTTACTTATTTTGGACCTATTGTTTGCTACTACATGGGGAGCATACCTGGCTAACTGAGTAAACTCGAGGGAATACTCTTTTACACTCATACAACCTTGTCTAAGATCGATGAACTCTAACACTTTGGATTCTCTCAACTCTTAGGGAAAGAATCTGTCTAGGAAGGCAGTAGCAAACTCTTCCCACTCTATAGGCTCTATATCTATACCCCTGTCTACCTTCCACTGCTTAAACCACGTATGGGCTACATCTTGTAGCTGATAGACGGCTAATTTGACACTCTCACTGGAAGTCACTCCCATGATGTTTGTGACTTTTTGAACCTAATTGAGGAACTCCTATAGATCCTCATCAGACTTAGATCCTGTAAAGGAAGGAGGATTCATTTGGGTGAAGTCTCGAATCCTAATTGCAACAGTATTGTCCATTGGGTTGGCTAGAACAGAAGCTAGCTGTTCATTCTGGGTTATGACTGAATTGGCTAAAGTACTGAATGCAACTCTGAATTTTGCGTAAGAGACATATTTGTCTAGGGAATATGCCTGAACGGGCTGAGGGACTGACTAGTTTCCGGTTCTTCTTTCGTTAGTCCTTTTGGGAGGTATGCTCTATAAATAAAAGGAAGAAGTGGATTATACTGAGAGATTAACTTAAGCTCATGCTCAATCGCACGACATGAATACTGAAAGAAGGGAAAATTTTCCTAAAATATCTCATAGACTCCTGTCCATAAGTGCGGCGCACTACACACCCATGCACAAGACTCTACACGATGTGGCTTTTCAGACTCCCTAGGAAACTGTTGAACCTTAGGCTCTGATACCAAGTTTGTAATGACCTGAGACTACCCCCTAGTCGTCACATAGTGATTGCAATCTCGAAGGACCACAAGCTAACCCATGAATGATATCTGTTGTGAGCACTAAACAATAATACTGAAATAATTGCGGAATAATAGGCTGAAATGCCATAAGGTTCAAAATATCTAAAATACTGATAAATAACAACATCTGATAAAATTGAATATTGTCTGAAAACTAGTATGAAAAGCCTCTAACTGAATCTGTTTGGAAGTGGAGTTGATGGGATAATTCCCAAACTAACCCCATCTACTAAAATACTGCTAAGCTAAAGTACTGAAATGAAAGAATATCCTCGATAAATGAGGACTCACTACTAAATTTGCTACTGCTGGATGAATCTGGCTAAGCGCGGTCAGGAACTTGAGCATTCGAACCTATGATATGAAATATCATAGCGCAAAAAACGGGTATACGATCAGTACGTGGGAATGTACTGGTATGCTAAATGAGGTTAAGGATGAATATATGGGTTCTTATGCATGAAAAATAACTATCTGAATGATATTCAAGAGCTGGATTAGCATACATGGAGAACTATAACTACTTAACATACTTTGCATACTGTGACTGAGTATACTGAAACTAAATCTGATAACTGATAATCTGGGATCACTGATAATCTGAATTACTATTAACTGAGTGACTGTATCTAATAGTCCTAATTTTGCAGAACTGAACTGAGTTCTATTCTAAAGACTGAGACTAAAACTGAAACTATGGGAGGAAATCATCTAACCGACATGCCCCAATCTGAACTAATAGGGGTCTAATCTGTAACCCCAATTGGAAGGGTACCAGTACCATACCACGGGTAAAGACAAGCTAAAGAGTAACCCTTTACTGGCAGGTTCCCTAAACAAGAATAGTGGTACCCTCTACTGGTAGGTAGAGAACCTCATCAACCCTGAACTAGCAGGTTTGGTGTCTCAACCTATGCTGGCTACGTAGTTATAGAATGCAAGGATTGCTTCTAAGGATCACACCCTCTACTGGAAGATAAGCCTCCATCCTTGGGTTCACTCAGTGCTGAATACTACTCCCAACTGGAAGACACTGAACTAAGTATACTGAACTGGACTGGACTGATACTGAGATTGTTGAGTTTTCCTAAGTTCTGTAACTAACTAAATTCGACTGAGTTCTGTAACGGACTGAGAGTACTACTGATCATGATATGACTGATATTATTCTGCAACTGACACTTTCTCTAAGTATTCACATGATTGTTGGGTATTAAATACCCCCAGGACTCGATAATATAAAAAGTAAAGCAAAGCATAATCTTGAATAACATAACAATGTTCACTTGGTCATAATTCATTCAAAGAGACATTTCATCAAATACTTGTAATACATTAACTTGTACATAATGGGGAATACATGTTAGCATGCTATAATGGTATTACTTCATTCTCATAGACAATTTATCAAACACATGGGAAGCATACTTGGGTCATTAAATCATAATCACTTAGAGTTAACATGGTCACAACAATCAACTTGCAAATTGAAGGGTTTATCATAAATCATGTAGTTCAACCCATACTAGAATTAATTCTTAGAACTTGTAATCTAAATAATGGATTAAAAATCAAACAACATCATGTACATGAATTCAATCTAATTCAAACATGGAAATCATAAATCATAAATCTTTTATCTTGAAAAAAAGATACTTGGGCTCCATGGAAGGTAAGGATCCATGGATGAACATCTAACATACATTAATATGTACGATTCTTGAAGTTCTTAGAGAGATTCTTGGGGTTGATCTTGATTATTGAGAGCTAGAGTTTATTTTCTTGAGAGAGAAACACCTTTTGATTTTTGGGGGAAAAGTGAATAATGAAGAATTTTACACGTTTTAGTGCTTAAATCCCACATCTGGGCAGAATAAAATCATGGAAAAAGACTGTTTTAACCCTAGGCGCAACTTTAATTTTTCATGAAATTTTCTCGATCTGGACCCCTGGCGCGATGCGCCACTATCGCGCCAAGCCACTGGAAAATGACAACTAGGAAATTACATGGTGGCGCGACGCGGTGGTATTACTTTGCCACTTTTTTTGTGAACTGGAAGTGCACTGCGATGCAGTGGAATCACGTTAGTACACTGGAATTTGACTATTATCAACTATGTCTATGGCGCGACGCGCCAATATCGTGGAGGAACAATGAAAATTGACAATTGTTATTTTAACACACTCTGCGATGTGCTACTAGACTGAATGGCGATGTTTAATGAATGAAACTTAAAATCTCCATAACTTCTTACTCGGTTGTCGGATTTTAGGTGAATTTTCTATCATTGGAAAGATAATTGAATTTTCTACGCAATGGGAAGCTCTAATATGAAAATTACTGAGTATTTCAAAATTTTTATCTAGGATAACTCATGTATTGAGGGTTAATCTAGGCTAAAAAAATATGGGGTATTACATTATGGTGTCGGTTAGTTGGAGTTTCTATAGCAACAATGTCGATCACTCAGCAGGAACTCATACTTTTTCCATTCTGCATGGATGCTGTATCATGGACATACCTACTCCTTATCTAGAGCTCTTGTACCTTTTCAGTCTAGATTTTGGTGAGGTACTTATAGTTGTTTTCCGTATCTATTTTTCATGTTTGAGGTATTAAAATACGTTATGAAATAAATTGATTTAATAGTTATTTTTGAACTGCTGAATTTTTATTAAGATGATAGACAACATTGATTAACTGAACATTGTAGCAACTTTTGTGTTGGTTTAATGGTGAAACACTCAGGGTTCTCCTATCTAGAGTAGGCATAGAATGGTGTCTGGCATGATTCGATGGGTTTAATTATGACAAGAGAAAAATAACATTGACTGCAACACATGAAAATTAACACATATCTTCCACCAAAAAATAGTAGTGTATTCTTCTATAAATTGACCCTCTTCATAACCTTGTTTTATATGATTTGTTATTCCTCCCATAAAACACAAGACATCCTAAATAGATAGTCTTGTCTCACACCATTTATCCTCTTTATGTTGCTACATACCACACTGGAACCTTTTTATGGAGGTAAATAAACTTTTATTTAGATTGATCATCTATCTTAATACCATCTCATAGTTTCTTAACACTTTCATTATTTTTTCACTAAGCCATGTATAGAATAGAAAAGAATAGTATCATCAGCTACGATAACTAAAAGTTCAAAATATACTGAAACATTAAACAAAATATTAAAATAGAAATCTAAATTGTTGAAATCATAATAAAAGTACTGAATATCTGTAAGTGTGAATCATGAACTAAACTGAACAAATGAGGGTCTAACATAAGTAGTTTTACGCAAAAATCATAACCAATACATAATTAACAAAAATACTAAATTCTTTAATTTGGAGAGTTTCTCATAGCTGATATACATAGCTTCTGATTTTCAATCTCTGGACCGGTTATAAGAATTGTTTTATAACTTGTAGAGATATAAAATTAATCTAAAATTATGGATTCATATTGGACCACTTGAGCTTAAAGAGGAATCGTTTGACTTGTGGAACCATCCTGTCCTACCTTGACATTTATAGTTCTAGGATAAATGTTATCTGAGACTTTACCTTTTTGTGTTAAATAGCTCTCCCAAAATTATATATGCTCATAATTATTTTATGTATAGTAAACTAAAATTGTACTATTAATCATTGATAGAAATCTAATCTTTAAAACTGAACCATTACAAAATGATATGCAAATTCTGAAGCTTCAAATAACAACACTTCCTTTCAAATACACTTTTCATACTTAGAGAAAATTATATATTTTCATGGACATGATTTTTCATCTTTTAAATTCATAGTAAATATAAAATGATGAAATGAAAACATGATATGAACTTTGAAAAAATTCACAAGGTCAATAGAACAATCCAAACTATGAATTATAAATCAAGATTAAGGAATGACCACAATTTCATAATTCTATAGTTTCTCATAGCTAAATCACATAGGTTCAATCCAAGAAATAAAAGAATTAATTTCAGGATATGAGATTAAAATCCTAACTTGAATTCAACTAAAAGAAGTTTTTGAACCACAAATTATAGGAAAGGACAAGGTCATACTATAAAACAATGTTACATATCTAAGATAAAGAAAATAACTTGAAAGAAGATGTTATTTTCTAGGTACAAAATCTATATTACTAACAAGAACTTCAATACTAAGTTCAAGAACAACTTTAAGAACAACAAAGAAGTTCAAATAACTTCAAACACAAGTTCAACTAATTTAAGAACTATCAAAATAAAGTTTCAACTATTTTCTGAAAAATAGCAAAGCCATAAGAAAGAGATGAAGACAGAAATGATAGAATCAAGTCCACCGATGTAATAATCCGAGGCTACCCTCAAGTCGTGACAATGGTGCTTATGGTCATAAGTGACCACTAGATAACCCATGAGCTTGTACTTGCTATGAGCACTGAGTATTATAATAATAAAGGATATGTACAAAGAATAACTGATAAAGCCATAAGGTTAAAATACTAAAAATACAACTGAGTTCACAAGTCTAAAACATCTGTCTAAATAGCTATATGAACATTTGAAAAACCTCTAAGACTGACTGTGGAGTTTATAGGAAACCCCCCCCAACTAACTCCAACTGACTAAGTAAAAAAAGGTACTAAAATAACTGAATGAAAGGTAAACTTGTCCTCAAAGAATGAGGACTCAGCATTGCTGCTGCTGTTGTAACGCTGAACTATCTAAGAGCGGTTAGGAAACTATATATCCAAACCTATGATATAAGACATAAAAAAAGTATGCGATCAATACTTTAAATATAGTGGTATATGAGATGAGGACATGCTGAAATACATGGGTTAACTATGAATGAAATAATAACATAAAATGAATAACATGAGATAACTGAACATGAATGCACAAAACTGTAGTATATGAGAATGCAAAACCAAGCATATATATATATATATATATTTCTGAAATAAGCTGTAAATTAAAATACTGAAATCTAATAACTAAATAACTGAGAGTCTATATGCTTTAATCAAGCAAATCAGAACTGACACTATACTGAATACTGTAATAAGACTGTGGGAGCTAGCTATAACCGACCTACCCCAATCTCAGCTATCGGGGACCAACCTGTAACCCAAGTTTGAAGGGTGTTGGTACCTTGATAGGGGTACCAATACATGAATGGTGATGTGGATTCCACAAGGATGATGTCCCATAGGACTAAAAAGTCACGCTAAATTAGCAGGAGTACTCAACCTACACTGGCTAGGTAGTTCTGTAACTCAGGGATTTCTACTAAGGGTCAAACCCTATACTGGCAGGAATGCCCCCATCCCTGGGTTCGCTCAGTGCTCAATCCTACTCCCAACTGAATAACACTGGAACACTAACTGGTGTATGCACTAAAGCTGATAAGCTTATGTCATGGTGTGTCGAAAATAACAATGCATACTAATTTTAAAGTAATTGTAAACATGTAAACTAATGTCTTTGATATGAAGTAAAACTGGAACTTTCGTTATAAAAGTGATAATCTGAATATGAGAATGAAATCATGATTCTGTTTGACTTGATACTTAAAAATGGAAATCATGTAAAACACATAGGTATCGAGAGTTCATAACCCACCAACACTGAATGGAAATAAAAATAGGGACATATAAAAGCTTTGAAAACCATAATAGGAAGTCACTACTCAAAACCCAACATTTAGACATTTCATCAAACAAATGGGAGTCATGAATTTAAGCATCGGAATAGGTAAAACATGCGATAATAACATAGTTACAATACTAAAACCGTGAATTAGGGATTTAACATGAAGATTTCATCATTCAAAAGTGTAAGGGCTCATTCCATCAAAACAATTGTAAACATAATTTATAATCAAAATTCATAAGAGCTTAATGGAGATAATTTAACTTGAACATGTAAAAACTCATAATTTATTATCAAAAAGGGATTCTTGGACTCCATGGGTGAAAAGGGCCCATGGATGAACATCACACATACCTTAATAGATGATTTCTTGAAGACTTCTTGAACTTAGTAGCTTGGAACCTTGATTCCTTGAGAAAGAAGATTGAATTTGTTCTTAGGAAAGGGGAGGGTTTTTACATGCATTAATTACAAGAAGATGGGTAAATAATGATCCTTTTTGAGTTATAAATCATGTTTGGACGATTGGGGATGAGGGGAAAGGACTAAACTGACACATGGCCTCTTTTTATTGTGTAAATGACCCTCGTGGAGCGACCCCTAGAAAAATGGAATGGACCTCGCATCGCGACTCCCAGAAAGATGGAATGGACCTTATGTCGTGAGCCTATCATGAGACCTTACTATTTCTCATGAAATAGTCATAATTTTTTCCTCGGGTGTCGAATTACGGAAAAATTGGTATAGTTAGAAAGATAATTCAATCTTATACAACTTGGCGGGTATTGAGATAAAAAATTACACATATATAAAAAGTTATATACATTCAAAGTAGGCCCTTGTAGAACTGAATACAGAGATTTGGCCGAATCAAAGGCTCTTAGATCAACTTTGCTCTAAGTGATTACCATGATAATTTTTCACCTCAAAAGCAATCTTAACATTAGGATAATTATCATGACACATGTATTCAAATACAAATCCTGGGATTAGAGTTTAGACGCGTAAGAACGATGGTTCAAAGTCTAGCCTAAAAATATGGGGTGTTACATTATATCACACTTGAAATCATTCATCCTCGAATAATGGATAGGAACTTGATGAAGTCTTATGAGTGTGGAATGATGTACACATGAAATGTATGATAATGAACGATATAATTGAGCTGAAATATTATAACTTTATCGTGAAACTGATTTCTATGCTGACTTGACTCTATTGACTGTAAGGAGTTGATTCATGTTGAGAGTTTAGAACTCGCTTGAAATGTTCATGATACAATCATACATATAGAACTGCAAAGTGATAAATGATTCAATGTAAGAGCAAATTATGAGATAAAGAGACTAAGTTCATACAAGGGATATTACAATGTCTGAGCTGGAATACTTAAAAAACTGAGATCATGCACTGCAAACTTATGAACTGAGTCATGAATAGATGGATGAATCTAAAATATGATGCATGGACTGAACTGAATTACCTCATGGAATAGACATATTCATGAAACTCCAAATAGTATGACCAGATGAAAAGATGAAAAACCATAGGAACTTATCAGTCTGACTGCTAGACTGAATTATTGGCTTTACGGACTAACTCATACTAAAAACTTATACTCAGCTGGGGAATTTCTTCAACACTCTTTCTAAAAAGCTCTAATAACATCAGGGAGTAAAGAATTTAGGCATGATCTGAATGGGATATCTAAATAGATAATCGCAACATGACTACAATTCTATAATCATGGACAATAGGCCTATGAAACCTAAACTAGAATTGCTATTCCTTAGATAATGCAACTGCTACTCTCAAGCTTAGACATACTCCTCGAATACTCCCTCAACTATACACTCCCCTTTAATACTACACTTTACTTGAGGCTACTTATAATCTTCACATGGGCACTGATAACTCTATTTACTAAAGTCTGGGCTGAATTGAATTCTCTCACTATGTTTAAGCTTAGTTGAATCTACAAAGTGCACACATAACACTGTAATATTAGTCTGAATCATGAATTCAATACTACCATTGAGTTTCCACAACTTCTCATCTCATGAATAATTTTGATTACCGCTTCAATAACTAAATTCAACCTCTTACTAGGAATTCACTAACGCACAATGCAGTTATCCACTTATACACCAACATGAAATTCAAGCCTATCTTCCTAAACACACATGAACTTCCAAACAACACCTCTAATTGCATCTTCCTAAAATTCTTCAATAATCTATCATTAATAAATTGCATGCGCTACCCTAAGAAAACACACATAGAATTCTCAACCAACCATGACATATCCAAAAATCTTAACCTCAATCTTTCTTCAACCTTATAGCCTTAGATAAAAGAAACATATAACAAACTTTTCTTTAAAAAGGAACTATTGCTCTCTCCCATATAAATAATTACTCATCACCACTATCATTTCATAAAGAGAGTTCACTGAAGGAGTAGAACATGAGGACCTAAAACATGAAAGGATACTATGCATAACCTTGACACTTAACTGAGGTCTAAGGAATAGAGTATTAACATCCTAAATTCATCAAAGTGATCTAAACTAAGGACATAAATGACGTAATCTGGAATTCAATGATCATTAGGAGTGTATTATGAGTACCTAGAACTGAACATACTTCAAAGCATGAGTGCACGAGTCATGAACTGTATGACCTAAATTTAAAGTTCATAAATTTATGGAACATGATTCGTACTGCTAAGCAAACTGGAACTCCTTATACTAGGGACTTGAAACGTACATGACCCTCTATGGAAAAGGCATGAATATGAGCTATGATCATGGTGATGACATGTCAAGTATGAGTAGATATCATGATAGATGAAGTACAAAGACTGAAATACGAATTGGTCGGGCATCTTCATCCTTAGTGTTATTCTACAACACACTAGCATCACTACTAGAATCTGAGAGCCTGACTTTGTTACTTGTTCTATCATCTCCCTCCTTAGCTTCAATCCATCATACTAATTTGGTGGTAATAATACACATATATGATAAACTCACCCTAAAAGACTATGCCTGATAATGTAAGATACTCTACTAGTACTTTTTTTTTATATACAATTATTAACTTGCTATAGCCCCAACAATTATCATATAATAACTTAACACTTACTAACTTGGAATCTTCCTGAGTATCACCATGCCACGAGTTCGCACCATCTAGAGTTTCAACTCTCATTTCTATTAGCTCAATCTTCAAAGATTCCAACTTCTATTCTAACACTTATCATGGATATCCCCCAAACCCTTAATGAACCATACTAACCTCCATCATAGCCTACTAATATTACATCTCTAAACTTATATTTGTCACTAAACCATGAGGTACCATTACACCTGAACATTCGATATCAATATCTTATAGCCCATAACTTAGTTAGTAAGAACATTAATTACTACGTTACTAGCCTCATTCAAATTTAGTATTCAAGGGTACTATATAAGCACACCCACACCATTATAATTAACATAAATTCTTACATACACTATTTTAAGCCTACTGATTCACATTTCATACAACTATCCCCATGGATACATAATCTACCAATTATCGATAAATGCCATCCCCACCTTACCACTTCTAAACTTCTGGATTTATACTTCTAATTCTAGATCATATGTTGTCCTAGGATTCCAAGAAAGGATCTGAAAACATATCTGACCCCTAAGCACTGAGGTACTACCTCTCCATTCAATAACTGGTTCATTAGAAAACTAAAATTAAATGACCATATTTCCATAATCAACCGAGGCATGACATAAGTAGATCTAATCCATGCTGAGAATGATATCAAAATTAGTTATCTCTAACTATATAAGATTAACTAAAGTGAGTTTCTGGGATACTGTAATCGAGCAATTTCTATATACCCATCTGGCTATGATAGATTTACCTACTGTGGTAGACACGGAGAAAGACTCTGCTAATGTTTTGGGACTGACACAAAAATTGATAGCTATATATGGGGTTACAGAAAAAGTGAGGCTTCGAGGTCTAATAAAATATACACATAAAGATGAAAGACTTGTAATGTACTTGTAACCACATCAGGAGAACTTTATTGATCATGTCAAAACTGGACTGCATAAAGTCTGTTCTAGCGTTGACCACTGGTACTGCCCTGCTGAGTCGGGCGACCTACTAGAGCTGACGGACGATTGGACTGGCCTTGTTGGTGCAAATCCCTTCCCCTCTGAATGATTACTAGACACTCTCTTACCTCATGGCCTAGATTTCCATACCCAAAATACATACTAATACCATCCTTACATACACCCTAATGATTCCTACCATATTCTCCGTAAAGAGAATTTATACGATCACTGTTCACACTATCCTATGAATTAGAGCCTGGTGCTCTATCCCAATTATCATTACTAAAATTTGGCGCTGGTACACTAGTTGAAAAAATAGCTGGGGATGAGAATTTCTGACGGAACTGGGAATGGTTACAACCCTCTGACCTTAGCTTAAAACTACCTATTCTAGTACTCGTATTCTCTCTCTCTTTTTTCTTATGCTTCCCCCCCAATCTGTTGAGTAAAAACCATAAGCCTATATAGGGAAATAGCCTTTTGGTTGTTCTAAGAAACTATTGAATGAGCTAAGGTAGTGAAAGCAACTCTGAATTTGGCGTGAGAGACATGCTCGTTCAAAGGATCTTTCTAAATAGGCGGAGGTGTAGGCTGATTCCCATTCCTTATTCCATTGTTCTTTCTAAGAGGCATGGTTTGTAATGGAATAAAGGATAAGTCAGGAAGAGAGTTTAAATATATCTCATGCTCATTTGCACGACATGAATACTGAAAGAGGGGAAACTTTTTCTAAAACATCTCGTAGCCTATTGTCCTTAATGTGGAACGTTTCACACCTATGTAAAAGAATCTACTCAATATGGCTTTAAGACTCCCTAGGACACTGTAAAACCTTAGTCTCTAAAACTAAGTTTTGTCATGACACGAGGCTACCCCTAGATGCGACAACGGTGCTTACAGTCATAAGTGACCATATGCTAACCCATGAGCTGGTACCTACTGTGAGAACTAAGTTTTATAATAATAAAGGACATATGCAAAGAACAACTAATAAAGCCATAAGGTTCAAATACTAAAAATACAACTGAGTTCACAAGTCTGAAACATCTGCCTAAATGACTGTCTGAATGTATGAAAATCCTCTAAGACTAATTGTGGAGTTGATGGGACCCCCCCAACTAACTCCAACTAACTAAGTAAAAAAAGGTACTAAAATAACTGAATAAAAGATAAACTTGTCCTTGAAAGATGAGGACTCAGCACTGTTGCTGTTGCTGTAACACTGAACTATCTAAGCGTGGTCAAGAAACTATACGTCCAAACCTATAATATAAGAAATCATAGCACAAAGAATAGTATATGATCAGTACTTTGAATATACTGGTATATGAGATGAGGATAGGTTGAAATAAATAGGTTAACTGTGCACGAAATAATAACATAACTAAATAACATTAGATAATTGAACATGAATGCACAAAACTGTAGTATATGATAATGCAAGACTAAGTATATATATATATATTTCTAAAATAAGCTATAAACTAAAATATTGAAATCTAAAAAATGAATAACTGAGAGTTTGTATGCTTTGGTCAAGCAAACCTAAACTGACACTTTATTAAATACAGTACTGAGACTGTGTGTAATACCCTAAAAATGTGTAATGCCTTAAGTCTGTACCCCGGATGCTATACGGTGCTCATAATTCTGAAGGACCATAAGCTAACCCATGACTGGTACCTGCTGCAATCACTGAATAATAATACTGTATAATGCAAAAATTAGATGGAAATTGCCATAAGGTTCAAAACTGAATCATTTAATGATACGTAAATACTGAATACTGAACATCTGACAATCATATCAAAAAACTGAATAAATGTCTGAAATAATCTAGTCTGAAAAGCCTCTAACTGAAATTTCTGAAAATAGAGTTGATGGGAAAAGTCCCCAACTAACTCCGACTAGTGATGATATACTGAAAATGCTGAAATTACAACTATGTCCTTGAACTATGAGGACTCACCACTAAATCTGCTGTTGATAATCTAGGCTGCTAGGTATGTTCAGGAGCCCGTGCATCTGAACCTATGATATAAGACATCATAGCGCAAAAGAAAGGTATACGGCAGTACTTTAAATGTACTGGTATGCTAAGTGAGGTAGGCTGGTATGCCTGGGTTCATATGCATGAACAATAACTGACTGAGAATATATGTATATTTGACACTACAGTAAATACTGAATATGCAATGATATGCTTATAACTTTGCATGCTATAACTGAGATTCATGTTAACACTAGGTACTGAATTCTAATAACTAAATGACTGGTATCTGAGTTTACTAATATTGAATTTCTATATCCGAGTGACTATTTCTGTCAGTCCTGATTCTCTTGTACTGAACTGAGTTTTATACTAAGCTAGGTGACTGTATCTGACAGTCCTGATTATGAAACTGAACTGAGGTTTATACTGAGTCTGAAACTAAAATTGTGGGAGTGTTCATCTAACCGACATACCTCGAGTATGACTGAGTTAGGGTCCAGCCTGTGACCCTAGTTGGAAGGGTGTTAGCACCTTGCCAAGGGATACTAACAATGGTTATGAGTTAACCCTCTTTGATAAGAAGATCTTTTGTCAACCCTCGCTGGTAGGAAAACTTGTACGAGATGTATCAACACTAGACAGGCAGGAAGACATCTCAACCTACGCTGGCTACGCAGTTCTGTAATGTAGGGATTGCTACTAAGGGTCAAACCCTTTACTGACAAGAATGCCCCCATTCCTGGGTTCACTCGGTACTGACTTCTACTCCTAACTGAATAGACACTGAACTAATTTCTAGTCTGTACTAAGCTTGACTGAATTGTTACTGATCATGCTATCTATCTGAACTAAACTGAGTTCACAAAGTTCTATTAACTGACTGCGATACTGAGTTCTGTTACTTTCTGAGTACTTCTAGATATGACATTACTGATACTATTTTGAAACTACTGTAAATCTTGGTAAACAACTAGATTGTCGGGTATTAGATACCCCCAGGACTAGAAAACATAAATTGTAAAGCATAGCATGATCTTGAAAAACATTATAATGTTCATAACTCATTCATAGAGACATTTTATCAAACACTTGTAAGATGTAAGCTTGTACATATGCTAGCATGTCATGATTTCCCCATTTAATCTACAAGCACAATTTATCAAACACTTGGGGAACATAATATATGCACATAATACTAAACAACATGTAGCTATCATAATTTCAAATCCCAATTCAAAAATTAAGGGCTTTTAACATGAATTCACATGATAAATAATTTCACATGAAACTTGAAATAAACCATGGTTCAGAACACCATTAACATCATAATCATGAATACACTCAAATCCCACATGAAATTCATGAAATCAATTAACTTATAGTTTAAAAGAGTTTCTTGAATTCCAAGGGTGGAAGGAAACCCTTGGATGAAAAATTCACATACCTTGATGCTTGAATTTGTGAAGACTGATGGTTTGTTCTTGAAGATTTACTCTTGAAAATAAAAGCCCTAGGGTTTGTTCTTGAGTAAATTTGAGAGAATTTGAAAGAAAGTGAGCAATTTAGCCTCTAGGGTTATTTGATCCTATGTTTTAGGGCTGAAAATGGGTGGGATAATGACCCAAATACCCCTCTGGACGCGGGATTGTAATGACTGAAAGCATTCCTAGTGACGTACAGACCGATGCACGGTGTCAATGGCATCAATACGATGATCAACGCACCACATTGAGTTTGTGTTGGTTCACTAGAATTGCATTGAAATCTCGAGAAAATTAACTGTCGGCGTGATGGGTGATGCGATGCATCAAGATTGCATCAACCCACTATTTTGGTAACCTGAACATGGTTTAAACGAGGTCCAAAAAATCCAAAACTCACCCGAAGTGACCTACTAAAATTCCTGATCATGAATAAACCTAAAAATTGATACTTTAAGGTCATAAGGGTTGTGAAATAGGATTGACAACTTACAAAGGCTAAAATACTTCTAAGTATAAACACTTAACTAAAATTTCTAAGTCTGGGACTTCTTTTCAAACTTTAACGAACTGAGTTAAGCTCAAAATTTTGCGTGGTCTTACAATATCTCTCCTTTAAAACATTCATCCTCGAATGAGACTGACTAAGTTGAGAAACACTGATAGACTGAGCTTACACACTGAATATGCATATCTGATGTATAGAATACCTGACTGAAACTACTGATAAGCTGAGTTTTCAAATTGAACATGCATATCTGATGTATGAGTACATGGTTGAACTAATTCACAAATGCATGACTATCATGAAGATGATATATTACAGTAATGAATACCAAATTTGTAACTATAACTGAACATGGAACTGGGCAAAGGTAAGGAAGACTGTTACCTTGAGTTGAGTCTGAGTTTGTGGAGAAGAGGTCAGGATACTTAGTCCGCATATCTGCTTCTGCTTCCCAAGTAGCTCCCTTAATGGACTGATTCCGCCAATGAACCTTGACTAAAGTAACCTCTTTGTTCCTCAGTCTACGAATCCTGATGATTAAGGATTTCTACTGGGATCTTTTTATAAGAGAGATTATTCTGAACAACTATACTCCCTATAGGGACTACAACTGTTGGGTTACCTATGCACTTCCTAAGCAAGGAGACGTGAAACACTGGATGTACTGAAGCTAAATCTGAAGGCAACTAAAGATCGTAAGCTACCTTTTCAAAGCGACCGAGAATTCGGTAAGGACCGACATATCTGGGACTGAGCTTACCTTTTTGCCAAACCTCTTTACCCCCTTCATATGAGATATTTTTGAGAATATATAATTACCGATCTCAACTTGAGATCCTTTGATAAACACTCATAAATGGGAACATGAGGACATAAATTAGCCTAAAACGTAATACATGAACTAAATATCATGAACTGAACTGAGCCCCTGAATACATGGCATACGGATGAGATTGGAACTTGAGGGTCCACCTTGAGTACCCTTTACTCCAAACTGGATTTGTTACGTGAAGAGAAAGTGGATGGTTTAGGTCATGAAAGCTTAGGAGACTATAGTTCATCTCTCCCTTAGGATAATACGACCCCTGAAGGATACTGACTTGAATGAGCTACTGAGGAAAAATTGGGCTGATGCACAGGGAACCTATGAACTGAATCGTAACTGAATATTTGGGATATAAAACTGAGGCATGATATATGTACTGAGCTGAACTCGCAACTACCTAGTTACTCTATCTTGGAATAGTTACATTCATGAGACTTCAGATAGTGCGATTAGATGGAAAGATGGGAAACCAAACCATACGAACTTATCCGCCTAACTGGTAAATTGGATTGCTGGCTTTGCGGACTAACTCATGCTGGAACTTATAGTCGACTGCAACCTTTCTTTGACACCTTTTCTATTGAGTTCTAATTGCTTTAGGGAGCAAGGAATCTTGGCATGGGCTGAATAAAACTTCTGAATAAGAAATCACATCCTGAATAAAATTTTGTAGTATGAGGCGGGGCCTACGAGACATCATATAAGATAGAGTGACTAATCCCTATGCACTGCATCTACAAATTTTTAATCTTAGACATATTCCTTGAATACTCGCTCAACTATATTCTCCACCTTAGTACGACTCTTCATTTGAGGCTACTAAAAATATTCTCATGGGCGCTGAACATGAATGCATAAACATACTACTTATCTAATTATCTGAATAGTTGATAGCTGAATACTGGTCATGTAATATTAAACTGTACTTAGTATGAACTGAAACTTTAGAGTATTATGCATACGAGGTAAAGAGTGACTGAGTAACATGAGATAACTGAGCATGAATTCGTGAAAGCTGTATTATTTGAGAATACAAAACCAAGCGTATAACATGATTTTGAAATAGTCTGTAAACTAAGGTACTGAAATACTGATAACTGAATAACTGATAACTGTATGCTATGGTCAAGCAAACCTAAAACTAAACTGAGTTGCTGATTTGACTACTGGACTGACACTGTGACTGACACTGTAGCTAAGACGGTAATTGCGACTGTAACTGAGACTCATACTAGCACTGAATATTGGGTTCTGATAACTACGTTATGGATATTGTCAAAAATTGAGGATTTGAATATACAATCATACTGAGCATTTTCTCTACTCCTTATCTCATGAAAAATTCTGATTTCCCTCCCTTCAACAACTAATACACTTCTTGCTAGCCATTTACTTAGCACACTAACCTGACATTCTGGCCTATTTTTATAACTATAGCCTTGTATAAAACAAGCATCCAAACATCTTTCCTTATCATGAACATTTACTCTCTCCCATATAGGCAATCGCTCATCACTGTATTATTTCATAAGGAGAGTTCATAAAAAGGTTAAAATATGAGGACCTAAAGCGTGAATGAATACTATGATGAACTCGACACTTAAATGAGGCCTGAGGAATAGAATATCAACACCATAGATTTATCAAGAGACCTAAGATGAGGATATACATGACATAATCTAAATTTAGGCAACCGTTAGGAGTGTAGAATGAGTCATGGGAACTGGGCATACTGTAAAGCATGACATGAGTACATGAGTCATGAGCTGCATGACCTGAGTTTAGAGTTCTGTATTCATGAAACATGATTCGTAATACTGAGTGAATTGAAACTACTTATACTAAAAACTATAAGTGTATATGATTTTTTCTAATGTGCATAAATCTAATATATTATCATAGAGATAACATGTAAGACATGAATAGATAAGGTACCATGATAACTGATGGGTTTTAAGAGTCTGAAGTACAATTCTGAGATGATCGGCGGGTTCATCCTCATTACTAGAATAGACAAAAGTGTCATCTATGTAGACTATGACGAACATGTCCAAGTACTACTTGAACATGCGGTTCATCAAGTCCATGAAGGCTGCTGGAGCATTGGTAAGACCAAATGACATTACTAGGAATTCAAAGTGACCATATCGAGTACTGAAAGCTATTTTTGGAATGCCACATTCTCTAACTCTGAGCTGGTGATAGCCTGATCTGAGGTCTATCTTAGAAAAGTAACTGGCACCCTAAAGTTGGTCAAACAAGTCATTGATTCTGGGAAGTGGATACTTGTTCTTGATTGTGATTTTATTTAACTAACGGTGGTCTATACATATTTTGAGAGAATCGTTCTCCTTACGCACGAATAGAATTGGTGCACCCCAAGGGGATATACTAGGTCTGATGAATCCCTTATCTAGGAGATCCTTTAACTATTTTTTAATTCTTTAAGTTCTGCTAGAGCCATTCTGTATGGCGGAATAAAGATAGGCTGGGTATTTGGAAGAAGGTTTATTCCGAAGTCAATTTCCCTTTCGGGAGGGACCCTAGGAAAATCTTCGGGAAACACATCTGGAAATTCACAGGCTAATGATACTAACTCAAGATTAGGGGTTTCTAAATTAGAGTCATGAACTCATACGAGATGATATATACATCCCTTAGATATCATTTTTATTTCCCTAAGGTAAGAAATAAGCTAACCCCTAAGTGCTGAAGTACTACCCCTCCATTCCAGGACAGGTTCATTCAGAAATGGAAAATGGACAACTCTATTTCTGCAGTCAACTAAAGCATAGCATAAATGAAGCCAATCTATGTTGAGAATGACTTCAAAATATATCATCTCTAATTCTACTAAGTCTGCTGAAGTGACTTTCTGAGATACTATAACCGGACAGTTCCTGTCTATGTTTATACCCGTCGGCCTATGATAGATTTACCCACTGGGGTAGAGATTGAGAAGGGCTCTTCTAAGATTTCAGGACTGACTCCAAAGTTAACAACTATATAAGGAGTTACAAAGGACAAAAAAGCTTCTGGATCTAGCAAAGCATAAATGTGCAAATGATAAAATTATAACGTACCAGTGACCACATCAGGAGAACTTTCCTGATCCTATCAGGACTGAAGTGCATAAATCCTATTTGGGTGTTACCCATTGGTGGTACTGGAAGTGGCATCTTACTAATTTGGGCGACTGGAATAAGCTGAGGGACGGATATACTGACTCCACGGACCTGACTGAGGACAATATCTGATTCTATGGTCTAGCTTACCGCATCCAAAACGCAACCCACTACCAGCCCTACACTCGCCCTGATGGTTTCTGCCATATTTTTGGCAAGGAGGATTTGTTCGGCCACTCTCTGGCCTGGCGTTCTATCCCTCTTATTCTTTCTCCTTCTTTTCCTACATCTTTTCTCTTTACTCTGTAGAGCATGAGTCATAAGCCTAGATAGGATCATAGCTAGTTGATTGTTATGGTCTACCACTGAATAAGCTAAGGAAGTGAAAGAAGTCCTGATTTTGGAGTAAGATAAATGCTCATTCAGGGGATCTGCCTAAACGGGTGTAGGCGCTGGCTAGTTTCTAGTTCTTCTTTCATTAGCCCTTTTGGGAGACATATTCTATAAATGAAGGGAAGAAAAGGATTAGAATGAGAGTGTAACTTGAGATCATGCTCACTCGCAAGATATAAATACTAAAAAAAGGGAAACTTTGCCTAAAACACCTCAGAGCTCCTTGTCCATAAGTGTGGAGCGCTACACACCCATGTACAAGACTCTACTAGAAACTGCTTTCATACTTACTAGGACCCTGTTAAACCTTAGGCTCTGATTTACCCAAGTTTGTAACGCCCCGAGTATGTACCCCGGATGCTACACGGTCTTATAATCTCGAAGGAGCACAAGCTAACCCATGACTGGTACCTGCTGCAATCACTGAATAATAATATTGTATAATGCAGAAATTAGGTGAAAATTGCCATAAGGTTCAAAACTGAATCATATACTGATACGTAAATATTGAATACTGAACAAGTGACAATCATATTTGAAAACTAAATAACTGACTGAAATAATATAGTTTGAAAAGCCTCTAACTGAAATATCTAAAAATGAAGTTGATGGGACAAGTCCCCAACTAACTCCGACTACTGATTATATACTAAAAATGCTTAAATAACAACTCTGTCCTCAAACTATGAGGACTCACCACTAAATCTGCTGCTGATAATCTGGGCTGTTAGGTATGGTCAGGAGCCCGTGCATCTGAACCTATGATATAAGATATCATAGAACAAAAAAAAGGTATGTGTCAGTACTTTGAATGTACTGGTATGCTAAGTGAGGTTGGCTGGTATGCATGGGTTCATATGCATAAATAATAACTGACTGAGTAACATGAATATAACTGACTGAGAATATATGTATATCTGACACTACTATAAATACTGAATATGTAATGATATGCTCATAACTATGCATATTGTAACTGAGATTCATATTAACACTAGGTACTAAATTTTGATAACTGAATGAATGGTATCTAAGCTTACTAATACTAAATTTCTGTATACTGAGTGACTATTTTTGATAGTCGTGATTCTATAGAACTGAACTGAGTTCTATACTGAGCTGAGTGACTGTATCTAACAGACCTTATTCTGAAACTGAACTGAGGTTTATACTAATATGAAACTAAAACTGTGGGAGTGTTCATCTAACCGACATACCCCGAGTATGATTGAGTTGGGGTCTAACCTGTGACCCCAGTTAGAAGGGTGTTAGCACCTTGCCAAGGGATACTAACAGTAGTTATGATTTAACCCTCTCTGATAGGAAGCTCTTTTGTCAACCCTCACTGGCAGGAAAACTCGTATGAGATGTATCAATCCTAGGCTGGCAGGAAGACATCTCAACCTACACTGGCTACGTAGTTCTGTAATACAGGGATTGCTATCAAGCATCAAACCCTTTACTGGAAGGAATGTCCCCATCCCTGGATTCACTTGGTACTGACTCCTACTCTCAACTGAATAGACACTGAACGTATTTCTAGTTTGTACTAAGCTTGATTGAATTGTTACTGATCATGCTGTCTATCTAAATTAAACTGAGCTTACTAAGTTCTTTTAACTGACTGAGTACACTGAGTTCTATTACTGTCTGAGTACTACTGAGACTTTAAATCTAGGTAAACAGTTAGATTGTCGGGTATTAGATACCCCCAGGACTCGAAAGCATAAATTGTAAAGCATAACATGATCTTGAAAAGAATTATAATGTTCATAACTCATTTATAGAGACATTTTATCAAACACTTGTAAGATGTAAGCTTGTACATATGCTAGCATGTCATGATTTCCCCATTTAATCTACAAGCAAAATTTATCAAACACTTGGGGAACATTATATGCACATAATACTAAACAACATGTAGGCATCATAATTTCAAATCCTAATTGTAAAATCAAGGGCTTTTAACATGAATTCACATGATAAATAGTTTCACATAAAACTTGAAATAGACCATGGATTAGAATACCATTAACATCATCATCATGAATACACTCAAATCCCACATGGAATTCATGAAATCAATTAACTTGTAGTTTAAAAGAGTTTCTTGAACTCCATGGGTGGAAGGAAACCCTTGGATGAACACTTCACATACCTTGATGCTTGAATTCGTGAAGACTGATGGTTTGTTCTTGAAGATTTGCTTTTGAAACTAAAATCCCTAGGGCTTGTTCTTGAGTAAATTTGAGAGAATTTGAAAGAAAGTGAGCAATTTAGCCTCTAGGATCATTTGATTTTATGTTTTGGGGGCTGAAAACGGGTGGGATCATGACCCAAATACTCCTCTGGATGTGGGATTTAAATGACTGAAAGCATTCCCAATGACGCACAGATCGATGAACCGCATCGATGACATCAATGCGATGACCAACGCGCCGCGTCGAATTCGCATTGGTTAACTGGAATTGCATTGAAAGCTGGGGGAAAATTAAATATTGATGCGATGGGCAACGCGATGCATCAAGATCGCATCGACCCACTATTTTGGTCACCTGAACATGGTTTAAACGAGGCCTAAAAAATTCAAAACTCACCCAAAGTGACCTACTTACATTCTTGATCATGAATAAACCTAAATATTGAATAATTTAAGGTCATAAGGATCGTGAAATAGGATTTCCAACTTACGAAGGCTAAAATACTTCTAAGTATAAATACTTAGCTGAAATTTCTAAGTCTGGTACCTCTTTTCAAGCTTCAACGGACTGAGTTAAGCTTAGAATTTTGTGGGGTCTTACAAAATAGGTCCCGAGATGTCACATGATGCTCAAGACTATGAGTAGCCTCAAGCTAACCCTGTAAGCCTTCTACTAAATCTAAAACTCATAACAGAGAAATACAAACATAAAATCAAAGCTCAAATGGTTAATTCTGTCTGATCTAAGCTGGAATTAACTGCATATAATAGCTGAAAATACTTAACTTAAAAGTCTAGACAATCAACACTTCAAAATATGAATCCTAACCAGCAGTCTAACTGCAAATACTGAATCAACTACTCTAATAAGTTGGAAAACTGAATAACTAGATCCCCAAACTATGAGGACTCACCAACTATTGGGATGTAGATGGAGATACTCGATAATCACTCACGTTGCTGAAACTGCGCACCTGAACCAACATTATTAAATAATGTAGCACATAGACATATATGTGGATCAATACTTCTAGAACGTACTGAGCATGTGGGGGTGAATGCAAAAGTAAAATAGTGAGGGAGAGTATATCTTTCTCATAAAAAATGCATTCTAAGTATAAATGGCTCACCTTGGCTTGAGTAATTGAAAGATATAATCACAAATCATAAATGGTAAAACATAATATATGAATACTGTGAGCCACCACACTTAGTTCTAAATCTTTACTTTAAACCTATTTTCAAATCACAAATGCTAAGTGTAGGAAGGACTCACTTTTATCATATGAAAACTAAAAGATAAAATACTGTAAGTAGTGTCCCAAGTGAGACCACATCTGAGTAAATTTGTGAGCCTTTATACTTAGTTTTTAAAAGAAGTTTTGTTATTCTTTTTTGTTAGGATTACTCTTTTTTATAGGGAGGTTCTTCTAATCGACATACACTATGTGAGCTATCATAGTGTCCAACGTCTAGTTCCCTTATGGGAAAACCTCACGTTGGGGAGAGGTTTCATACTCTGCTAAGGAGTATGACCTAAGCTAAGTGATTACAATCTATATCTGTCATCCTTATAAATGGGAATAATATGATAATCTGAACCAATGTTGGCTTGTAGTTCTGGGGCATGTGAACATACCCAACTCGGTGCTAAATACTACTTCCTTTAATTTGTATGCTTATTCTATAGGAAATCCACTTTAAAACTAGTATAAAGGTTTGTAGTGAAAGCCATATATGTATTTATCTATTTAGGACTAAAATCAAACTAGTTAGTAACCCAAAGTTGTATTCAATACTACAAACTGGATTCCATAACTTAGTTGAGGATCAAAGATCAAATCTTGATTCAAAAAGGCTGATTTTAAACAAATCATTTAATGCTTGAAAGCAACATCATTCTTGGAATATCAATATTCAAACTAGGGCTTAATATCCCATGCTTCAAAATTCATGTCAAATTATCACAAATCATGCCCAATAATCAACATCATGAAGTTCTTGCACAATTTTAGTTAAAATAATAAAATTCAACCTTCATTGTATATAAAACTACTTCACAAACATAAATCTGCAGCAATAGGCATACAATTCATTATTTAAAACAATTGTAATATCATAATCTTCAAATAGTGATGAATGGGTATATACCCTAAACTGAAATTCATATAATTTTATGCAAAATTAAACTTTAAAACTAGTTTTGGGCACAAGGATGAAACAATTATCCTTGTTCATAAACCCACACACCTTAATTAATTAAATTGATGAAGACACTTGACTTTGAATCCCTATTTGTGCTATTGAAGATTGTTTCTTAAAGATCTTGAATTGGGAACCTTGAATTTTGGGGTATCTTGGAAAAAGAATGGTGAAATTTGGATTTCTTGAGGTTTAAAATTTTAAACTCTAGGGTTTCTTTGAGAGAAATTTTGAAGAAAATAAACATATTAAACTTAGAATAGGTTTAATATCTTGTTTTACATGATTTGGGGGCTTGGGAAAGACTAAATTGCCCCTTGAAATTTTAAGTTCATAACTGGTGTCCCAATTTTGCACCGTGGAGCGACGCGGCACCATTGTGGTGGCTTACTGAAAAAGGGACGAGTGCCATTTTGTACTATGATGTGATACGGTGATATCGTGTTGCGTCACTGGAAAAAGGACAAGCACGAATTTGCACTCTACCGCGATACGGAGTTGTCGCGATGCTTTACTGGAAAAGGACAAGTGCAAAATTGCACTCCAGTGCGACGCAGTGACTGCTTCACCATGATTTCTAGTGCGACATTGAACAATGACGGTGAGCTACTGGAAAGGGACAAACGTGATTTTGGGGTCACCGCGACATGGCCTAATCGCGTTGATCTACTGCCTTTCACAAAAAGTGCTATAACTTCTCACTCGGGTATCAGATTTAGGCAAAATTGGTATTGTTGGAAAGATGACTCAATTATCTACAATTTGATAGGTCTAGAGCTGGAAAATTTCACACGCATAAAGATTTATTCACTTTTAAAATTGACCTTTGACACACTAGAAGCTGAACGAAACTAAGAAAAGTTTGGGGTATTACAATATCTCTCTCTTGAGAACATTCGTCCTCGAATGAAACTAATCAATTTGAGGATACTGAGGAACTGAGACTATATACTATCATGTACCACTAAAATAGAACTTCACGACTGTGTCTAAAACATAATGAGTGACTGAACTAATCTATGAATGCATGAATTTACATAAAGATAATCACACGGCTGAATCTGAGACTGGAAAATAAATGAGTTATGGAATACTTTTAACTTACGCTAAATCTGAGTTTGTGGATAAAAGGTGAGGATACTTGGTTCGCATGTCTGCTTCTGCTTCTCAAGTGGCACCCTCAACAGACTGATTTCGCCATAATACTTTGACCAAAGGAACTTCTTTGTTCCTTAGTCTACAGATCTAGTGATCAAGAATATCTACCAGAAATTCTTCGTATGAAAGGTTATTCTGAATATCTGTGCTCTCTAGAGGGACTACAATAGCTGAATCATCCATACACTTCTTCAATAAGGATACATGGAACACTGGGTGAATTGATGACAAGTCTCCAGGTAGCTAGAGCTCCTTTGCTACCTTCCCCACACGACTCAAAATCCTGTAGGGACCCACATACTGAGGAATAAGATTCCCCTTTTTGATAAATCTCTTCACCCCCTTCATGTGTGAAACCTTCAAATAAACAAAATTATCGACTTTAAACTCAAGATCTCTCATTCTCACGTCTGTATAAGATTTCTGATGACTCTGAGCTGCCCTCAATCTCTCCCGAATTGACTAAAATTTCTCCATGGATTCAAACACCATGTCTGGCCCAATCAAAATGGCCTTACCCATTTTGAACCAACCGACTAGTGACCTACATCTTTTCCCTTAAAGATCCTCAAACGGGGCCATCTGAATACTAGAATGGTAACTGTTATTGTAGGAAAACTCAATCAATAGCAAGTGGTCATCCCAACTACCATTGAAGTCAAGAACACAAGATCTTAACATATCCTCTAGGGTCTGAATGGTCCTCTCTACCTGACCATCTGTCTGTGGGTGAAAAGCTAAACTGAGATGAACTTGGGTACCAAGACCCTTCTAAAAGGGTTTTCAAAATTAAGAGGTAAACTGAGTACCCCTATCTGAAAGGACGGACAAGGGAACTTCGTTTAATCTAAAAAACTATCTAATACACAACTTAGCATAATATTCAGCTGTGTAGGACATGTGAACTGGCAAGAAGTGGGATGATATGGTCAATCTGTCTACAATAACCCAAATTGAATTATGTTGTCGATGCAAATGGGGTAACCCTGTCACAAAGTCCATGTTTACCTCTTCTCACTTCCAAATGGGAATACCAAACTCCTACAAAGTGCCACTAGGTCATTGGTGCTCTACCTTAACCTGTTGACAAGTTGCACACTTGGCTACAAATTTTTCGATATCTCTCTTCATACCACTAAACCAATAGACTTCCCACAAATTACTGTACATCTTGGTGGCTCCTGGGTGAATAGAGTAATGCGCACCATGCCCTTCCTTCATAATTTATTCCCTCAAATTGTCAACACACACAATCTACTCTGGAATCTTAACACACCATCTCCCCATTGGGAGAAAACCTCCACTTTTTGGTGTTTAACCAACCCCTTTAGTTTGACCAAACTAGAGTCCTTATCCTGCTTCTCTTTCACTTCAAAAACTAGAGAATATTCTAAACTACTCTAAACCCAAACATTCCTCTCAGCTGAGTCAACCAACCTCATACCCAATCTAGATAACTGGTGAACTTCTCGAACTAATTCTCTCTTATCATTCTCCACATGAGCAATACTTCCCATAGATAGTCTACTAAGAGCGTCTGCCGCTATATTGACCTGACCTAGATAATATAACACACTCATGTCATAATCCTTCAACAATTCTAACCACCTTCTCTAACGAAGATTTAACTCCCTCTGAGTAAACACATATTGCAAGCTTTTGTGATCCGTGAATACATCGATATATACCCCATAAAGATAGTGCCTCTAAATTTTCAATACAAATACCACAACAGCTAGCTCAAGGTCATAGGTAGGGTAGTTCTTTTCATGAGGCTTAAGCTATCTAGAGGCATAGTCTATAACCTTACCTCTCTATTTCAAACCACAACCCAGACCGATTCTAGAAGTATCATAATAGACAACGAATCCAATTTGGCAATTACCATGTTATTAACCGATCGAAACTTCAATACAACCTTTTCTGATCTAGAATTGGTACCATCAGGTAGCACTAAAGCTGGGGCGGAAGTAAGTTGAGCCTTCAACTCCTGAAAACTCTTCTCATAAGAATCTTACCAATGAAACTTAATTTTTTTTGGGTCAATCAAGACGCAGGGGACGCAATAGATGAAAACCCTTCAATAAAATATCTATAATAACTAGCTAAACCCAAAAAACTCCTAATGTGTGATGAAGAGATAGGTCTAGGCCAATTTCTTACTTATTCTGTATTTTGGGGATCAACTCTAATGCCATCACTAGAAATAATGTGACCGAGGAAAGCTACTGATCTTAGCCAAAATTCACATTTGCTGAATTTGGCGAACAACTAGTGATCTCTAAGAGTTTGCAACACAATTCTAAGATGGTCTGCATGGTCATCATCACTATGAGAATAGATAAGAATGTCATTTATAAAGACTATGCTAAACATGTCCAAATACTGTTTGAATACTTTGTTCATCAAATCTATGAAGGTTGTTGGGGCATTTGTCAGCCCAAAGGACATGACTATAAACTCAAAATAACCATAATAGGTCCTGAAAGCTATTTTTGGAATATCACATTCCCTTACTCTAAAATAATGATAGCTGGATCTAAGGTCTATATTAGAGAAGTAACTTGCACCTTGGAGTTGGTTGAATAAGTCATCAATCCTAGGAAGAGAATATTTTTTTTGATTGTGACTTTATTCATCTGATGATAGTCAGTGCACATTCGCAAAGAACCATCTTTCTTTTGCACAAATAGGAAGAGAGTGCTACATGGAGAGACAATAAGCATTATGAAACCTTTATCTAAGAGGTCTTTAAGCTTCTATTTTAACTCCTTAATCTTGACTGGAGCCATACGATATGGAGGAATGTTTATGGGCTGAGTATCAGGAAGAAGGTCAATACCAAATTTTATTTCCCTATCAGGAGGTACCCCTGGCAGATCTTTGGGAAAGACTTCAGGAAACTCTTTGACTATGCAGACTGACTGAACTGTTGGAGCCTCCGACTTAGTGTCTTTGACTCAAACTAGAAGATAGATGCACCCTTTTGAGATCAACTTTATAGCCTTAATATAGGATATGAAGTGACTCTTGGGAGACACTGAATTACCTTCCTGCTCAAAGACTGGCTCATCTAGAAACTGAAACTTCACCACTCAAGTGAGATAATCTATAGACCAGAATAAGGTTCAAGTTGACCATATCTAACTCTATTAAGTCTGCTGACATGATCTTATGAAGGACAGTGATAGGACACTTTTTATATATCTGTTTGGCAATAACTGACTTACCCACTAAGGTAGAAACTAAGAAGGGCTTAGAAAGCTTTTCAGGACCTATTTCAAAATTCACTGCAACTAGTGGAGTCCCATAAAAGAGATTTGACCTGGGTTCTAACAACATATAAACATCAATATAAAAGAAATGAAGCATACCAGTAACAAAATCTAGTGAACTCTCCTACTCCTAACGGGATGGTAAAGCTTAAAACCTATTCCGGTACTGATCACCACTAGTACTTCATGATGCACCCTAATAAGGTATTAGGCGACCCATAAGAGCTGGTACACTAGTAGCCTGAGTCTGGGGACGAACATCCTTATTTCCATGCTTAGCATGCGAACACTTTTTGATTCCATGACCCAACTTACCATAACCATAACAACCTTTCTGTCCCAACAAGTACTCATCGAGATGATTCTTACTGCACTTAGCACATGAAGGATAATTGGGTTTTCCACTCACACTATTTTGGGACCTGGACATAGAAGTTATACCCCACTGCTCCTGCCTAGACTTGGAGGTAGGAGCACTAGCTAAAGATGGCATTAGCGTAGACGAGCGACCCTGAAACTGTGAATAATTTCCCCCTCTAAACCTTGTCTGGCCATATTCAAATTGCTCGGTTCTAGCCTTTTTATTTCCCCTCTCCCCCCCTTAAAATTTTCTGCCTCAATCTGTTGAGCATAAATCATTAGCCTAGAAAGATCCATATCCCCAATAAGTATGGCAGTCCTACACTCCTTGACTACCAAACCAGATACTCCAATAAAAAACTTACTCATACTCGACCTAGGGTCTGCTATCGTGTCAGGATCATACTTAGACAATTGGTTGAACTTAAGGTAGTATTCTTTCATTATTATCGAGCTATGCCTCAAGTTCACAAACTCCTCTACCTTAGTTTCTCTCAATTTATATAGAAATAACCTGTCTAGAAATACATCTTAAAACACCTTCCAACTCATAGGAGCTACATTCTCACCTCTACCACTCTTTCATATAGCCACCTAATCATATGCCACATTCTTCATCCTATAAGATGCCAACTCTACACTCTCCTCCGCAGTAATATGCATAATCTAGGTGATCTTCCTTACCTCATCAAAGTAAAGTTGTGGGTTTTCACCTGCTTTTGACCCAAAGAACTCAGGCAGATTCATTCTCATAAAGTCACAAATTCTAGCTGCTGCTAAATCACTATTCTACTGAACTGGGACTTCCTCCTGATGGTTTCCCTGAGCATTGGTAGTCATATCTTGGGCCAATGCCTAAAATGCAACCATAAATTCAGCATGGGATACATTCTCATTCAGCGGGTTAGCAGGTTGGGGTGGCTGGTTATCATTTCTACGTGCATTAGCTCAGTAAGGAGGCATATTTAATTTTCATGTAAAAGCACGAGCTAAAAGAAGATAGCACTATAATCACGATAGATTTGAAAGAAAAGAATGATTTCCTAAATCATTCTGTAACCTCTTGCTTATAAATGTGGCGCTCTTCACACCCATGATGAAGAATCTACGTAACACGGCTTGTCTGACTCCATAGGACTCTTATAAACTTAGGCTCTGATACCAAGTTTGTAACGCCCCAAAAATGGGTTTCGAGATGTCACACGTTGCTCAAGACTACGAGTAGCCTCAAACTAACCCTGTAAGCCTTCTACTAAATCTGAAACTCATAACAAATAAATATAGACATATAATCAAAGCTAAAATGCTAAATTATGTCTGATATAAGCTGGAATTAACTGCACATAATATCTGAAAATACTTTACTTAAAAGTCTGGACAATCAACACTGGAAATCCAAATCATAACTAGCAGTCTGATAAGTTTCTACTACTAACAACTAGAGAGCTACTGGGATAAACCCCCACCTGACTCAAACTGACTATAAATACTGAATAAACTACTCTAATAAGTTGGAAAACTGATTAACTGGGTCCCCAAACTATGAGGACTCACCAACTGTTGGGATGTAGATGGAGATGCTCGATAATCACTCACGTTGCTGAAACTGCACACCTGAACCAACATTATTAAATGATGTAGCATATAGACATATATGTGGATCAGTACTTCTGGAACGTACTGAGCATGTGGGGGTGAATGCATATGAAAAATAGTGAGGGAATGCATATCTTTCTTATAAACAATGCATGCTAAGTATAAATGGCTCACCTTGGATTTAGTAATTGAAAGCTATAATCACAAATCATGAATGGTATAACCTAATATATGAATAATGTGAGCCACCACACTTAGTTCTACTTATGTACTTTAAATCTATTTTTAAATCACACATGCTAAGTATAGGAAGGACTCACTTTTGTCATATGAAAACTAAAAGCTGAAATTCTGTAAGTAGTGTCCCAAGTGGAACCATATCTGAGTAAATTCGCAAGCCTTTACACTTAGTTTCTAAAAGCAGTTCTATTATTCCTTTATGTTAGGATTAATCCTTTCTGTAGGGAGGTTCTTCTAACAAACATACACTATGTAAGCTATCATAGTGTCCAACATCTAGTTCTCTTATGGGAAAACCTCACGTTGGGGAGAGGTATCATACTTTTGCCAATGAGTATGACCTGAGCTAAGTGATCATAATCTGTATCTGTTATTCATATAAATGGGAATAATTTGATAATTTGAACCTATGTTGGCTTGTAGTTCTGGGGCATATGAACATACTATAACGCTTCAAAAATCTGTCTCGAGATGTCACATGGTGCTTAGGACCATAAGTGATCCCAAGCTTACCTATGAACTGGCATACTGATAAACAACTGATAAAATATGTATAAAATAACTAATTTTACTTGTAGAAACATAATAATGATGGAATCTATGAAAATATATTACTAATACAATTTTACATTTTGATAAATTCTGAAAAGAAGGACTAAAATTACAAGACAAACTCTAACTAACATCTGTGAAGCCTCTACTATACTGACTATAGATAACTGGGGCTCGACTCCAACTATCACTAATTAATAATTATGAGTGAGAAAGTAAAGTACATAAATAATATCAAACTTAAGTCCCCAAAGTAGGAGGACTCTTCATCTGCTGGCCGGAATCTGCAAACTGTATGAATATGGTATGCGTGCTACAACACGTACCTATATTATGAGACAATGTAGCATATAGAAATATATGTGGATCAGTACTTTGAGGATGTACTGAGTATATGGGGGTGAATGCATAAGTAAAACATAATATCAATCATCATAATTTGTAAAAAAAACAATTAATGCTAAATGTAAACGACTCACATAAGCTGGAGTGTCTGACCTACTAAAATCTGAAGTAATAAGTAGCAAATAATACTTTATAAATCTAGTGAGTCATAACATTTAGTTCTAAAATTTATACTTCTGTTCTATTCTCAAATCATATAGGCTAAGTGAAAAAGGGCTCACCTTTTATGTTTGAAAACTAAAAGCTGTAATTTTGTAACTAAAATCTTAAGTAAAGTAATATATAATTAAGTTTGTGAGCCTTTACACTTAGTTTCTAAAATCTGGAAAATACTTTATCTTAGGGCTTAAGAATTTTAAAACCATAACTTCAAAAAATATATGCTTTTATCTTAAAGCTTTAAATCAATAGACAGTTGAAGAATGAGGGACATCTTTTGGGAGATTCTTCTAACCAACATACACCAAGTGAGCATCCATGGAGTCCTATGTCTGGTCCCCGTTAGGTAGGGCTGTTTTATCCTTTCCATCAGAATAAAACTTCTTATCTTAAGTGATCACAATCTGAGTCATCCACGTAAAAGTGAGACTAATCCGAATCCTATGGTGGCACATAGTTCTAGGTTATGAAACCATAGTAACTTACCCATCTCGGTGCTAAATACTACTCCCATTCTTATGCTCAAAATCTTAAGAAATCCACTTCAAAACTAGCACAAGGGTTTACAAGAAAACCAATTATGCTTTTTTTTCTTTAAATCTCAAGTCATATGAACAAAGATAATTTTTTATTTTAGCTTAGGATCAAAAGGTTATATCTTTATAGATAATCTAAGAATAATCTTATCTGAGGGTGCTTATAGCACAAATAATCTTGAAATAGCAATCTTAATTAGGGAATAATGACCCATGTATTAATCTCATGTTAAAATATCTTAAAATTCATACTTGATAATATATGCATTTATAATTCATTATAAAATGTGGAAATTTCAGCAATATGCTTGAAAATATGAACAAAATCATGGAATTCAACTTCTAAAAAAATTTGGATATATCATAAACTTGTAAATAACAATAATGGGCATAAACCCTAACTTTAATTTCATGGGAAATCTCATAAAATCAAATAACTTTTGTAATTAAAAGCAAGTTTTGGGCACAAGAATGAAAGAAGTATCCTTGTTCATAACCCCACATACCTTAATTGATGATCTAAGATGAGAAAGCTTCAATCTTGGATTCCTATGATACTTTTGAAGATGAATTCTTGGAGTTCTTGAATTAAAAATTCTTAAACTCGAACTATCTTGGAGCATTGATGATGAAAATTAGAATTTTTGGAGAGTAAGTTTGAGATTTAGGGTTTTCTTTCGAAAGAGAATTGCTGAGTAAGTTTTTCTTGAATTCCTTTTTGTGTTCTTGAATATTGTTCCTTGAAGAAGATAGCTCAAATTGATTTTCTTGGGAGTGTTATTGAATTATTTTCTTGAACTTCTTGGAATAGAAAGCTTAATTCTTGGTTCTTTTCATAAATAGAAGGTAATGAGATGGATGAATCTTGAAGAGAATTGATTAGGGTTTGTTCTTGGGAGTAAATGAGGATAATGGGGGCAAAATAATATCCCAATGATTGCTATAAATTGCTGTATTATTACCTGGGTTAAGGTCGGAAAAGACCCCATTGACCCTCATTAATTTAAAGAAGAAATTCGTAACCCGCATCCCGATTTTGCCCATTGCCACGATGCGGTACCATCGCGGCTGCTTACTACCTCACACTAAAATGGTTATAACTTTTTGCTCAATTATCGGTTTTAGGCAAAATTGATATCATTGAAAAGCTAATTCAATTATCTAATATTTTGTGGGTCTTGAGATGGAATATTCTACATATATAAAAAGTTATACACTTTCAAAGTTGACCCTTGTAGAATTGGACACAAACTTTGAATGAATCTAATGTTCTTAGCTCCACTTAGCTCTAAGTTACTTCTACGAATATTATTCGCCTAATAATAACTTCACATACTTAGGATTAAAGTTATGACAGAAGAATTCAAATTATGTATCAAGAGTACAATAATTACACCTTCACCGCGATGCGGTGAAATCGCTTTAAGCTACTGGAAAAGGATGAGTGTAAATTTGCACTCTGGTGCGACGCGGTGCTATCACGTTGCACCATTGGAAATTGACAATTGGGAAGTTGGACCTCTCCATGATGCGAAAATATCACGGAGGTCCACTTGTAATACCCCATACTTTTTTCCTAGATTTAAATCATCTCAACAATGTTAGAAACTTTCCTGGAAAGATAAATCCACTTTTTTACACATGGTATTTTTAAAATTTTAACTTTTTTTCATGTGGTAAATTGAATTAGTTTTCCTACGATACCAATTTTGTCAAAATCTGACATCGGAGGAGAAAGTTATGGACAAAATACAGAAGGTAGTAAAACCGCCCAGATGCGACGGTGAGGCCGACAGACCGTTAGACTAGCAATAGACCGTCGCAGCAAGACAGTACGGCCCAGGCCGATGGACCATCAAACTAGCGATGGACCGACGCTCAGGCCGTCGCAATGGAAATAGTAAGTCCACCTTCTAGATAAGGTAGATGGTCAGGTTGACGGACCATCGAACTTGCGACAGACCGTCACCCAAGACGTCGTAGCCAAAACAGTGAGACCCCATTCTTCCTAAAAGCGACGGTCAGGGCCGATGGACCGTAAAACCAGTGATAGACCATCGCAGGTCCTATTTTTTTTTTTGTAAGTTATTTTAATAGGGATATTTTGGTCATTTACCACCCACTTATATATACCCAGTTATATCCGATTTTTACCCATTTGTTCATTATTATTTCAACAACAATATTAGGGTTTCTCTCTAAAATTAGTCCCCAAGAACAAGAATCTAAATCTTCTCCAAGAAACTAAGAGATTCAAATCCCTCAAGTTCAAGAACATCAAGAAAACTCAACCCATGTATGCATAGTGTTCATTCATGGACTTCTTTCATCCATAAAGCCCAAGAATCTCTATCTAAGCTCAAGTTTATGGATTTTCTTTATGAATTTCATGATGGGTCTCTCTTGTTCATGTTGATAATGGCTATTTGAATTTTTAATAGATGTTTTGTGATAAATTTCATGTGGAATTGATTAGTATAGATGTAGATTCATGTAAAACTATGACTAAACCCTTGAATGATGAAATTAGAATTGAACCATTTTGTATAATTATTATATAATATTGTCTACATATACTATGCGTATCATGTGTTTGATTAAATGCCTAGATGAAGGAAAATGCCTAATTAGTATGATATCATAAAATCCCCATGTATGTACAAGTTTATGCATATCCCATGGTTGATGAAATGCTCTGATAAATGATTTATGGATTATGATGTTAGTCATGTGCTCAAGTAAGTCATGCTTTGTCAGTTTTCTTCTATCCTGTCCTGGGGGAACTTGTACCCAAAACATTAGCTGTGTGCCTAGAGCCATGTCATGTTTTCACGATACTCTTAGTCACGCTATGATTCTTAGACTTCAGACAGCCTTATGACATACGATATATTCTTGATCTCATGAACTCAGTCAGTTGTCAGATATCAGTAGTATTCCATCAGTCAATGGAATTCAGTAACTCAGTCCATGTTTAGTTCAGTAAATCATGTTCAGTTTCTATTCATATGGGAGTAGAAATTAGCACCGAGCGAACCCAAGGATCGGAACTCACCTGTTATATGAGGGTGTGATTCTTAGAAGCAATCCTTGCGTTCCAGAACTATGTAGCCAGCATAGGTTGAGACATTATAACTTTCTATATAAGGGTAGATAAGGTGGCTTAGCCTACTATATAAGGGTTCCCACCATTCTCACTAGAGTTACCTGTTATATTAGGGCCACTCATACGTTGTCCTTACCAGTGGCGTGGTATTAACACCCTTCCAATCAGGGCATAGATTGGACCCCAATTCAGTTGTAATGCATTATTTGGGGCATGCCAGTTAGATGACTACCTCCCACAGTCTCAGTAAAAGAAATCAGATAGTTCTTCAGAATTCAGAACTATCAGATACAGTCAACTCAGATACTGTACCAAACTCAGATAGATCTATCATATTCAAGACTATCAGATACAGTCACTCATGTTGTTAGTTATATCAGTACTAGTATGTCATGCTATTAGTATTCAGATTCAGTTATTATGTTATCATGATATCAGTGTCAGTTATTATGTCTCGTGCATGTATTCTCACGCTTATGATAGTCAGCCTGTTATTATTATTGTTCGTGCATATGAACCCCATGCATTTAGTCTACCTCACATGCATACCAGTACATTCAAAGTACTGACGCATTCGTGCTATGGTGTCTTATACCATAGGTTTAGATACACGAGCTCCAAAGCAGCAGTAGATTCCAGTCTCAATAGTCAAAGTTAGAAGTGAGTCCTCATCTTTTAAGGACATGATTATTCTTTATTATTTCATTTATTAGTTTATCAATTGGAGTTAGTTGGGGACATGTCCCATCAACTCCTTGCTCAGAAAGTTCAGTCAGTTAGAGGCTTTCTAGACTATTATGTTCAGACAGTTATTTCAGTTGTCTTGGGTATTTCATACCCCTTTTCAGATGTTATATTTTACTTCAGATATGTGAACCTTATGGCCTTTCAGTTCATTTTTCTGCATTATTTAGTATTTTATGCAGTATACAGGTACAGATATCAGTCATGGGTTAGGTTGTGGTCCTTTGGGGTCATGAGCACCGTGTAGCATTCCTGATACCAGATTTGGGGCGTTACAAAATTGGTATCAGAGTCTAAGGTTTAATAGAGTCCTAGGAAGTCTGAAAGCCGCATCTAGTAGAGTCTTGTACATGGGTGTGTTGCACGCCATATTTATGTGCAAGAGGCTATAAGATATTTTAGGAACAGTTTCCCTTCTTTTAGTATTCATGTCATGCTAGTGAGCATAATCTCAATCTAATATCTCAGTATAATATATTTCTTCTCTTTAATTCAGAATATGCCTCCCAAGAGAAGAACCCAGCCTGTCCAAGAAGATCCCTTGGACAAATATGTTTCTCATGTGGAGTTCAGGGTCGCATTCACTACTCTTGCTCTGTCAGTTGCTTCTCAGAATGAGCGACCAGCTGTCGTTCCGTCCAACCCAGTGTCCAATTCAGCTGCAACCAGGATTCTGGACTTTACCCGAATAAATTCTCCATCCTTTCTTAGGTCTAAGACAGATGGAGACCCTCAGGAATTCCGAGATCAGGTGTAGAAGGTTACATACATAATGGGGGTTACTCCTAGTAAGAGTGATGAGCTAGCTACATATCAGTTGTAGGATGTTTATCACACTTGGTTCAAGTAGTGGAAGTCAGAGAGGGCAGATGATGCAGGGCCAGTTGAGTGGGAGGAGTTTACTTCTGCTTTTCTTGATAGATTCTTTCCCCTAGAGCTTAGAGAAGCTAAGGTGCTATAATTAATCAACCACAGGCAGGGAAGTATGACAGTGAAAGAGTATTCTCTTAAGTTTACTCAATTTGCCAGATATGCCCCTCATGTGGTTGCAGATAGCAGGGCCAAGATGAATAAGTTCATCTCAAGGGTGAATGATAGCGTGGTTAATGAGTGCAAATCCACTTTACTGAATAGTGACATGAATTTAGCCAGGTTTATGACTCATACTTAGCAGATAGAAGATCAAATGATTAAGATGAGGGAGAAGCAGAATAAGAGAGCAAAGACAAGTTGTTTTAACTTTTCTCAGCCTAAATCAGAAGGAGAAAATCGTTCTCAGTTTTATCCTAAATCATCAGTTCCATCTCCTTCTTCAGCTAGTGCCCCTGTGCTAAAATTCAGAGACGGCAATAGAGATACATCACCAGGCTCTAAGTCTCAGGGCAGTGTTAGCAGTGCCCGCCCCTATCCTCTTTGCCAGACTTATGGCAAGCACCATCAGGGTATTTGCAGAGCTGGAAGTGGTATTTGTTTTGGATCTAGAAAGTAAGGCCACAGAGTCAGAGATTGTCCTAAGCGAGGTCCTCAAGGTCAGAAAAATCGTCCCTCAGCTCAGTTCGGTCACCCAAATCAGCAAGGGGCCATTTCCAGCTACTAGTGGACAACGCCCAAATCGTATCTATGCTCTCCAGTCCTGGCAAGATTAGGAAAATTCTCTTGATGTTGTTACTGGTACGTTACAGATCTTTAATGTGCATGTTTATGCTTTGCTAGATCCAGGTGCTTTCGTATCTTTTGTTACTCCCTATATAGCAGGCGATTTCTGAATTAGTCCCGAAATTCTAGCAGATCCCTTTTCAGTTTCTATGCCAGTGGGTAAAACCATCATAGCTCGGCGGGTGTACAGGAAATGCCCAGTTATGATATTTTAAAAAGTCACTTAAGCAGACTTGGTCGAATTAGAGATGACTGATTTTGATGTCATTCTTGGCATGGATTGGCTTCATTCCTTCTATGCCACAGTCGACTGCAGAAACTGAATAGTCCAATTTTATTTCCCGAATAAACCCGTCCTAGAGTGGAAGGGTAGTGTATCCGAGTTCAGAGGTCAGCTTGTTTTCTACCTTCGAGCACGAAAAATGATATATAAAGGATGTGTCTATTATCTTGTTCGAGTTAGGGACACTAGTTCCAAAACTTCCAATCATGAATCAGTCCCAATCGTGAACGAATATTCAGATATCTTTCCCGAAGATCTTCCAGGAATTCCCCCCGAAAGGGAAATAGACTTCGGTATTGATCTTCTTCCAGATACACAGCCTATATCTATTCTTCCATACAGAATGGAACCAGCAATACTCAAAGAACTAAAAGAACAGTTGAAGGATCTCTTAGATAAGGGATTCATCAGACCCAGCATTTCCCTGTGGGACGCTCCAGTATTATTTGTGTGCAAGAAAGACGGTTATCTTAGGATGTGTGTAGACTATTGTCAACTCAATAAGGTCACGATCAAGAACAAGTATCCTCTTCCCAGAATCGATGACTTGTTTGATCAACTTTAGGGTGCCAATTATTTCTCTAAGATAGACCTCAGATCCGGCTATCATCAGCTCAGAGTTAGAGAATGTGACATTCCAAAAATAGCTTTCCATACTCGATATGACCATTTTGAATTCTTAGTTATGTCCTTTGGTCTTACCAATTCCCCAGCAACTTTTATGGACTTGATAAACCGTGTGTTCAAGCAGTACTTAGGCATGTTCGTCATAGTCTTCACAGATGATATTCTGGTCTATTCCCGCAGTGAGCGTGATCATGCAGACCATCTCAGAATAGTACTTCATACTCTCAGAGATCATCAGCTATTCACCAAATTCAGTAAGTGCAAATTTTGGCTAAGGTCAATAGAATTCCTTGGTCATATTATTTCTGGTGATGGCATTAGAGTGGATCCTCAAAAGACCGAAGTAGTAAGAAACTGGCCTCACCCTGTCTCTCCAATAGATATCAGGAGTTTCTTAGGTTTGGCCGGCTATTACAAATGGTTTGTTGAGGGATTTTTTCTATTAAATCCCCTACGTCCAAATTGACTCAGAAGAAAGTCAAGTTTCGGTGGTCAAATCCTTGCTAGAAGAGTTTTCAAGAGTTGAAGACTCGACTCACCTCAACTCCAGTATTAGCTCTTCTAGATGGACCAGATGGTTTCGTAGTGTATTGTGATGCATCCATAGTAGATTTGGGTTGTCTCCTCATGCACCATAGTAAGGTCATAGCCTATGCCTCCAGACAGCTTAAACCCCATGAGAGGAATTATCCTACTCATGATCTTGAGTTAGCAGCCATAGTATTTTCCTTGAGTATTTGGAGGCATTATCTATACAGTGTTCACGTAGATATGTTCACAGATCATAAAAGTTTTTAGTATGTCTTTTTTCAGAAAGATCTCAATCTTCATCAGAGAAGGTGGTTAGAGCTCTTAAAATATTATGACATGAGTGTCCTTTGTCATCCGGGCAAGGCCAACGTTGTGGACGACACTCTCAGTAGAATTTCTATGGGCAGTGTTGCTCATGTTGAGGAGAGTAAGTAAAAGTTAGCTCAGTAAGTCCATCAGTTTTCCAGACTAGGCATTCACTTAGTCGATATAGAAGAGGGTGATATATGGGTTCAGAGTAGTTAAGAATCATCTCTAGTTTCCAAGGTAAAAGAAAAGCAAGATAGAGATCCCAGTTTAGTCAAGTTGAAAGAGTCAGTCAAGGATCAGAAAGTGGAAGTTTTCTCCCAAGGGGGAGATGGTGTCCTTCGTTGTCAGGGTCATCTCTATATTCCAGGTTTAGATGACTTAAGGCAGCAAATTCTTGCAAAAACGCATGGTTCGCGCTACTCTATTCATCCAGGGGCCACAAAGATGTACCATGACTTATGGGAAGTCTATTGGTGGAGTGGGATGAAGAGAGATATTGCAGAGTTTGTGGCTAAGTGCTCTACATGTCAGCAGGTTAAGATAGAACATCAGAAGCCCAGTGGTCCTATGCAAGAGTTCCTTATTCCTACTTGGAAGTGGAAAGAAGTGAACATGGACTTTGTGATGGGTTTGCCTCAAACTCATCATCATCATGATTCAGTTTGGGTCATTGTAGACCGAATAACTAAATCAACTCATTTCCTTCCAGTTCATACCTCGTATCCAGCCGAGGATTATGCCAAGATCTATATCAGAGAGTTGGTCAGATTGCACGGTGTTTCATTTTATATTATCTTAGATAGAGGTACCCAGTTCACCTAGCACTTCTGGAAAGCATTCAAAAAGGGTCTTGGTACCCAAGTTCATCTTAGTATAGCCTTTCATCCTCGGACAGATGGTCAAGAAGAAAGGACCATTCAGACTCTAAAAGATATGCTAAGGGTGTGTGAAATTGATTTCAAGGATAGTTGGGATTACCACTTGCCTTTGATTGAGTTTGCATATAACAACAGCTATCATTTTAGTATTCGAATGAGTCCATTCGAAGCTTTCTACGGTAGAAGATGTAGAACTCCAATTGGTTGGTTTGAAGTTTGTGAGGCCTTAGTCATAGGTCCTGACTTAGTAGTCGATGCCTTAGAGAAGATTCAGTTGATCAGAGAAAGACTCCAGGATGCTCAGAGCCGACAGAAGTCTTATGCAGATGTTCGTAGAAAGGATCTCGAGTTTGAGATTGGTGATTTTGTCTACCTAAAGATCTTTCCCATAAAGGGAGTGAAGCGATTCATCAAGAAGGGAAAGATCAGTCCTCGATATGTTGGTCCTTTCAAGATTCTCAGTCGCTTTGGCAAGGTAGCTTATGAGCTTGATTTGCCTTCAGACCTAGCCTCAGTTCACCCAGTCTTCCATGTCTTTTTGTTTAAGAAGTGCCTAGGTGACCCATTAGTTGTAATCCCTATTCAGAGCATTGATGTTTAGAACAACCTCTTTTATGAAGAGATTCCAATTGAAATCCTAGACTATCAGACTCGTAGACTGAGGAACAAAGAAGCCCCTCTAGTTAAAGTTTTTTGGCGAAATCAGTCCGTCGAGGGAGCTACTTGGGAAGCAGAAGAAAACATGCGTACCAAGTATCCTCACCTCTTCTCCACCAACTCAGATCAAGCTCAAGGTAATAGTCCTCCTTAAGCTTACTCAGTTTCATGTTCAATGTTCATCACAAACTTGGTATCAAGTACCATTGCATATTCAGTCATCCATTCAAGTATTAGTTTAGCTATAAAATTATGCATCAGACATGCATTCTCATTATGAGAAATTTAGTTCCTCAGAACATCCAGTCATGCATTCATGAACCAGTTACATATGCATCAGATATGCATGTTCATCATGATATGTTCAGTTATCAGTCATGTCAGTCATGAAATTATGCTCCAGTTGTTCATGTTCAGTATGTACGTCGGTTATCTTGTCCCCTCACTCTCAGTCTCATTCGAGGATGAATGTTCTCAAGGGGGAGATATTGTAACACGCCATACTTTTTTTCCTATCTTGAAATCGTCTTAAGAATGTTAGAAATATTCCTTGAAAGATAAATCCACGTTTGTACACGTGGTATTTTTATGATTTTCACTTTTTGTCACATGGAAAATTGAATTAGCTTTCTAAAAATACCAATTTCATCAAAATCTGACATCGGAGAAGAGAGTTATAGACAAAATACAGAAGGTAGTAAACCACCCAGATGCGACGGTGAGGCCAACGGACCGTAAGACTAGCGAAGGACCGTTGTCCACAACCGTCGCAGCAAGGCAGTGAAAACTACTTTCTACCTAGGAGCGATGGGCCAGGCCGACGGACCGTCGTACTAGCAACAGACTGTTGCTCAAGCCATCGTAAGGGAAACAGTGAGGCCACATTCTGGATAAGGTGCAACGGTCAGGTTGATGGACCATCAAACTTGCAATGGACTGTCGCCCAAGCCGTCACAGCCAAAACAGTGAGACTCCATTCTTCCTAAAAGTGATGGTCAGGGCCGACGGACCGTCAATCCAGTGATGGACTGTCGCAAATCCCGTTTAATTTTTTTAAGTTGTTTTAATAGGGGTACTTTGGTCATTTACCACCCACTTATATATACCCAGTTATATCCAATTTCTGCCCATTTGTTCATTATTATTTCAATAACAACATTATGGTTTCTCTCTAAAATTAATACCCAAGAACAAAAATCCAAATCTTCTCCAAGAAACTAAGAGATTCAAATCCCTCAAGTTCAAGAACATCAAGAAAACTTAACCCAGTTATGCATAGTGTTCATTCATGGACTCCTTTCATCCATGAAGCCCAAGAATCCCTTTCTAAGCTCAAGTTTATGGATTTTCTTTATGAATTTCATGTTGGGTTGCTCTTGTTCATGTTGATAATGGCTAATTAAATTTTTAATCCATGTTTGGTGATAAATTTCATGTGGAATTGATTAGTATAGATGTAGATTCATATAAACCTATGATTAAACCCTTGAATGATGAAATTAAAATTGAACCATTTTATTTAATTGTTATATAATGTTGTCTGCATATACTATTCCTATCATGTGTTTGTTTAAATGCCTAGATGAAGGAAAATGCCCAATTAGTATGATATCATAAAATCTCCATGTATGTACAAGTTTACGCATATCCCATGGCTGATGAAATGCTCTGATAAATGATTTATGGATTATGATGCTAGTCATGTGCTCAAGTAAGTAATGCTTTGTCAGTTTTCTTCTATCGAGTCCTGGGGGTACTTGTACCCAAAAAATTAGCTGTGTGCCTAGAGCCATGTCATGTTTTCACGATACTCTTAGTCAAGCTATGATCCTTAGACTTCAGACAGTCTTATGACATAGGAAATCTCCATGATCTCATGAACTCAGTCAGTTGTCAAATATTAGTAGTATTCCGTCAGTCAACAAAATTTAGTAACTCAGTCCATGTTTAGTTCAGTAAATCATGTTCAATTTCTATTCAGATAGGAGTAGAAATTAGCATCGAGCGAACCCAAGGATGGGAACTCACCTATTATATGAGGGTGTGATTCTTAAAAGCAATCTTGCATTCCCGAACTATGTATCCAGCATAGGTTGAGACATCATAGCCTGCTATATGAGGGTAGATAAGGTGTCTTAGCCTGCTATATAAGGGTTCTCACCATTCTTACTAGAGTTACCTATTATATTAGGGCCACTCACACGTTGTCCTTACCAGTGGCGCGGTATTGACACCCTTCCAATCAGGGCATAAATTAAACCCCAATTCAGTTGTAATGCATCATTTGGGGCATGTCGGTTAGATGAATACCTCCCACAGTCTCAGTATCAGTCTCAGTAAAAGAACTCAGATAGTTCTTCAAAATTCAGGACTGTCAGATATAGTCAACTCAGATACAGTATAGAACTCAGATAGTTCCATCAGATTCAGGACTTTCAAATACAGTCACTTATGTTGTCAGTTATATCAGTACCAGTATGTCATGTTATCAGTATTCAGATTCAGTAATCATGTTATCACGATATCAGTGTCAGTTATTATGTCTCATGCATGTATTCTCACGCTCATGATAGTCAGTCTGTTATTATTATTGTTCATGCATATGAACCCTATACATTTAGCCTACCTCACATGCATGCCAGTATATTCAAAGTGTTGACGCATTCGTGCTATGGTGTCTTATACCATAGGTTCAGAGACACGAGCTCCAGAGCAGCAGTAAATTCCAGTCTCAACAGTCAAAGTTAGAAGTGATTCCTCATCTTTTGAGGACATGATTATTCCTTATTATCTCATTTATTAGTTTATCAGTTGGAGTTAGTTGGGGACATGTCCCACCAACTCCTTACTCAGATAGTTCAGTCAGTTAGAGGCTTTCTAGACTATTATGTTCAGACCGTTATTTTAGTTATTTTGGGTATTTCATACCCCTTTTCAGATGTTATGTTTTACTTCAGATATGTGAACCTTATGGGCTTTCAGTTCATGTTTCCACATTATTCAGTATTTTATGCAGTATACAGATACATATATCAGTCATGGGTTAGCTTATGGTTTTTCGGGATCATAAGCATCGTGTAGCGTTTTGAGTACCAGATTCGGGGCGTTACACCACTGGTATATGATGATTGCCATTTTGGCATCCACCGCAACGCGGTGAGTGCCCAGGTGAGACACTGCATTACTAAAAATACTCTAACTTCTTCACCGAGTGTCGAATTTGGGTGAATTTGATATCGATGGAAAGCTTATTTAGTTTTTCACACAATGGAAGGTCTAAATCTGGAAAATTCCATATGAAATAAAGGTTATTCATTTTTGAAGAACACTCTTAACATTCTAGGAATGAATTTTAAGCTAGAAAAAACACAGGGTGTTACAATATCTCCCCCTTGGGAACATTCATCCTTGTATGTGAATAATTAAGCTGAAAATACTAAGGAAATTTGAGTTTATAAGCTATTATGCACAACTGAAATAAACTGAATAACTGAATCTTAAACATAATGAGCTACTGAACTGAGCTGCGAGTGCATGAATTCTGAAGAAAATAGCTATATGGATGAGAAAGAAACAAGAACACAAACTTATGAGTAATGATAGGCTGGATCCGATTTCATGAAAAAAAGAATGAGAGGTTTATGACATGAAAACTCGAGGTATTACAACATCTCCCCCTTGGGATCGTTCATCCCCGAATGGTACTGATTTGGTTGAAATACTAGGAAAAGACTGAGATGATATACAAGGTACTTACGGATTGAATCATGACTTAATATCTGAATCTAAAACCAATGCATGATGCATGAACTGAGCTGAATTTGCAAATTACACAAAGTGAACAAATTTTCTCTTAGAATGATATGACTAGATGGGAAGATTGAAAACTATAGAAACTTTCCTATATGGCTGCTAGACGAAATTACTGGCTAAATGGGTTAACTCATACTGTACATTCCACTTCAACAACTACATTCTACCTTCTACTAGGATCTCACTAACGCACAATGCATCCATCCACATATATAAAAACATGACATTCAAGCCTATCTTCATAACCACGTATGCACTTCTAAACAAACACTCATGAAAGAATCTTTCTTAAATTATCTAATACCTCTATCAATAACAACCTAATCACTCACTAACTTAGAATCTTCACTTAACATGGATATTTCCAAACCCTTGTTGAACCATACTAACTTCCTTCATACTCTACTAATATCACATAATATCACATCTCTAAACTTATTTTTTTTTTCTAAACCATGAAAATCAAGATCATATCAAAAGGCTCAACACTATAAATCAAAACTCCTTAACTTAGCTATTTAGAGCACCATATACCATCTAACTAGTCTTCTGCCACTTAGCAACTCAATGGTATCAATAACCACTCATAACACGTAATAACCTTAGAAAATAATGCAACCCTATATCACCTTAGGCACACCTCTACATCATACTTGCAACATTATACTAAATTGTGAATAAATAAACTTAAGCTCTTGCACACACTGTTCAAGCCTACTAGATCACTTCCATATAACTAGCATCACTAACCAAAAAATCATTACATCCACCTTGATGACCTTTAACTATTCAAACTTAATGTCTAGTGCTAGAAATTATTTAACAACCCACCTTAAAGACAATTCTTATTTGGAATCTATAAAATAGAACATCAAGAAACACTAGTCCACTAGAACTTTACAAAAATAATTGATCACAATCATATGGCCTATCTTATCATAATTTATTAACACATCCTCCTTCTGCACATCATTACTATTTACCCTTCTATACATCTAGATTACTATCATAGCTCCTTAAGTTTCAACTAAAACTCATTTTTGTAACCTCAAGGGAATCCTAAATTAACGATACTATACCACCAAACACTGTTAATATCTTATACCTTTCAAATACAATAAATACCATCAATAACTCCTTTCGTACTTCAAGTAGACAACAATTCACCTTAATTATTAACTCATTCTCCACCCTCCACTAAACTAGAACACAAGGACACATTACCTTAACAAAACTAGATGACATGCCTAAGGTTATCTCTATATGTTCTATCAATCATCATTCCCACTTTTTTTGTCATTACTCTTCTATACCCATACTTCCAACTATAAGGCTCTACTATATTATAAATCATAACACTGAAGTTCACAATATTCCTCAAATGCACACTACGCTTAATAATCTACGTTCATACTATCTCCTCTCATGAGCACTACCTATATTAAAAGGGTCTATGGGCAATCTGAATACATATCTAATTCTGTCTAAACTGAACAACTCATAAGGATGAGGAAATAACTTTCAACTTAAAGAACTTAACACACTAGGGAGCTCCTTTCAAGTCCCTTGTGTGACTTCTGAAGTTTCTGCTAGTAAATCTGAGAGTGTTATCTGGGGAAGAACTGGAACTTGCTAATCGTGTTATCTCAAGAATAATACATATATGAGGAATTTTGGGGTAATACACAAATAGACAGAAGATTCTAAGAAAACAAGTTTACTACACGATCTAGAGTAGGAAAGAAAAGAAACTTTTCTTAAATGCCTCGTAGAATCTCGAAGAAAAGTACAAACGTCTCCGTACCGTTCTGTAAGACTCTACTAGACACAGCTTCACAGACACCCTAGGACACTTGAACCTTGTTCTCTAATACCAAGTTTGTAACGCCCCAAAAATCTATCCCAAGACGTCACAAGGTGCTTAGGACTACAAGTGATCCCAAGAGAACCCATGAACTTGCATACTGATAATCAACTGATAAAATATGTATAAAATAATTAAGTTTACTTTGAAAAAATATAATAATGATAGAATCTGTGAAAATATAACACTGATATAATTTTACATTTTGATAAAGTCTGAAAAAGGAGTGAAATTACATGACAGACTCTAACTGACATTTGTGAAGCCTATACTATACTGACTATAGATAGATGGGGTGCGAATCCAACTATCACTAATCAATACTTATGAGTAGAAAGTAAAGTACATAAATAATAACTAACATAAGTCCCCAAAGTAGGAGGACTTATCATCTGCTGGCTGGAATATGCAAATTGTCTGAATATGGTATGTGTGCTACAATTCGTATCTACATTATGAGACAATGTAGCACATAGACACATATGTGGATTAGTACTTTAAGGATGTACTGAGTATATGAGGGTGAATGCATAAGTAAAACATAATATCAATCATCATAATTTGTAAAAAAAATAAGGTATGCTAAATATAAATGACTCGCATAAACTGGAGTGTCTGAAATACTAAAATCTGAAGTAATAAGAAGCAAATCATACTTTATAAATATAGTGAGTCATAACATTTAGTTCTAAAATCTGCATTTCTGTTCTATTGTCAAATCATATAGGCTAAGTGAAAAAGGTATCTCCTTTTATGTCTGAAAACTAAAAGCTGTAATTTTGTAACTGAAATCTTAAGTAAAGTAATATCTAAGAAAGTTTATGAGCTTTTACACTTAGTTTCTAAAATCTGGAAAATGCTTTATCTTAGGGCTTAAGAATCTTAAAACCATAACTTTCAAAAACATATGCTTTTATCTTAAAGCTTTAAATCAATAGACTGTTGAAGAGTAGGGGGAATCTTTTGGGAGATTCTTCTAACCAACATACACCAAGTGAGAATCCATGGAGTCCCACGTTTGGCCCCGTTAGGTAGGGCTGTTCTACCCTTTCCACCGGAATAGAACTTCTTATCTTAAGTGATCATAATTTGAGTCATCCATATAGAAGTGGGAATAATATGAATCCTATGGTGGCACGTAGTTCTTGGGTATGAAACAATAGTAACTTACCCATCTCGATGATAAATACTACTCCCATTCTTATGCTCAAAATATTAAGAAATCCACTTCAAAACTAGCACAAGGGTTTACAAGAAAACCAATTATGCTTTTCTTTCTTTAAATCTCAAGTCATATGAACAAAGTAGATTCTTTATTTTAGCTTAGGACCAAAAGGTCAAATCTTTATCAATAATCTGAGAATAATCTTATCTGAGGGTGCTTAGAGCACAAATAATCTTAAAATAGCAATCTTAATTAGGGCATAATGACCCATGCATCAATCTCATGTTAAAACATTGTAAAATTCATGTTTGATAATATAAGCATTTATAATTCATCATAAAATCTGGAAATTTCAGCAATATGCATGAAAATATGAACAAAATCATGAAATTCAACTTCTAAAAAAATTGGATATATCATAAACTTGTAAATAACAATAATGGGCATAAACCCTAATTTTAATTTGATGGGAGATCTCATAAAATCAAATAACTTTTGTAATTAAAAGCAAGTTTTGGGCACAAGGATGAAAGAAGTATCCTTGTTCATAATCCCACATACCATAATTGATGATCTTTGATGAGAAAGCTTGAATCTTGGATTCCTATGATACTTTTGAAGATGAGTTCTTGGAGTTCTTGAATTGGAAATTCTTAATGTCGAACTATCTTGGAGCATTGATGAGAAAAATTGGAATTCTTGGAGAGTAAGTTTGAGCTTTCGGGTTTTCTTTCGAAAGAGAATTGATGAGTAAGTTTGGTTTGAATTCCTCTTTGTGTTCTTGAATATTGTTTCTTGAAGAAGATAACTCAAATTGATGTTCTTGGGAGTGCAATTGAATGATTTTCTTGAACTTCTTGGAATAGAAAATTTAATTCTTGGTTGTTTTCTTGAATAGAAGGTGATGAGATGGATGAATTATATTAATTAGGGTTTGTTCTTCAGAGTAAAGTAGGATAATGGGGGCAAAAAAATGCCCCAATGGCAGCTATACATTGCTATATTATGACCTGGGTTGAGGTGGGGAAAAATACCCCATTGTCCCTCATTAATTTAAAGTAGAAATTCATAAACGCATCTCGATTTTGCCCATTGCCGCGACGCGATACCATCGCGGTAGCTTACTGCCTCACACTAAAATGGCTATAACTTTTCGCTCGGGTATTGGTTTTAGGCAAAATTAATATCGTTGAAAAGATAATTCAATTATATAAAATTTTGAGGGTCTTGAGCTGGAATATTCTACATACATAAAATGTTATACACTTTCAAAGTTCAACCCTGTAGAATTGGACATCAAACTTTGAATGAATCTAATGTTCTTAGCTCTACTTGGCTTTAAGTGACTTCTACGAATATTATTCACCTAATAAGAACTTCATATACTTAGGATTTAAGTATGACAAAAGAATTCAAATTATGAATCAAGAGTAAGGTAATTACAGGATCACTGCGATGCGGTGAAATCACGTTAAGCTACTGGAAAAGGACGAGTGTGAATTTGTACTCTGGCGCGACGCGGTGCTATCGCGTTGCGCCACTGAAATTGACAATTGGGAATTTGGACCTATCCATGATGCGCAAATATCACGGAGTTCCACTGAAATGTGATGAATGCCATTTTGGCATCCACCGCGACGCAGTGAGTGCCCAGGTGGGACACTGCATTACTAAAAATGCTCTAATTTCTTCACCGAGTGTTGGATTTGGGAGAATTTGATATCGATGGAAAGCTTATTCAATTTCTCACACAATGAAAGGTTTAAATCTGGAAAATTTCGTATCAAATAAAGGTTATTCATTTTTGAAACACACTCTTAACATTCTAGGAACGAATTTTAAGCTAGGAAAAACATGGGGTGTTACACATACCCAACTCGGTGCTAAATAATACTCCCTTTAATCTCTATGCTCATTTTCTAGGAAATCTAATTTAAAACTAGTAGAAGGGTTTGTAGTGAAAACCAGTTATGCATTTATCTATTTAGGACTGAAATCAAACTAATTTGTAACCAAAAGCTATATTCAATGCTATAAAGTGGATTCCATAACTTAGCTAAGGATTAAAGATCAAATCTTGATTCAAAATAGCTAATTATAAACAAATCATAGGATGCTTAAAAACAACATCATTCTTGGAATATCAATATTCAAACTAGGGCCTAATAAGCCATGCTTCAAAATTCATGTCAAATTATCACAAATCATGCCCAATAATCAACATCATGAAGTTCTTGCACAATTTTAGTTAAAATAATAAAATTCAACCTTCATTGTATATAAAACTACTTCACAAACATAAATGTGCAGCAATAGGCATGTAATTCATTATTTAAAACACTTGTAATATCATAATCTTCAAATAGTGAAGAATGCGTATAAACCCTAAAATGAAATTCATATAGTTTCATGTGAAATTTAACTTTAAAACTAATTTTGGGCATAAGGATGAAAGGATTATCCTTGTTCATAATTCCACATACCTTAATTAATGAAATTGATGAAGACTTGACTTTGAATCCCTATTGTGCTCTTGAACATTGTTTCTTGAAGATCTTGAATTTGAAACCTTGTATTTGGGTTATCTTGAAAAAAGAATGGTGAAATTTGCATTTCTTGAGGTTTAAAATTTAAAACTCTAGGGTTTCTTGGAGAGAAATTTTGATGAAAATCAGTGTATCAAGCTTAGAATAGGTTTAATCTCTTGTTTACATGATTTGAGGGCTTGGGAAAAGACTAAATTGCCCCTGGAAATTTTAAGTTTGGAACTGGAGTCCCGATTTTGCACCGCAGTGCGATGCGGTGCCATCACGGAGGCTTACTGGAAAATGGATGAGTACCATTTTGCACTATGACATGATGTGGTGATATCACATTACGTCACTGGAAAAAGGACGAGTGCAAATTTGCACTCCATCGCGATGCGGCGTTATCGCGATGCTTCACTGGAAAAGGACAAGTGCAAAATTACACTCCAATGCGACGCAGTGACTGCTCCACTATGATTTCTGGCATGACGCTGGACAATCATGGTGAGCTACTAGAAATGGATGAACGTGATTTTGGGGTTCACCGTGATGCGGCCCAATTGCGGTGAGCTACTGCCTTTCACAAAAAGTGTCATAAATTCTCACTCGGGTATCGAATTTAGGCAAAATTGGTATCGTTGGAAAGATGACTCAATTATCTACAATTTGGTGGGTATAGAGATGGAAAATTTCATATGTATCAAGAATTATTCACTTTTAAAGTTGACCCTTGACCCTTAACACACTAGGAGCTAAACAAAACTAAGAAAAGTTTTGTGTATTACACTGTGGGAGCTAGCTATAATCGACATGCCCCAATCTCAGCTATCGGGGTCCAACCTTTAGCCCAGTTGGAAGGGTGCTGGTACCTTGCCAGGGGTACAAACACATGAATAATGATGTGGATTCCACAAAGCTGATGTCTCACAGAACTAAAGAGTCACCCTAAACTGGTAGGAATACTCAACCTGTGCTTGCTATGTAGTTCTATGACTCAGGGATTGTTACTAAGGGTCAAACTCTATACTGACAGGAATGCCCCCATCCCTGGGTTCGCTCTGTGCTAAATCCTACTCCCAACTGAATGACATTGGAACACTAACTGGTGTATGTACTTAAGCTGATAAGCTCAGGTCATGGTATTTCAAAAAAAATAGTTCATACTAATTTTAAAGTAATTGTAAACATGTAAACTAATGTCTTTGACATGAAGTAAAATTGGAACTTTCGTTATAAAAATGACAATTTGAATATGAGAATGAAATCATGATTCGTTCTGAATTGTTACTTGAAAATGGAAATCATGTAAAACACATAGGTATCGGGTGTTATAACCCACCAGCACTGAATGATAATAACGATAGGGACATACAAAAGCTTTGAAAACATAATAGGAAGTCATTACTCAAAACTCAACATTAGACATTTCATCAAACACACGGGAGTCATGAATTTAAGCATGGGAATGGGTAAAGCATGTGATAACAACATAGTTACAATACTAAAACCATGAATTAGGGATTTAACACGAAGTTACCCATGTGATAACAACATAGTTACAATACTAAAATCGTGAATTAGGAATTTAACATGAAGATTTCATCATTCAAACGTGTAAGGGCTCATTCCATCGAAACACTTGTGAAGATAATTTATAATCAAAACTCATAAGATCTTCACAGAGATAATTTAACTTGAACATGTAAGAACTCATAATTTAGTATCAAAAAGGGGTTCTTGGACTCTATGGGTGAAAAGGGCACATGGATAAACATCACACATACCTTAATATATGATTTCTTGAAGATTGCTTGAATTTAGTAGCTTGGAACCTTGATTTCTTGAGAATGAATCTTGAATTTGTTCTTGGTAAAGGAGAGGGTTTTTACTTGAATTGATTTGAAGAATATGGGAAAATAATGCCCTCTTTTGAGTTATAAATCGTGTTTGGATGGCTGCGATGAGGGGAAAGGATTAAACTACCCCTTGACCTCTTTTTTTTGTGTAAATCCCTCGTGGTGAGATCCATAAAAAGGTTGAATGGAACTCGCATTATGACTCCCAGAAAGGTGGAATGAACCTCGCGTCGCGAGCCATCGTGAGACCTTACTGTTTCTCACAAAAATAGTCATAACATTTTGCTCGGGTATCGGATTAAGGTGAAATTGGTATCTTTGGAAAGCTAATTCAATTATATACAACTTGATGGGTATTGATCTGAAAAATGTCATATATATTAGAAGTTATATACATTCAAAGTAGGCCCTTGTAGAATCGAATACAAAGATTTGGCCGAATCAAAGGCTCTTAGCTCAACTTTACTCTAAGTGATTCCCATGAATATTTTTCACCTCAAATACATTCTTAACACTAGGATAATTATCATGACACATGTATTCAAATACAAATCATGGGATTAGAGTTTACATGCGTAGGAACGGCGGTTTAAAATCTAGCCCAAAAATATGGGGTGTTACAACCGAATTCAAGGTGTTTCCTTACATAATTTATTCCTCTCAAGTATCCCAGGTTAATGGAATATATCCTTACAGGATAAAATTATGCACTTCAGCAAATAGTGGTACCTCAAATTTGCGAAATTATGAACTCATTCAAAGATATGAATATCACACTTGAGTTTTTTTAGGAAGAAGAAGATGTTTTTTATTTTAAAATTTCATGCCTATAATTTAGGAAAAATTCAGGTATTTGTAGCCAAAAGTTGGTGCTTCAAAAAGAAAGCAATGGTTCTTAAAAAGTTATACTATTTTGAATCATCACGTCACCTGCGGACCTACCTGTGCATGCATGTGGGCCACATGTAGCCGCAGGTCGCTAGGAGTACGTGCAGGTCACGTATCCATTACCAAACAATGCCTCAAAAGATCACATCCCTTTGAGGTGCATTGTGACATGTGTTTGCACATGCCATGTGCGTCCGTAAATAAAGAAAATATTTTTTATTGTATTTTTGGATTAATTTTACTATTTCTCAAGTTTTAAATGAATTTTGTCGAAAAAGATCATCTCTTGATAAATCATTTGACAAATCAAATTCAAATTTGAAGCCGAAGCCGAAGCCAAATCCAAGATAAGCGAGCAACAATGACGACGATGCGAGGCTTGTCTTATTCTTGCGTTGCTATCCACATGAAAGAATGTTTCTCTATATAAGTATTAGAATGTTCCTTTCTCGCACCAATGTGGGAGATTTTAGTTCTTTAAAATAAAAACACAATTCACTGTTACCTCCATTTGTTTTCTTCATTTTTCATTCATATTTTCACTTAGAAACCAACAACCCTCCACTTGAATGGGGAATGACTATTTTGTTAAAAATTTACAAAAATATGTGTGATCTACAAACAAAGACTAATTGCATCTGGATAAGTAGGTTTTCCTTTGAACTTTTCATAGTGAACTTGCATCGGATACATTTTTCAATAGATAGATGTGATATCTTAGACTATCGAACTTTAATGTACACCTAGACAACACAAGTTACAACCAACCTTTTACCATTTATAGTTCTCACAGTTTTATTCGTTTGAGCCATGAACACGACCTAGTTTTATGAAAGCTTAGAGAATAAACCTTTACTATTATTCACCTTAAAGTGGCTTCCACTTCACCCTCACCCCCACCCCCACCCCCCCGACATAGGTAATTCCTAAATGTTGAATCTATAGATCAAACTATTTGGTCAAACTCACCAATCTTAGAAACCACTAAAAAGCTTCAAACCATAAGCCTTATCTTTATTTCCTAAACATTGTCTTTATCATGAGAATTGGTTTGAGTATACTGATAATGTTGAACCGTCAATCACAACTTTATTTGATCTCCTTGAACCTAGCTCTTAGAATCTCCAGTATACTAGGTATAGTTACCGCCGTGATGACTTTCCCCAGGTTGTAAACCTATTTGCTTCGATAATCTCTTAACTCATTCTCTATATAGACCTTTTATAAATGGATCTAACATATTATCCTTTGACTTCACATAGTCGATCGTGATAATTTTACTAAAGAGTAGTTCTCTAATAATATTATGTCTATGTCTTATATGACGAGACTTACTACTATACATCATGCTCCCTGTCCTACCTATTGCCGCTTGACTATCACAGTATATGCATACTAGTGCTAAAGGTTTGGGCCAATAAGGAATATCTTCCAAGAAAGTTTAGAGTAATTCTGCTTCTTCACCGACTTTATCTAATGCGATAAATTTAGATTTCATTAGAGAGCGTGCAAAATATGACTATTTGGATAATTTTCAAAAGATTGCTCCTCCACCAAGAGTAAATACATATACACTTGTGGATTTCACTTTATTCAATCTGATGATTCAATTTACATCACCATATCCTTCAATATCACATGATATCTATCTATCTATATATATATATATATAAGCAAAACCAAAACAAGACAAGATGCCATGTTATTTAAGATGAAATCTTCATGTTAAGTATTTTAATGATGAAATATTCATGTTAAGTATTTGAATTTAAAATATATTATCTTAATAACTACAAAACTCATAATTAAATAGCTCTAATAGACTATTACTATTTCAAGCTTATCTCTTTTATAATTTATATATATATATATATATATATAAATAGAGAGAGAGAGAGAGTGTTTATTTTAATAATATAATAATAATAAACAATAAATAATAATAGTAGTAACACAAGTTGTATTACTTTTAATTTGAGAAAAAAAATGTGGTAATTTTTAGGACAAAGCTTGATAGTATTGTAATGAATAATTTTAATTAAAGGATATTAAATATTTGTATTTGAAAATATTAAGATTGTAGAAACATTAAAAAAAATTCATTATCTTAAATCTAGGAATGAATAGATGAAAAGTACCAAATAAATTTTAACTACTTCATTTAATAATAATAATAGTAATAATAATAATAATAATAATAATAATAATAATAATAATAATATTAATAGAAGTCATAATATCAATACATAAACTCTAACTATTTCATAACCACAATTTAAAAGTCTTAAATAAACTATAACTATTTCATAATCATAACAATCAATAAATAAATAATAGTGTATTATACGTGAGAATCTACATATTTAAAATTAAAATAATTAGAAGTAAATAACTATAAATTTATTTAAAATTATTATACTATTTATTTAAATTTAAAGATAAAGATTAAGATTTCAAAATTAATCAATTCTACATATTTTGAGGTATGACTTCTTTTGAGAGTATACATATTTTTATAGTTTTAAATTGCATATACAAAAATATAAAGTTTATTTTAATTAGTTTAAAAATTAAGATAAAGTTTGCTAAAAAATATATAGTTTGAAAATTTTTCTAACATTTTTTTTTTATTTTTAAATTGAAACTATAAAAGGATAAATATTATTTTTAGAGATATAAATTATTTAAAGTAGTAGTCTTTAGATAAAGATATATTTACAGAAAATTAGTTTGTTGAATTGGTCTTAAATTTTTGAATTTTGAATTTCCAATGGAAGTTAGAATTCTTTTAGCTTTTGAATTGAAAGCAAACTCTATACTAGATAAAGTTGAATTTAAATTATCTCTTGCTATATAAACTAAATTTTCAATCAAGCTTCTCATTTCATTCTTTAAATTCTTTTAAACTTATTCTTTAATTATTTAATCATATTTATTTATTACTTATACCACATTCGTGGTTGACAATATGCTTACATTAATATATCTATACACAATTTGTGTATTATTCAAAAGGTTGATTTAGATTATTTTACTATTATTTGTAACAATTTGTTTTAATTTTTGTTATATAGAATTTCTATCATGGACAAAGAGGCTATAGAGCATGCATATAAGATTTTTCAAGATAATTATCAAGGTACGTTGTTTATACTTGATTTAATTTATTAATTAATTTTTTATTATTTACAACTAACATTACATTTATCTTTTGTCAGAAATGTAACTAAAGAATTTAAAGTTTTCAAAGATCTGATGTATATACGCATCACAAATGTAAAATGAATATTTACAAAATTAACAAATATAAATTTTTTGAAGATTTGATGTATATAACCATCATAAAAGTGTGAAATGAATATTTAAAAAATTAACAAATATAATAAAAAACTATTTGTAAATCTTAAATAGAAGATATGGGGACAAATGAATAAACAATATAATAAAGCAAAACATAAAACATACAAGCTTTTTGCAATTACATATTATTTTTACTCATATAAGATTTGATTAGAGGTGGGGGAGGGTGGGGGGGGGGGGGGTAATTAAGAATCTATGTCTTTAAATTGTGAACAATATTCTTAAAAAAAATATGAAACATCAAAGTTATTATTACAATTATATGATTATTTTTTGTGTAGATTTAATTAGAGGTGGAGAGGGTAAGGGTGGTAAGGGTGCGGGAAGATTTTTTTTATTTTGTATTTCATAATGAGATATAATATGATAATTGATTTTTTTATAAGATCATTGTTGAATGTTTAAGATAATATGATTTAGTGCTCGAAAGAGGTATTTAATATCAAATATTTCATCCGCGTATCGCGCGGGTATGTATACTAGTTTATTATAATATAAAGCATAGTCTTAAGTATGTTTTAGATACCCTAAGACTCGTTTCATTGCTATCCTATGATTTTGATTAGGATTACTCATGTGCTAACTCAATCTATTGATAATACATGCTATGTCTGGTCGCGTGCAATTCATAATATACATCAAACTTTCCAACACTTTTGTGTAGTCCAATTATCAGTCACTTCCACCTTTATTCATTTAAAGTGAAAAACTCACGTCGAATGGAGTCTTGTCAATATTGAAATCCAAATACTTGAACTGATCAAGTACCTTTTTGATATAATGAGACTGTGACAATGTCAATGCTTGTGGAGTTCTATGAATTTTTATCCTTAAGATCACATCAACAACTCCAAGGTCTTTATATCAAACTTTCTCTCTAGTATTAGTTTCATAGCATTTATGTTAGAAATGTCTCTATTGATGATCAACATGTCATCACATAAAAACAAATATGATTGTGTGATTTGGAGTGTCTTTAATGTAAACACATTTATCACATTCATTTATCTTAAAGTTTTTTGTCAATATGGTTTAGTCAAACTTTGCATGCATTGTTTGGATGCTTGTTTTAGTCCATAAAGTGACTTAACAAGTTTGTACATTTTTTTTTAATTTACCAGGAACACAGAATCTTTGGGTTGTTTCATATATATTTATTCCTCCAATTCTTCATTTAAGAAAGTTGTTTTCACATCCATTTGATAAATTTCAAAACCATACACCGTCGCTAATACAACCAACATCTGAATGGATTTTATCCTTGTTACTGACGAGTATGTGTTGAAATAATCAAGACCTTTTTTTTATCTAAAGCTTTTCATAACAAGTCCTGTCTTGTATTTGTCAATAGTACCATCAACTTTCACTTTCCTTTTGAAGATCTATTTAGAACGTAAAGGTTTATTTGTTGGGGAAAGATCAACCAACTACCAAGTATGATTGCTCATGTTGAATCAATCTCACTATTGACTTTCTTTTTCCAAAAGGATGAATCCAAAGATGACATTTTAAACATTTGAGGCTCATTTTCAAGAAGAAATATTACAAAGTCTGATCCAAATAAAGTCGATGTTCTTTGACATGTACTACACCTTGGATTCTCATTTTTTAGTATATTCTACTCTGGTTCATCCCAAAATTGTTTAAACCTTCCACTATATATCTCATGTCCAGTTTTATATGGATAAATATGTTCTAAGAACTCAACATTATCTGATTCAATTACCGTATTTTCATGAATATCTGAATGTTTGGATTTATGAACTAAAAATTGGCATGCCTTACTGCTTGTAGCATATTCAATGAAAACAAGATCCACAGTCTTTGGTGCTATTTTTACCTTTTTAGGTATAAGAACTTGGACTTTGACAGGACACTACCACACTTTCAAATATTTAAAGTTGTATTTCCTTTCTTTTTATTTTTCATGTGGCGTAGATTGTGTCTGGCTATGGAGCATAACTTTTTCCCACAAGTTTTGATATAAACCTTAACTTATGAGTAAGACATTCATCATTTTCTTTAAGCAGGTTTTTCTTTCTGCAATTTCATTAGATTGAGGTGAATACGGGGCAGTAGTTTGATGAATAATTTTATTTTTCAATCATATCTCCATAAAAAAAGATCCATACTCTCCACCCCTATCATGTCTTAGTATTTTAATCTTTTTATCCTACGAATTTTCAACTTTAGTTTTATATGAACTAAAAGCGTCTGTTACTTTATCTTTACCATTTAGAAAATAAACATAACAGTATCCAGTAAAATCATCAATACAAGTTATGAAATGCTTTTTCTCAAGATGAAATGATGTTGACTTCATATCACAAATGTCTGCAAATTAAGTCTAAGGGATTGAAATTCCTTTCAATAGACTGATACAGATTCTTAGCATACTTAGATTCCATACACATATGACACTTTGATTTATTTCTCTCAAAGTTAGGAAAATCTTCTAAACTAATCAGTTTTTACAAGGTTTTGTAATTGACATGTCCTAAATGTTCATGCCACAATTCATTTGGCTCAAGTAAGTAAGAAGAAATAAAAATTTTATTCATATTAATATTCATTAATTGATCTCAAAAAGGCTCTTGATGAGGCAATCTTTTCCTAGATGCACTTCACCCTTACTAATTACAACTTTGTCAGAAACAAATACATATTTGAATTCATTCTTAGTCAGAAGTGAATTAGAAACCAAGTTCTTTTGCAACTCTAAAACATGAAGGACATTATTTAGTTTCCAAGGTAAAAGAAAAGTAGGACAGGGATCCTAATTTAGTTAAGCTGAAAGAGTCAGTCAGAGACCATAGGGTTGAGGTTTTCTCCCAAGGGGGAGATGGTGTGTTGCATTTCCAGGGTAGGATATTGTACCATGTATAGATGACATGAGACAACGAATTCTTGTTGAAGCGAATGGTGTGCGCTACTCTATTCATCCAGGGCCACGAAGATGTACTGTGATCTGTGGGAAATCTATTGGTGGAGTGGAATAAAGAGGGATATTGCAAAGTTTGTAGCTAAGTGCTCAACGTGTCAGCAGGTTAAGATTGAACATCAGAAGCCTAATGGGTCTATACAGGAGATCATTATTCCCACTTGGAAGTTGGAGGAAGTGAACATGGATTTCGTGAAAGGTTTACCTTGTACTCGTCGACAACATTATTTAATTTGGGTCATTGTGCATAGGATGAATAAATCAGTCTATTCTTTCCAGTTCATACTTTTTATTCAGACGAGGACTATGCCAGGCTCTATATCAGAGAGTTGATTAGGTTACATGGTGTCCCGTTGCCTATTATTTCAGCTAGAGGTATGCAGTTCACCTCTTACTTTTGGAAAGCCTTCCAAAAGGGTAGGGTCTTGGTACCCAAGTCCATCTCAGTACAACCTTCTACCCTCGGACAGATGGTCAAGAAAAAAGGACTATTTAGACTTTAGAAGATATGTTGAGAATGTGTGTCATTGACTTTAAGGGTAGTTGGGATGACTACTTACCTTTGATTGAGTTCGCGTATAATAATAGCTATCATTCTAGTATTCAGATGGCTCTATTTGAGGATCTTTATGGGAGGAGATATAGATCTCCCATTGGTTGGTTTAAATTAGGTGAGGCCATGGTGGTGGGGCCTGACTTGGTGTTTAATACCTTAGAGAAAGTACAGTTGATCCGGGAGAGGCTTAAGATAGCCGAGAGCCGATAGAAATCTTATGCAGATGTGAGAAGGAAAGATCTTGAATTTGAGATTGGTGATTATGTGTATTTGAAAATATCTCCCATGAAGGAGGTGAAGAGGTTTGGTAAGAAAGGAAAGCTTAGTCCCTGATATGTTGGTCCTTATAGGATTCTGAGTTATTTAAAAATGGTAGCCTATGAACTTGAGTTGCCTACTGACTTAGCATTAGTGCACCCAGTATTTCATGTCTTCTTGCTAAAGAAGTGCTTAGGTAACCTAATATTTGTAGTCCCTGTAGAGAGTGTAGATGTTCAAAATAGTCTTTTTTATGAAGAAGTTCCATTTGAAATCCTTGATTGTCAGACTCACAGACTAAGGAACAAAGAAGTTCCCTTGGTCAAAGTTTTTTGGCGGAATCAGTCCGTTGAGGGAGCCACTTGGGAAGCAAAAGCAGGTATGCGAACCAAGTAACCTCACCTCTTTTCTGCAAGCTCAGACTCATCCTAAGGTAACAGTCTTCCTTAGATTTACTCTATTCCATGCTTAGTTTCAGCTGTATATCATTCTCATACCATTCATACATTCATGGATCAATTCAGTCATGTGTCATGCCTCAAGATTCAGCCATGTTTCAGCTATGCATGCCAGTATAGTCTAAGTACCCCAGTGCCTCTCAGCTTAATCAGTCTCATTCGAGGATAAATATTCCCAAGAGGGAGATATTGTAAGACCCCGCAAAGTCCTAGTCATTTCAGTCCTTTATAGCATGCCAAAAGAGGTCCCAGACTTAGAAAATTTCAGCGAAGTTTTGACACTTAGTCTCATTTTTTAGTATCAATATTTCAATGGTATCATTTATGATCTTTCTGGCCTTAGATTTTCGATTTTTAAATTGATTCATGATCAAGGCTATCTATGGGTCATCTCAGGTGAGTTTCAGAATTTTTGGACATCATTTGAGTCACGTTTGGATGACCAAAATAGTAAGCCAATGTGATCAGGACACGTCGCATTGGCTATCGAGTTGTCACCATTGACGCGCCGCATTGATAATTGCATTAATACCATCGACGTTGCGAGTTACCTATCACGTCACTGGCCATTTTTTAGCTAATTTAATCCTGAGTCTAGAGGGGTATTTCAGTTTTTTCCCCTCATTTTAACATGGGATTTAGGTCCCAAAATAATATTTTTGCCTCATTTATCACAATTCTCTCAAAATAAAAAGCATTTCCTTTTAAGAATAAACCCTAGCCACTTCATCATTCAAGTTTGATTCACTAGAAATTTCTCAATAACTTCTAACCATTCTTCAATCAAGGTATGTTTAGGTGTTCATCCTTGGGTTTCTTCCACCCTTGGAGTTCAAGAATACTTTTTCAAGAACTTAGATTATGATTTACATTCTTGAATGGAACTATGTTCATGTATGTGATGTTGTGTGGTTTCAAGTCAAGAATAATTTGAGTTTCATATGAATTAATTAGAATGGATGTTGAATTATGTAACCTCCATGTTAAATCTTTAAATTTTGGTGTTGAATGTGGTAGTCATGATATTCATATATTGCTTATTCTCATGTATAAGATTTATGTATCCTAGGTGTTTGACAAAATGTCTATGTGAAGAAATTATACATGATAACCTATGTGTGATGCTTTTAGAGTTGAGATATGATTTCATTATCTATGCTATTGAGTCCTGGGGGTATTGAATACCCAAAATTTAGCTATTGTCTAGTATCCAGTCGGAATAGAAGGATTTCGTAGTATCCCAAACAGTAGCATTCGGTCAGTCAGCAGAATCAGTATAAGTTCAGTCAAGCCTAGTATCGTCTAGTGATCAGTTCTGTGTCGATTTAGTTGGGAGTAGGATTCAGCACCAAGTGAACCCAGGGATGGGGGAAGTCCTGTCAATAGAGGATTTGACCGTTAGTAGCAGTCCCTGAGTTACAGAACTACGTAGCCAGCATAGGGTAAATCGTCTTCCTGCCAGACTAGGGTTGACGTAACCATATATATATCATGAGTCTTCTTGACAAATTAGGGTTGACCCAGCTACTGTTAGTAACCTGTGGCATGGTGCTAACACCCTTCCAACTAGGGTTATAGGTTGGACCCCAAATTACTCTATAATCGAGGTATGTTGGTTGTATGATAACTCCCACAGTTACAGTTTTAGTATTCAGTATTCAATATTCAATATCCAGTATTTAGTATTTAGTACAGAACTCAGTTCAGTTCTACATGATCATGACTTACAGTTATCAGTTATTCAGTTATTAGAAACTCAGTACTTCAGCTTCAGACTAATTTAGACAGACGATATATGTTTGATATTGCATGTTCAGTACTTACAGTATTCCCAGTCTTGCATATACTCTCATCCAGTAATTTCATGATATTTAGTTATTATTCTCATTCACGTGAACCCATGCATATTAGCCTAACCTCACCCAGCATACCATTACATTCAAAGTACTGACGCATACTCTTTCTTTGAGTTATGATGTCTCATATCATAAGTTCGGATGCTCAGGTTCCTGACCGTACTTAGTCAGATCTAGTTGATCAGCCGTAGCTACGGTAGTGAGTCCTCATCTATCGAGGGCATGACACTTATTTAGTCATTTTGTTATTCACAGTATTTCAGCTTTTCAGTTACTTTCCAACAACAATTGTGAGTTAGTTGTGGCCAATCCCATCAACTCGTTTATTTCATATGTTAGAGGCTATCATACACTATTAGTTAGAAGTTATTTTATAGATGTATTCAGTATTGTCTCAGTTTATGAACCTTATGGCTTTTTTAGTTTTACTTCCGCATATGTTTTCATGATTATTATTCAGTGCTCACAGCAGGTACCAGTCATGGGTTAGCTTGTGGTCCTTCGGGATCGTAGGCACCGTGTGACGCTCAGGGTGTAGTCTCGGGGCGTTACAATAAGACGACATGAATATGAAATGAATTCGAGAGATGTTACAAAAAATATGACTATAAATTCTAACAAATCGCCGCAATTGACTTACAAATTTAGAAGAATAGCATAACCTAGTATGAATTTTTTTAACCAAAATATATTACTTTAGAATTGATTCAATCAACCGAAAATGACTAAAATTTGATATATGATTTTCTAATATCATTCTTAATAATTTCTTATGATTAGATTCAAACCTTGTACAATAATAAATTAATTCTCTTTTCAACTATTTTTTCAGCTCAATAAAATTTAATAATGATATTCTTCAATTGCTTCCGAGTAATCTGATTTAAATCATCAAAGTTAGACAATATAAGTTATTACCATTCAATTTATCCCATAAATAAGTAATAGAAAGATAAATGATGAAAATGAAGAAGAAAGAGGAGGAAAATTATGGCAATTTTTTTTTTGCACAATTTTTTAATAGAGTCAAAAGTCAAATGATAATTATTAAAAAATTCATTGTGTAAAATTTTGGAAGTATAAAATAATTTTATTTTTATACAAGAATCATGTTATCTAATTTTGTGATCAAGGGTAAGATTTTCAACTCGCCAATACCTCATCGTCATATTTTATTTGTCTAATATTTTTAAACCTTACCCCTTTATGCCCTCCTTATTATGTCAATACATTTAAAAAGAACAACTTAATTTGATTCACAAAAATAAATAATGAGACTTTTTATACATATGATGAAATATTAATTTCTATCTTTATAGATAGTTTAAAATAATAATCCTACATAACATGACTTACTCGTAAGAATTTTAATTAAAAGTCAAAAAATTAAAATTCTTTTTTAATTGAAATATTTAATTAATGGATAAGTTTGAAGAACAACTCTAGAGAAATTCTTTTAAATTTCACCTCCAACTCAAAATTCAAATCTGAGAAATTTATTTGAGGAATCTATTGGTTATGGTAGTTTGATGATAGTTATGGTAATTTATGCGAGGAACCTCAAGTCATGATAACACTATCCTAATTCGTAGAGAGGTAAGCCAATCATTTTCATAATTTAAAAAATATGAAGTAAATACATAAATAAGTTAAATAACAGTACAAATGACATTAATATCTAAACATTTCATAAATAAAGAAAGAGTGAGAAACATTATCATTTCAATACTCAAAATTATATATACAAGAGCTTTCTATTGCAAGTAAGTGTCAAGTCCAGCTATCTAAGAAGTAGTAAAGACGAAAGTAAACATATCAGAAGTTGAATCAAATCTTCAAATTCCTAGAAATCATTGTAATTCTGAGTCACAAGTACTGCATCATAAAAGATGTAACAAGAATAGTATGAGTCCAAGAGAACATATACCTAGTATATATCATAGGTCAACCAAACAAAATTTGTAACAATATTGCATGACAAATATTGACGATCATGCACTCACCAAAGTCTTAATAGTTCAATTGATACAATAAATATCATTAATACAAATGAGTAATAATATAAAATGAAAGGACTAATGATCCTACCAGTATATTCCTCCTCCACAATCGCTATGCCATGAGGTGAAATTCATGGGAGACACACGATATCAATATAACTCATCCAAAATATTTTTCTACCAATACAGGCCATTATTATTTCTCTCAATATAATTCCCCGAATGAAATCAAGGCTAAATCTAATGTTTTCTTTTAGGAAAAATGGTTTTTGAACCATTTTAGTGATCCTTAAGAATGAATATATATGCATGATCATAGTATTAAAGTAAATTTCTAACTCATCAGGTATTTAAAAAAAATGCCTTCTTCAACACATAAATGTAAGCTACAAATCAAACCTCAAAGATCAATAACTTTATCCTCAACTCATGTTTGTAGACCACTTTTTTTGACAATCAATTTACCCTGCATATGATTTACATTATGTCAAACAACTTCCAATATATGTAATACTATATGAAACTATATATAACACAACCTCGACATATTTTAATGCCTTAAGCTATTTATTGGTTAAAAATCAATTTTGGGTACCACAACATTGAATCATCTCAAGTACAACTTCAACTCAATGTTTCACCAAATTCATAACATGTTTTATATCATAAGATATCTCTCAAATTAAATTAGACAAAATTAAATCATAATTTACCTCGAAATTGAGCGACAAAGTTACGAACTATCACTTGATGACCTTCCTCTTTTGTAGCCTTAAAATGTTTTTGATTTGTGTATAAATATAAGTCCATCAATACTCATATTGTAATATATAAGTTCGGATCAAAATTGATTCAAAAAGTGAACCCCAAAATCCATTGTGAAACTAAGATAACATGTGTCCATAGATCCATAAATATTTTTGGCAAGTCATTTTTGGGTAAAGTTTCACCACATGTTTGGAGAAAATATTTAACTTTTTAAAGAAATATAATTTATACCCATAAGTTCTAAAAACTATTAAAATTATCCACAAATTTGTATTATGATTTTACGATGAACTTATTCCATGATAAAACTAAACTCATAAATTATAAGTTTCAACCCCCTTAAAAATAATTTCACATGTCAGTATAGAAGCTGTCAAAATATCTCAACTCACAAAGGAGCATCAATTTTTTTGTTTACATTACTTTTAACAAGTTCTATGAAATAAAAATATTACTTACTTGAGTCAAATAACAAGGTTTATTGATAAATAGATATTAATTGAGATTAATAAACGGTGAAGTATTTTTAAAAAATATAAAAATCTCAGTAAAGTTTAAGTTTTTAAATAATAGAATTTGATCTTAAAACTATTTTTTTTCTAGTTTTTAGAAATTTGAATTATTAACCAAAAATATTTGTCAAATGATGACAAATTGAGCTAGTGTTCGACCATAATTTTTCAAATATTTTTGACAAGTCATTTTTGAGTGAAGTTTTGGGTGAATTTCACCATGTCTCGGCCATAGTACTTGGGAAACATAATTCACTTTTAAAAATTTTCAAAAATAAATAGAAAATGGTCTAACCCACCACCCCTCCCCAACCTGTACACAAAGTACCAACTACACACTCCAACTTAACGAGTGTCCTATTATCCCTAAAAATTTTATTTCTCTATTTAATACCCCCAAGTGTTGACCTGTCCACATAAATCAAATATTTTTATTTATGTGTTTACACGCATGGATCTCACTCCCAACTTTTTCTTTTCCCTTCTAAATAATTAAGCCCCATTACATACATATTTTAATATTATTTTTTGTCTAAAAGTTCAGCCAAACTTTTCATCTCCTACTCTCTTCACGATTTCAACAAAACTTATTTTCTTTTTACTTTTACTATTGATTCTTATCGATGTACTAAAGGCACTTATAGATTTTGAAGGTTATTTACTAACTACTCCTTCATTTCATTAAAGATGTTTTTTTTCCTCTAAATCAAATTTGCGCTTAATTAGAATTTATTGTTAACCCCCAAATTTAAGAATAAAATTGTGTGAGATTAAGTCCTATGTCTTATTATTATGGTGTGTGTAGATGTTCAATTTACACTATATTACATTCATAATTTAATGTAATTAGTTTTTTTTCTTGATTTTTCAAGTTGGGTAATAACAATTTTTTAGCGTTTACTGTTAATTCAATAAATTAAGAATAAAATTATGTGTAATAGTATGCACGTAAGCTATTATGTTGTGTAAGCATTTAATTTATATCATATTACAACACTTTTCATGAAATTAATTTTTTTTTGTCTAAGTCGTGTAATGTTGTATGCGTGTCTTCTTATTATGCATATCAGCCCTTATTTGCTATCTTTATAGATACTTTAAAATAATTTTCCTACATATCATGACTTATTTGTAAGAATTTTAATTAAAAGTAAAAAAATTAAAATTCTTTTTTAATTAAAATACTAACTTAATGGATAAGTTTGAAAAACAACTTTAGAGAAATTCTTTTAAATTTCACCTCCAACTGAAGATTAAAGTTCTAACAAATTTATTTGAGGAATCTATTAGTTATAGTAGTTTGATGATAGTTATGGTGTTTTATGTAAGGAACCTCATGTTTTGATAACACTTATCCTAATTGCCAGATAGGTAAATCAATCATTTTCACAATTTAAAGAACATGAAGTAAATACATAAATATGTTAAATAATAGTATAAATAACATTAATATCTAGACATTTCATAAATAAAGTTAGAGTGCGGAACTGAATCATTTCAAGACTCAAAATTACATAAACAAGAACTTTCTAATGGAAGTAAATGTCAAGTCCAACATATCGACTATTTAAGAAGTAGTAAAGATGAAAGTAAACATAGCACGGACCAAGTTTTCAAATGCCTAGAGATCATTGTAATTTTGAGTCACAAGTACTACAAATGATCAAAGTCAATGGGTGTTGCTAGTACTAAAATCTATATCATAAAAGATGTAACAAGAATAGTATGAGTACAACAGAACATGCATCATAGGTCAACCAAGAAAAATTAGTAACTATATTACATAACGAATACTGATGATCATGCACTCACTAAAGTCTTAATAGTTCAATTAATACAATACATTAAATATAATCAATACAAATAAGTAATAATATAAAACAAAATGACTACTGATCCTACTAGTATTTTCCTCCTCCACGGTCGCTATGCCATGAGCTAGCATTCATAGGATACACACAAGATCTATATAACTCATCCAAAATATTTTTTTACCAGCACAGATCATTATTTACCTCAATATAATTCTCCAAATGAATCAGGGCTAAGACTAATGTTTCTTTTTAGGAAAAAAAGATTTTTGGTACCATTTTAGTGATCCTTAAGAATGAATATATATGCATGATCATAGTATTAAAACAAATTTTGAACTCATTCGGTATTTAAAGAAATTCCTTCTTCAACAAGTAAATATAAGCTACAAATCAAATCTCAAGGATCAATAACTTTATCCAACTCATGTCCGCAGACCACTTTTTTTGACAATCAATTTACCCTCCATATGATTTCCATTATGTCAAACAACTCCCCATATATGTAATACTATATGAAACTATATATAACACAATCTCGATATATTTTCATGTCTTAAGCTATTTATCGGCTAAAACCCACTTTTGGGTACCACAACATTGAATCATCTCAAGTACTGCTTCAACCCAATGTTTCACCAAATTCATAACATGTTTTATATAATAAGATATCACTCAAATTAAATGAGAGAAAAGTAAATCATAACCTATCTCGAAATCGAGAGACAAAGTTATGAACTATCACTTGATGACCTTTTTTTAATGGCCTTAGAACGTTTTTTATTTATATGTAAATATGAGTCCATCGATACTCATATTGTAATATATAAGTCCGGATTAAAATTGATTCTAAAAGTGAACCCCAAGACCTATCGTGAAACTAAGATAGCATTTGTCCATACAACAACGACAACAACAAACCCAGTATATTCCCACATAGTGAGGTCTGGGAAGGGTAGAATGTACGCAGTCCATACCACTAGATTCGAAGAAGCATTTGTCCATAGATCCATAAATTTTTTGGCAAGTCATTTTTGAGTAAAGTTTCATCATATGTTTGACCATAATTTTGGAGAAAATATTTGACATTTTTAAGAAATATAACTTATACCCATAAGTTCTAAAACTATTAGAATTATTCACAACTTTGTATTATCATTTTACGATGAACTTATTCCATGATAAAATTAAACTCATAAATTATAAGTTCCAACCTGCTTATAAATAATTTCACATGTCAGTTTCGAAGCTACCAAAATTTCTCAACTCACAAAGGAGCATCCAATTTTTCTATTTACATTACTTTTAAAAAGTTCTATGAAATAATACTATTACTTAATTGAGTCAAATAACAAGGGCTATTAATGAGGTTGGCTGGCAAATAGATATTAGTTGAGATTAATAAATGGTGAAGTATTTTTTATAAAAATACAAGAATCTGGGGTAAAATTTAAGTTTTTAAATAATTGGATTTGATCTTAAAACTAGTTATTTTTTTCTAGTTTTTGAAAATTTGAATTATTAACGAAAAATATTTGTCAAATAATGACAAATTGAACTAGTGTTTGATCATAAATTTTTAAATATTTTGGCAAGTCATTTTTTGGTAAAGTTTTGGGTAAATTTCAACATGTGTTTGGTCATAGTACTTGAAAAACATATTTTACTTTTAAAATTTTTCAAAAAATAAAGAGAAAATGGTTCATCCTCCCCCCCCCCTCAGGCCGTACCTATATACAAAATTGTAAGTACACACTCTAACTTAATGGGTGTTCTGTCATCCGCTGAAAAATTTATTTCTCTATTTAAAACCCCCAAGTGTTGACCTGTCCACATAAATCAAATACGTTTATTTATGTGTTCACACGCGTGGATCTCACTCCAACTTTTTCATTCCCCTTATAAATCATTAAGCCCCATTAGATGCATATTTTAATATTTATTCCTTATCTAAAAATTCAGCCAAACTTTTCATCTCCTATCCTCTTCACGATTTCAATAAAAAAAAATTTGCTTTTCACTTTTACTATTAATTCTTATTGATGTACTGAAGGTGCTTATAGATTTTGAAGGTTATTTACTAATTACTCCTTAATTTTATTAAAGATATGGTTTTTATCCTCTAAATCAAATTTTTGCTTAATTAGAATTTATTGTTAACCCCCAAATGTAAGAACAAAATTGTGTGAAATTAAGTTCTCTGTTTTATTATTATGGTGTGTAGATGTTCAATTTACACTATATTACATTCATAATTTAATGTAATTAGTCGTTTTTCTTCATTGTTCAAATAAGATAATTAGATTTTTTTAGCATTTACTGTTAATTCAATAAATTAAGAACAAAATTGTGTGTTATGTATGTGCGTAAGCTATTATGTTGTGTAGGTGTTTAATTTATATCATATTATAACAGTTTTCATGAAATTAGTTTTTTTTTTGTCGAAGTTGTGTAATTTTGCATTTATGTGTGTCTTAGTATTATGTTATTTCATCGTTAAAATTATACCTAGTACATTCATATTATCATGTAATTAGTCTTTTTATTCATTATTTAAGTAATAATATTGTATAGTATAGGGTAAGGTTTGATTAAGTTGAGTAATGCTTGATTGTTCATAATGCCGCTATGCTAACTATGCTACTATATCTAGTCTAGTAATTACTACCTATTTTTTAGTTGTCTTCAGGCATGAGATGAATGAATTTACTTTGATTACTCTAAGATGGTACTACTGTGGGGTGTTATATTTATGTAAAGGAGAACAAATATATAATGGTAGAAAAATTATAGAATTTTTAAATATTGATGTAGATAAGATGTCATATTTTTAGTTAAGAGACTATATAGCACAACTTTCCCCTTTAGTATTAAAGCACCTAACAGTGGCATTATGATAGATGTTGATAAATGATATGAATATTTTAGACATGATGTATTTCTCAGAAGATGGAGATAAAATGGAGTATTTGTGAAACATTTGGTTGATGATTCCCCCTTGTTACTAGAAAATGATAGTAATGGGGATATGGGGGAATCTGATTCAGCTTTTAATACAAGGCCTAATGAGAGTGACAATTTTTATTTAGGGTAGGTGAAGACAACTTAAATAGGGAGGACCCTTTTACTACTTTTTCAACTACATCTTCTTTTACTACCATATATCATGCTACTGCAGATAATGAAATAGATGTTGGTCCTATTGGAGATGATTTTTCAAAAGAAAAAGTAGAGTATTTTGATTACTCAATTGAGAATAGTATTGAGTTTGAAGTTGAATTAGTTGGAGATGATGGCGAGAAGGAGTATGGTAATGATATACATGAGGAGGTTAGGGAGTTAGAGATGAAAAGAGGAATTTCCAAAGAAGAAAAATAATGAAGAGAGTGCCCGCTGATAATGCAGAGGTACCAGTAGGTGAAGCTAGACCTGATCTAGGTTTGAAAACAAAATAAGTAGAATAAGTCATAAGGAAAAGTTAGGAGGTGATAAGCCTTATTTGCAAGTTCTGATGAGGATAGTTTTGAATTAAATGAAGATGAATGTTGTGGTGATGATGAACATAATGTGGCTGAATCTGGTAGAGCAAGAACTATAAGGTTGTCAAGAAAAAGAAGGACAACAACAAATAAAATCATTCATGAGAAAGGTGTGTGGCAGTTGGGTGTGGTGTTTAAAGATATGACAAAATTTAGAAGAGCGGTGACTAAATATGTTATAAGAAAGAGGGTTCCTATGAAGAAGTGAGGGAAAATAAGCCAAAAAGTTTAAATTTAGATGCAAAAATGATTGTCAATGGCTTTTGAATGCACGTCTTGACAAGACAACAAATAGTTCATGATAAAAAGTTATAGTCCAAAGCATACTTCCAACAAGACAACAAGAAATTACTTGTGCAATGCAAAGATTTTATCTGAAGAATATAGAGAAAGAATAATTAAACAACCAAAAATAAAAGTCTTCAAGTTGCAGGAGTTGTGTCATGATAAAAAAAAGCAAGGGTTATGATGGCACTCGTCGCGGCGAACCTTGACAAGTTAGTCTATCAACCAAACTGATTCACAAAGGTTAAAAGACAGAAATAACCCCAAGGTAAGGCTTCTAGAATGAAATCGAACCATATAAGTAAAACAAATATGGAAGGAACATACACAATAATGCAACCATAACTCCCAAAACCTAAGGTCAACAGTATAAGAACGTATCTAGTACAACTCAAATCCAAAGAAATACATAAGAAATCCAATAGATACAACTTTGTCTCCAAAAATTAGTAAAGATGTAGTCTAATGATAGAGAAAGGTAGTAGAAGGCATCTAAACACCTGAAGATCATCCACTCTCTTGAAAGATCCAAAAATCACCAGAGTCAAGAAACACGGGGTGCATCCAAACCCAAATCTGCACCAGAAGGGTACAATAGGAGAATAGAAGCTCACCACTACAAAGCTGACTGCTGACAACCCAGAAATCCAATCACTGCAAAGGAAAAGTAGAAGTGTCTTATGTTTCTAAATCGCATGCGAATACAGTGTTTGGAGATGGTTAGTGGGTTGAGCGCTATCATTAACTCAGGGAAGGGATAAAAGAATGCCATGATCAACCATTTAAAATAATCCAAATCCAATGCAAACAATCATATACATATAGATATACATAAATAAAACATGTCAGGATAGGGAATAAATCTTAGAATGAACTTTAAAATACTACCTTGGACTATGTATCTTAACCGTCAGAAAAGGCACCTACGGGCTATATGGGCTCAGCTCTCCCCGCTGAAAGGGCCCTAGTGCGTGTAGCTGCACGAACCAGAGAATAGTCATATGTACATATGTACCATGGGGAACTCAAACAATCCGGTCATACATCAAGGGTGACATGAACAACCGATCATGTAAGAAAGGGAACTCGAACGAGCCAGTCATAATGCAAGGGTGACTTGAATACCCGGTCATTTTGACTCCCGTGCCGTCAAATACGGTTTCCAATATTGGTCCATCGGGACCTCCACTTTCATGGCCCAGCTACACAACTCACTTTAAGCCTAATTAAAACAAGTTCCATACAACCCATTCATTGAACCATGATCCACATCAGGCATACACTATTGGTATTGGCATACTAACTACACTTCCAAGGTAATATCATCATGCCATTACAATTCCATTAATTTGGGGAAACAACCCTTTTTATTTATTAAATAATTATGGAGGAATGCCACGACCCCTGTTGTTCATTAAATCTAAACCATTATATTTTAATAACCTTTTTATATTATCCAATGGTTTCAAAAGTAGTTCAATATGCATACTTTCTTGTTCAAAAAAGTTTCACAAGATTAGGTTAAGGTTATACAAGTTATAATATTCAAAATCATTAATTTGGGGAATCCACGCTGCCCATTCCAATTAACCACACCCATGCACCCCAAATAGTTCAAAACCATCAATTCAAACCGTGAATCTTTCATAAAAGCCATGGAAAAAATAACTCATTCATTAAATCTTAAAAACCCTCAACCCACATTAATAAACCACAATTTAACCACATGAATAACAATTGTAATTATATGCTTTTAACAAAATAAACCTTGGTGAAGAGTAACATACCTGAAATTGTCACAATTATAGAGAAGAAACCTTGAATTATCTCCTAGATTTTCAATAGTTAGAACCCTAGATTGTTCTTGCTTTGGGAATTTTAAGAGAGAGAAGAGTATGTTTTGATTTGATAAAGGATAAAAATAATATCCCAAAGCTATTTTATGGTCGTGGGTATTTTTTGGGGAAAGAGAAAAATATCCAAAGTACCTTTAATAAAAAGCTAAAAAATTATCGCCAGTGATGGGTCACCCTACGACTTGTGAGGACAAGTTATTTCTCGTTACCACGAGTCATAGTCTGGATAGTGACCAAGGGATTACACACTGTTCTGGATACGATTAGAGTCATATAACTCATATAGACACCTCAAGACTCGTATGGATAAGTTGTGGTCTGATCAGTAGCTCAAGTACCCCTCACTATTGACCCTATAATTAGCGCATCACGACTCGTATAGAGTCTTGACGACTCGTTGAGTCTAGTCGTACTCAGAACAGAAACTTTAGGCAACCCGTATGGTGACCTTATGACTCGTGAGGTAAGTCGTAGGTTAGGCAGTGAGTTCAAAAACTCAGAAATTTTCAAGACCAAAAATTTGGGATGTTACATACCCCCCGGATCATTCATCCCTAAATAATGAATCAAGGCATCCATTAGCACTGTTTAACAGAAAATACAACCACACTTTCCTTTAACAAAGACAAAAAACAAGGATATTAAGGAACACGCATACCTTAAGCATGATTATCCAAAGCAGGAAACAAAACAAATATTCTAACTTCATGTCCTCTTCAACTTCCCAAGTATTTTCTTCAACCTTATGATTCCTCCATAGAACCTTCACCGACGCACAATCCTTAGTCCTCAAATGACTAACTTGACTATCCAAAATCTCAACCGAGACTTCCTCATAAGACATGAAATTCGAAATGCCAACACTCTCCAAAGGGACAACCAAGGAAAGATCACCCACGCACTTCTTCAACATCGATACATGGAATATCGAGTGGACAGAACCCAAACTCAAAGGAAACTCCAACTCATAAGCCACATTTCCTACTCTTCTCAAGATCAAGTATGGGCCAACATAACGGGAACTAAGCTTCCCCTTCTTCCTAAAACTCATCACCCCTTTTAATGTATACACTTTCAAGAATACCCAATCGTTAACATCAAACTCTAACTCCCTATGCCTCACATCCACATAGGACTTTTGGCGACTTTGGGTGGTCTTAAGACTATCCCTAACCACCTTCACCTTCTCTATGGCCTGATGAACAAATTCAGGGACAAACAATCTAGTTGCACTAACTTTGAACCACCAAATAGGAGAACGACATCTCCTGCCATACAAAGACTCAAACAAATCCATCTAAATACTAAAATGATTGATGTTATTATACGCATACTCTATGAGAGGCAAATGATCAACCCAAGGTCTGAATAGTCCTCTTCGTTTGTCCATTCATCTGAGGATGGAAAACGGTGCTAAGGTTCACCTTAGTTCCCAAACCTCTCTGAAATGACTGGCAAAAGTGAGATAAGAACTGTGTACCCCAATCAAATATAATAGAAATAGGCTCATCCATGCAACTTAATGATCTCCTAAATAAAAATCTTAACATAATCCTCTGTGGAAAAATTAGTGCTCACAGGCAAGAAATGAGCAGACTTGGTCATCCTATCCACAATGACCCAAATCGAATCGCACTGATGGCGAGACCGCGAAAGACCAGTAATGAAATCCATATTGATCACTTCTCATTTCCATATGGGCAACTCAATATCTTGAGTCAACCCACTAGGCCTCAAGTGCTCCACTTTTACTTGCTGACAAACCACACATCTAACCATAAATTTGGCCATATCCCTCTTCATGTTATTCCACCAATAGATCTTTTTCAAGTATTGGTACATCTTCATCAAACCAAGATGAATAGTGTACCTTGACTTATGATTCTCAACCAAGATACTCTCTCATAACTAATCAACATCGGGAAGATACAATCTACCTTGGTACCTCAGGATACCATCACCACCAATCTCGACAGTCAAGGCTTTCTGCTGATCCATATCATCCTTTATCCATATCAAGGTAGGATCCAAAACCCACTTCACCTTAACCTTAGTATCGAAAGAAGACTTTACCATCTCTTAAATGATCACCCCACCATCCTCGAAATAAAAAATATAAACTCCAAGATTAGACAAACGATGAATATCCTTCACCAACCCTCGCTTCTCCTCATCCACATGAGATAATCTTCCTATAGATAACCTACTAAGAGTATCAACAACCATATTAGCTTTAATCGGATGATAATGAAGACTCATATCATAATCCTTGAGCAACTCAAGCCATCTTCTTTGCCTAAAATTCAACTCCTTCTGGGTGAACACGTACTACAAGATCTTGTGATCAGAATATATATCAATAAGAACTCTATACAAGTAATGATGCCAAATATTCAAAGAAAAAACCACAACCAACAACTCCAACTCATGAGTCGGATAATTCTTCTCATGCACCTTAAGCTGCCTAGAAGCATATGCCATAACCTTATCATAATGTATCAAAACATAACCTAGTCCCATATGAGATACATCATAATGTACAACGAAACCATCAGTACCATCAGGTAGGGTCAAAACTGAAGTTGAAGTCAACTTATCCTTCAACTTCTCAAACCTACCTTCACAAGCATCACGCCATAGAAACTTCACCTTCTTCTGAGTCAACTTAGTCAACAGAGCAACAATCAAAGAGAAACTCTCTACAAACCTTCTATAATACCCGGTTAAACCGAAAAAGCTCTGAATACCAGTTAGAGTCAAGGGTTTATGCCACTTCTTAACCACCACGTTCCATGGATCCACTATGATCCCCTCACTAGAAATAACATGACCAAGGAAGGTCACAAAATTTAACCTAAACTCACACTTCAAAAACTTAACATACAATTATTGATCCTTAAGAGTCTGTAACACTATACAGAGGTGGTTGGCGTGATCCTCCTTGCTCTTAGAATATACCAAGATGTCATCAATAAACACAATGACAAACAAGTCTAGAAACTGACGGAATACCCGGTTCATAAGATCCATAAATGCAATTGAGGCATTGTTCAAACCAAATAACATTACCAAAAATTCATAATAACCATACCGGGTATGAAAAGCAATCTTAGGAATATCTACTTTCCTAATCTTCAACTGATGATCATCCGACCGAAGATCAATCTTAGAAAAGCATCTAGTACCCCAAAGTTGGTTGAGCAGGTCATAAATCCTAGGAAGAGGATATTATTCACAGTCACCTTATTCAACTGCCGATAGTCTATACATATTTGAAGGGATCCATCCTTCTTACGCATGAAAAGCACGAGAGCACCCCACGGAGAATCACTAGGGCGAATAAAACCCTTATTAAGAAGATCTTTCAACTACTTTTTTAGCTCTTTCAACTCAGTCGAAGCTATTCTGTAAGGAGGGATAAAGATAAAATGGGTATTCGGAAGATGGTCAATCACAAAGTCTATTTCCCTATTGGGAGGAATACCAGGAAGATCATCAGGAAACACTTTGGGAAACTCATTGACTACATGGACAGATTGCATTGAGGGAACCTCAAAAATAATATTTTTAACTCGAACTAGATGACACAGGAACCTCTTGGAAATAAATTTCCAGGCTCTAAGATAAGAATTGACCCTTCCCTTAGGTTCTAAAGAACTACCTTCCCACTCAATCGCTGATTTATTTGGGAATTACAAACTGACTCTTTGAGTTTTATAATCAAGAGATGCATAACATGAATGGAGCCAATCCATCTCTAAAATAACATCAAAGTCTAACATATCCAACTCTATTAGATCCACCAATGTCTCCCTACCACAGATAGATACCACACAACCCCTATAGACCTTTCTACCAACAATAGAGTCACCCACCGGGGAAGATACAAAAAAGGGATAAAAAATACACTTTGGGCCAAAACCAAAATAAATAGCCACATAAGAGGTTACATAATAAAGAGTAGATCCAAGATCAAACAAATAATATGTATCACGAGAGAAAAGTTGTAACGTACCAATGACAATATTAGGAAAAACCTCAGATTCTTGATGCGTGGCAAAAGAATACAGATGATTCTGACCAGTGTCAACACTAGAAGTGGCACCTTTCGGTGCAATAGCTGAAGAAGTAGCAACCGAAACCTTATTAACTCCAGAAGCAACCCTTGAAGGATAATCCCACTGCATGTGACCAAGTTGACCATACTTAAATCACTTATTCCTATCTTCATCATATACTTCATGATGGATCTATCCACAAAAATAACAAGAGGGGTACCTTGTTCCCTAAATCCATTGTCAGTCTGAAAGCAACGATCATCAGACGATTTAGGATATGGAGCACTAGCCGTAGAATAAGAAATAGAAATTTCTCACTTTTTCTTAGACCACTACCTACCATCTTTACCACTATTCTGCTGACCTCCACCCTGCTCTGCCTTTCCCCTATCTCAGCTTGCTTCTTATTTTCCTCTTCAACCTATTGCATATATACCACAATCCTAGAGATATCCTTGTTATTATTCAGCAAGGCGGCCTTGCACTCCAACACCAAGTCCCTACATAAGCCAAAAGCAAACTTCCTTATCTTAGCCCTCATAGAAGATACCAACTCTGAAGCATAATGGGATACCAGATGAAAATTTAAGGAATACTCTTTCACATTCATCCTGCCTTGTTTCAAATTCACAAACTCCTCAGCTTTCGTCTCTCTCAAATCCCAAGGAAAGAAACAATCAAGAAAAGAACTCAAAAAGTCATCCCACTTAGCTGGCTCAGCACCATCCCCTCTAAACTGTTCCCACTCCTCATACCACTTATATGCCACATCCTTCAGATAACATACGGTGAACTCCACACCCTATGAGTCAGAAGCATGCATCACTCAAAAGATCTTTTCTATCTCATTTTTGAACCCTTGAGGATCTTTCTCAACCCTAAAACCAGTGAAAGTCAGAGGACTCAACCTCATGAATTAGTTAACCCTTTCAGAAGAAGGAGTGACAGTGGTAACACGCTCAGACTGGCACGACTGAGACGCCACCAGTTGAGTAGGCAAATGGATCAACTGGCAAAACTTAGCATTAGACGCATCACCCTGAGGCATTGGGGTAGGAGTATCATCAACTCGAGGATCTTGAGGAGGACTAGAGAGAATTAATGGAACTCTATAAGGGTAATTAGAAGCAGAGACCCTAGACCAGGTCTACACCCCATAAATAGGGTGAGTTTCGTCCATGTTATCCTAAGGCGAGATAGAGGATTTTCCACGAGCATTAAATATTTTAGAAGGCATGATCTGAAAGGCGAACAAATTGAAATTAGAGGAGATTTCAATATCCTAGACTCCATAGCCTGAAATTAGAACACAAGAAATGGAAACATCTCTAAATGCCTCATAGCCTCTCCCTTATAGGTGGCGCGCTATACACCTATAAAAAGACTTGACTTAACACGACTTTGTGCACACAAAATTGACCATCAAAATAGGCTTTGATTCCAACTTTTTCACAACCCAAAATAATGCCTGTCCATGATGGGTATCTCAAGTCCACGAGGAACGGAGACCACCTCATTTTCCTAGCCAAACAGAACATAAAACTGCAAGCAGCAAATGAATTCTGATCACATAAAAAGATAAGCTATGTTATGAACATATAACAAGATAGGAAACTCAAAAAAGAATTTAAGAATTACAACACATCCCAATCTACAGTAATCCACAAATCCTCAAAATAGACCAAAATAAATCTAACTCGGGACATGCCCTTGACGATAGCCAAACGAAATTTAATAGAAGTAGTCTTAGACATGGGCAAAATAAGACTTCTAAATGATAACCCTACCAGAGAATGGAAGCTTACCACTTAAAAAATAACCGCTGACAACCAAGATTTAGTATGATTTTTAGATATCGGGATGCATGTTAATGGTAAATGGATTTTGGGGTATTATGGATTCCCCAAATTACTTGGTTATGGTTTTCAAACTTATGTGTCCTCATCCTATTTGTTAAAATGCCAATGAGAATGATTTTGTCATATTATTTGACCCCTTTTCATATCTTTGCATTACATAAATGGTAATGGAACCTGAATTGATCTGGTTGATTTTAAATGGTCTGGAAAGGCCTTGGTGGCCATGGTTTTGGTTTAATTGGAAACTTTGAATTCAACTTCATTTAATGGTTTTGGTATGGCAAAAAAAAGAGGATGGGCTTGAAATATCTAATTTTGGTATGACGATACCAACAGTTAATGCCTAAAAGAAAGACTCCTTAGTAAATGGTTGGAATGGGTAAATGGTTTTAATATGGTCTAAAAGAGGGCCGAGTAGTAAAGCCATAGAAGGTAGGGGTCCCAAGGAGGCTGACATTGGAAACTCATGTTTTCCAATGTGAGGGTGATCTTAGTGACCGTGTACATGATGTCACACTTTATATTGTAGGAGATGTACTAGTCATCTCAGGTTTTTTTCTCTAGTCGTGCGGATAACACGGACTGGGCCGCCTTTAAGCAGGAGGTATTGAACCGATATAGCTCTTGGGAGGTTTTAGGATGGTCATGCTATCCAGCCCAGGTTAAGGTTTTAAATGCATGCTAAACCCGATTCCCTCTCCCGACACGATATATATGTATATATGTAATTGCATATAGTTATTTGACTTGGATTTTAATGATAAAATTATTTTATATTTACCCCTGAGTATATTCTAGCGTTTACTCCGCTAACCATCTTCAGGCATTGTATCCCCATGCGATACAGGAACCGGCCATACTGCTCTTCCTCCTACTCAGTAACTTAGATTTCAGGGATAACTTTGAATCAGACTAAAGTGGTGAGCTTTCATACTCTAGAAGGCTCTATTTTATGCAATAGACTTTTTAAAATTCTGTTATTTCTTTGGTTTGGTTTTGGCTATGGTCGGAGGTATGTCCTGACCAAATATTCTTTGTTTCTAGTTAGAGGCTTTGTCAGACTGCTGTGGACATATGTGGTATTAGTTAATTTTGGTTGTATAATTATCATAATGTACTTAAATTGATATTCTCTTATCTTATTATATGTTTAAAATTCATACGACATAGGGTGTAAGGTGGTTAATGGTTTGGGTATTAGGGGTGGTCTCTGTTCTAGATTAGGCTTGAGACACCCGACATAAGTAGGCCCTGGTTTGGGTCGTGTCAAATGTGTAGACTTGGTCAATTAATCTACGATGATCCAAATACTATCATGATATCCATAGTGATCCGTTCCTATTTCCACTCAGGAATGGGTAACCTCTGAAGCATTCCACTAGTTCTCAAATGCTCGACCTTCACCTGCTGGCAATATGGGCAACAAGCTACAAAGTCCGCTACATCATTCCTCATACCATCCCACCAGTAATGTTGCCTAAATTTGTGATACATCTTAGTCACTCTCGGGTGGATAGAATACTTGGAATAATGGGCCTCCTCCAAAATCAATCTAATCCAATCACCCATTCCTGGCACACAAACTCGGCTCCTAATCCTCAAACCACCATCTGAATCAAGTGAGGCTTTCTTATCCTCACCATTTAACATCCTAGCTCAAATTGATCTCAATCTCACATTATCAAACTGATAAGCTCAAACCTGCTCCATCAAAGAAGACCTAGCCTACACAAATGCCAAAACATACCCAGGTGTCAAAATATCAAGTATAACCATCTGTTTAGATAAATACTAAACCTGTAAGTCTAAAGGCCTCTCCTGGGTTAGAAGATGTGCAAGCTACCCATGCTAGTCAACTTCTGGCTCAAGGCATCTGCAACTACATTAGCCTTCCCAGGATTATAAAGAATAGTCAAGTCATAATCCTTAATCAACTCAAGCCAATGACACTACCTCATATTAAGATCTTGCTGGGTGAAGAAGTACTGAAGGCTACGATGATCCGGGAATATCTCATAAGAACTCCGTACAAGTAGTGCCTCCATAACTTCAAAGAAAAAAAATCATGCACAAATTTAAATTATGGGTAAGGTAATTCCTCTTATGTGTCTTAAACTGAAGAGAAGCATAGGCAATCACCTTACCCTCCTGCATCAACACAATACCCAAACCAACACTCGAAGTATCACAAAACATGGTGAAACTCATGCCCTCCTTGGGCAAAGTCAAGTTAGGATCTAAATTCAATAAATCCTTGAGCTTTTGAAATATCTACTCACAAGCATCGTACCATTGGAAATAAACTTTCTTCTTAGTCAACTTGGTCAATGAAGCTGCATGTAACACCCCACGTTTTTGGGCCAGAATTTAAACTGTTGTTCCTAAGTATACAGACCCAAACCCAATGATTTTATGTCTATATATGTGTGATTATCAAATATATGATGTGTGAATATCTTCGTGTATTTATCGAGGTCATAATATCCTCCTAAATCAAAGATGAGTTGAGGATTTTTCTATCGATAGAGTTTTGACAAATGCTCTAAAAATGGTCAAATTTAAATAAGTGTATCTCTTAGAATTTGTCGATTCAGGTGTCATACTAGATACAAAAATAAATATCTCTGAGTTCTCTTTCCAACGCAACTGGTTTTACCTTAATCCGATATTAGAGCGAGAAGTTATGCCCATTTTACTCCAGCATGTCAGCCTGTCAACAAAGTGACGACCTGAGCTGACGGGTCGTATCCTATGTGATGACTTATCAGCCCAAGTTGTCATACTTAGGCAGAAAATCATCAATTTCAGCTTCTAAGTGATGACCTGAGGTGATGGGCCATCACCTAAGTGACGACTTATCAGCCCAAGTCGTCACCCATGAAATTCATCAATTCCCATTCAAATTTGGAGGGGTATTTTGGTCTTTTCCCTCACCTCCCATGACTTAAATCATCAAAAAAATATACATGAAAATCATAAATTAGTTTTAAAAATCCTTAATCCTCTTCACTCTTAAGAATAAAAAAATTAGGGTTTCCTCTCAAGATCATCTCCCAAGAATAAAATTCAAGCCCTTCTTCAAGAAAACCAAGAAATTATAATTTCCAATCCAAGAATGTTCAAGAAAAGTCAATTCTCTTTCAAGATTAAAGCTCTAAGGTATGTTATATATTCATCCATTGGACCTTTTCACCCATGGAGTCCAAGAATCCATCTTTTATGTTTTAAATCATGAAATTACATGTTTATAATGATTTATCTCCATGAAACTTTTATGGATTTTGATTATACATGATGTTTACAATCTATTTTCATTGAAAGCAACCTTTATTACATATTTAATGAATTATGTTCATGAACTTACATGAATTTTGAATCTTTATCACATTTCCATAAAATTATTGGTAATATTAAACCTTACACGTTTAAATGGTGTTGTTTGTTGAACTTAAACCCTAAATGGTGATCTTAGAAGTGAAATCATGCTATTTCTACAAGTTTTAAAACTATTCCCATGCTTAGTTTAAACCATGAATTTCAAGTGTTTGATGAAATGCCTAAATGATTGGGTTTTGAACAATGACTACTTATTACATGTTTACAAGGAAAGATTTTGGAATGTGTTCTCAAGTGGAATGCATTATAGTATGTTTTAAATATTGTGGTTACCATATCATGTTCATGTGAATTCAAAATAAATTCACAGTTTATAATTTTATCATATGATTGTGCTATCTCATCATGTCTAGAAATAGCCTCATGCTAAAGCCTTGGTCCCCATGTATTTGATGAAATGCTTTAGTGAATAATTATGAACAATAATTTCTTTCTATGACTTCAGAGCTTTCATGTGACCCTATTTTTATTGTTATCGAGTCCTGGGGGTTATGAATGCCCAAATTTTAGTTGTTTACTTAGTCCCAGTAGTTTCAAAATAGTTTCTGACATGTATGAGCATTCTCAGTTCAGTCGGCTATCATATCAGTCAAACTTAGAATAGTTCAGTAATTCGAGTCAATTCCCTCTTTCGTTAAGCTTATCTTAGTCCCGTAATCAGTATCAGTTCACTTGGGAGTAGTATTCAGCATCGAGCAAACCCAGGGATGAGGGCATTCCTATTAGTAGAGGGTTTGACCCTTAGTAGCAATCCCTGAGTTACAGAACTGCGTAGCCAGCATAGGTTGAGATAACTTCCTGTCAGATAAGGGTTGAACCATCTCATATGAGTTTTCCTGCCAGTGAGTGTTGACAAAATGTCTTCCTACTAGTTAGGGTTAACTCATAACCATTGTTTATACCTGTGGCATGGTACTAGCACCCCTCCAACTGGGGTCACAGGTTGGACCCCGATTAGCTCAAACTAGGGCATGTCGGTTAGATGATACCTCCCACAGTTTCAGTTTCAGTATTCAGTATAGAACACAGTTCAGTTTTGCTTGACCATAGAATATAGTTTATTAGTTATTCAGTTATTCAGTTATCAGATTTCAGTATTTCAGTTACAGACTATATCAGAAATATATTATACGCTTGGTCATGCATTCTCAGATTTTAAAACTTTCATGCATTGATATTCAGTAATCTCATAGTTACCGATCAGTCTTTGCTTCATGCATGTTCAGTAAGTTATCTCATATTATTCAGCTAGTTATTATGTCATGATCAGTTATCCCATGCTATTCATTCAGACAGTTATTACTCATGCACATAAAACCATGCATATTATCCTACCTCATTTAGCATACTAGTACATTCAAAGTACTGATCACATACTCATTTTTTCTACTATGATGTTTCATATCATAGATTCGGATGCTTAGGTTCTTGACCGTACCTAGTTATCCCAGCTCACCAGTAGCAGCAGGAGTGGTGAGTCCTCATGTTCCGAGGACTAGTTATGTTATTTTTTTTCTTAGTTTTAGCAGACAATCGGAGTTAGTTGGGGGATTATTCCATCAAATCCTTAGTTATTCACTTAGAGGCTTTCAGACTAGTACATATAGTTAGTCAGTTTTTTTGTATGCTTTCAAACGTTAACACCATGCTTCAGTATTGATTACAGTTTTTAAAACCTTATGGTATTTCAATTAAATTCCACATAGGCTTTTTGCAAAATTTTATTCAGTGCTTACAGCAGGTACCAGTCATGGGTTAGCTTGTGGTCCTTTGAAGCTGTAAGCACCGTGTGGCATCCAGGGTGTACTCCCGGGGCATTACAAACTTTGTATCAGAGCGTAAGGTTTTATAGTGTCCTAAGGAGTATGAAATCCGTGTCAAGTAGAGTATTGTGCATAGGTGTAAAGCGCTCCACACTTATGGACAAGAGGCTACAAGATGTTTTAGGAAAAGTTTCCCTTCTTTCATATCTCAGATTATGCTATAGAAAGGTCCTCTAAGAAAGTTATAAAGATTCTCATTTTTGCTCTATTCATTCTAGCCCTGCCTTGTTTTCAAGGTAACAGAAACAATCCAGCTTAAATCCGTACAGATAAAGGTTTTCCCAATAGTCCCACAGATAGTTATGGGATTGATGTAGGCTCAAAAGTATCCCATCAGTTCCGTTATATTCCAAAGTTTTAAAGATTTCATTCATGATATGAAAACGCGTGCACTAACCCCAAGTAAGTTGTTCCCTCAGATCCCTTCTTAGTATTCTAGGATAGCATGTGACCTAGAGTTTGAAGTAAGAAACCAGGAGTTTAACAATAGTAGTGGAGTTGGGATAGTGTTATCTGAATTTGAGCAGATTATATTTCTAGGGCTAGTTGTATGAAAGGTGAATTAGTAGGCTTGAAACAGTGTATGCAAGAACTTAAGTTTGTTGATTTGAAACATATATTATGGATGTTATATTTGTAGGCTATGATGAAAGTAGTATGGTTATTAAAGATTTGGGGATATCCATGTTAGGTGTTAGAATCTAAGTTTGAATCTTTGAAGGTTTAGCTAATAGAAAAAAAAGAGTTGAAATTCTAAGTTAGTCACTGTTTAAGCTATTGTATGATGAATATTGGGGCTATAGAAAGTTAAGTGTTCTATCTCAGAAGAAAGTACTAGCAGTGGGTTTTACACTATTAGGTGTAGTTTTTCAGGGTGAGTTCATCATTTATGCATATTGTTATACCCCAGATTCTAAGGAAAAGTGGTCATAGTTCAGGTTAGAGTTATAATTAAGTGGTTCATAGACTTACAATAATGACTTTAAGCTAAGGGGGAGATGATAGAACAAGTAGCCAAGTCAGGCTTTTAGCTTTTAGTAATAATGTCAGTATGTGTAGAAAAATAGTAGGAGAGGATGATGCCCAACCCGTTCTTTTCTCAGTGCAAGGTTTCTCAGTTATCACGATATCTAATCATGCCTTACATAGAAGCCCTATGATCATAGCTCATATCCATGCACTTTATAGAAAATTAGGCACACTTCCAGTTCCTAGTAAAAGGAGTCCCAGTTCACCCAGCAATTCAAATCATATTCCATGAAATTATGAACTCAAAACTCAGGTCATGCAACTCATGACTCATGTATTCATGATTTATAGTATTTTCAGTTCCAGTACTCATTCTACACTCCTAATGATCAGCGAAATTCAAATTTATGTCATGTACATCCTCAGTTTAGATCTCTTTATGAATCTGTGATGTTGATATTCTATTCCTCAAGCCTCCTTTAAGTGTTAAGTTCTGTATAGTATTTATTCATGCTTAAGGTCCTCATGTTTAAGTCTTTCAGTGACCTCTCCTTATGAAATGATGTAGTGATGATCAATTGCTTAGATGGGAGAGAGTAAATATTTCATGTTAAGGAAAGATTGTTTCATACTTATTTTACTCGAGGCTATAGTTATGAAGATAGTCTTGAATTTCATGTTGGTGTATAAATGGATAAATACACTGCACGTTAGTGAATAGCTAGTAAGAGTTGTATTTAGTTGTTGAAGGGAAAATTAGAATTTTTCATAAGATGAGAAGTTGTGAAACTGCAGAGTGTATTGAATTCATGACTTAGACTAATATTACAGTGTTATATGTGAATTTTATAGATTTGAGTATGCTTGAACACAACGGGGGAATTCAGTCCAGCACAGACCTCAGTAGATAGAGTTATCAGTGCCCATGTGAATATTTTCAGTAGTCTCAGGTGAAGTGCAGTATTAAGGTGGAAGATACAGTTGAGAGAGTATTCGAGGAGTATGTCTAAGCTTGAAAGTTAGTAGTTGCAGCGCATAAGTCTTAGTAGCTCTATCCTAGTTGATGTTTTGTAGGCCTGTGTTCCATATTATAGAATTTTAGCCATGTTGTGATTTCTCATTCAGATGTCTTATTCAAACCATGCCAAGATTCCTTACTCCCTAAGTCATTAGAACTTCATAGAAAGTGTGTTGAAGAAATACTCCAGTTAAGTATATTCTTTTAGTATGAGTTAGTTTGTATAACAAGTAATCCAAATTAGCACTTAGACAGATATGTTCCTATGGTTTACCGTCTTCTAATCTAGTGTTACTATCTAAAGTTCATGAATATGTCCCTTCCAAGAGATATTTTGTTCACATCCATATGGATTATGAATCCAGTTCGGTTCATGCATTATGCATCAGTTTTACATTCCAGATATTGAGTTAAGATTCAGTTCCTAAGTGTCCCATACATCATCTCAGTCTTTCCTTAGTAATTCAGCCAAGCCAGTATCATTCGGGGGACAAACTATCCAAAGGTGGAGATATTGTAGTACCCCAAGTTTTCATGTCATAAACACTCATCTTTTCATTATGAAACCAAATCTAGATGGAGATAATAGCTATTCATAAGTTTACTCTCATTTCTATCTAGGCCTTATAACCATTCTCATTTTAGTGCATGTATCCACGAGGCCAGTTCAGTTTAGGTATCATGTCCAGACTCAGTTATGCAATCACATTCAGATTCATGTATGATCAATTTTAGTATATGATTTTAGTTACCTTATTATAGTACTCTCAGTCTAACCAGTCTCATTCGAGGACAAATGTTCTCAAGGGGGAGATATTGTAACACCCTACGTTTTCAAGCCAGAATTCAAACCGTTGTTCCTAAGTATACAGACCCAAACCCAATGATTTTATGTATATATATGCTTGATTATCAAATATATGATGTAGGAATATCTTCGTGTATTTATCGAGGTCATAATAGCCTCCTAACTCAAAGACGAGTCTGTCGATAGAGTTTTGACAAATGCTCCAGAAAGGGTCACATTTAAATGAGTGTATCTCTTATAATTTGTTGATACAGGTGGAATACAATATACCAAAAAAATTATCTTTGAGTTCTCTTTCCATCGCAACTAGTTTCACCTTAATCCGATATTGGAGCGAGAAGTTAGGCCAATTTTACTCCAGCATGTTAGTCTGTCAACAAAGTTACGACCTGAGGTGACAGGCCGTCACCTATGTGATGACTTATCAGTCCAAGTCATCAGCCTTAGGAAGAAAATCATCAATTCCAGATTCTAAGTGATGACCTGGGGTGACGTGCCATCACCTAAGTGATGACTTATCATCCCAAGTCGTCACCCATGAAATTCAGCAATTCCCATTCAAATTCAAAGGGGTATTTTCATCTTTTTCCTCACCTCCCATGACTTAAATCATCAAAAACACATACATGGCCATCATAAATCAGTTTTAAAAATCCTTAATCCTCTCCACTCTCATGAATAAGAAAATTAGGGTTTTCTCTCAAGATCATCTCCCAAGAATAAGATTCAAGCCCTTCTTCAAGAAAACCAAGAAATTATAATTCCCAATCCAAGAACGTTCAAGAAAAGTCAATTCTCTTTCAAGATTAAATCTCTAAGGTATGTTAGATGCTCATCCATGGGCCCTTTTCACCCATGGAGTCCAAGAATCTATCTTTTATGTTTTAAATCATGAAATTACATGATTATAATGATTTATCTCCATGAAGCTTTTATGAATTTTGATTATACATGATGTTTACAATCTATTTTCATTGAAATAATCCCTTATTACATATTTTAGGAATTATGTCCATGAACTTACATGAATTTCAAATCTCTATCACGTTTCTATGAAATTGTTGGTGATATTAAACCTTTTATGTTTAAATGGTGTTGTTTGTTGAACTTAAACCCTAAATGGTGATCTTAGAACTGAAATCATGCTATTTCTATAAGTTTTAAAACTATTCCCATGCTTAGTTTAAACCATGAATTTCAAGTGTTTGATTAAATGCCTAAATGATTGAGTTTTGAACAATGACTACTTATTACATGTTTACAAGTTAAGATTTTGGAATGTGTTTTCATGTGGAATGCATTATAGTATTTTTTAAATATTGTGGTTTCCATATCATGTTCATGAGAATTTAGAATAAATTCACATTTTATGATTTTGTCATTTGATCGTGCTATCTCATCATGTCTAGAAACATCCTCATGTTAAAGTCTTGGTCCCCATGTATTTGATAAAATGCTTAAGTGAATAATTGTGAACAATAATTTCCTTCTATGGTTTCAAAGCTTTCATGTGGCCCTGTTGTTATTGTTATCTAGTCCTAGGGGTTATGAATGCCTAAAATTTAGCTATTTACTTAGTCCCAGTAGTTTTAGACACGTATGAGCATAATTAGTTCAGTCAGTTATCATATCAATCAAACATAGAACAGTTCAGTAATCCGAGTCAATTCCCTCTTCAATTAAGCTTAGCTTAGTCCCGTAATCAGTATTAGTTTAGTTAGGAGTAGGATTTAGCACCGAGCCAACCCAAAGATGGGGGTATTCCTGTTAGTAGAGGGTTTGACCCTTAGTAGCAATCCCTGAGTTACAAAACAACGTAACCAGCTTAGGTTGAGATGACTTCCTGCCAGATAAGGGTTGACCTATCTCGCATGAGTTTTTCTGCCAGCGAGGGTTGAAAAAATGTCTTCCTGCCAGTTAGGGTTAACTCACAACCATTGTTAGTACCTATGGCACGGTAGTAGCACCCCTCCAACTGGGGTCATAGGTTGGACCCCGATCAGCTAACTAGGGCACATCTCCCACAATTTCAGTTTCAATATTCAGTACAGAACTCAGTTCAGTTTTGTTTGACCATAGCATACATTTTATCAATTATTCAGTTATCAGATTTCAGTATTTCAATTATAGACTATATCAAAAACATATTATACGCTTGGTCATGCATTCTCAGATTTTACAACTTTCATGCATTGATATTCAGTAATCTTATACTAACCAGTCAGTCTTTGCTTCATGCATGTTCACTAAGTTATCTCATATTATTCAGCTAGTTATTACTTCATGCTCAGTTATCCCATGTTATTCATTCAGTCAGTTATTACTCATGCACATTAAACCATGCATATTAGCCTACCTCATTTAGCATACTAGAACATTCAAAGTACTGATAACATATTCGTTTCTTGAGCTATGATGTTTCATATCATAGGCTTGGATGCTCAGGTTCCAGACCGTACCTAGTTATCCCAACTCACCAGTAGCAGCAACAGTGGTGAGTCCTCATGTTCCGAGGACCAGTTATGTTATTTTAGTTTCTCAGTTTTAGCAGATAGTCGGAGTTAGTTTAAGGCTTGTACCATCAACTCCTCAGTTATTCAGTTAGATGCTTTCAAACTATTACAGACAGTTAGTCAGTTTTCAGTATTTTTTCAGATGTTAACATCATGTTTCAGTTTGATTACAGTTTTTTAAACCTTTTGACGTTTCAGTTAAATTCTGCACAAGCTTTGTTTGAGATTTTATTCAGTGCTCACAGTAGGTACCATTCATGGGTTAGCTTGTGGTCCTTCGAGGTTGTAAGCACCGTGTGTCGACCAGGGTGTACTCTCGGGGTGTTACACTGCAATGGATGAAAAATCCTCAACAAAATATCGATAATAACCTACCAAGACAACAAAACTCCTAATCTCAGTAAGTGAAGTAGGTCTAGACCAATCACGAACCACAACAATCTTGGCTAAATCAACTATAATACCTTTCTTCATCATCACGTGACCCAAGAAAGAAAAAGACTCCAACCAAAACTCACACTTAGAGAACTTGGAACACAACTTCTCATCCCTCAATATCTGAACCACAATCTGCAAATGATCCTCATGCTCAGCCTTACACTTGGAATAAACCAAGATATTATCTATAAATATAATAACAAAGGAGTCGATATACGGTCGGAATACCCGATTCATCAACTCTATGAATACATCTTGGGCATTGGTCAACCCAAGGGACATGACCTAGAACTCATAGTGACCATATTGGATTCAAAAAGCTATCTTTAGAACATGCAAAGATCTAATCCTCAACTAGTGATAACCGAATCTTAAATCAATCTTCAAAAACACCACAACACCCTAAAGTTGATCAAATAAATCAACAATATAAGGAAGAGGATACTTATTCTTAATCGTCACCTTATTTAATTATCGATAATCAATACACATACGCATAGACCCATCCTTCTTCTTCACAAACAAGATAGGTGCACCTTAAGGCGATACACTAGGTTGGATAAATCCTTTATTCAACAACTCTTGCAACTGATCCTTCTTTTCCTTCAACTAGGCTAGGGTCATTCTATAAGGAGGAATAGAAATGGGCTTGGTGCCTGGCCCAACACCTATATCACAATCCAGAGACATACCAGACAAATACAAAGGGAACACATCCATAAACTCATGGATAACATGAAAAGAAACCAATGATTGAGGTGAAGCAACTCAAGTATCATGAATATGAGCCAAATAAGATAAACATCCCCCTCAACCAATCTACGAGCCTGAATATATGATATGATCCTCTTAGGATCTAAATGAAATACACCCTTCCAAGCTATACTTGGCACACCCTGTGAGGCTAAATTTATGGTATTAGCATAACAATCTAAAAAAGCATGATAGGGAGCCAACCAATCCCAAAATAACATCGAAATCAACTATATCTAACACAAGAAAATCTACCCAAGTCTCACGGCCTAAGAAAGTCACAACACAAGATTGGTACAACCGATCCACCACTAAAATATTTCCTATTGGGGTAGATACATATATAGGCATGGCAAGAGGCTCACTAACAAAATCAAAACCTAAAGAAAAATATGCAGACACATAGGAGAAAGTCACTCCAGGATCAAATAAAATAGGTGCAGATTTGAAACAAACAGGAACGATATCTATGATCATAGAATCTAAAGCCTCTGCCTCATTTTTTGCTGGTATGGCATAGCACTGTCCTCGAACACCAACCAGCTGAATAGCCCCATGACCACCACCACTGGCTCTGCTACCACTTTCTCTCACACTTTTGGTAAAAATCCTACCTTTCATAGCTGAAATATGAGTAGCTCAAATCACACGATGGGGAAAGTCCTTGGTTGTCAGGCCAAAATCATCACACACAAAACAACCTTTAAACTTATCCAGATGATGCATCCTCTTAGCACCTATCTGAGATGCTCATGGGTAGGTTTATGCATCCTTGCCTGACTCCTATAATCTAAAAAGATGCCCTAAATACTACCATCGGTGTCGTGGCTCGCTGAAGAGAAGGATGCATAGTAACCCAACTGGAAGATACCCCACCTAAGGAGGAAAAATGAAGGCTAAAATCTTGATCTTAAAACACCATACTCAAATACTGGTACTGAAGGATAAATAGTACTCGGGGTCTTGGGACTACCCAAAATAGAAGTAGGAGCAACTAGAGGACCCACACTCATGACGAGAAGAACACCATAAACAAACTTTAGAACATGCAAAGGTACAACACTCAGAGATGATGGAATACCAAATGATCTAAATGAAGCACCCTCCAGACGAGTCAACAGACAAACCAACAATCCCCAAGACTAAGGTAGAATAACTTTGAGGAACTGGAATTGAACCTATACCCCACAGAAACTCAACCTTAGGCTTAGAGGGGATTCCCCTAGCATTACTCCTAGACGGGGCTAATCCGTAGGCTCATCCACTCACTTGAGTTCATCTTTGACTCAAGGCTCTCCCTCTAGGAGAAGGCTCTTTATCTTTGAATAATCTCTAGTGGCAATTTTCAAAATTCTCCACAATGTGGGGCCAAATTTGTGGCCCCTGTGTATGATTCTTGGCCTTCTTTTCAGTATTTAACATCCTTTTTTTATCCTAAACTAGTCCCAAACATTTTCCTACCTTCTTAAGGGTCAAATGACCTAATTTATGACTCTAAACACATAGAAACCCCCCTAAAAGACATGCATGAACTACAAAGATATTTAAATATTGCCCCTTGGGATTATTCATCCTTGGATGAAGGCTAACTAGGTAGAAAAGTTTGGGGAAAGATCTGTAATCCCCACATAACTGAATTTTTAAGAGCTAAATACTACCGTAGTAATTGAAATCATGACTGAAACATAAACTAACTCTAAAATCTTGAATAGATACTTAGAAATGAGAGCAACTAAATGACAGGAGATTGAGATGATTTCTAAGAAATAATTGCTCCTTGAAGTTGGAATGGAATTCAAAGAAAAAAGGTGAGGATACTTGGTCATCATGTCTTGTTCTGTTTATCAAGTAAATTCCTCAGCTAGTTGATTCATCAAAATAACCTTTACCACTGCAACTTTCTTATTTCTCAACATCTAAACTTGATGGTGAAGAATCTCAACTATAACCTCTTTATAAGAAATGGTATCCTTCAAAACCACACTCTCTAGGGACACCACTGAAGTTGTATCACCAATGTATTTCTTCAACAAATATACATGAAAGACTAGATACGCTGATGCAAAGTCTACAGGTAAGTCTAACTCGTAGGCTACGTTGCCAAGATACCTTAATTCTTATTAGGACCAACATAGTGGGGACTGAGCTTCCTCTTTTTGCCAAAACTCTTCATGTTTTTCATGGGTGACACCTTCAGGTAAACTAGATCTCAAATCATGAACTCAAGTTCTCTAATTCTTACATCTACATTTGATTCTTAGTGACTCTAAGCTATTTTCAATCTCTCTCTAATCAGCTGAACTTTCTCTATAGTTCGTGAACCAAATCAGGCACTATCAATGTTGTTTCACTAACCTCAAACCAACAAATAGGAGAGCTACATCTTGTACCATAAATCTCTTCAAACAGGGACATTTGAATGCTGGAATGGTAGCTATTATTATCTGCAAATTCAATTAAAGGCAAAGAATCATCCCAACTATACTTATAGTCAATCACACATTGGTTAGATTATCTCACTTTTTTATAGGTTATATATTCACTTATGCGGATTTATTGATTGCCTCTATATCAGGAAAATATGGTTAATTATTGTATATATTTGTGATAATCTCATTTCTTTCGATGAACAAGAGTCCAGTTTCTTCTATTTCTACATCTAGGATTCGACTTTTATTATGGATACTAATAGGAATTCAACCATTATGACAAGGAAAAGTTTGATTCAGAGGGAGATGCTAAAGAAAAATTGTACTGAGATGAACTTAGGTATCAAAACCCTTCTGATGACTTCCAAAACTCAAAAGTAAACTAGGTACCCCCTACTCGAGATAATTGTCAAAGGGACTCCGTAAAATTTTACCAACTCTTTAAGGTAAAGCCTGGATAATCCTCAGCTGAATCTGAAGTATTGACTGGCAGATAATGTGGTGATTTTGTCATCCAGTCAACTTTAACCCAAATGGAATCATGTTGTTAATGAGTACAAGATAACTCGATAATGAAGTCCATATTCACAACTTCTCACTTTCAAGTAGGGATACTAATATTTTGAGTTATCCCACTGGTCCTCTGGTGCCCAACATTAACCTATTGGTAATTTAGTCACTTAGACACAAACTTCACAATATTTTTCTTTATGCCATTCCACCAATAGACTTCCCCTGGGTTATGATACATCTTAGTGGCTTTTGGGTGAAATAATACTGAGAATTTTGAGCTTCTTCCAGCATCCTCAATCTCAAGTCATCCATATCTAGAACACAAAGTCTACCTTAATAATGTAGAATACCATCTCTCCATTAGGAGAAAACCTCAACTTTTTTACTTTGGATATCTTCCTTCAGTTAAGCAAGATAAGACTCTATCTTGTGTTTCATTCACCTCAGTAACTAAAGAAGATTCTAAACTATTCATAACCAAGATATTACCTTCAATTAAGTAAATCAATCAAACTCCAATTCTTGCAAGCTTGTGAACCTCACAAACCAACTCCTTCTTCTCACCCTTCACATGAATGACACTTCTATAGACACCTTGATAACAATATCAGCCACTACATTGGCCTTATCTGGATAGTGTAAGACACTCATATCAAATCCTTTACAAGTTCTAGCTATCTCTTTGATGAAGATTCTGTAGGATCTCATAATCTATGAACACACTACATGCACCCAATAGAGATAATGTCTCCTAATTTGTAAGGAAAAAACAACAACTACCAACTCAAGATCATAAGAAGTGTAATTCTTCTCATGAGGCTTAAGCCGTCTGGAGGCATACACTATAACTTTACCATGCTTCATCAACATATAACCAAGACCAACTTCTTAGACATCACAATGAACCACAAACCCATCTGAACCCTCTGGTAGAGCCAAAACTATAGCAAAGGTGAGTTGGGTCTTTAACTCTAAAAACTTTTCTTACAATCATCTAACTATTGAAATTTGACCTTTTTCTAAGTCATTTTAGACATAAGAGAGGCAATAGATGAGAATCCTTCAATAAACCATTTGTACTAACTGGCTAAACCTAAGAAACTACAAATATCTGATGAAGAGATATATCTAGGTCAATTCCTAACTGCTTCATCTTTGGAGGATCAACCTAAATGCCCTCACCAGAAATGATATGACCAAGAAATGCTACTGACTTTAACCAAAATTCACACTTGCTGAATTTTGCGAACACCTGGTAGTCTTCGAGAGTCTGCAAAACAGTCCTCAAATAGTTTGCACATTCATCCTCACTTCAAAAATAAATAAGGATGTCATTTATAAACACAATGACAAATATGTCCAAGTACTTCTTGAACACCTTGTCCATCAAGTCCACAAAAGCTGCAGGAGCATTCATTATTCCAAAAGATATAACTATAAATTCAAAGTGACCATACCGAGTTCTGAAGGTTGTTTTTAAAATGTCACATTCTTTGGCTTAGAGTTGATAATAGTCGAATCTAAGGCTATTTTTTGAAAAAAAATAGGCACCCTAAAGTTGGTCGTATTGGTCATTAATCTTAGAAATGGGGTACTTATTCTTGATTGTGGCTTTGTTCAATTGATGGTAATTGATGTAATTTTGAAAAAACCATGGAGATATGTTGGATCTAAGAAACCCTTATCTAGAAGATATTTTAACTATACCTTTAACTCCTTAAGCTCAGTTAGAGCTGTTCTATAAGGTGGAAATAAAATAGGTTGGATTTCTAAGAGGAGATTTATTTTGAAGTCAATTTTCCTTTCGAGAGAAACTTTAGAAAATTCTTCTAGGAACACTTCTTGAAATTCATTTACCATAGGAACTGACTGAAGAGTCGGGAAATCAAACTTTAAATACTTAACCCAAATATAGATGCACCTTTTAGAAATCATTTTCCTGGCTTTAAGGTAGGAGATAAATCGACCTATAGATGCTGAAGTAATACCCTTCATGACCAAGATTGGCTTGTTTGGGAACTGAATCTGGATTGCACTATTCCAACAATCAACTTAGGCATAACAAGAATGTATCCAATCCATTCTAAGAATAATGTAAAAGTCAATCATATCTAACTCTACAAGGGCTACTGAGATAACTTTTTGGGAAACTGTGATAGGAAAATTTCTGTATACCCTTCTAGATATGACTGAATCACCAATAAAGGTAAATACTGAGAAAGGTTTTGAGAGGATTTTGGGATTGACATCAAAGTCTACTACTATAGATGGAGTCACAAAGGATGGAGTGGATTTAAGGTCTAGTAATGCATAGACATTAACATGAAAAACCTGCAATATACCAGTTACTATATTAGGGGAATCCTCATAATCCTAGATGACCTCTAAAGTGCTTAGAATATGTTTTAACACTGAACACTACTTGCACTAGATGACGTACTCTACTGAGTTGGGCGACCTGTCAGAGCTGCTGAAGTGCTAAACTGAGTCTGCTGACGAACATCTCCACCCTTCTGGGTGGCAGCTGGGCACTCCCTCAAATGATGTCCTAATTTACCGTATCTAAAACAATTTCCACTATTGGCTATACACTCTTCCTGTGATTCTTACCATACCTCTTACAAATCAAATTAGTATGTCCACTAGTGACAGTGCCCTGGGACTTAAAGCCTGGTGCCTTATCCCAACACTTTTGTCTGAACATAGGTACATAAACACTATTAAAGGATAGAGCTATGGATGAAGGCTTCCTACAAAAGTGTGAGCAATTTCTACTATCTGATTTCTGCTGAAAAAAAAGTTAAAACTACCAGTTTTGGCCCTCTTATTCTTCTTTTCTCTCTCCTTTTTCTTTTCCTCCTTAATATACTAAGCATGCATCATTAACTTAGAGTTTTCTATCTTTTTGACCAATATAACAGTCCTATATTAACTAGCCACATCCTTAGAAACACCTGATACAAACTTACTTATAACAGCCTGGGATTAACAACTATTGTTAGAGCATACTTAAAGAGCTGAGTAAACTTAAGAGGATACCCATTGAAAGACATATTACCCTACCTCAAATTAGTAAGATCTTGAACCATAACTTCCTTCAACTCCAATGGAAAGATCCTATCCAGAAAAGAAGCCACAGACTTATCCTATTTTACCAAATATATATTTGTACCTCTTTCTTCCTTCCATGTCTTACATCAAATATGAACCACTCCTTTCAACTATGAACTAGCCCAGTTTTCTCTCTCAACTGGGGTGACACCCATAATATCAATGACCTTCAACATTTCATCAAGGACCCCCTATGGATCCTCCTCAACCTTAGAACCATGAACCTAAAAAAGAATCATCCAAGTGAAATCTCAAACCCGAGTCATCGTAGTACCACTATTCAGGTTGATTGATGCAGTAAATTATTGATTTACTTGGGTAGTAATGGCCTAAGCTATCACCTAAAAGTCGAACCTGAGCCCAGTGTGGGAGGCTTACTCATTCAAATGGTCTGTGGGAGCTGGAGGTGCTTGCTAGTTCCCGATTTTATTCCTATTTCTCCTTCTATTAGCTCTTTTGGGAGGCATTTTTTGTAAATGTGTAAAGCATGAGTTTTAAGGAGGTTAAATAGAGTTCACACTTTATTGCATGACATAAACATGAAAGAAGTGAAACTTTTCCTAAAATGTCTCATAGCCTCTAATTCATAATAGTGGCGTACTTCACACTCAATAATACAATTCTACTCAATGCAACTTTTAGACATCCTAGGATACTTAAACTTGATGCTCTGATACCAAGTTTGTCATGACCTGAAATTATTCCTGAGTCATGGCACCGTGCTTAGAGTCACAAGTAACCCCAATCTAATCCACGGCTTGGCATAACACTAAGATATCATAACAACTAAGTAATGCTCAGCAGAAAATAAAAGTCTGAATTATCTAATAGCAATTAACTAAAATTCAAATACCGAGTTAATGCAGAAAAACATCTAACATAATCAAAATCTAAAACACGAGTCTAACTGTCTAAAATCCTCTACTAAGATGAGTTGTTGGGATAACCCCCAACTAACTCTAACCGACTAAAATTGAAATAAAGCATGAAGTAAAATACTTAACTAGCCTTTGAGTGATAAGTACTCACCAACTCTTCTGCTGAAATACTACAGAATCAAACTAACCATGATCTGTATAATGATTGTCTGAACCTATATTATGATACAATATCGCACAAAGAAGTATAGGGTCAGTACTTTAAGTGTACTAAGCATGCCAGGTATGCATTATGCTATATAAAACTGAACATATTGATCATGAGAAGATAAAATGAGCATGAAAACTAAGGAATATAATTGTTACAATGACCAAGTAAATACAACATGTAATTGATAATAATATGCTGAATAGACTGAGTACGAGGTCATGCATAATAACTGAGACTAAAATATGGGATCTACTATTAACCTACGTGTAATGCCACGCAAAATCCTCTTCCAGTCTGAGCCTTAGAGCGTATTTGGTAAAGCCAAAATCTGAGTCAAAATGTTTTGAAAATATCTTTCAAAGTATAAAATACTTTGAATCATGTGGGAATCTATTTGATCATGAATTAAGATCATAGAGGTCCCCTAACTTATGGACGAGTTGAAAACTTTCCTATCGTTCAAGTTTTAGTGACTGTTAAAATTTGGGTCAACTTCAATCAGCCCTAACTAGTTTTATATGAATAACTGGGTGGGTTTCTATATATAAAATGAAATATCTTTGAATTATCTTTCCAACAATACCAATTTTTCCTAAATACGATATCGGAGGAAAAAGTTATGCCCATTTTACTCCAGACTGTCAAGCTGGAAAATAGTGACGACGTTTTTGATGGGCTATCACGTTTCTGATGAACTTTTTGATGACGTCGTCACATTCTGGTGACATTTTTGCAACTTCGTCAGCCCTGGACAGAAAATCAAGAATTTGGACCCCTTTTGTGATGACCATTCGTGATGGACTATCACGGACCTGACGGCCTGTCACGGATGGCGTCAAGAATATTTTTCCAGCAATTCAAGGACATTTTTACAAAGGTATTTTGGTCATTTACCACCCTTTTTGAGCCTCTATAAATATGAGAACCCACTTCCAAAACCCTAATTTCATCATTTTTCTCTTCCAATTCTCTTAAGAGAGTATAACTAGGGTTTCATCAAGAACTTTAATCCTCCAAAAATCATCCATAAATCTTTAAGGTTTCTTTAAGAATCAAGTTCTTCATAGTGTGGGCTTCAAGAATTTATTTATTTCAAGTATGGATAAAGTTTCAAGCACTAAAGTTCATCCAATTTCAAAGGTTAAGGTATGTAGATGTTGATTCTTGGGTCCCTTTCATCCAAGAAGCTCAAGAACCCTTTTTAAAATTAAAAGATTTTTATATTTATGATTTGTTAATAATTTGTATGAGTTGAAATGGATGTTTAATGTGTTTTTGAGTTTTGATTTATGTTTGCCTACAAAATTTATGAGCTTTGACCCTATTATGTGGAATTCATGTGATGTTTGTGATAGACCCTCTTGAAGTTGTTTTTCCATGTGATGTGTTCATGACTTTTGGATGTAGAAATGGTTGAATAAGTGAAGAACATTCCCCATAGGTTTGATAAAGAGATTAGGTGAAGCATAAGGGCCACTATAGTATGTTGAATAGGAAACCCCAAATTGTGAGCTAGTCCATGCATGCCTTAGTGAGTGAAATGTGCCAAGATAGCATGAAATCCCAAAGTAGGTGTAAAATCGGTCGTGTCTAATGGTTGTTGAAAGACCCTAGTGAACAAGTCGAGATATGATGGTTGTAAATTCCCCAATTTTGTGCTTTTTGATATATGCTAAGCTTTTAATACATGTCAAGTGGTTAGCAAGTAAATAGTGATGTGTTAGTATGAAGTCTCCCCCAAATCAAGTGATATCCAAATACATAACAAGACTGATATAGGTATGAAGTACTTGATGTGAGATCTCGTTGAATGGGGTATAATCTAATAGAATGTCTTCCCTAGGGTAGTATATGATGGTGAACTGATGTTGATGATTCTTAAAGGTTTGGAGTGACCCTTTGGTGGTTGTGATGATGAATAAAGGTCTATGTTTCCTAAATGCTTAATGCAATGTCCTAAGGATCTTGAGAGGGAAAGTATGTTATGATGCCCAACTACTTGAAGTGATGCTTTAACGATTGAGATAATACATGAATGATTGTAATGATGAATGAATGCTTGTAATGATGAATGAATAATTGTAGTGATGAATGGATGATCGTGATGATGCATGAATGATTTATGTGAAGAATGATTATGTCTTACTTTTATGTTATCGAGTCCTGGGGGTATTTATACCCGAAAATAGTGCTATTTTCTAGAGCCCGTGTTAGTTTCTCGATAATTCCAATCGAGCCATGATTCTCAGAAATCAGTGAACTATAGAACTCTGTATCCTCAGACAAGTATGAAGCTTAATAAAGCTCAGTAATCTCAGTTATCTCTGCAATCTCTATATCGCTAGTAATCTAGCCTCAGACCTGTAATCAGCTCAGTTCTAATAGTATTCAAGTCATTCAATTCTAATATCAGAAGCGATTTGAGTAATCTATTCAAGCTCTGTATCGTCAGTCAGATACCATGATTCGATATCTTTTTCGTCAAATACAAAACCAAGTGATCTCAGTGTAACTCAGTCAAACCTTTTGAGTAATATGATTAGTGTCAGATTCAGTTCAGCCAGTGTTTAGTTGAGAATTTAGTTCTGAGTCTTTTAGTTGGGAGTAGAAACTAGCACCGACCGAGCTCAAGGATGGGATCTCACCTACTAGTAGAGGGTGTGATTCTTAGAAGTAATCCTTGTGCTCTAAAACTCGTAGCCAGCATAGGTTGAGATATCACACCTGTTAGTTGAGGGTGGATGAGAGATATCATACCTGCTAGATGAGGGAAGATTATGTGGTTTGACCTGCTAGATGAGGGCTCCATCGTTCTCGTTTGAGGACCTGCTAGATGAGGGTCACATAGAGTTATCTTTACTAGTGGCGCGGTAATGACACCCTTCCAACTGGGGCACAGGTTGGACCCCACCTGTGGTAGGTCGGGGCATGTCGGTTAAGTGACTACTTCCCACAGTTTCAGTTTCAGATTTAGTCTCAGTTTCAGAATCAGTCTTCAAAAATTAGGACTGTCAGATACAGTCATTTATTATTGTGAGGAACTCAGATAGTTGCATTGATTTATGGTCCATCCCATTAGATAGACTTGGTCTTACATACATTTCTTTGATATTATATTCAGAGATATGCTCTCAGACAGGCTTGATCACAGTATCAGATTTCTATTGAGTATTCTTGTTGTCAGATTTAGATATAATCATATTTCTTATCCTTGATAAAGCTTCCAAAATCATCTGTTAGAAAGGTTTATCTCTAATCCTATCAGTAGAAAGCAGTAAGTCCAAGAATTCAGTCATTGATGTAAGCACATCCAGATCCTCAGTTATTAGTATTAGATGAGTCAGTGATTCAGTATCTTAGTGTCACTAGTAAGTTCAGTCTGCAGTAAAGTGGTATCTGAGTTTCAGTATCTAGAGTTGCGATAATTGTGTTCATGTTCTGTGCATTCATGTATGTGTTCTCATGTGGCTTTTTCATGATTATTTATTTTAGATATTGTGCATGCATGAACCCTTGCATTAGCCTACCCCATCTACATACTCGGTACATTTTTGTACTGACGCATTTGCGCTATGGTATTTTATTTGACACCATAGGTTCAGAGGCACAGGATCTAGTTTATCCTCAACAGTTTGGTCCCAGTCAGCAGTAGTAGCAGTGAGTCCTCTTCTTTCGAGGACGAGTCTCAGTTTAATACTATTGTTTCAAACTTTGTTTATTTTTTATTAACGGAGTTAGTTGGGGACATGTACCATCAACTCCACAGTTCAGACAGTTAGAGGCTCTTTAGACGGATGTATTAATATTCAGTTTTCAGCTTTGGGTATGTATAGATGTGTTGAACCTTATGGCAAGTTTCCGCATTTTTTTTAGATACTATGCAGTGTACAGGTACAGATATTTGTAAAGGGTTAGCTTGTGGTCCTTTTGGGTCATAAGCATCGTATGACGTCTCTAGATAAGATATTAGGGCATTACAAACTTGGTATCAGAGACTAAGGTTCAATAGTGTCCTAGGGAGTCTTAAAAGACGCATCTAGTAGAGTCTTGTGCATGGGTGTGTAGCACGCCATATTTATGTACAAGAGGCTACAGGATGTATTTAGGAGTAGTTTCCCTTTTTTTAGTATTCAGATCATGCGAGTGATCATGAGCTCAAGTTGATCCTCAGTCTAATCCACTTATTTCTTCCAATTGCAGAGTATGCCTCCTCGCAGAGATTTTGTCCTTGGGGTAGATGACCAGCCCCCACAACCAATAGATCCTGAGAATGAGGGTGTGTCACATGCAGAGTTCAGAGCTGCATTCACTACCTTATCCCAGGCAATAGCTGCTCAGAACAGTTTGCAAAACTTTGTCCTATCTAGTCTTTTAGCTAACACTCAGCAAAATAAGGGGAGAGAGCGTAGGATGGATCAGAGGACTAGAACCAATAACTCTACACCAAGATTAAGGAGTAGTAACCACTCCCAATTCCATCTAAGATCCTCAGCACTAGTTTTGCTATCAGTACAGGCACCGGTACCTAAACATAAGAATGCTATTCGAGAGGGAGCATCAAGCTCTAAGTAACTAGGTCATGGGAAGAGTGTTCTTACCTACCCGTGTTGCGAAAAGTGTAGTAGGAAGCACAGGGGTGTATGTAGAGCCGGTAGTAGGGGGTATTTTGGATGTGGTAGGCTAGGCCACAAGTTGCGAGAGTGTAGAATACTAACTCAGAGGGGTAGAGATTTGCGCCAGCAGGAAGCCACTTCCAGTACTACTAGTGGTGTTCATACCCATCCACATTGTGGAGAGTGTGACAGAAGCCACCAAGGTGTGTGTAGATCCAGTAGTGATATGTATTTTGGGTGCGGTGAATCAAGCCATAGAATGCGAGAATGTAGAGTGCTGACTCAAAGGGGTAAACTTCAGGCGCTTTAGACTCGCCTTGATCGAGAAGGATTCCCTGAAATAGACCCGGGTAAGTTATGAGCCCTTCTTCTTTATGATATGCATTTTTAGGTCCTTTTCTTCCATTTTGAGATTATATGTTAGCATGAGTCATGCATAAGTTTCAGATCTTTATCAGTTAATCATGACCAGTTGTAAGTGGCCCGCGCACCGCCCCAGTATTTCAGCTAAGTGTGTTTAGTGGGACATAGAGCCCTAAGGGGGAGATACCCCATAGTATTATGATGTTTCATGCCATTAGATTCATCCAGATGGATGTTCAGATCTTTTTTATGAAATTAGCATCAGTTGTCACTGCATTGTTAATCATTATTGCATTGTCAGTCATGCTTTCAAAAGTCAGCTTAGGCGGACATTCATGCATTAGATATGCACATTCAGTAGAAAGAGTTCAACTTGTCAGCATATGTTCAGTCGTGTATTCATTAGATCATCCCAATTATGAGTCCATGCATCAGATATGCATGTTTATTATGAGAATTCAGCTATGAGTTTCATCAGTCGAGTATTCCACGCATCATATCTTTATGCCCAGTGTGAGAACTCTATATGTCAGTCGTTCTAGTTGAGTAGTCCTGATCTGAGATGTTTCCATTTCTTAAGTAAGTTCTGTTGATTCGTATTCTCAATCTATCAAGCAATATTCGAGGATGAATGTTCTCAAGGGGGAGATAATGTAATGCCCCACAAAATCCTCTTCCAGTCTGAGCCTTAGAGCGTATTTGGTAAAGCCAAAATGTTTTGAAAATATCCTCCCAAGTATGAAATACTTTGAATCATGTGAGAATCTATTTGAGCATAAATTAAGATCATAGAGGTCCCCTAACTTATGGACGAGTTGAAAACTTTCCTATCGTTCAAGTTTTAGTGACCGTCAAAATTTGGGTCAACTTCAATTGAACATAAATCGTTGTATATGGAATAACTGGGTGGATTTCTATATATCAAATGAAATATCTTTGAATTATATTTCCAACGATACCAATTTCGCCTAAATCCGATATCGGAGCAAAGAGTTATGGTCATTTTACTCCAGCCTATCAAGCTGAAAAACGGTGACGACGTTTCTGACGGGCTATCACGTTTCTGACGACCTTTTTGACGACGTCGTCACATTCTGACGACATTTCTGACGACATCGTCATCCCTGGGCAGAAAATCAAGAATTTGGACCCTTTTTGTGATGACCATTTGTGACAGCCTATCACGGATGGCGTCAAGAACATTTTTCCAGCAATTTAAGGGCGTTTTTACAAGGGTATTTTGGTCATTTCCCACCCTTTTTGAGCCTCTATACATATGAGAACCCACTTCCAAAACCCTAACTTCATCATTTTTCTCTTCCAATTCTCTCAAGAGAGTATAACTAGGGTTCCAATTCCTTTTGAGTTATACGATCAGTGTCAGATTCAGTTCAGCCAGTGTTCAGTTGAGAATTCAGTTCTAAGTTATTTAGTTGGGAGTAAAAACTAGCACCGAGCGAGCTCAAGAATGGGATCTCACCTACTAGTAGAGGGTGTGATTCTTAGAAGCAATCCTTGTGCTCCAGAACTATGTAGCCAACGTAGGTTGAGACATCACACCTGTTAGTTGAGGGTGGATGAGAGACACCATACCTTCTAGATGAGGGTAGATGAGGTGGCATGACCTGCTAGATGAGGGATCCACCATTCTCGTTTGAAGATCTGCTAGATGAGGGTCACATAGAGTTATCTTTACCAGTGGCGCGGTAATGAAACCCTTCCAACTGGGGCACAGGTTGGACCCCACCTGTGGTAGGTCGGGGCATGTCAGTTAAGTGACTACTTCCTACCGTTTTAGTTTTAGATTCAGTCTCAGTTTCAGAATCAGTCTTCAGAAATCAGGATTGTCAGATACAGTCATCTATCATTGTGAGGAACTCAGATAGTTGCATTGATTTATGGGCCATCCCATTAGATAGACTTGGTCTCACATATAGTTATTTGATATTATATTCAGAGATATGCTGTCAGAAAGGCTTGATCACTGTATCAGATTTCTATTGAGTATTCTTGTTGTCAAATTCAGATATAATCATATTTCTTATCATTGATAAAGCTTCCCAAATCATCTATTAGAAAGGTTGATCTCTAATCCTATCAGTCGAAAGTAGTAAGTCCAAGAATTCAGTCATTGATGTAAGCACATCCAGATTCTCAGTTATCAGTATCAAATGAGTCAGTGATTCAGTATCTTAGTGTCAGTAGTGAGTTCAGTCTACAGTAAAGTGGTATCTGAGTTTCAGTATCTAGAGTTGCGATAATTGTGTTCATGTTTGGTGCATTCATGTATGTGTTCTTATGCGGCATTTTCATGATTATTCAGTTTAAATATTGTGCATGCATGAACCGTTGCATTAGCCTACCCCATCTACATACTCGGTACATTTTTGTACTGACATATTTGCGCTATGGTGTTTTATTTGACACCATAAGTTCAGAGGCACAGGATCCAGTTTATCCTCAGCAGTTTGGTCCCAGTCAGCAGCAGTAGCAATGAGTCCTCTTCTTTCGAGGATGAGTCTCAGTTTACTACTATTGTTTCAGACTTTGTTTATTTTCTGTTGACGGAGTTAGTTGGGGACATGTCCCATCAACTCCAAAGTTTAGACAGTTAGAGGCTTGTTAGACGGATATATTAGTATTCAGTTTTCAGTTTTGGATATGTATAGATGTGTTGAACCTTATGGCAAGTTTTTGTATTTTTTTCAGATAGTATGCAGTGTACAGGTACAGATATTAGTAAAGGGTTAGTTTGTGGTCCTTCGGGGTCATAAGCACCATGTGACGTCTCGGGATGAGATCTCGGGGCGTTACACCACGTAAGCCATCTAAGCTAAACTGGGCTCAACTATTAACCCTAGTTGGATGGGTGTTCAGTATATTTCCAAGGGTACAAACACTGGCTGGCATAAATCCACTAATCTAATGTCCAAAAGACTATGGTGTCAACCTATCTGATGGAAGACCCCTCTAAAACCTATTATAGAAATGTAGTTCTAGGACTTAGGGACTTGTACTAAAGGTCTCAACCTAACTAACAGAAGATCTTTTATCCGTATGTCCTCTTGGTTCTAAGTGCTACTCCCAACTGAATTTATACTAAATAACTAGTAAGATCATAAATACTAAATTTTGAGACTGAAAAACAGACACTTTATCTGCAAGCATCCTAAATCATATGGCACTAAAATAATAGTTGTTTAATTATAAATGCACGAGAACCTATATCATCGGATGTTTATAACCCACCAAAACAGCTACTCATGACAATGTATAAGCTATGAGTAAAGCATGAATTTCCATGAAAGCAACCCCAAATTCACAAATTGATTAACATAATGGGAGTTCAAAATAAATAATTCATAATAACAATAAATCTTCTAGGGAAACATGAATTAAAATATTACTCTTACTAAGAAAATGAAATACATCATAACCCATAATTTTCATGAAACCCTAACTTTGAAGAATAGGATTAATTGAGGTATTTTAGTTTCTTAGGGACTCAATGGGTGAAAGGAACCCATTGATGAAACCCCACACACCTACATTTAAAGAATTCTTGAAGATATCTTGATACTTGGAGTCTTGGAACTTGGGAATTAAAAATCTCCTTTTCTTGTGTTCTTGAGCTTTAGAAGAGAGAAAGGTTTATGTTATGATTTGATTAAGGGTAAAATGGGACATTTTTGGGTGATATAAGATGAGTTAGTAGAGTTATAGAGGGTTAAAATATGAATTTACCCTCAACTTTTAAAATAAAAAGACAAAAACAATATAGACGTAGTGGTGTTGGACACACTACAAACCCCAATGCGCAGGTATAGCCTGTGTGCCATGCCACACATAGCATAGGGAATATAATAGTAATTTACAAAATGGTCCATGGCACAGGGCCCAAAGTTGAGGTCCCCATGCACGACGTTGGCTTACTTTTTTAGCTCATGATATTCTTTTCTGACCCCAAACTCATCCCAAATGTATTCCTACCTCTGTAAGTGTGAAATGAATATCAATTTATGACCCTAAACATATATAAACCCCCAACAAACATGCATGAACTCCAATGGTGTTACAAGTACTAAATAGATAAATAAATCATTTAATTGGGCGATAGGACACCCATAAAGTCAGGGTGTGTAGTCTGGATTTTAGATATAGGTTGGCGGGGTATTACTAATCAAGTCTAAAACAAATATTTTATTTTAGGAAAAATGTTTCTTGTATCATTTCAGTGATCCTTGAGAATGAATATATATGCACGATTATAGTATTAAAGAAAATTTCAAATGCATTAGGAATTTAAAGAAATGCCTTCTTCGACACATAAATATAGACTACAAATCAAACCTCAAAAATAAATAACTTTATGAAACACCCTTAACTTTGGCCCTTGCAAAATTTCCTGAGTTTTTAACATTCTAGACAACATACGATTCAGGAGTACTAGAAGTATGCTAAGGTACGGTTGGGTGTCCCTCCTCTCGTATGTTAGTTAGTGAGTTTTGGGTTGGTTTTTGTCCAAAATATGAGTTGTCATTATACTATTCATATGATAGGGTAATATTGGTATCTTTCCAAATCATATGATGCTTATTATCTAGTCTAATAGATTCTGACCAAGGTACGGTTCCAAGGGTACTACTCGTATGTTAGGATACAAATTAGGTAGGTGTAGTCATATGATAGACAGTATGGAGGTCCAAGGTAATGCTGGGGTATGAGATGAGGGTACCTCTCGTACCCTAGGGTATAGTTTAGGGTGATGGGTTGTACCCTCCTGTGGTTGAGTTTTTATCTTTTAAACTGATGGTAGGCTAGACATTTCCTACCCCAAAACCCTTAAGTCCCTATGTTATATAACTCTTTATGGACTCTCATAACTAACTTTTGAAAGGTAGAAACACACTCAAATCCTCTCTAAACTCTTTCAAGAAGGTTGGCTAGGGTTTTCATTAAGGTGTTCATCTAGAGGCTCAAGAGCCAATTTCTCTTTATGAATCTTCTTTAATAAGGCATGTTAGTCCTCCCTTATTATTATTTCAAATAAAGGCATGATTTAATATATAGTTTTCATGGCATGATTGTGGTATGGTTTTGGGTTTTCAAATATACATTGGGGGTTTTGGTTATAAATGTTGGTTATGGTTTTCCCATGTCTTTTACTTATGGTTTTCATGTTTTAATGGTGGTTTGAATATGTGGTTGCATGGAAATGGTTAATTAGTACTTGGTTTTGATTTTGGAAACTATATGCCCCCAATGTGTTTGTTAAAATGCCTATGAGAATGCCTTTATTACATAATTAGACTTCTAATAAAACTATTGGATGGCATATCTTAGTAATGGAACTTAAACTCGAATGGATATTTTTAAATAGTTAAATGGTAAGGTCTTGATGGTCATGATTATGGTTTAATTGAAAGCCTTGTGGGGTATAAGGGAATCCCCCAAGCAAACATAATAATTAACTACTTGCGGGTACATCGGAATCCCCAAACAAACTTAATAATATGATCTATCAGTACGTGGGATTCCCTTTTTTTTTAAAAGGCTGGCTAAGGACATTGCTTGCAAGCTATAGTTGGTATGACTATACCACTACTTATATTCTTTGTTAATAATAAATAGAAATGGTAGTTTGGTTGTATGTTAATGGTTTTAATTGTGAAATAATAGTGGGGTGTAATAGCTAACCATGAAGGTATGAATCCAATGGATAGACGCTGGAAACTTATGTTTGCTGATATGAGGATTGGTCATGACGACCATATATTATACTTATGGAGTATAAGGGAATCCCCTAAGTTACACTTTTATAGATGTATTATGTAGAGCAAAGGTTCACAGGAATCCCCTACTCCTATGGTATCTCTAGTTCATGCGGTTACATGTATCAGGGCTCATTCAGGGGGTAACACTCTACCCATATAGCTCGTGGGTGGTTCTAGAATAGTTAATCTACATATACACAACTTTATGGTTTTAATGGCATGCTAAACTATGTTCTCTTTCTCAGCATGGATTATATATATGTGTGTATGTATGGTTGTGTATGCATATGGTTTTTTACTTGGTTTTAAAGGTCGTTATTATTTTATCCTTATCTTGAGTACATACTAGTGCTCACCCGCTAACCCAAATTTAGGTGTTGTATCCCTACGCAATGCAGGAACCTGCCATACTACTTCTCCTGCTCATTGATTAGATTTGGGGAATAGTGAGTGTTGGATTGAAGTGGTGAGCTTCCATGTTTTGAAAGGCTCTATTTCATGTTATGGATTTCTTTACATGCTTTTCCATTTCATGGAATTTGGTTTTTGGCTATGGTCGGAGGCATGTCCTGACTAAATATTCTTTAGTTTGGTTTAGAGGCTCTGTATGGACAACTGTGGACATAGGTATGGAATGATTATGATATATATATATATTGGGTTATTATTTTTGGTACGGTTGGTTATTGGATGGATTTACTTGGTTGGGTTGGTCTAGGAAGCAGACGTATCCTAATGTCATTATATTTGCAAATATGCTATCTTGTTATATTCTTGGAGTTCATCCGACTCAGGGTATGGTTGGCTGGATTGGGTATTAGGGGTGGTCTTTGGTCCTGGTTGGACTTGAGATTCCCATTATGATAAGGCCCTAGTTTGGGTCATGTCAAGGTGCTATCAGAGTTAGGTTTTGGTGTCATGGGGTGTGTACATAGTTGTGTCGAGTAGAGTCTTGCTTATGGGTGTGTTGTGCACCACACTTATAATCAAGAGGCTACAAGACATTAAGGAATGTTTCACTTTCTTATTGTTCTATGTTCGGGCTATAGAATCTAAGGTCTTGAACTTTTCCCTAAATCTTCTTTTGTTCACCTTTCAGATCATGCCCTCCCAACGATTTGAATTTCATAGGAACTCACCTATCCCAGTCAAGGACAACATGGATACATCTCTTCAAACTCATGGGGTACAGGTCCGATCAAGGGTCATAATTTTTTATTTTCCCCTAGAGTTCCACCGATCTCCACAAACCCTACTCTAAAGGGTGGCACTCATGCTCAATTACCTCAAGAAGAGGTTACTAATGCTGAGTTTTGACATTATATTTATCTATTAACTCTGACAGTGGTAACTCTATCATACTAGTCTGGTCCTATTGGTACGAGGAAGAATAAGGCAAAGTTAGGAAATAGGCAGGGTAAGAGGTCTTGGTTTTCTGAACAAAGTGGAGGCCAATAGTATAGGGGTAAGTGGTCCAAGAAAAAGAGTTAGGGAGTCCTAAATCCTATTCTATGTCTAGTGATCCCTACCCGAATTCGTTGGGAGATAGATATTTTTAGAGTGGTAATGCTTTTAGGGCATAAGGTGCCCAATCTCAGGCCAGTGGGCCCAATCTCAACTATCCTACCCTTTATGTCAGTTTTATGGTTGATCACACCGTAGTTGTTACCCTGAAGGGAGAAATTGGTGTTTTAGTTATGGTTAGTTAGTTCACATGCAATAGGAGTGTCCCATAAGGATTGTCGCTTGGGAAAATGGGATACCAGTTGCCACCTCTATAGCTCTTACATCAAGGGATGTTGCTTCTATTTCAGGCACTGATCGGGACAGCCTCAATGCCTACACTATCCTTTAGGAGTGTGAGGAATATCTTGATCCTGACATTGGTATGTTGAAAACTCTCTTCCCATGATGTGTATTTCTCACTTGGTTTGGTGTTTTCTCTCTCATTGACCCCACTTGTGGATATGTATTTTGGTTTAAACCCGAGGTTATTTCAAATCTTTTTCATGTTTCTACCCTGGTAGGTTACTCTATAGCTGCTAAAAGAGTCTATATAGGGTGTATGGTATCTATTGGTAGTAAGGGAATTCTAGTGGTTTTGTTAGAATCAGATACGGTGGATTTTGATGTTATTCTAGGAATGGATTAGTTGCACTTGTTCTATGCATCATTAACTGTCAGACTCATATGGTTATCTTTAAGCTCCCTGGTGAGTCGATTATTAAATGGGAGGATGGTTCCCAAGCCCTTAATTGGAGGTTTATATCATATCTTAGGGCTCGAAGATTGGTCTTTAAGGGGGTGTCTATATTTTAATCTAGTCTAGGTTAAAGATTCTATATTGGAAGGTCCTTTTTTGCATTTGGTTTTGGTGATGAATGTGTTTCCTAAGTTCCTTCTTGATGAACCTCATGGTGTCCTTCTAAAGGGGAGATTGAGTTGGGGATTAATGTTGTTTCGTACACTTGTCCAATTTATATTCCTTCTTTATAGAATGGCTCTAATTGAGTTAAAAAGGCTTTAGAAGTAATTAAAGGACCCCTTAGATAAAGGTTTTATCTGTCCTAATGTTTATCTATAGGGTACTTCCATTCTTTCATGCACAAGGTGGATGGTTTTCTCTGGAAATAAATAGGTTGTTAGTTGGTGAATAAGGAATTTTGGGTGTCCTCCTTGTGGGGTGGACCATATATGCATATTCTATATGGGGTACTCTATTGGTAGTGCATAATGGATGATAGACATAGATTAAGAGCATTAGGCATTGTTGTAGTAAAGGGAGCATGTTAGCCAGGGATAGTAATGCAAAAACTGTGAAGGTAGATTGGTAGGTTGGATGAGGTGTGCGGAAGTAGTGAGGTCGATGACAAGGGAAATATGGGAGTAGGAAGGTTGTGACATATAGGTCGGGGGTTCAGGTTGAACTAGTGGATTGAGGGTTAAGTCATTGGATGGATTAGAGAATGAAGATAAAGTTTGTAAGATTTTGCTGGAATCTAGGTAGAAATTGGGTGTATAAGGTTTTAGGTATAGGAGAATCAAGCACCCCTAGTGTACATCTTTGGTGATACCCATTAAGGTAAAGAGTTGTGCTTATAGGTGTAATAAGATGAAGGTCGAGGTTTAATCTTAAATTTTCTTTTAGCGGTGGACTTCAAGGGAAGGTGGGGGTGCATTTACTCCTATTCTAGATATTTTCTCCTATCTCGATTAAAAGAGGGAACTTTTCTAGTGTTGCACACATTCTGATAGCGCTTATGTCTAAGGTTCACATTCTGCATTTGCCTTGTTCCTTGGATATTAATCCTGAACTTATGTTACATTACCCATGATTTATCCAGTCGTGTTTCATTTGGTGTCCAGTCCTAAAGACTCATACTATTTTGTGTTGTGTTAAGATGATTTTTCATTCATGACCTAGGTTGTTTTTATGAAGTTCCTTGTTCCTACGGTGTCATGTCTCATTTTGCAGGTCTCTTCTTGGGTAGTATAGCAACTAAGAGTTGTAATTGGGAAGTAACTCCCTCATTCTTGATGTTTGTGCTCTAGTTCCTTGAATGACCTTTTCATGTTAATATGGTAGTGGCATGAAAGGGAGGTGATATTTTAAAATGAGGTAGAGTAGAAGTCCCTAGTGGGGGAGATTTTGGGTAACTACTAGAACTAAGGTTATGGACAAGAAGGGAAGGGTAAGGTAAGGCTGTTATCATAGGGGATGGTTAGGAGAGAAATAGGTCATGGAGAATCTTTGTGGAAAATAATAGAGATTACTAAAATCTTTAGAAGGATAGACCGTACTGTGGGTATAAAAGAGGTAAGCTCAAATGTTGTGATTGATAGATATACCAATTATTGTGTTGGGTACTTAAGAATCTTGATAAGGCATGATACTTGACTTACTGATGGGACAGAGTAGTGTTTTGGATGGATGTAAGAAATAGAGACCTATGGCCTAAGTTAACTTCTTTTAGCTTTGAATAGGCTAGAACATGGAAGTAGTGTATAGTTAGACTCAGGCTCTCGTAGTGATATTTCTGGGAAATTATAAGATGGATTAGGCTTGGCCTTTAGCATGAGTTTCATTCATCCAGTACTCCATGTGTCTGTGTTGTGGAAAGGTATGGTTGATCCTTCCTTGGTTGTTTTCCTTAGAAGGTATGGGTATCTTGGACACGTTGTCCTAAAAAGGTCCCGGTGAGGATCTTGGGTTGGCTAGTTCACCAGTTGCAAAAAAAGGCGTGGCTTAGGTGAAGGTTCTATGGTGGAACCAAAAGTCTGAGGAGGCATTTAGGATGCAGAAGGGGACATGGTGTCCAAGTATTTGCATTGGTTCTTCGTTCTAAAAACTTGTGCGTTAGGTATGTGTTCTTTATCACATCATTGTTATCTAACTTGGTTAATCAAAGTTTGGTTTCCTTGCATCTTTGTTTTCTAACTTAGCTAGAGGTCGGGATGAAGGTGTTAGGGTGTAAATCGTGCTTGGGGTATGTGTTGATTTTCTCATCCATATTGAATGTCCTTGTTTTCTATCTTAGTTGGGGGAAGTTTGATGTGTATTAATATGTTAACTCATGTTTGTTCTTGCCTTGACCCGTTATTTGAGGACGAATTATCCTAAGTGGGGCAGATTAAAACACCCTAAACTTTGGCCATTGCAAAATTTACTGAGTTTTGAATATTCTGGACAACATACAATTCAGGGGTACTAGTAGTATGCTAAGGTACGATTTGGTGTCCCTCTTCTCATATGTTAGTCAGTGAGTTTTGGGTTGGTTTCTGTCCAAGATAAGAGTTGGCATCACACTAGTCGTATGATAGGGTAAGAGTGGTATCTTGCCAAACCGTATGATGCCTATTGTCTAGTCTAATGGATTTTGACCAACGTACAGGTACTACTCGTATGTTAGGATATGAGATAGGTAGGTGAGATCGAATGATGGACAATATGGAGGTCCAAGGTTATGCTAGTATACAAGATGAGGTTACCACTCGTACCCTAAGGTACGATTTAGAGGGATGGGTCGTACCCTCCTGCGGCAGAGTTTCCAGCTTTTAAGATAAGGGTAGTCTAGACCTTTCCAGCTTATATAACCCTTTGTGGCCTCTCATAACTCCATTTTGAAAGGTAGAAACACTCTCAAATCCTGTCTAAACTCTCTCAAGAAGATTGGCTAGGGTTTTCATCAAGGTGTTCATCTAGAGTCTCAAGAGTCAAGTTCTCTCCGTGAATCTTCGTTAATAAGGCATGTTACTCCTCCATCATTGTTAGTTCAAATAAAGGCATGATTTAATATATGGTTTTCATGGCATGATTGTGATATGGTTTTGGGTTTTCAAATATACGTTGGGCGTTTTGGTTATAAATGTTGGTTATGGTTTTCCCATGTCTTTTACTTATGGTTTTCATGATTTAATGGTGTTTTAAACATGTGGTTGCATGGGAATGGTTAATTGGTACTTGGTTTTGGTTTTGGAAACTATATGCCCCCAATGTGTTTGTTAAAATGCCTAAGAGAATGCCTTTATTACATGATTGGACTTCTAAAAATGGGTACATAGGAATCCCTTTTCTTTAAAAAGGTTGGCTAAGGACATTGATTGCAAGCTATAGTCGGTATGATGATACCATTACTTATAGCCTTGGTTAATAATAAATGAAAATGGTGGTTTGGTTGTGTGTTAATGGTTTTAATTAGGCAATAATAGTGGGGTGTTATAGCTAACCCATAAAGGAGTGAGCCAATGGACAGACACTGGAAACACATGCTTGCCGACATAAGAATTGGTCATGACGACCATATATGATACTTATGTGGTACATTAGAATCCCCTAAGTTACACTTGTATATATGTATCATGGAGAGTGAAAGGTACACGGGAATCCCCTACTCCTATAGTATCTCCGGTTCATACGGCTACAGGCATCGAGGCCTATTCAGGGGGTAACACTAGACACATATAGCCCGTGGGTGGTTCTAGGACAGTTAAGCTACATATACCAAGGTTAATGGTTTAAAGTCATGCTAAACCCGGTTCCTTTCCCATCATGGATTATAAATGTATGTATGTATGGTTGTGTATGTATATGGTTGTTTACTTGATTTTAAAGGTCGGTATTATTTTATTCTTATCCTGAGTGCATGGCAGCGTTCACCCACTAACCAATCTTTGGACGTTGTATCCCCACGCGATGTAGGAACCGGCTCAACTACTCCTCCTGCTTATTGTTCGGATTTGAGGGACAACCAATGTTGGATTGAAGTGGTAGGCTACCATATTTTGGAAGGTTCCATTTCATGTTATGGATTTCTTTACATGCTTTGCCATTTCATGGATTTTGGTTTTTGACTATGGTCGGGGGTATGTCCCGACTAAATATTCTTTGCTTTGGTTTAGAGGCTTTTTATAGACATCTGTGGACTTAGGACGGATTGACTTGGTTGGGTTGGTCTAGGAAGAAGACTTATCCTAAAGTCATTATATTTTCAAATACGGTATCATGTTATAAGTTCGGAGTTCATCCGACTCAAGGTATATGTTGGTTGGTTGGATTAGGTATTGGGGTTGGTCTCTTGTCCTGGTTGGACTTGAGATGTCCATTACGACAAGGCCCTAGTTCGGGTCGTGTCACTTTATCCTTAACTTATATCCACAGACCATACTTCTTTGACAACCAATTTACCTTTCATATGATGTACATTGTGACAAACAACTCCCCACATATGTAATGATGCATGAAACTAGATATAACACGACTTCAATACAATTTTCACATCTTAAGCTATTTATCGGCTAAAATCCAATTTTGGGTATCATAAAATTGAATCATCTCAAGTACCACTTCAATTTAATATTTCACCCAATCCATAACATGTTTTACATAATAAGATATCACTCAAACTAAATTAGAAAAAAGTAAATCATAACCTACCTCAAAATCGAACCACAAGTGATGAACTATCATTTGATGACCTTCCCATTATACAACCTTAAAACTCTTTTTATTTATGTGTAAATAATAGTCCATCAATACTCATATTGTAATATATAGGCACATATCAAAATTGAGTTGAAAAGTGAACTCCAAGACCCATCGTGAAACTAAGATAGCGTTTGTTCATAGATTCATAAATATTTTGTGCAAGTTATTTTTGGGTGAAGTTTCACTATATGTTTGACCATAGATTTTGAGAAAATATGACTTTTAAAAGAAATGTGATTTATACCCATAAGTTCTAGAAACTATTAAAATTATCCATAACTTTGTATTAGCATTTTATAACGAATATGCTCCATGATAAAAATTAAACTCATAAATGGACTTATAAAGAATTTCACATATATATTTAGATACTATTGAAGTTCTCTCAACTCACAAAGGAGCATTAAATTTCTATTTACATTACTGTTAACAAGTACTATGCAACAATAATATTACATACTTGAGTTAAATAACAAGATTTATTCATGAGGTTGGTTGACAAATAGATGTTAGTTAGGATCAATAAATGGTGGTGTATTTTTATAAAAAGTAAAGTCTGGGGTCAAGTTTAAATTTTAAAAAAAAATTAAATAATAGAATTTGACCCAAAGATTAATTTGTTTTCTAGTTTTAGGAATTTTAATTATTTATCAAAAATATTTGTCAAATAATGACATATTGTAGCTAGTATTTGACCACAAATTCTCAAATATTTTTGGCAAGTCATTTTTTGGTGAAGTTTTAGTGTTTCATCATGTGTTTGACAATAATACGTGGAAAACATGTTTCAATTTTACAAGTTCTCAAAAGATGAAATTTGATCTAAATATTAGTTTTTTTTCTAGTATTTGAAAATTTGGATTATTTGTCAAAAATATTTGCCAAATACTGGCAAATTATATGGCCAACCATAATTTGTCAAGTTTTTTTTTTTCAAAATCTACTTGAAAAATCTATGACCAAACGGGTCTACATAATTAAATACTTTTTACCAAATTGTTTTCCAAAAACTAATGAATTTTTTTTACAAAACCATAACTTAAGTTACTGTCACGAACCAAACCAAGTCTTGGCCGTGATGGGTATCTCGAGTCCACCATGGACCGGAGACCACCCCCTTAATCCAACCTCAAGAGCAAAAATAATAGTCATAACAACAATGCGGAAGCCAACTCTAAATAGAATAAAGAGAGGAACAAATCACTCGAAGGAATTAAGAGTCAAACATTACCCAAATCAACACATATTTGTCCACAACAGCCTCTAAAAACCAAAATATCAAACAGGACGGTACATACCCCCTACATGATCAAGAGAATCCAAAAGTACTGAGTCTAAATAGAAGAATATGGAAATGATAAGGCCTTCCGAAAGATGGAAGCTCACCATTTCGCAGCTACTCAACAAATGCGCTAATCCATCTAACATTGCATAGGGGTAAAAGAAGTGTCTTCGGACCCTACATTATGAAAAATGTAGCAGCCGAGGACGGCTAGTGGGGTGAGCGCTACCATGTAAGTTAGGGGATATGATAACATAATATCACATCTCAAAAATCTGTAAAAACCACAATGCACATATTTAAATACATATATATAGGATGTCGGGATAGGGAACAAGGTTTAAGCATGAGATTTAAAACCATTAACATGGACTATGTAGATCTAACCATCCTAAAAGACCCATGGGTTATATGGGTTCATCTCCCCCCACCGGAAGGTCCTCAGTGCGTATTAACCGCACAAATCAGAGAAAATTAAGGAAGGGACAAAGACACCAAGGCTCCAACCATTCCAAATATATATATATATATATATATATATATATATATATATATATCAAATCTTTCTTATAATTACATACAAACTATTTAGATACCTTTACCTGATGGGATAAGTGTTTTACTCACTCATTTTTAAGACACCTAACATTTTTCTAAGATGGAAAGTTTCAGGGAAAATGTTGTCATGCCTCAAATCCTATTAGGAAGGACAGGCACCCGTAGTCGTAAAGGCTCGAGAGAACCAATTCATAACCTTGTACTTCTCATGCATGTAACTATGACAACCTAAGGTTCTGAAAAATATGATATTATGTATTGATGAGAATAATTACATAGACAAGCACAAATTTATATATACAACACTTGGCCATTGGGGCCACCACGTCTAAAGCAAGACACTACCATAACTTTATATTAGTCTACAAAGCCTCTAAAAGATACATAAACTTAGTTAGGGTTGGGACAAATCCCTGCCCTACTCTTGACTTACTGCATAATACCAAAATATATGGAACAGACTCGGAGAGCTTCGAATCAATCTAGAGCTCACCAATAGTCACTGAATAGCCTGCACTCCTACTAGTGAGGTGTATGAGATGAAGTACTTGTGACTATAGCATGAAATACAGGTCCCCTCTGAGGGATTTCAGTACGAAAATATGTACTAAATATGTAAGGCTGAAGGTAACAACACATGATACAAGAGCTCAATAGAAATCAAATACAAGTGTATAAGTAGTACTAGTAGACCACCTTTATATATACTTGTGGGACTACATACATTACGTTCCTTTCTTCATTTTTACCTTTCTTACTTCATAATCTTGTAAGCCATATATAATGCAAATGACCAGTTGATCAGTGGTAAATAGAAAAATTAGGATTGGCCCATGCTAGGCTTACGCCCCTGAGATGCCACCTACATATAAATATTGGGATCGGCCCATGCTAGGCTTATGCCCCTGAGATGCCATCCATATAAAGGTATCGAAATCATCCCATGCTAGGCTTATTCCCCTGAGCTACCACTCATTTTACAGATTTACGTTACTTAGTTTATTTAGCCTTTGAGATTGTTACTTTGGTGGTCATAACATTATGGTAACTTGAACCAATAATCTGGTAATAACAGACATATAAATGGACACTTAATGCAACAAAAATTAGGTAGGGAGATTTTGGCACACAAGTGAAGTATTTAGAAGCTGAAAATAACACATGGGTCTTATTTGAACAAACGGAGAACTCCTGAAATTTTCTAGTGAAAATAGACGTGCAGGTTTAATAATAAGCATGTGTTGAGGTATTTTAACATATTAGAGAGTGGTAACAAGGTCATTGGCTACATGGAATGTAATGTGTTTCTATTATGTATCACTTCGTATAGGATAACCTTGGAAGCTTACTTGATGGAACAAATGTTCGATTTCATGCCAAAGAGTGCAAAATAGAGTATGCCTTACATACCTGGTTATATAACTCCGAAACTAACCCGACTTGACTTCCCGCCTTTTAGATTACTTATCTACAATAGAATATATGGTAAACTAGTATTAGCAACCAACTAACACATTTAGGCGACTTAACTTCATCCAAAATAGTAATCGGGCAGTAAGCCATTAATCTATCAATCAAGGGTATTATTTTAACCCTTTTCTCTTCAAATTACACCCACATACAATACAAGTTCTTATAATATTCACCAAAACCACCTCGGCTTCATTACACATTCTAAACAATACTCAAAACAGATTGGGCAGTAAATAAATGCAATAATTAGTTTGGTGGTATACTGTTACACCTTTCTTCTATATTTCATTACAAACTAATCATACCTTTCTACAACATCAACCTAGCATACCATAACATATACATACAAAATAGTCCACAAAATAGCCTCAAATCCCTTTTATTGTAGCAATCATTTATTGAACTCATCATCTCTTGAGTTCTCAATAACAACACATCCATAATTTTCTTTCAAATTCACATACAAGGTGAACAAAATGGAGTAGTCACCTTACCTCAATTCTTCAACTTATTCTTTTAATTTAACCTCCTCAAAACTTCAACTTTCACTTTCCTTCACACTTTAAACCAAAGAAAAAAAGAGATCTCTTAATAACAAAGAAAAAGTGAGCAAGTAGCTTGTTCTATATTCTACCATGTATTTATAATTAGGCACCTATATCATGTTTTCCTAATATTCCATGAGATAATTAAGCTAAACTATAAGTGTTTTCACTTACCTTGGGCTGCAAAGGTGAGGGTTTCTTCAAGAACCCTAGAAGGAATTTTAGGGCTGCTCCTTGTTGTTTTAGAGAGAGTAGAGAGATTTGTGAAATATATTTTTTTTGTAACTTAGAAATGAAGTAAAATGACCAACAACTTGGACTTATAAAGGCCCTATTTTGTCCACCTTCTTAGCTGTATTTTGGACCTTAAAATTGGTCAAATTGGTCCAAGTAGGTGATGCACCTACTTAAGGGTTCAAGCTTCTCAAATTTTCAAAGTAGGTGATGCACCTACTTACTTAAATTCTTATTTTGGGTGCAATCAACTTGGGCCTTTGGAAAATTTGTGTGTTGGGCCATTTATCCATTTTCTTCCTTTTTTATTCAATTTGGACCCAAATAAGTATATTAGTCTAGGCCCAAATCTGGTCCATAGACATGGGTCCATTAATTTAGTCCAAATAGCTTAAGTAGGTGACTCAACTACTAGATTAATTAAGTCAAGCAAGAACCTCAATATTTTATTCCATTTCCAGCTCCTAATCCTTTTAATCTAACCTTCAACTTATACACACTTGGTCACTTTAAATTCTATATTCAAATACTAGCTTACGATCCCAAGTTTACATAGTCGTATCGACGTTAACTTGGTCGCATCACATTAAACTGTACGGGCAGCATCTATAATTCCATCTATACCATTAATACTTGCATAAAATAGGTAACATTAAATATTACCTATGCCACAAGGATAAACCAAGTACCATATAATTAGAACAAGTACAAGAAAATTATAAGATGTTACAAATATAGTCTGCCTTTGTTGAGTTTCTATCTCTTCTTTTATAAATGTAAGGAGGGATAAAATTACAACTATCTATTTTTTCCAGGTCATCCTTCAGAAATCTTCTATTTCTTTGTTGGTCCCTTATCTAGATAAGGTTCCTTTACTTTTTGTGTCTTCATTTTAGACTAAGTGGTCCAACCTTGTTTTTTATTTTGTTGCATTGTGCCGATGAATATTTTGACGTAAGTGCTTACGTATTTCTATCTATTATTGCTTTTCGACTGTTCTTACATCTGTAATTTACATTTCTTATGACATTGATGTGTTGTATTCATCTTCTTCTTTGTTATGCTTGTGCTACCAAAATTTTCACGCCATACCCATATTTCTGGGGTGGCCTGAAATTGATGTGTTTCAAATTCAGTAATTTTCTCCTTTAAAACTACTGACTTTGATTTTTCTCTGGTCATTAAAACCCAATTTGTATCCCTGTCAAGGACTTTATAATTATCTTTATAATTTTTTTAAGGATGTTGTACAAAGCCTTCATCCCTAAAGCTCTCCTTGTTTGAATCCATTTTGAGTTCAAATACGGGAGTTTTTTATCTACGCCTATTGCGCTGATATTGAAAGTCTTCAATTTTTCCACTGAGATGGAGTTAATTGTTGGGAAAAATAATTTTTCGTCTTGAAACTCCATGGATATGCTGTAAAATCTGCAATAGACTCCATGTCCTTCAACATAGTTTCTTATTGAACTTATCAATTGGTTTGGTAATTTCATTCATTCATATAAATTTGAATTGGTATAGACTCGATCCAGATATTCGAATTCAAATAATTTAGCTGTGAAGCTAGGACTTCCACCTGGGAATACTGAAATCCTTCAATGCAAACTTTTTGTTCCTAGAATTCCAAAAGTTTCTCCACTCTCACTTGGTAGATTGTAAATTTGTCTAGTGAATTCCATGTATTTTCCTCTTTTGGATGGATTTTTTCAACTTGAAAAGAAGCAAATCTTTTTCCTTTAGAAAAGTTAGTCCTTTTTTCTAATTTATCAGAAGTTTTTTTTAGTTTTCCCTAATGTTGTTTCAATAGGGAGTTTTCCCTGTTCTCGGCTTTTAGCTAGGTCTGAAGACTCAGCCATTGGCATATCCGAGCTTACCATCTAGATATTTTTGGAACTAGGTGCTAGTTGGACATCTCTTGCCACTTTGTTATGGATTTTCGGTCCCTTTGGTCTGGTATCTAGATGTTCACAAAGAACTTGAAATTCTATGATATTTTCAGCTTGATCAGTTTAAGATGATTAAGTTTATATTGTAATTTTCTCGCTTTCTCAGACAAGCCTGATAGTTTATCACAGATGTTAAATAGCATATTATTTTTTTCAATTATGGCTTCTTCAATGTCATTCATTCTTTGGAATATCTTGTTGACCAACACCTGGGTTCTATTTTCCATATTGGACATTTCTTGAAACAAAATCTGCAAAAACATTGTCAAATCCTTTAACATTTTATATTTTAAAAGAATAGAATGACAACATTACCTTCCATCTGTGTAACCTTGTGTATTGTAGTTTGGAAGGTAATTTATTAAACATCAAACTTGATATTTATGCGTTATCTATTTTACAACAAAGGGTTTTTGTAATAAAAATGCTAAAAACTTTTGTATCATTTTTATTACCGCTAGTAATTCTTTTTCATTTATGGAATAGTTAACTGGTATATGGTTAATGGTTCCACTGGTATATCATAATATTTCATTTAAATCTATTTTTAATAATTCTCCCCAATGATAGTCATAGGCATCTGTTTGTAAGACTAAATTGTCTTCTGGTTCAGGTAGTCTAATGTAATATCCCGTACTTTTTCCTATCTTGAAATCGTCCCAAGAATGTTAGAAGCTTTCTTTGAAAGATGAATCCACTTTTGTACACATGTAATTTTTAATATTTTCACTTTTAACCACGTGGAAAATTGAATAAGCTTTCCATCAATACCAATTTCATCAAAATCTGATATCGGAAGAGAAAGTTATGGCCGAAATATAGAAGGCAGTATAAACCGTCCAGGTGCGATGGTGAGACCAATGGAATGTTGGACTAGAGACGTACCGTCGCCCACGATCAGCGCAGCGAGGCAATGTGACTACCTTCTGCCCTGGATCAACGGCCCAGGCCGACGAATCGTTGGACTAGCGACGGACCATCGCTTAGGCCGTCATAAGGGAAACTGTGAGGCCCTATTTTGCCTAGAAGCGACGATCAGGTCCGATGAACCGTCAAACCAGCGATGGACCATCACACCAAGGAAGTAAGTTCCAGTTCTGTTCCCAGTGCGACGTTCAGTCCGACGGACCGTCGACCCAGCGAAGGACCATCGCACCCACCGTCGCATATTCCATTTAGTTTTTTAAAGCCATTTTTAAAAGGGCTTTTTGGTATTTTACCACCCGTTTATATACCTATTTATATCCGACCAAATCTCAGAAATTCATTATCCATCTACAATAACAAAATTAGGATTTTCTCTCTAAGATTAATCCCCAAGAACAAAATCCAAATCTTCTTCAAGAACTAAGAGATTCAAATTCATCAAGTTCAAGAACTTCAAGAAACTCAACCCAGGTATGCATAGTGTTCATTCATGGAATCCTTTCATCCATGAAGCCCAAGAATCTCTTTTCAAAGTTCAATTGTATGGATTTCTTTATGAATTTCATGTTGGGTTGCTTTTGTTCATGTTGATAATGACCAATTGAATTATAATCCATGTTGGGCGATCAATTTTATGTGGAATTGATTATTATAAAGGTGGCTTCATGTGGACCTAAGATTAAACCCTTCGATGATGAAATTAGAGTTGAATCATGATGTTTATTTTTTATATAATGTTGTCTACATATACTATGCCTACCATATGTTTGATTAAATGCCTATGTGAAGGGAAAAAATGCCCAACTAGTACGATCTTATGAAATCCCCATTTATGTACAAGCTTATGCATATCACATGTTTGATGAATTGCCTTAATAAATGAATTATGGATTGCGATGTTGGTCATATATTTAAGAAAGTCATGCTTTGTCAGTTTCTTTACATCGAGTCCTGGGTACTTGTACCCGACAATTTTGTTATATTCCTAAAGCCGGTGTCATGTTTTCACGATATCCTCAGTTAAGCCATGATCCATAGAACTCAGACAGTCATGTGACTCAGGAAAGCTCAGTAACTCAGTAACCTCAGTAATCTCACGAACTCAGTCAGTTGCCAGATATTAGTAGCATTTCATCAATTAACAAAATTTAGTAAACTCAGTCTATGTTCAGATCAGTTAATCATGTTCAGTGTCTATTCAGATGGGAGTAGAAATTAGCATCGAGTGAACCCAAGGATGGGAACTCACCTTCCAGTATAGGGTGTGATTCTTAGAAGCAATCCTTGCATTCCAGAACTATATAGCCAGCGTAGGTTGAGACATCATACCTGCTAGTTGAGGGTAGATGAGATGGCTTAACCTGCTAGTTAAAGGTTCCCATCGTTCTCATTAAAGTAACCTGCTAGTCGAGGGTCACTCACATGTTGTCCTTACCAGTGGCACAGTTTTGACACCCTTCTAATCAGGGCACAGATTGGACCCTAATTCAGCTATAATCCATCATTTAGGGTATGTCAGTTAGATGACTATTTTCCACAGTTTTATGTTACAAAATCTAGACTGTCAGATACAGTCAACTCAGATACAGTATGGAACTCAGCTAGTTTCATCAGATTCAGGACTGTCAGATACAGTTACTTATGTTATCAGTTATCAGAACTCAGTCATTAGTCATGTTAGTTACCAGTAAACTCATGTTATCACGATTTCAGATATAGTTACTATGTATGCATGCATGTATTCTCACGTTCATATTAGTCAGTTAGCCAGTATTTTTCATGCATATGAACTCCCTGCATTCAGCCTACCTCACATGTATATCAGTACATTCAAAGCACTGACGTATTTGCGCTATGGTGTCTTATACCATAGGTTTAGAGACACGAGCTCCCGAGCATCAGTAGATTCCAGTCTCAGTAGTCAGAGCTAGAAGTGAGTCCTCATATTTTGAGGACATGATCATTACTTTATTATCTCATTAATTAATTTATTAGTTGGAGTTAGTTGGGGATATGTCCCATAAAATTGTTATTTAGCCCGTTCAGTCATTTAGAGGCTTTCCAGACTATCATATTCAGACAGTTATTTCAGTTGTTTTGGGTATTTCATACCCCGTCAGATGTTATATTTTTATCAATTATGTTATAGTTTTGAACCTTATGTCTTTTTAGTTCATGTTTTCGTATTATACAGTATATTATACAGTATACAGGTACAGATATCAGTCATGGGTTAGCTTGTAGTCCTTCAGGGTCATGAGCACCGTGTAGCATTCCGGGTACTAGATTTGAGGCGTTACATCTAATCTTTGGAAGCTTAGCACATTCTTCTTGTAGATTTTGAACATAAAGAGTATGTTCATTGATCCATCCTAGCCGATTAGACTTCCTAATTAGTTTTTGCAAAGGATTTCTTTTCTTTGCAAGATCCGGGATGAATTCACCTGCATAGTTTAAACAACCAAGAAATTTTTGTATCTCTTGTTTCATTGGTAGTTTATCAGGAAATTTTATTATTTTCTTTGAAATATGAGTTCTTAACTCTATTTCATTTTTTGAAATAATCATTCCAAGAAATTCTATTTTATTTTTGTTTATTTCAGCCTTTTTGGCTTAAAATAATTTCATTTTTAACACAAATTTGTGAAAATTCTTTGAGATGTACTAAATGTTCTTGGTAGTTTTCTGAGCATACCAAAATATTGTCTATGTATATGATTAAAAAATTCTTTTCAGAGAATATTTTATACATATGTTTTGGAAGATTTAGGGTGCATTTTTAATCCAAACGGCATTACCAATAATTCATAATGTCCATTAGGAGTGCTAAATATTGTTAGAGGGATTGATTCCTCAGATATTTTAATTTTCCAAAACCCACTCTTACAGTCAAATTTTGAGAAGTAGGTTTTTCCTTTAGCAAGGTTTATAAGATTGGTTTTATTCGAAATAAAATATCCATCAAAAATAATTTTTATTTAGCTCTTTATAGTTTATTACCATTCGAGCTTTTCCTTTTTATTGTTGCGTATGATTTCTAACCATAAATGCGGGACTGCTGTGTGGAATCCTTCTTTCCCTTATTAATTTGAGATTAAGGAGTTCCTGTATCTGAGTCTTAAATTCAGTTTTATCTTCTTCATTGTAAAGCATGGGTTTAACTCTTATAATGATACAAGGATCTTTAAGAATTAAAACTGTCGTTTCATGATTATTTTCCCATTTTTTTAATGGATTTTCTCCATAAGAATGTTGTAATTCTTGTTTTATTTTTTCAAGATTAAGACATTTACATGAATAATTTTTTGGGTTATCCAAAAATCTTCTTTCAAAAATTCCTCTTTCTTTTATCAAAACATAGGGATTATGTTTTCTTGGAATTTTTATAAAAAGATTACATGGAGTTTTTAAACTAACCATGTATATTGTTTGATGATAATCATGAAACTGTTGTGTAAAATCAGTTCCAAGTAACAAATCAGTTTCTAGTTTATCATAAGCATAAACATGTTTTATCAAAATGATTTTAGATCCCAAAATTATTTTCACATTTTCCTTATAATGTGTGAGATTTTCGCTATCACCTGTAATACTAACAATAGAAGCATTAATCTTCTAGTCTTTTATCTAAAAAGATTTAGTAAATCTGGCTTCAGAACACATGATGTCAGTTTTTTTCGTAGGTAGTAAATTCTACGAGTACTGCTACTGTAAAAGAGGTTTCTTTTGGCATTTAGATTTTAGGGATAAAACAAGTTTTACCGCCTAAGCTTATTTCAATTCCTTCCTTTTTGATATTATAATGATCTAAGATATTGAGAAATGTTTCTCCCAATATTATATTATAATCATTTTCATGATTGGTAATATAACAAGGAACGGTTATTCTAATTGATCCAAACTGAATTGATAGTTTTACCATTTTTGAGTGGCTGTAGCTATTTCCTTCAAATATTTTATAAATGTAGGGGGTACCTTCATACGTGGTTAAACTATCTAGGATACTTTCCTTAACATGGTTTACTGAAGATCTTGATTGAAATAGGATGGTCTGTCTGTTCCAGTCACTTCCATTAAGAATCTTCGTAAAACTTTAGTAATGTTGTTAGAGTTTTCATTAGTAATTCTTCTAGAATTCCCTTTTTATGGCATTTCTCTCATACTCTATAGAGAGTTTTGAGTTTGAGGTACTTTAGCTTCCTATTTCTAGGTCTCTTCCAACCTGAATTTCATATTCACTCAGGATTTCTGCTTCAACTATTCTAGCTATCCCTGCACATTCTTGACCAATTTCAACTAAACTTTTATTTTTATAGACATTTCCATAATTTGAATTGGTAACTGTATATAGAGATTGATAATATATGCTCATAATACAGTTACCTGGTTTAAATAAATTGTCTTTTTTTACCTGAAAATGCAGACTTAAGGTGTAATACCCCATATTTCTGTAGCTCAGTTTAACTCTTAGTATATGAGTATTCCTAAATAAAAATTTTAAAATACTAAGAATTTTCCAGTTTCAGACCTGCCATTGCGTAGGAAATTCATTCATCTTTCCAACGATATAAAATTCACCCAAATTCAATACCCGGGTGAAGAATTATAGTAGTTTTTGTAAAACAGTGTGCCAACTGGCACATCAACGCACCACGCTAAGGGTCAAAATGGCAATTATCATTTTCAGTGAAGCTCCGTAATAATGGCACATCATGCCAAGGGCCATTTTCCCAATTCTCATTTTCCAGTAAGGCAACGCGATAACACAGCATCACGCCAAGAGAAAATTTCATGCTCGTCTTTTTTTAAACAGTGGCAGCCTAATTCTAGTGGCTCACCACGATGCCACTGCGTCGCAGTGAAGCCCAAAAGTGAGATTTTCAATGGCAAATTTTAATAACTTTTCAGGGGTAATTTGGAGTTTTTCCACGACCCTAATCAGTCTAAACACGAAATTAAACCCTAAATAACCTAATTATATCATAATTCACTCATTCTCCCCCAAATTAAAAGATTTCTCTCTCAATTAGCAAACCCTAGCTTCAAGAATTAAGAACAATACTCAAGAATTCTTCCAAGAACCTTAAAGAGTTAATCTTCTCGGTTAGGTTAGGTGTTCATCCTGGGTTTTCTTTCACCCATGGAGTCCAAGAACCCAATTTAAACATATAAGTTTATATATTTATGATTTTCATGCTTGAAATTGATTGTATTCATGTTCATGATATTAATTGGGTTTTAATCCATGATTTAATTACAAGTTTTATAAAATTAAATAGCATGTGTGATGAATATATGACTATCTTGATAAACCCTAGAATTAACAAGTTAGTATTATATCCATAATGTTCAAGTGTTGACAAATTTTATGTGAAATAGTCATGCTCCCCAAGTGTTTGATAAAATGCCTATGTAAATTGAATAGGGAAATCATGTTATTATGTGTTCCCATTCATGTACAAGTTCATGTATATCAAGTGTTTGACAAAATATATAAGTGAGTGCATTGCTAACAAGCAAGTATTGCTATGCTTTTATGATCATATTATGTTTTACCTTCAACGCTATCGAGTCCTGGGGGTATTAAATACATAAAAATCTAGCGGTTTACCTAGAGTTATAGTAGTTATAGAATATTCTCAGTAATGTCACGATCAACAGTACATAGTCAGTTACAGAACTCAATTAAACTCAGCTCAGTCCAGTTCAGTTTAATAATCAGTATCTATTTAGTTGGGAGTAGGATTCAGCACCGAGTGAACCCAAGGATGGGGGCTCACCTGCCAGTAGAGGGTGGGATCCTTATAAGCAGCCCTTGCATTCTAGAACTATGTAGCCAGCATACGTTGAGACATCAAACTACCAGTTGAGAGTTAATGAGGTGTCTTAACTGCTATTTGAGGGTACACCATTCTTATTCAGGGCACCTGCCAGGTGACTCTTCAGCTTTTCTTTACCCGTGGCACGATACTGACACCCTTCCAGTTAGGGCTACAGGTTTGACCCCAATCAGTTTAGAAAGGGGCATGTCGGTTAGATGATTACGTTTCACAGTTTTAGTTTCAATATCAGTATAGAACTCAGTTCAGTTCTACAGAATCAGGACTGTCAGACACAGTCACCCAGTTATCAGTAATCTCAGATATTAGTTACTCAGTTATCAAAACTCAGTACTCAGTTTAGTTCAGATCTCAGATACAATATACATGTATATGTACAGTATTTCATACTCAGTATTTTACAGTAGTTTCAGTTATCCATGTATTCATATTTAGTTACTCTATATCATTCAGTCAGTTACTATCTACGCATATAAACCAAACACCCCCACTCAACCTTACCTCATCTAGTATACCAGTATATTCCACGTACTGATGCATACTCTATCTTTGTGATACGATGTCTCGTATCATAGGTTCTTGACCGCGCTTAGTCAGATTCAGTCAGCAGTATCAGATTATAGTAGTGAGTCCTCATCTATCGATGATATTTTTTATTTTAGTTTTACAGTGAACTCAGTATTTTTAGTAGTCAGAGTTAGTTGGGGGCTTATTCCATCAACTCCACTTTCAGATATTTCAGTTAGCGGTTTTTCATACTAGACTAGTTCAGACAGTATATAGTTTTGCAGATGTCATTATTCAGTTTTTTTATTCATCAATATTCAGAATATGAACCTTATGGTATTTCAGCCTAATTTCCACATTATTTCAGTATTATTATACAGTACTCATAGCAGGTACTAGTCATGGGTTAGCTTGTGGTCCTTCAGGGTCGTAAGCACCGTGTGGCATCCGGGGTACAGACTCGGGGTGTTACATAAGGCTTTATTAAAGTTAGCATCTTTCAGTGATATACAATACCTTGGATAGTAGGTAAATAATAATTTGGTGTAAGCCAAATTTCCTTCAACAATACCTAGGTTTCCTTCCCTGGTGTTAATAAATCTTTCGTCCGATAGGTTGATAACTATTGGACAGTTAATTCCTTCTTTGAACGTGGATTTTACCATTATTTGGATTACTCTAAGATGAACATAATTCATCTTCTTCCTTTTTCTTTTCAAAATTTTTCTTAGGATTTGGTGGATCATTGGCTTTGTTAATAGGTTAAGCTTATGTCTTCCAGTGGTTTGAGTAATTTCTATTGCCTTTTCAATTTGTTGATATTCGTGGTATGAGACTTTATCTCTTGAAAAGGTTTTTTGTAACCTACTGAACAGACTATCTGCAGTTCTAAGGTTAAGTTTTAATCCTTGAATTTTTCTTAATAATTCTCCATCGAATGTTGCTTTCAAAGCATATCCCCGTTGATCTTCTTCAGCTTCTATAACCTGAGTGGTTTCCTCTAGATTCTCAATTTCTTGATTCATTCTTCTAAATCAATACTCAAATCAGAGAATTCTTCATAGAGTTCTACGTAAAAGTCTTCACTTTTAATGGATGTTACTGACTCTAGGTCAAAATCAATTTCCTGTCTATCAATTTTAGAGATTTTAACTTTCTTTTTGTTACACTCATAACTTTTATGGCCTTCCTCTCCATAATTATAGCACTTACATTTGTTTGTAGACTTCATTTTGAAGTTTTTTCATTTTTTAAAGTACCTTTTTCTTAGTACATAATTTCTTTTGAAAATATTTTTCCTTTTGATTAATCCTTTATTTTTTCTTTTTCTTTTTAAATGATTTCTTTCATGACATCCCCATTGTGAAGCTGCATCTGTATCTTCACAACAAATTTGGGTGTTTATTCTTTTGGCTTTTCTTTGCATATTATGTAACATACAAAGTTGGCTAATTCTTTGATTAAGGAATGAAATTCTTTTCCCTAATGAATCAACCGTTTGGTCTTCTTTAGCATATTCTTCACTGAAATAAATAGCCCAAAATCTTGGTATTTTTTGGAAGTATTTATCCATAAATGGCTTCAGGTTTATGCTATTGTCAAAAATATTGTAGTGGTATTCTTCAAATTCGCAAGTATATTCATGAATTAAGCTCATTTTACAAATTTAAAGTTTTTTTAGTCATTCTGCTGCTAATAGTCTTTGTTTTTCTTTTCCTTTAGAGACATCCCCTTGGATACCTAAGAATTCGCATCCAACATATTTTACTAGATGTTCTATTCCTGCTCTAGTTAATTTTTCAAACTGTTCTAGGACTTCAATTTTAAAAACCTTTTCAATATCTTTTGATACTCCTTTAAACCAATTTTTTACCTTTCCAGTAAAGGTGTTAATATCAATTAAATATTTTTTGTCATTGGTATAATTTACTCCTTTTCCCTTGATGAAAAATAATTCTAGATTTTTAGCCCATAAATTCAGAAATTCTCCTAGTTCTCTTTTACAATCTAGATCTAAAAACTGAGTAGATCCAGCATCTCCTATTGTAAGTCTATTAGGCATGTATTTTGCCTTATTATTGTTATGATATTGACTATTATAGTCTTTTCCTTTTTTGAATTTAGGTAAGAAATTATCTTTTTGCATAGGCTCTGTAGAAGGGTTTCCTTCTTCTTTAGGACTCCTAAAGTTTCCTTGTGGTCCTCATGTATCTCCTTTCTTCATAAGAACATGGTAATCTTGGTATTTTATATCAAGTTCTTCTAATGCATAAACTAATTTGTCTATGTCATTCATTTGATTCTTCTATTTTAGTTTTTGAACTAGAACCTTCCTCTAGTTTGGAACTAGGATTTTCTTCTATTTTAGGAGTAGATTTCTCCTCTATTTCCTCTCTTAGTTTCTTTTCTAGAAAGCTAGATATAATTTTTTTCATCAATTCTTCCCTTCTGATATGTACCTTTGTTAGAGAAGTTAGGAGCAAAAATTTCTCTCCTAATTTTCTTTCCTAATTCTTTATCGAAGGCATCAGCCCTTTTGATAAGGTTATTTACCCTTATAGGTGAACTATCTTTAATAAGCTTGATTTACTTTTCTATTAGGTTGATTTTAACGACTAGATGTCTTTGCATGTCCATAAGTTCGTTAGGTTTTTGTAAAATTTCATTATAACTCATAGCGAGTTAATATAGATTATGCTTGAGCTTATGCTCATAGTGGAAAATTTCAAGCTCCAACTGAAGTATAACTTCTCTTTGAGAGAATAGTGATTTTTCACAAACTCCTGCAAATGAATTAATTCATAGTGATTTTTTCGAATAATAAGTTCTTGTTTTATAACTGAAAGCAATTTTAAAATTTGTTCTTTATTCATTTGTTGAAATTATTAGCATAAGAAGAAATCTATCTTCATATCTTTTAATACTTGTTCATACATACTATATGATACTAAGTACCTATAGGGAATAAACATTATTATGAAATTTTCAATATTTCAATGAGTTATTATACTATTTTCCTTGATGAAAAAAATATTAATCACCATTTTAATGGTAATTAAATTAAACAAAGGTTTGCAAGAGAAAATTCTTGAAAATCATAGATAGTCTTGTTCAAGAACAATGGTCTATTCCTTATTATTCATATGTAGATAGCAATGACGAATTATACTACTTTTATGATGATGGTTATTTCATCGACTAAGTCAAACAAAATTCTGCATACCCTGTTCTATGAACATATATATATATAGTGTGTGTGTGTGAACTATGCACACGGTCATATAGAACCCCATGCCGGCAAACATAGTTTCTAGTGTCATCCTCCCAAGACCTCCACCTTTTACAGAGAGCTACACAACCCCTTTTAAGCCCAAATTAAAATCATTTACACACATTCCCATCCATTAACCAAGGAGTCTTTCAATTAGTATTTCTACTGTTGGTATCGTCATACCAAATAAAGATTATGCTTGCAAGTCAATTCCATTATGTCATTCCAAAACTAATTAGCCAAATTAACTCCAAAGTTTTCAATTAAAAACCAATTCATGGCCACCAAGGCCTTTTCAAAAATTAATTTATGTTCCATTTACCTATTATGCAATGGAAGGTTTCAAAAGTGAAATAATTTATGTATATATCCATGTTTCAAACCAATTTCACAAATTGGATTGAGGTTGAAGCTAATTCCAAACTATTAAACCATTAAATTTGGGAAAATCCATGTTCTTCGTTCCAATTCCCACACCCATGCATTTATTTAGTTCAAAATCATAAGAAAAAGGCATAAACAATCAATTCAAACCATGGTAACTCAATTCATAGAATAACCATTACAAATACCTCAATCCATATTCAAAAACCAACAATTAAACACATGGATAACAATGAAGTACATGTTTTTATATAAAATCAATTTAGGGAAGAGATACATGTCTTAAACACACAAGAATTCGAAGTCAATTTGAAACTTGGACCCCAATGATGAATTCTCTTTGAAACCCTTGAGTTTTCTTGGGTTTTGAGTGTGAGAGTGAAAGAGAGTAATTTGATCCTTTAAAACTAAAGAAAATAAGCTTATTTTATGTTAAAGGGTCGTACAAGGGTGAAAAGACCCAAAAGCCTCTCACTCCAAGTGAATAAAAACAAAACTGCATGAAAATTAGGCCTTGGAGTGGGACGCCAATATTATGAAGGTTATCCTCTATGCCACGCCAATATCATAGAGGGCGGTCTACGTGACACATAAAAAACGTAGAGATTAACCTCTGTGGCACATTGATATCGCAGACCCCTACTACCTCGGGGTCCCAAAATATCCCCGAACACTTTTCAAAAATTTTGAAACCTTCCCCGAACATCCTTTTAACATTCCTATACTCAATTAAAGTGAAAAATCAATATTTCAAACACGAAAAGGTCAAAAATAAAGGTTTTACATTATCCCTCCCTTAGGATTATTATAACGCCTCAAATCTAGTACCCAGAATGCTACACGGTGCTCATGATCCCGAAGGACCACAAGCTAACTCATGACTGATATGTGTACCTAAACACTGCATAATGTATTGTATAAATGCGAAAATAAAGGATGAAAGACCATAATGTTCAAAACTGATAAAACATAACATCTAAAAGTACGGTATATCAATACCAAAACAAGCTGAAACAAAACTGTCTGAACATACTGTAGTCTGAAAAACCTCTAAAACTAAACTTTCTGAATAAGGAGTTGATAGGACATGTCCCCAACTAACTCCAACTACTAAAATAAACTATGTAATAAAGAAATAAAATAATGAACATGTCCTCGAAGGATGAGGACTCACTGCTAACTCTGACTGCTGAAACTGGAATGCTACTGATGCTCTAGAGCCCGTGCTTTTGAACCTATGGTATAGAATAAAACACCATAGCGCAAATGCATAAATACGATTGAATATTCTAGTATACATGTGAGGTAGGCTTAATGCAAAGGGTTTAAATGCATGAACAATGCTAACTTACTGTATAACATGAACGTGAGAATACATACATGAATAAGTTCCTGTAACTGAATTCGTGATGGTACTAACTACTGAGTATGATTACTGATAACATGAGTTACTAATAACTGATATAACTGATACTGATCGACTGTATCTAATAGTTTAGGTTCTGATGGAACTAGCTGAGTTTCATACTGTGCTGAGTTGGTTGTATCTGACAGTCCTAAAATCTGAAGAACTATCTGAGTTCTTTTACTGAGACTGAGATTGTGGGAAGTATTCATCTAACCGACATGCCCCAAATAATGCATTATAGCTGAGTTGGGGTCCTACTACTGGAGTTTGAGGGCATAACTTGGTCACTTGGTCTATCATCTCCCTCTTAGATTTAATCCATCATCAAAACTATGTGAATACTTTACTAAACTCTGAACTGAACTAAAATCATCATTACATACTTATACTATGTTTGACACATGGTTGCCTTACTAAACACACCATCTACTTTTGTTTCTTCATAGACTATTAATATCACATCTCCTAACTCATATCCCTACCTTCATACTTAGTATCAAATCAATAAACTTAAATTCTTTCTGGCACTGTTCAAGCCTACTAATTTACTTTGGTACAACTATCCCCATGAATACATATTTTGTTCAATATGGATAATATTATCCTAACTCTACTACTGCTAAAATCCTGGGTTTATGTATCTAACTCTAGGTCATATGCTATCATAGGATTCTGAGAAGGGGTTTGATGGTATATCTAGATTCAGGTTCGTGGATGAGTTATCATGATCATGAATTAAATCTGTACAACTTTGGATCATAACAGAACTAATGGGATACTTTTGAGCACTAGGCAATCCTATAACTCTCCCTGGGGTCTGTCTGAGAAAACCCTATCTCTAGGACTTTGAGCTTCACTATTTTTATTACCTTGAAAGTAAGGTGGAGTTGACATGAGTAAAGCATGATCAAAATCTTCATGAGTTTCCTAAGGAATCTTTTTATAGCATGATCTGAGACATGAAAGAAAGGAAACTATTCCTAAAACATCTCATAGCCTCCTGCACATAAGTGTGGTGCACAACACACCCAAGCATAAGACTCTACTATATGCGGCTTTCATACATCCTAGGACACTATTTAACCTTAGGCTCTGATACCAAGTTTGTAACGCCCTGAATCTGGTACCCAAAATGCTACACGGTGCCCATAACCCCAAAGGACCATAAGCTAACCCATGACTGATATTTGTACCTGTACACTGTATAATATATGTATATAAATATAGAAATAAAGGCTGATAGGACATAAGGTTCAATGTTGTAACATAATTGATAAAAATATAACATCTGAATGGGATATGGAATACCCAAAATAACTAAAATAAACTCTCTAAACATAATAGTCTGAAAAGCCTCTAACTGCCTGAATAAGGCGTTGATGGGATATGTGCCCAACTAACTCTGGCTACTGAAATAAACTGAGTATGAAAATGATAAAATAATAATCATGTCCTTGAAGGATGAGGACTCACTGTTAGCTCTGACTTCTGATGCGGGAATGTTACTGGTACTCTGGAGCTCGTGCCTCAAAACCTATGGTGCAAACTAAAACACCATAGAGCAAATTCGTTAGTACAATGGAATGTACTGGTATGCATGTGAGGTATGCTAATGCAAAGTTTTCACATGCATGAACTATGCTAATTAACAAAATAATATGAACGTGAGAATATATGCATGAATAAGAAACTGTAACCGAATTTGTGATAATACGATTACTGAGTTTGAATACTGATGACATAGAAAATCTGATAACTGATGTAACTGATATAACTAATATTCTGAGTGAATGTGTCTAACAGTCTAGTTTCTGATAGAACTATCTTAGTCCCATTTTGTTATGAGTTGACTATATTTGATAGTCCTGAATTCTATAAAACTATCTGAGTTCTATTACTGAGACTGAATGAATGTATCTAACATTTCTGATTCTATAACTAAAATTATGGAAAGTAGTATCTAACCGACATGCCCTAAAATATGCCATAATAGCTATGTTAGGGTCTAATTTGTGCCCTAATTGAAAAGGTATCAATACCGCACCACTGGTAAGGACAAGCTATGAGTGACCCTCATATAACAGGTAATTCTATCGAGAATAGTGTGAACCCTTATATAACAGGTTAAGCCACCTCATCTACCCTCATATAATAGGATATGATGTCTCAACCTACGTTAGCTACGTAGTTCTGGAACGCAAGGATTGTTTCTAAGAATGACACCCTTATATAACAGGTGCGTTCCCATCCTTGGGTTCTCTCGGTGTTAATTCCTACTCCCATCTGAGTAGACACTAAACATGATTAACTGAACTGGACTAGACTAAATTCATGGAATTCTGTTGACTGACGGAATACTACTGGGATTACTAAATTTCATAGATTTCCTGAGCCACATGACTGACTGAGTTCTAAGGATCATGGCTTGACTTAGGATATCGTGAAATCATGACACTAGATCTTGGCACACAACTATGTTTTTTGGGTACAAGTACCCCCAGGACTCGGTAGAAGGAAACTAGCAAAGCATAACTTTCTTGAATACATGACCTACATCAACAATCCATAATACAATAAGTTGGGGATTTCATGAAGTACATGGTTATCATAATCTTGTACATGAATGGTAATACATATCAACATACCAATATTTCATCAACTAGTCCCCTAATTAATCCTTCAAACATTCATAATGCACAACAATATCTTAGAAGTCATTTTCATAATAAAGGTAAAGCATGCATTTATCATTTGGATCACAATTTAGCTTTAAGGAATAATTTATATCCCTTTTAGGCATTTTATCAAACACCTTACATGCATAACTTAAGGCATAGGTGAAATCATCAAATTTCACAAATCATAAACCACCAAATTTATGGATTTCAATTTATATGTTAATGTAGTTTCATAATTTCACATAAAGATCCCAACTTGGGAATCAAAACAACAACCATCACATAAACTTGAACAACCCACAACATAATAACATGATTCATAATTTAAATAGGGTTCTTGAGCTTTATGGATGAAAGGAATCCATAAATCAACACAATACATACCTTAGTTCGATGATCCTACGAAGATTGATGGAGAAACTTCTTGAATTTGAATCCCCCAATTAGAACCCTATCTTGTTTTTGAGAGTGTTTTGAGAAAAATATGTTTATTTTGCTTTAATTGGGGCTAAATCTCGTGTTTGGGAGCTTATATATGGGTGGAAAATGACTATTTTCCCTTAAAACATCCCAAAAACGGAGTGTTTATGTCACTTGGGCTATAAGATATGTGGTGCACACCTTATCGCATAATCTAAGTTGTGCAGCACACACCTTATCCCATATATTAGGTTGTGCGTCGCACAACTTATGGCATAAGTTAGGTTGTGTGTCGCACACCTTATGTTAGGCGACGTACTCCACTTTGCAAAGCCATAACTTCTTTCTCGGGTGTCGAATTTTGGTAAAATTGATATCGTTGGAAAGATAATTGTAGATAATTCTATTCTCTACAATTTTGTGCATTTAAATCTTCCAAAATATCACATATACAACAAGTTATACTCATTCATAGATGACTCTTTCAGAATCAAACACTAAAACTTGAGGGATTCAAAGAATCTTAGCTTGCCTTACTCTAAGTGAATCTTATGAACACTCTTAAAACATCATGAGCTTTCTTCTCACAAGGATACTCATTCTAAGTTATGTACTCAAATATGAATCACAGGATAGAAGGTTTCATACGTAGGAATAATGGTTCATTTTCTAGCTTAGAAATATACAGGGTATTACAGGAGTCCACAAAGTCGTATTGAGTAGTGTCTCTTTTAGGGGTATAGCACACCACACTCATAAGAAAGAGGCTATAAGGTATTTAGAAATGTTTCACTTTCTTGGTATTCTATTGTTAAGCTTGGAGTCTAAGTCCTGAAATTCTTCTCTAATCCTTGATTAATCACTTTTTAGATCATGCCTTGATGATCTAGAACACAAGAAAACTCTTCAGTCCCATCTGGGAACAATGTTGATGGGGTACATTCTACGTTTGGAGTTTGTCTTTGATATCAGGTCCCTATCCTTAATAGTTTTAGAGTTCCTCTGATTGCTACTAGTCCTTCTCAGGGTGAGGTAACTAATGTAGAATTTCGCTAGTCTATTCATGTTATTAATAAACTAGTTTCTACTTAAGATAAGTGGGATACATATTGTGGGTTGTCTTCTGAGGCCACAAGGGTTGGTCAGTTCATAAAACTGAATCCTCTTAGTTTTACTAGTGAGAAGGTGTTGGAGGATCCTCAGGGTTTCTTTGATAAGATGGAGAAGATATTCAGGGTGATGTACGCTACTAATGTGGAAGAAGTAAATTTTATAGCTTATCAACTCAAGGATGTTGCGTACCATTGGTATGAAGAGTGGGATAGGGATAGAGGTGATGTAGAGGAGTCATACTTATAGGATGCCTTATCTGGTGCTTTTTTGGATTATTTCTTTCCTCAAGATCTGAGGGAAGAAAAGATGGAGGAGTTTTTGAATTTTAAACAAGGGAGAATATTTATCAAGGAATATGCCTTGAAGTTTTAGCACTTGTCAAGGTATGCTCCTGATTTGGTGGCTTACATGAGAGAAAGAATGAGGAAGTTTGATTTTGGGTTGAATCGGGATTTGATCTTGGAGAGAAAAACTGTCTTGCTGATTAAAGATATGGATATTTCTAGGTTAACTATTCATATGCAGCAGGTAGAGAATGAGAAGCGGAAATAGGTAGAGTTTGGAGATCGTTAGGGTATGAGGAGAAGGTTTTCTAATCAGAGAGGTGCTCAGTCTCATAGTTGTCGGGATGGCGACAAATTGCAAAAAAAAAGTGAGGGAGTTCTGGATCTTTATCTACTGCTAGTTCTCCTTACCCTAATCAATCTGGTGACAAGCGTCATCGGGATGGTGATAATTTTTGTACATCGGGTGTCCAATATCAGGCAAGCAGGGGTTAGTCGATTTCTTTATGCACTCTTTATCGATTTTATGGTCGTCCTCATTAGGGTTATTGCGAGGAAGGGAGAGACAAATGCTTCAAGTGTGGCCAAACAGTCCATCTGCTTAGGGAGTGCCCAATTAATAAGGTTACTATAGGAGAAAATATGGTACCGGTGGCTTCATCTTCTAATCCTGCACCTAGTGGTGCCGCATCTACTTTTTTTACTGCTCCTGGTTCTAGTTTTGGCCGGAATAAGTTGTATACTTTGGCATCCCGAAAGGAATCCGAGGCATCGTCTGATATCGTTACTGGTATGTTACATTTCTTTTCTCATGACGTGTATTTTCTTCTTGACCAGGGTTCACTCTTTCTTATATGACCCCATTTATGGTTGTATGGATTGGTTTTGATCCTGAGGTTGTTTCGGGTCCTTTTTTTGTTTCAACCTTGGTAGGTGACTCAATTATTGTTGAAAGAGTCTATAGTGGTTGTGTGGTATCTATTGGTGGTAGGCAGACTTTGGTGGATTTTTTTGAACTTTATATGGTGGATTTTTATGTTATTCTGGGAATGGATTGGTTGCATTCTTTTTACGTTTCCTTAGATTTTCGTACCGATAAAGTTGTCTTTAGGTTCCCTAGCTAATCGTTTGTAGAGTGGGAGGGTGGTTCCCTAGCTCTTAGGGGGGTTTTATTTCTAACCTTAGAGCTCATAGCTTAATCTCTAAAGGTTGTCTTTATCACTAGGTCCGAGTTAAAGATTGTAACTCAGAAAGTCTTTTTTTACAGTCAGTTTCGGTGGTAAATGAGTTTTTTGAGATCTTTTCGGATGATCTTCCTGGTGTTCCTCCAGATAGGGAAATAGAGTTTAGTATCAATATAGTTTCAAAAACTCATCCAATTTCTATTCCTCCTTATAGAATAGCTCTGGATGAGTTGAGAAAACTCAAGGAGAAACTTAAGGATCTTCTGGATAAGTGCTTTATTCGTCCTAGTGTATCCCCGTGGGGTGCATCGGTGTTGTTAGTGCATAATAAATATGGTTCCCTTTAGAAGTGCATTGACTACAAGCAGTTGAATAAGGTGATGGTCAAAACAAGTATCCTCTCCCAAGTATAGATGATCCATTTGATCAGTTACAAGGTGCCAAGTTCTTTTCTAAGATAGATCTTTGGTATGGGTATCATCAATTAAACATTAGAGAGGTAGATATCCCTAAGATGTCTTTTTGTACTTGGTATGGGCACTTTGAATTCTTTGTGATATCATTTGGTTTGACTAATTCCCCAACGACATTTATGAACTTGATGGATAGAGTTTTCAGGCAGTTCTTGGATCTCTTCATTATTGTGTTTATTGATGACATTCTAGTTTATTCCAAAAGTAAGGTGGATCATGCTAATCACCTCCGCGTGGTATTGCATACCTTGAAGGAACAATAATTGTATGCCAAGTTCTCTAAGTGTGAGTTTTGGTTGAACATTGTAACTTTTCTTGGCATATTATTTCCAGCAAAGGGATCATGGTGGATCCGCAAAACATTATTATGGTTAAGAGATGGCCTAGACCCATGACTCCAATCGACATTCGGAGCTTCTTGGGCTTGGCTGGGTATTATAGGCAATTCATGGAAGGCTTTTCATCGATAGTATCTCCTTTGACTGAGTTGAATAAGAAGAAGGTTAAGTTTTCTTGGTCAGATGCTTGTGAGGGGAGTTTTGAGAAGTTGAAAGATAAGCTAAATTTGGATCTAATTATGACTTTGTCGGAAGGCAACGATGGGTTCGTGGTCTATTGTGATGCATCTAGGGTAGGTTTTGGTTGTGTTTTGATATAGCATGGTAAGGTGATTATCTATTTTTCCAGGCAGTTGAAGGTATATGAGAGAAACTATACTACTCATGATTTGGAGCTATTGGTGGTTGTGTTTGCCTTGAAAATATGGTGGCATTATTTGTATGGTGTACACATGGACATCTTTTCTAATCATAAGAGTCTACAGTATGTGTTCACTCAGAAAGAGCTCAATCTCAGGCAGAGGAGATGGCTTGAGCTTCTCAAATGCTATGACATGAGTCTTCACTATCACCCAGGTAAGTCTAACGTGGTTGTTGTTGTTGTTATTAGGTTGTTCATGGGGAGTTTGGCTCATGTGGAGAAGGGAAAGCGGGAGTTGGTGAAGGATATTCACCGTTTGACTAATCTTCGAGTTTGCCTCTTGGACTATAAGGATGGAGGTGTAATGGTACAAGAAATGGTTTGATCATCTCTTAGGGCAGATATCAAGGAAAAGCAAGTTCTTGATCTTTTCTTGATGAAAATCAAGGGTGATGTTTTTGTGCAAAAGGTGATGGTGTTTGAGATTAGTGGTAATGGTACTTTACGGTACCAAGAGAGGTTATGTGTTCCTAATGTTAATGATTTGCGACAAAGGATTTTGGTTGAGGCACATAAGTCATGTTATGTTGTTTATCCTAGTTCCATGAAGATTTATCATGATCTCAAGGGGATATATTAGTGGAACGGTATGTAGAGGGATGTGGCTGATTTTGTGGCCAAGTGTTTGGTGTGTCAACAAGTTAAAGTTGAGCACATGAGGCCTGGTGGGTTATATCAAGAAATTGTTTTGCCCTAATAGAAATGGGAGGTAATCAATATGGATTTCGCTACCAGTCTTCCTCGGTCTCGAAATCAATATAATTTGATTTAGGTCATCGTGGATAGGATGACAAACTTTGCTTACTTCTTGCCAGTAAGGACTACCTTTTTGGCAGAGGATTATGCGATTTTATATCTTAAGGGGATTGTAAAGATGCATGAGGTACCTGTTTCAATCATTTCTAATCATGGCATGCAGTTTACGTTTCACTTCTGGAGGTCATTCCAGAAAGTATTTGGGATTAAGGTGAGTCTAAGTACTACTTATCATCCATATATGGATGGACAAGCAGAGAGAACTATTCAAACATTGAAGGATATGCTTTAAACATGTGTGGTTGATTATGGTGGCAGTTGGGTTGAGTATCTACCTTTGGTAGAGTTTGCTTTCAACAATAGCTATTATTCTAGTATTGGCATGGCCTCTTTTGAGTCATTGTATGGTAGGAGGAATAGATCTCCTATTGGTTGGTTTGAGGTTAAAAAGGCAAATATGTTTGGTCTCGACTTGGTTTACCAGGCTATGGAGAAGGTAACGGTGATTTGAGATAGGCTTAAGTCTGCCCAAAGTTTTCAAAACTCCTATGCAGATATTAGGCGTGGAGAGTTGGAGTTTGAGGTTGGGGATAAAGTGTTCCTCAAGGTATCTCCCATGAAGGGGGTAGTGTGGCTTGGTAAGAAAGGGAAACTCAGTCCCCGATATGTTGGTCCTTATGATATTTTGCGCAGGATTGGTAATGTTACTTACAAGTTAGAGTTACCTTCTAGCTTGAGCTTGGTTCATCTGGTATTTTATGTCTCTATGTTGAGGAAATATTTTAGTGATCCTTCTTCGATTGTTCCTTTGGATGGGTTGGGTATCTCGGGCTCTCTGTCTTATGAAGAGGTCCCGATTGAGATCTTGGAAAAGAAGGTTCGTCAGTTGTGAACCAAGGATGTGGCTTCAGTTAAGGTTCTGTGGGAACCATAAGGTAAAAGAAGCTACATGGGAAGAGGAGGAGGACATAAAGTCCAAGTATCCACATCTATTTTCTACTCTTGGGATTCATGCAGAAGGTATGTGTCCTCAACATATCTTTATTTTTTTGAGTTTGTTAAAGGAAATATTAAATCTTTGCCTCTTTGTTTTCAAACTTGGTTAAAGATTGGAAATATATTTGATAATGCAAATGACTCGTGCGTGTGGTTACCCCTACCTTGTCGGTCATTCTGGTATGAATGTTCTTAGTGGGGGAGACTGAAATACCCTGATTTCTGGACCTTAGAAAATATTTTGTAATTCTTGTCTCTAGACCAAATATGACTCAGGGGTAAGAATGGTATGGTCCAGTTGAATGCTGGCCCGTGTTAGTTGGTGGGATGAATTTTGGTCACTGGAATGGGTACGACTTGAATGGTACTAGTAGTATGGTTGGATACGGATCATTTTATTCCTTTACTTAACCTTAGACTTGGTAACTTAAGTTGGATTAGAGTACGAGTGGCTTACCAGGAGCCATAAGCTAGGGTATGAGTCGTACCAGGGACGCTTGTGGTGGACAGTATTCAAACCTTCTGTGATTCTATCTTGCCAGGGATACGGGTGAAGGTATGGGTCATATGTTGTCAATACGACTTGGGTAGGATGAGTCATACATGTACAGTGTTGGGACTAAGGGTTAAGTCTTAGGATACGATAGTGGGTGAAACTTGCATCAAAGGATAAGACTCGTGAGGGTCAGTCGTACCCCTGTGATGGGATTTTGTGCAACTTCAGTGGGGGTATTCTGGACATTTCCCCACTTACCCTAATAATGTCCCACAACTTCTAACACCCTTGGGAGGCTATTTACCCTATTATTCTATTTATCAACACTTAGAAACTCTTCCTAAACACTCTATAATTCTCTCAAAAGCTTTTAGGAAAGAAACCTAGGGTTTCAATTAGAGGACTAAATTGGAGATCTTGTTGGTGGTTTCTCTCCATCTACTTTGTCAATTATGTCATATTCTCTTCCCTCATTTTAGTTTCAATTAAAAGAATGGTTTTATAAAATGTTCTTATGATTTCATTGTTGTATGATTTGGGGTTTACAAATATGATTTGGGGGGTTTTGTTATAAATGCTTGGTCATGGTTTTCCCATGTTTTAATTATTCTTTTATATGCATTAATGGTGATTTTTGGATAATTGGTTGCATGGGAATGGTTTTTGGTAATGGATTTTGCTTTTGGAAATACTATGCCCCCAATGTGTTTGATAAAATGCCTTTAACAATGTTTCCACTATAATATTGGGTTTTTTTCAATGAAACTGATACATGGTTTAAACTTCGTAATGGAACCCTAAATGCTATGAATGGTTTAAATGGTTTTAAATGGATTGGAAAGGCCTTGTTGTCCATGGTTTTGGTTAATTAAAATCATGAAGGGTACATGGAATCCCTTAAATCTATATATGGCTGGCTATGGACAAAAACTTACAAGTATAGTCGGAATGACGATACCACTACTAATGGCCTTGATTAATAAATGGTTAATGAATTGGTTAGTTGCTTGGTAATGGTTTTAATTGGTCAATAATGGTGGGGTGTGTAGGAAAGTCGTGGATGGTGGAGGTCCCGAGGGGACCAAAACTGAAAACTCATATTTGCCGATGCGAGGTTTGGTCTAGGTGATTGTGTGCATGATGTCACACTTTATATTTGGGGTATATACTAGTCATCCCATGGTTTCTTCCCTGGTCGTGCAGCTTCATGCACTGGGTCCCTTCAACAAGGAAATCTAAACCCATATATCCCGTGAGTAGTTTAGGATGGCAATGCTACACAACCCAGGTAAAGGTTTTAATGGAATGCTAAACTCGATTCCCTTTCCCGGAATGGATATATATATGTGTATGGTTTATGTGCATATAGATGGTTTTTACTTGATTTTATAAATGGCATTAATTTATCCTTATCCTGAATTCATGCTAGCTTTCACCCGCTAACCCATCTTCTGGTGGTGTATACCCACACTATGCAGGAACCTTCCGTTCTTGTAAGACCCCACAAAATCCTCATCGCCTAAGTCCCTTAAAGTGTGACCAAAGAGTTCCTAGACTTAGAAAATCTAGCTAAGTTGTAATACCCCAAACTTTCTTCAAACCAAATATTGCCTTTAGAAGATTAAGGGGTGACTTCCAAAGTAAGTAATGTTTAAATCATATAGAATTTTCCTATATTTGACTTTTTATCGTGTGGGAAATTGAATTACCTTTCCAACGATACCAATTTTGCTAAGATTCGACATCGGAGTAAAAAGTTATGGTCGTTTTACAGAGAACTGTCTGAATTGCCCAAGTGTGACGGGAAGGCCGACCATCGAGCTAGCGATGGACCATCGAGCAAGCGATGGACCATTGCCCAAACCATCATAATTAAGGCAGTGAACCCACCTTCTGGCCAAGCATGATGGAAAGGCCGATAGACCATCGAGCTAGCGATGGACCGTCGCCCAAACTGTCGCAACAGAGGCAGAAAAGTCACATTCTGGACAAGTATGACGGGAAGGTCAATGGGCCATCGAGCTAGTGATGAACCATCACCCAGGCCATCGCACACATCTGTTCAGCAAATTAAAGACGTTTTTAAAAAGGCTTTTAGGTCTTTTTCCACCTTTTTTACATCTAACTACATCAGATTCAAGGAGCAAACGTTATATTCTTCTCTAGAATCAAAAACTAGGGTTTTATCTCATGATTAACCCTCAAGAAAAAGATCTAAATATTTCTCCAAGAACCTCAAGATTTTACCATAGTTTTTACAAATTGATTTAAGATTCAAGGTTCCCAAGTCAAAAGCTTCAAGAACCCTCACTCAAGAGTACGAAAGAGAGTCTCAAGCAAGCTTGTTCATCTAAATTCATAATCTAAGATACGTGGGGTTTGAACAAGGACAATCCTTTCATCCTTGTGCCCAAAACCCATCATTAATTACAAAGATATATGATTTTAGACGTTTTCTTATGGAATTGAATTATGGGTTTGTACCCTATGTTGTTATTCTTGAGATTATGATGTTTTCAATGTTTTAGAAATTGTAGTATATGAGTATGCTGAGTTTATAAGGCATATTGCCGAAAATTTCCAGATTTCTACATGATTTATGAATCTTTATGATATCTAGTATGCATTTTGATACATCTTAACCTAAGATTGAAATATGGGTTAGTAAGCCCAACTTGAGATTGTAATTTTAAGAACTTTTGTGCTATAAACCCCCATGATTTGATTAATTTGAGATTATTGAGAAAGTTTGACTATAGATTTGAAGTCCACTTTACTGAATGAGATTACAGATTTTATAGTTGGTTTCATTATAAACCATGAGATTATTTTAAAAGTGGATTTCCAATGAGATGAGCGTAGCATATAAAAGGGAGTAGTATTAAGCACCGAGTTGGGTATGATTCTTAGGTCTCATACCCCAGAATTATGTGCCACCGTAGGATTGAGATTTATGGGCTCGAGGCCGAGATAGTAATCACTGAGTTGAGGTTATACTCCCTGGAAAAAGTATGATGCCTCTCCCCAATGTGAGGTTTCTTCCTTAATAGGACAAAACGTTGGACTCCATGTAGCTCGCATGGTTTATGTCGGTTAAGAGAACCTCCCTTCTAGTAAAAGTAAATAAACAACTTTTGAGTACTTTCCCTACTAATTAAGAAAAGCTTTTGAAAGTATCCCTTTAAGATCAAAGTATTTTTCCTTACAGATGAGTTATTTCTTTTCTACTAGTAAAGAAAAGGTTTTAAAAGTAATTTTCCTAAGGATTTTAGATACTAAGTGTAAAGGCTCACAAGCTTATTCAGATGTTGTTTTCTTGAGATTTTAGTTTCAAAGATATAGTCTTAGCTTTCAGATACAAAGGTGAGCTCGTTCTCACTTAGTCTATATGATTTGAGAAGGGAATAGAACTATAGATTTCAGAACTAAGTGCGATGACTCATGAGTTTTCTATTATATGCTTTACTCTTCATGACTTATGATATTCAGATTTCATATTACTCAAGCTATGTGAGTCATTTTTATTTAGCATGCATTGTTTTATAAATGATAATCATGAGATATTTTTTACTTATGCACTGCACCCCATATACTCAGTACATCCTCAAAGTACTGATCCACATATATGTCTATGCTCTACATTGTCTCATAATGTAGGTACAAGACTTAGTATGCATATTCAGATTCAGGCAGTTGCAGATTCCAACCAGCAAGATGATGAGTCCTCCTCCTTCGGGGACTTCAGTTAGATTCATTTATTTTGTTTATTTTATTATTCACATATACTGATTAGCGATAGTTGGAGTAGCTTCCCAACAATTTATAGTCAGTATAGTAGAGGCTTCATAGACAGTCAGTAGAGTTAAAGTATTTTATTCCAGTTTTATTTGTAAAGCAGAGTTGAAATCATTTGAATTCAGTTTTGTATTTCCCAAATTTAGAAAAGAGCTATCTTCCATTGATTTTTGTATAAATTTATACATATTATTCAGTTGCTTATGAGATATGCCAGTAGAAGGGTTATCTTGGGGTCACTTGTGATCCTAAGCACCGTGTGATGTCTCGGAACAGATTTTTAGGGAGTTATAGTTCTAATCCTCCAACATAGTGATTGACTTGGGGACATAGTGATTTCATGATATGGATATTTTTAGACATTTTGATTTATTTTTGGATAACAGTTTTGGCTATGGTTAGGGGCATGTCCCAACCGGATATTCTTACTCTTTTGGTTAGAGGCTTTGTGGTACTGCTATGGGTTGGAATGGGTAGGGTCGGTATTGGTGTCAACCTTAGCATTGGCATTGGTATTGGGGTTGACACCGGTTGATGATATTATTGGTTGTTTAATCATATTTCATTTGGTGATTGATCATATTATGTTATGGAATTTATTTGGTTTTAGCCTGGTTTATGGCCTTTGGTTCGGTATTGGTTTGACCTGGTGGTTTGGTTGGTATGATTTAGTGGATGAGATGACTTGATAGGGTTGGTCTAGGAATAGACCTATCCCAAAGTCAGTCCTTGTCTAGTTATGCTATCTTGCTATATGTTCGGTGTTCAACGGACTCAAGGTATTCTAATGGTGGTTAGGTTGGGTAACAGGGGGTCGTCCCCAGTCCTAGTTGGACTCGGGATATCCGTTAAGACAAGGCCCCCAGTCGAGTCCTGTCATTATTCCTCCCTCATTGTTATTTTACTTAGAGCATATGTTTTAATGTATGGTTTTCATGGTATTGTTATGGTTTTGAAACAAAGGTTGGGGTTTTTGGTTGTTTATGGATTAATATTGTTTCTCATAGTTTAATTATGGTTTTTCCTATTTTAATTATAGTTTTGAACATGTAGTTGCAAGGGTATGGTGGTTGAACTTGATAATGGTAAATTGCTTTAAACCTGTGATTCTTTAAGTAGTTATAACCCCAACCCTATTTCGTAAAATGGGTTAGTAGTTATGAGAAAGGTGGGAATTTAAACTAGGGGTACCATGGAATCCCCAAATTATTTGGTTTAACTATTTCTTAAAACTAATGCATGGAACAAAATGGTTAAATGATTAAGGCTAGTTTTGAAAAATTTGTGGGGTACGAAGGAATCCCCAAGTGATTTTGATTATGGAGTCTACGAAGTACGAAGGAATCCCCTAAGTATTGGTTGGTGACATTGCTTGCATGCTATAGTCACTATGACGATACCACTTTATAATGTCTAACAATTGACTCTGAGAATCAGTGGTTTGGTTATATGTAAAAAGGTTTTAATCGGGCAATAATGGTGGGTAGTGATAGCTAGCCGTAAAGGTGTGAGTCCGATGGACGGACACTAGAAACTCATGTTCGCCGACATGAGGGTTGGTCATGGTGACCTTATGTTTGAGGGGTACACGAAACTCCCCCATGTTTATACTTGTATATATGTATCATGGAGGGACACGGGACTCCCCAGCATTCTATGATATCGCTGGTTCGTGCGGCTACACGAACGGGGCCCGTTCAGGGGGGTTACACTAGACCCATATAGACCGTAGGTGGCTTTTATTGTGGTTAAGCTTTATAATCTAGGTTAAGATTTTAAATGCATGCTAAACCTTGTTCCATGTCCTGGTACAGTATATATATATATATATATGTGTGTGTGTGTATGTGTATAATATGGGGTTGTTCGCAAATAGGGTGTGCATGTGGAATTTTAATTCATTTAATCTGTGAAATAACCTTCATCATATCAATAGTATGAATCATCATCACTATCCACATATGAATAGTCATGAATGGACCATTGTTCTTGAACAAGATGATCTATAATTTTTTCAAGAATTTTTTCTTGTAAATCTTTATTTAATTTTATCACTTTTAAAACAGTGATTAAAAATTTTTCATCTAAGAAAATAGTATAATAACTCGCTATGCAGTATAAAGAGTAAATTTCTTTATTAAAACTTTGATGTTTTTATGTTGAAATTCTCGTATTTGTTTTCGTATACTAGTTTTATCAAGAGACCTCAATAATAGTATTTTTAATCTATTAATTTTAGAAATATTTGAAGAACGTTTTAATCGATAGATTATTTGATAATAATATCTTAAATTTTTTATATCTCTGTTAAGAATTTCTATGCTTGTTTTGGTTTCCCAAAATCTTTTTTCTAAAATGAAGAATAGTTCTAGGTTTTTGGCTCATAATTCCAGAAATTCTCCTGGTTCTCTTTTACAGTCTAAATCCAAAAACTGGGTAGATCCAGTGTCTCCTACTGGGAGTCTATTTGGCATGAATTTAACTTTAGAATTTATATGGTATTAACTATTATAGTCTTTCCATTTTTTAGATTTAGGTAGGAAATTACTCCTTGGTACTAGCTCATTAAACAAGTTTCCTTCTTCTTTAGGGTTTCTAAAGTTTCCTTGGGGTCCTCCTGTATCCCCATGGTTGGTATGAACACGGTAGTTTTGATCATTAAGATCAAGCTCTTCCAGAGCATAGACTAGTTCGTCTAGTTCATTCATTTTCTTTTATTTCTGTAAGATCTTCTACTTTGGTTTTAGAGGTAGAAGCTTCTTCTATATCTTTATTTTTAGAAATTTCTAAAGTTTCTTCTAATTTGTGTAATGCTTCTTTTTGTCTTTTTTCGATAAAATTAGATATAATTTTTTCATCAAGACTTCCTTTCTAATAGATTCCTTTGTTGGAAATTCTTTGAATGAAAATTTCATCCCTAATTCTTTTTCCTATTTCTTTATTAAAAGTATCAGCCTTTTCAATAAAACTTTTTATTTTAGTTGGTGAGCTATCTTTAAGGATTTTGATTTCTTCTTCTATTAGATTTATTTTAAGGATTATATGTTTTTGTATATCTAAAAGATCATTTAGTTTTTCTAAAATTTCTTTATTACTCATTTAAACAGATTATGCTCTAATTTATACTCTAGATGTCAGATTTCTTGTTCTAGCTCAAATATTATTTTCTTTTGAAAGAATAATGATTTCTTGCAGACTCCTGAAAATTAGTTGTAGGCATAACGTTCCTTTCAGAGGTTAAGCTCTTGTTTTCGTTCTAGTAATAGTTCTAAAGCTTTTTCTTTATCCATTTGATAGGCTATATTTAGGTGGTTTAAACCTAATCTTATTATAATTAGGTAGTATAACCCCAATTCTTCTAGATTTTAAATGTCCTATTAATTTTGCTTCTAAGCTAGATATCACAGTGATTAGATGTTCTAACTTATGAGGATCTTTTTGAGTTTCACTCAATCTTTTATATTTTAAATACTTACTATTTAGAGCACTTTTGACTTCTTTGAAAGCCTGTATATTTTTATATGGTCTCCTCATATTGAGATTTTATCTATTAGTTTCATAACTGGGTTAATTTAGCTACTTCGCTCTGATACCAATAATATAGGGTTGTTCGCAAAAAGGGTGTGCAAGCGGAATTTTAATTCACTTAATCTGTGAAATAACCTTCATTATACCAATAGTATGGATCATCATCACTATCCACATATGAATAGTCATGAATGGACCATTGTTCTTGAACAAGATGATCTATAATTTTTTCAAGAATTTTTTTTATATATCTTTATTTAATTTTATCACTTTTAAAATAGTGATTAAAGTTTTTTCATCTAAGAAAATGGTATAATAACTCATTATGCAATATAAAGAGTAAATTTCTTTATTAAAAGCTTGATGCTTTTATGCTGAAATCTTGTATTTCTTTTCGCATACTAGTTTTATCAAGAGACCTGAAAAATAGTATTTTTAATCTGTTAATTTTAGAAATATTTGAAGTACTTTTTAATCGATAGATTTTTGGATAATAATATCTTAATTTTGTTATATCTCTGTTAAGAGCTTCTATGCTTGATTTGGTTTCCCAAAATATTTTTCTAAGATTCCTTAATGGTGGTTGTACCACTCTCATGATGATAAAGATAGATAATTCATGATTTTAATATTCCCTATAGGTACTTAGTAACATATAATTTGTATGAGTGCACAAGGTAGGTATGAAGATAAATTTTTCTTATGTTAATATGTTCATGAAATGATAGAGTTTATATGTATACCTTTTGACTTTCTTTTATATTGGTTGTATCAACACCGCAGTGCTCCTCCTTCCGGCTATGATGAACTATTTAGCCTATTGCAACTCACTGTCTCAGGCTATTGTGTCGTTCTTTCTCCGTCGAGGTTGAAGATCGCAACCTTCATTTATCACTAACATATAGAAATGACAAAAGATATAGAAAACAAACTTTTTATTTCATGAATATATTACAACATAGGAAAAATCTTTAATCAGATCTTCCTTATACTCACACACAAACTATTTGTTACTTTTCCCTAGCGGGAGAAGTGTTTCTTACTCACACATATAGAAGATACCTAGCATTTTCTAAGAAAGAGATATTTAGAGAAATGTAGTCTACCTTCTATGAATTTCTGTCTCTCCTTTTATAGACACAAAGAGGTGTAGAATTATAATATTTGTTTTCTTCAGAGTCATCCATTTAAAAGCCTTATTTCTCTTCTAGTCCCTTATCAGGATAAGAAATAAGATTCTTCTCCTTTCTGATTGGTTGTCTTTGGACCGTGGGGTCCAGTATTCTTTATTATTTTGTCGTCTGGTGACAACAATTATGTTGACGTAAGTGTTTTTGCTTTACGTCTTTTCTTCCATTGCTGGATTCTCTTTACAGCTGTAAATTACATTTCTTCGAACATTGATGAGCTTTCTCCATCATTTCTTTTGAGATGTCCATGTTCTAAGAATTTACATGTCATGGTCCAGGTTTCTGGAGTAGCTGGAAATTGGTGTGTTTCGAACTCAGAGATTTTGTCCCTTAAGACTACTGATTTTGATTTTCCTTTGGTCATTAAAATCCAGTTTGTATCCCTGTTAAGGACTTTATAATTTTCTTCATATTTATTTTTAAGGATGTTATATACTGCCTTCATCCCTAAAGCTCGTCTGGTTTGGATCCACTTTTTATTAAAATAGGAGATCTTTTTATCAACTCCTGTTGCGTTGATATCAAAGTCTCTTAATTTTTCCACCGTTATATAGTTAAACGTGGGGAAATATAATTGATCATTTTGAGATTCCATTGCAATGTTGTAGAATCTATAATAGACTGCTTCCTCTTCGGCATAATTTCTAATTGAACTAGTCAATTGTATTAGTAGTCCTTCTAATTCAAATAGATCTAGCTTGGAATAATCACGATCTAAATAACCGAATTCAAATAATTTTTCTGTGAAACCAGTTGATCCTCCTAGGAAGATAGAAATCCTTGGATATAAACTTTTTGTTTTGATGACTCCGAAAGTTTCTCCACAAGTTTTTGGTAGATTGTAAATCTGTTTTGTAAATGTCAGATATTCTTCCTCTTTCGGATGGACTTTTCCTACCTGAAAAGAAGCAAACTTATTTCCTGAAGAGAAGTTAGTTCTTTTTTCTGATTTCTCAGAAGTTATTTCAGTCTTTACTTATTTTATTACTTCAGAGAATTTTCTCTATGTTTGTGCTCGTCTTTTAGCTTTATCAGAAAACTCAGCCATCAACATATCTGGGCTTACCGTCGAGATGTTTTTGGCACTAGGTGCTAGTAGGATATCTCCTTCCATTTTATTAGCTCGGCTTTTAGCTTTGTCCGAAGACTCAGCCATCGGCATATTCGGGTTGCTTACTATCGAGATGTTTTTGGCACTATGTACTAGTGGGACATCTTCTTCCACTTTATTAGGGATGATTTGTCGTCCCTTTGGTCTGGTTTCCAAATTCTCGCATAGGATTTAGAATTCTGCCATGTTTTCAGCTTGATCAGTGTTAAGCCGACTCAATTCAAATAGTAATTTCTTTCCTTTTTCAAACAAGGTTACAAGTTCGTCTCGAATACCGAATAGCATGTTGCTTTTTTCATTAATGGCATCGTCAATGTCATTTATTTTCTTCCATATTCTATTGATCTGTACTTGAGTTCTATTGTCCATATTGGACGTTTCTTGAAAGAAAATTTGCAAAAACATTGTCAGATCCTTTAACATTTTTAATTTTGAAAGTATAAAATGACAATAATACCTGTCATCTGTGTAACCTTCTATATTGTGGTTCTGAAGGTAGTTTATTGAATATCAATCCTGATATTTGTGTATTGTCTATTTTAACGACAAATGGTTTTGGTAATAAAAATGTAGAAAACTTTCGTATTCCTTTTATTACCTCCAGTAATTCTTTTTCATTTGTGGAATAGTTAACTTCAGCCTCGTTACATGTTCCACTGATATATCTACATATTTCATTTAAATCTATTTGTAATAATGCTCCCCAATGATAGTTGGAAACATCAGTTTGTAAAACCAAATTATCTTCTGGTTCTGGTAATCTAAGTTTTAGTAACCTAGCACACTCTTCTTTTAATTTTTTAATACAAAGAGTATGTTCATTAGTCCATCCAAGTCGATTTGACTTTTGAATGAGTTTTTTCAAAGGATTTCTCATTTTTGAAAAATCTGGAATAAATTCACCTGCATAATTCAAACATCCAAGAAACTTTTGTATTTCTTGTTTTGTTGTTAGTTTATCAGGAAATTCTGTTATTTTCTTTGAAATATGAGATTGTAATTCTATTCCATTTTTTGAAATTATCATTCCTAAGAATTCTATTTCATTTTTGCTTATCTCTGCTTTCTTTTGGCTTAAAACAATTCCATTTTTAACACAAATATTTGAAAATTCTTTCAAATGTGTTAAATGTTGTTGGTAGTTTTCTGAACAGACTAAAATATCATCTATGTAGACGATTAGGAAAGTCTTTTCAGAAAATATTCTATCCATCTTTCTTTGAAAAAATTATGGTGCATTCTTTAGTCCAAACGGCATTACTAACCATTCATAATGCCCATTAGGAGTACTAAATGTTGTTAGAGGGACTAATTTCTCTGAAAGTTTAATTTGCCAAAATCCACTTTTGCAATCAAATTTTGAAAAGTAGTTTTTCCCTTTAGCAAAGTTAATTAAATTGTTTTTATTTGGGATAAAATATCCATAAAAAACACAATTTATATTTAGCTCTTTATAATTTATGACCATTCGAGCTTTTTCTCTTTTTTGTTCTCCGTGGTTTCTTACCATAAATGCAGGACTACTGTGTGGACTCCTACTTGCTCTTATTAATTTAAGAGGAAGGAGTTGTTGTATCTGAATTTTGAATTCAGTTTTATCTTCTTCGTTATAAAGTATTGGTTTAACTCTTATGATGATACTAGGATCTTTAAGAGTTAAGAATGCTTTTTCATGGTTATTATTCCATTTTTCTAATGGGTTTTCTCCATAAGAAACTTGTAAATCTTGTTTTATTTTCTCAAGATTGAGACATTTACAAGAGTAGTTTTTAGGGTTATCTAAAAATTTCTTTTTAAAGATTCCCTTTTCTTTTTTTCAAGATATAAGGATAGTGTTTCCTTGGGATTTTTATAAATTGATCACATGGGGTTTTAAAACTAACCATGTATATTGTTTGGTGATAATTTTGAAACTGTTGTATAACGTCATTTCCTAATAAAGTGGCAGGAGATGTCCCACTAGCACATAGTGCCAAAAACATCTCGATGGTAAGCAGCCCGGATATACATACATATATATATATATATACATATATATGTATGTATGTATATATATATGTATGTATATATATATATGTATGAATATATGTGATTACATATGGTTATTTGATTTGGTTTTGAATGATGGCACTATTTTATCTTTATCCTCGAGTTACATGCTAGCGTTAACTCCGCTAACCATCTTCAGGAGTTATGTCCTCACGTGATGCAGGAACCGGACATACTACCATTCCTCCTGCTTAGTGACTTGGATTCGGGGACAGCTTTGGGTCAGATTAAAGTGGTGAGCTTCCATAAGCCGAAAGACCCTATTTCATGCTATGGACGTCTTTCCATTATTGTTATTTCTTTGGTTTTGGCTATGGCCGGGGGCATGTCCCGATAAGATATTCTTTGATTCTGGATAGAGACTTTGTCAGACTACTATGGGCATGGGCAGTGTGAGTATTAGTGTTAGTATTACGACCTGAACCAAGGCCTGACCGTGACGGGTATCTCAAGTCCCACGTGGACTGGAGATCACCCCCTTTCACTTAACCTAGTCTTCTCAACAACCTCAAATGTCGGATGAACTCCAAACATATAAAAAGATAGTGTAAACCAATACTAATGTTTATTCAGGAAATCTCTAAACCAATCACCTGTAACTGGACAACCATCCATCACCGAGCCAATACACCAAAACAACACACCCAAGTCCATAGTAATCCAAAAGTGCCTCTATAAATCCGAAGTCAATAAAATGTCGGGACATGCCCCCGACAGCAGCAAAAACCAAAGTCTAAACAAAGTCTAAGACATAGAAAATGAAGACCATGAAATAAGGCCTTCCTAAGTATGGAAGCTCACCGCTTCAATGCCAACTCACGAACCACTCGAACACCTAATCACTATGTAGGAAGAGTAGCAAAAGTTCTGGTACTTGCATGGCATAGGGATGCAACATCTGGAGATGGTTAGCGGTTGGAGCTCTAGTATATAACTCAAGGATAGAGAAATAAAGTAATGCCATCATTCAAAACCAAGTTAAACCATCATATGCAATCATATACATATATATATATATATATATTATTTCAGGATGAACAAGGCTTAGCATGAACTTTGAAAAAACTTAACCTGGGCTATGTATCATAACCGTCATAAAACAAGGCACCCATGGGCTATATGGGCCCACTCTCCCCTCGCTGAAAAGGCATCAGTGCATGTAGTTGCACAAACCAGAGAATAACCATACCCGTATATGCCTTAATGGGGGACTCAAACCTCCCAGCAATCAAGGTGACTTAAGCACCAATGTCTACAATATGGGGGACTCGAATCTCCCATTCATATATTTATTCGAGGGACTCGAACCTCCCGGTCATATAGACACCCGCACCAACTAGCGTAGTTTCCATTTTTAGTCCTTTGGACTCCACTTTCATGGCCCGGCTACACATCCCGCTTTAAAGCCCAAATTAAAACATTCATTACACTTGCACAACCATTATTCCAATTACTTACCAAAGGCATCCCATTAGTGTCATCATACCAACCCCACTTGCAGGCTTACAACATAGCACAACCATTTTTAATCAACTTTGGGACTCAAACCCATTGTCTAAACAAAGACATCAAATCAATTCATAATTTAGTGACGAACCCATTTAGCAATTCAAACCAATTTATGGCCAACAAGGCATTCATAAAACCATTTCCCAACCACTTACATTATTAGGCCAATTCTTTAGTTCAAACACAATTCAATATGTGACAAAATCATTCTCATGGGCAATTTCACAAACAGGTTGAGGGCCTACCATTATCAAACCATTATTCAAGTCAAAAACCATCAAGTTAGGGTTAATAATGACCCCTTAGTTTAAATCACAACTCCTAAGTACTCATATGTAAAAAACCATTATCAAAATATGTATAATCACAATTTAAACCATGAGAAAACGATACTCAACATTATGCATTCAAACCCTTAACCATGGTTTCAAAAACAACCATTAATGATTCATGAACAATGTTTAAAACACATATTTTTATGAGCTAACAATGAAGGAAGAGTCACATGCCTGAGTTACGAAGATTCACAGAGAGATTTTGATCTTTAATCCTCTAGATGACTACCTTAAAGAAACCCTAGCCCAATATTTCTTGAGAAGTTTTAGAGAGAGTTTAGAGAGTGTTTGATCTTCTAAAGTATAGAATAGATGCCCAATAAGTTTTATAAGATGTGGGGTCTTAAGGTCTTGAGGGGAATATCCAAAATACCCTCAGGTTAAAAGTTGTAGAAAACTCGCAGATGGGTACGAGTTGACCCCCCCAACTCGTCACCACAATAGATGAGTGGTGCCTTCAAGTTGTCACCAGAACAGAAAGTTGGATAATAGATGAGTGGTGCCTTCAAGTCGTCACCAGAACAGAAAGTTGGATACCACATTCTGTCTAACATACGACTTCCTTGCCAACTTATCACTAGACTATATGAATAGTACCATCAAGTCATACCCAAGGCAAAACATCAAGGGCTAAACACTGGATAACATACGATTGGACATTAAACCTCTTATCACATGAACATACAACACATATGGACTCTCTCATAACTAGGATAGAACTTGGCCAATAACATACTGAACAACATACGACTATGGTCCCTAGACCCATCACCAAACCAAACAACTTGTGGTGGAGTTGTATGATGAACAAAAAGTTCAAGACCCAAGAAATTTGTAAGGGCAAAAGTTTGGGGCGTTTTAGTCTCCCCCACTTGGATCATTTGTCCTCGAATGATGGGATAAGGCAATATAAGCACAATTGAACCCCAAACATCTCTACTTTTACCTTTAAGATAGAAAACAAAATACCAAAAAATTCACAATATACCATTAACAAAGATAGAAACAAGGATGTTAAGTATAACCATACCTTTAGAATGAATTTCCAGAATAGGAAATAGAAATGAATACTTGAAATTTATGTCCTCGTCGTCTTACTAAGTAGCTTCCTAGGACTTTTGGCTCCGCCATAGAACCTTTACCCAAACCACATCTTTCGTCCACAACCGACGAACTTGCCAATCCTAGTGTATGCATCAAAATTTTGTTAAATTTAAATCCGTACAAAATTCGGATTATATTAAATTCAAAATATATTAATATCAAATAAATATTAGGGATTAATTATTTAAGTCCAAACATGCATGGATATAATTAAAGTCCAATTATTATTGGGTTAGCCCATTAATTTGGGATAGAAATGACTAAGCCCACTTTATCAAGCCCAAGATGTCATCATATTAATTTGGGCTACAAATGACTAAGCCCACTTTAGCAAGCCTAAGATGTCATTATGTTCTAGAGGCCAAATTGGGTGCCACATTTCAAATAATGTGGCATGTCAATTCAAGTGAAGGAGCCAATGGGACCATGCCACATATCAAAATGATGCAGTAAATTAAAAGCCCATACTATGTCACTTAAATCTGATTAGTCAAAGGAAATTCATATTTATCATGACTCTTCACTTCCCACAACTATAAATAGGGGTCTCATAATTCAGAAAAGGACCAAGAAGTTTAACAAGAAGCAAGAGAGAGCTCGTGGATCAAAGCAGCAGATTTCTCTACAAATTCAAGAACAAGCTCAAGATTTCAAGAACAAGAGTTCAAGGTTCAAGAGAAAGCTCAAGATTTCAAGATCAAGAGTTCAAGATTCAAGAACAAGTTCAAGCTTCAAGATCAAGACTACAAGATTCAAGAACAAGCTCGATGGCCCTTAAATTCAAGTACAAGTCAAGATCAAGTTCATCAAGTCTTCAAATCAAGTTCAAGATCAAGACCGCAAGATTAAAGAACAAGCTACCAAGCCCTTGGATTCAAGCACAAGTAAAGATCAAATCCGTCAAGTTCAAGTCAAAAGTTCAAGATCAAGCTCGAAGCCCTTGAATTTATAGTTGAAAAGGCGAATCAGAGGAATCATAGAGATTGTAACACTCACTTATTGAAATCACTAAATCGATTGTTGCATTATTTTTCTTATCTCGATTATTATTTTCGGTCTCAAGAATTTTATTATCCAATAAATTCTAGCACGCCCAGTAGGACGATCTCTACCTCTCATCTCAACTTTTCAGACTTTGAATATTAAGAACGCCGAAATGACTTCCAAGAAGATCAACTCTCAATCAACTGCTTCCAAGGTTATTGATTCAAGATTCTCTGCCGAAGTAGAAAGCACCCTTGGTGTTACTTTTGGGAGCTTGGGAGCTGTCACGAGGAGTAAGGCAAACATGTTAAGACAACAAACATATCCAGTATCATCTGCGCCAACTCCAGTTTTTGGATCTTCAACCCCAAAAGGAATGAAGTCCAATGCAAGTGCTTCGGAAGGAGAAAGCAGTATCGTGGAATCGCTTAAGAAGACTCTTACTCTACTTGAGCATTCTGGCTCCAAATACTCTGGCGCAAAGAGCGATGGTCGTTCAATAAATGCGTCATCTCCACTTACACCGCATAAGTTGAGCACTTTGAATATCAACCTATGTGATAATCCATGTTACTCTTCGACGTCTCCGGTGATCATGCAAGCAATGGTAACTGATGCCTCATCTATGAAGGAGCAACTTGTGAATTTGACAAAGGCAATTGAAGGCTTGACCAACTATGTTCAGAATCAAGAGGCTGGGATTGATAAGATAGTGGATAGGGTGGAAGGCTTGATAGACGAGGAATCTATACATGTACTGGGAAAAGCTCCAGAGGTTCATGAGATAGAAAATCCTGTGAAACAAATACCACCGACTAAAGAGGTACAAGTTTTTGCTGAAGGAATGATCCCGATTGGGCAATTTCATTGAATGAACCCTCAAAGACAAGTATGATATTGTCACCAAGTCTTCCCTTACGTATACCATGCCCTACACTGTGAGAATAGATAGCCTCAAAATTCCTGCCGGCTATCAACCCCCAAAATTTCAACAATTTGAGGGCAAAGGTAATTCGAAACAACTGTCACACGCTTTGTTGAGACATGTAATAATGTTGGAACTTATGGTGACTATCTTGTCAAATAATTTTTTCTTTCCCTAAAGGGAAATGCCTTTGATTGGTATACGGACCTCGAGCCTAACTCCATCAATAGTTGGTAGTAATTGGAACACGAGTTCCTAAATTAGTTTTATTGCACAAGGCGTACAGTGAGCATGATAGAGTTCACAAATACTCGGCAAAGAAAGGATGAGCCAGTCATTGACTTCATCAATCAATGGAGAAATATGAGTCTAAACTGCAAAGATAGACTCAGTGAAGCTTCTACAATAGAGATTTGCATCCAAGGAATGCACTGGGGGCTTCTCTATATTTTGCAAGGAATTAAACCAAAATCCTTTGAAGGGTTAGCTACTTGTGCTCACGACATAGAGTTAAGCATGTCTTCTGCTGGAAAGGAAGGATCGCCTATCCATGACCCTCGAAGGGGAAAGGATAAGCAAGAACCCAAAAGATGGGTCAAGTTTGTCCCCAAAAATGACAATAAGAAGTCCATGAATATTGATGTGTCTCCTGTGAAAGTCACCATAAAGGTGAGCAAGAAGCAAAGTGTGAAGACGATTTTGAGAGCATGTCCAAATCAAAAAACTTTAAAGGAGATACAAGAAAAAAAATATCCCTTCCTTGATTCTGATGTTGCCAAGATTTTCGATGAACTCCTTCATCATAAACTCATTGAACTCCCAGAGGTGAAGCGTCCCAATGAATCTGAAAGAATCAATGACCCTAATTATTGCAAATACCATAGGATCATAAGTCACCCTCTGGAAAAATGCTTTATCTTTAAAGATAAAGTCATGCAACTGGCAAAAGAGAAGAAGATCTTCTTCGATGATGAGACAGCCAGTTCTCATCAAATATCCATCACTTTTGGCTCACTCGACCCAATCCAAAATTGTGTCGCAGAGCATAATGAGAAAATATTAGAGCCCGATAGGTCTTCAATTAATGAAGACAATGATAAAGGTTGGACTCTGGTGACCAAACGCAGACACAAGAAAATGAGTCTACGAAAGGAGACATACGAGCAGCCAACCGGAAGAAGAATGGTGAAGAAACCAAGGAAACAAAAGTTGGTTGAACTTCCAAAGAAGACAAGGGTGATGGATCTTCACTACCAGAAACCTCGACGTCCGGTGACTTTAGAGGAATTCTTACCAAGTTGGTTCCGCGAAAAGACTGCCCAAGTCAATCTTGAGGCATCTTATTTTAACACTGCCAAAGAGGGGGCAAAAGGTGAAAATATACCCATAAAAGTTCTTTCATCCTCTGAATCGCTTGGCCAAGAGGCACATGTATGTGATACAAAAATCATATTCATAAATAATGATATTCTACTTGGTGAGGCCCTACATAACCGTCCCTTATACATGGTAGGCCAGATTTGAGGAAAGAAAATCAATAGAATCTTGATAGATGAGGTATATAGAGTCAACATCCTACCTATCCGCATGATGAAAGAACTTGGTATCACTACTTAAGAACTGGAAGAAAGTCATATAATGATCCAAGGATTCAACCAAGGGGGACAAAGGGCCATAGGATCTATCAAGTTGGGGATTCATATGGATGATTTTCAATCAAATGTATTGATGCATGTGATTGATGCCAAAACTTCATACAATATATTACTTGGTAGGCCTTGGGTGCATGGGAACAAAATTATCTCGTTCTCTTACTATCAATGCTTGAAGTACCTCAAACATGGAGTTGAAAGAAAGATAGTAACTGATGATAAGTCATTCACTAAAGCTGAATCACACTTTGTCGATGGAAAATTCTACTTGAAGAACTATGTCGTGAATGAGAAAAGGGTTGATGATGTCACCACGACCAAGTGTGATGATCTTGCAGCCAAGAAAGTCGTGGTGACTATTGAAAAAGTCACCACCAAGAAGCCTCTCTCCACTTCAAATGAAGAAAGCATCGCTCCTATGAAAAAAAATGCAACTTCTATTCTTCGCTACGTGCCAAAGGTAACCAAAGAGAAAGATCACCCATCTGATGCCCAAGATAATGTGCTAAATAGCCTAACTTTGCCTATTAGGAAGATTTACACGATAAATCCATCCTCAAGGCTAGCTTTGGCTCAAAATTCGCCACAAGATATAACACTCTCTACTAAGTGGACAAAGGAGGGCTTCGACCCAAATGCATATAAGTTATTTGTAAAGGCTGGATATAATCCTAATGAGCCATCAAGGTTGGGTAAACTTCCGTTGGAAGGTACAACAAGGCAGGCACATAAAGTCCTAGGATACACACAGTCACCTCCAATTCACATCTCCATAAGAAGGGTGGTTAGTAACTACATCACTATAGAAGAAGAGTCTACCACATCCAATAAAAGGCCTTCTGTCTTTAACCGACTTGGAGAATCAACTGCAAGAACTTCTTTATTTGAGAGGTTGGGTCCTCTAAAGAAGAAGAGAAATAACAAGCATTAGAGAAGTCATCAAAGTATGACAGTGCACTCCTCGCCTAAGATCCAGAAGGATTTCTAAAGTTTTATTCCTTTTAGAATGAGGTGGCAGACGAAATTGGTAGTTTCATACAATAAGGTGTTAAAAGAAAAGGATCATAATGTGGTTTATACCAAGGAAAGTGAGGAATATAAAGAAAGTATTGGCTTCTCATATCATGTTATGACCCAAAATGAGAAAAATATCTCGTCTCGAATAAAGGTTGATGGAGAGATAGAAAATGCTTTCATGTGTTATCATATATCCATTAATGATGATGATTCTTAAGAGGAGGAAGATGTTGCAGATGCTTTATCTCAACTTGAAGAAGGATTAAAGGCCATAATAGATCCCCTAAAAGAAGTTAATCATGGAACCGATGAAGACCCAAGACCAACTTACTTGAGTGTTTTTCTAGAGATGGAGGAAGAAATTATATATATAGACATACTCAAAGAATATATGGATGTCTTTACTTGGATTTATAAGGAAATTCCTGGCTTAGATCCAAAAGTAGCGGTCCATCAGTTGGCGGTCAAAAATGGTGCTCGTCCTGTTAAGCAAACTTAGAGATGCTTTAGGCCAGAGTTGGTTCCACTGATCAAAAATAAAGCTAACAAACTCATTGAAGTTGGGTTTATCTACAAAGTCAAATATCCCATGTGAATTTCAAGTATTGTTCCAGTATGGAAGAAAAATGGCCAAATTCGAGTTTGTGTCGACTTTTGGGATCTCAATAATGCCTACCCTAAGGATAACTTTCCAATCCCCATACTAGAGTTGATCATTGATTCCACCACTGGTTATGAGGCAATGTCCTTCATGGACGGTTCATCCGGCTACAACCAAATCCGCATGGAGCCATAGTATGAAGAGCTCACTATATTTCTTATGCCCAAAGGTATTTATTGCTACAAGGTGATGCCTTTTGGTTTGAAAAATACTGGCGCCACTTATGAAAGGGCTATGCAAAAGATCTTTGATGACCTACTCCACAAAAATATTGAATGCTACGTGGATGATCTAGTGGTGAAGTCAAGAAAGAGAGACGACCACTTAAAAGACCTAAGAATGGTATTCGAGTTACTTCGAAGATATCAACTTAGGATGAATCCATTGAAGTATGCCTTCAAAGTTACTTCTGGAAAGTTTCTTGGTTTCATTATGCGACACCGAGGAATTAAAATTGATCAAGCCAAGGTTGATGCAATTTTGAAGATGCCCGAGCCTCAAAATATTCATGAATTAAAAAGCCTTCAAAGAAGTTTCGCATATTTAAGGAGGTTCATCTCAAACTTGGACGGAAAATGTCAACCATTTAGTCATCTCATGAAGAAGGATACTCCCTTTGAATGGGACCAAGCTTATAGTAACGCCTTTGAGAGTATCAAATCATACTTAATGAAGCCACCATTTCTTGCGGCACCCATACCTGGGAAACCATTGATACTCTACATCACATCATAAGAGAGGTCATTTGGAGCACTACTAGCTCAAAAAAATAGTGAAGGAAAAGAAAACTCACTTTACTATCGAAGCAAAATGATGACACTAAATAAGTTAAAGTATTCTCTGATAGAAAAGTTATGTTTGGCATTGGCTTTCTCTATCCAAAAGATGAAACACTACTTTCAAGATCATGTTGTCCATCTCGTATCTAGGGCAAATCCTATCAAGTTTGTGATGGCAAAATCAGTCCTAAGTGACCGACTTGCAAGGTGGTACCTTAAATTTTAATAGTTTGAGATTATGTGAGTTCCCCAAAAAGATGTAAAAGGACAAGCATTGGCTGACATCTTAGCAGATCACCCAAAACCTGATGATCGAGAGTTAAGCGATGAACTCCTTGATGAAGATGCAATGGCTATTGAAGTTAGATCCCCATGAAAGATGTACTTTGATGGTGCTACATATCGAGATAGAGCTGGTGCTGGCGTAGTGTTTGTCACTCCACAAGAAGAGGTCATCCACTACTCTTTTACCTTGACGAATTGTTTCTCCAATAATGTTTCTGAGTATCAAACGCTCATACTCGGACTAGAGATGGTTGTCGACATGAAGCTACTGCAATTACAAGTTTTTGGTGACTCCCAATTGGTGATAAAGCAGCTGTTGGGGGCCTATAAAGTTCAGAAGCCTGAGTCAAGACCATATCATGAATATGTACAAAACTTGATGGGATGGCTTGGAGAAGTAATCCTCCAGCATATGCCAAGGAAAGAAAATAAGCAAACTGATGCCCTAGCTGCTTTGGCCTCAACCCTGACTCTTCCAAATCAGATGCAAGTCTCTATCCTCCAAGAATGGGTAGTACCGCCATCAACTGAGGATGAAAAAAGTAAATTTGAATACCTTGTTGCTGTATCCGAAGCTATAAAGAAAGATTGGCGGCAGCCTATCATTGACTACTTGTGTTATGGGATGCTTTCAGAAGATCCAAGGAGAAGGACTGATATTCATAGTCGTGCACCTTGATTCCTTTATTACAAAGACACAATGTACCAAAGATCATTTGAAGGAGTAATCTTACGGTGTTTGGGAGAGGAAGAAGTAATTCAAGCTTTGCAAGAAGCGCACTCGGGAGTTTGTGGATCACATCAGTCTGGACCAAAGCTCCATTTTCACATTAAAAGGATGGGATATTATTGGCCAACGATGGTGAAATATTTCTTGGACTATGATAGAAGATGGAAAGCCTTCCAATTCCATGCAAATTTCATACATCAACCTCCAGAGGTACTACACCCAACTATAGCATCCTAGCCATTCAATGCTTAGGGAATGGATGTTATTGGTCCACTACCAAAATCTTCTGGTGAACACTTATACATCTTGGCCGTGACAGATTACTTCTCAAAATAGGCTGAAGTTGTTGCTCTCAAGGAAGTAAAGAAGGAAAATATTGCAAACTTCATCCGAGTGAACATCATCTACCACTTTGGAATTCCCCAGTACATAATAACTAAAAATGGAAAGCCTTTTGATAACAAGATGATGAACAAAAATTGTGAGCTCTTTGGTTTTAAGCAGTGCAAGTCTTCTATTTACCATACAGCAGCCAATGGTCTAGACGAAGCATTCAATAAGACTTTATGCAATTTATTGAAAAAGGTCATCTCTAAGTCCAAACGAGACTAGCATGAGCGAATGGAAGAAGCTTTATGGGCGTATAGGAAAACTTACTGTACACCGACACAAGCAACCCCATACGCACTTGCTTTTAGAATTAAAGCAGTCCTACCACTTGAGTGTCAAATACTTTCTTTGAGACTGGTTATTCAAGAAGGGCTCACCGAAGAAGAAAATGCTAAGTTGCATCTTACGGAGTTATAAGCTCTTGATGAGAAGAGGCTGGAGGCTCAACAAAATCTTGAATGTCACCAAGCCCAGCTATCTCATTCTTTCAACAAAAGGGTTCGCTTGAGGTGCTTCCAAGTTGGAGATAAAGTCCTTATAGTAAGAAGACCCATTATCACATCTCGTAAGTCTGGGGCAAATTCACCCCAAATTGGGATGGACCATATGTTGTACAAGAGGCATATTCAAATGGTGATTACAAGCTTATCGATGCAGATGCCATGAGGATTGGCCCCATCAATGCAAAGTTCTTGAAGAAGTACTATCCTTGAAGGAAGATGGCACTCCTTAAGGCACGAGTATAAACTGCATGTCTATTCCTAGCCCGCAAAAGTATAAACTGTGAATGGCTAAAAAAAAACACTCACCCCAGAACTACGTTGTGACTTGATCCTCTTCATTGAGGTATGTAGGCGCTTGGAAGTTTATTCTGAGTTTAGTTACATGAGAGTTAAAAAAATACATGTCCCTGTTTGATCCGCTGTATGAAAGTCGAGGCTGCATGTATCTTGGTTAAGTCTTAGACTTATGACAAATACTTTTGGCTCAATGGGGGCAACCTACCAAGAAGAAAAGAAGTTCTTTTAATAGGATTTGTAATACCCAAAGCCTGCAATTTGGAGCACAAATCCACCAACCACGAGTTGAATGCCTTGATCTTTAAGGCTTTCAAACCAAGGTCTCAAGTCTAAACCAGTTGTGAGAAAAAGACGAAGCCAATAGTCAATAAATTTGAGGAGAAAGCCAGAGTTTAGTACTACAACATAAGCATATCAAAATAAGCAAGCAATTATTGAAGTTGAAATTCAAAAGAAATATTAAGAGAAGTGCAATAGAGCTTCTATTACAACTAATAGATCCAACTACTCAATAAAAGGCTAAAATAAAGCGACAAGAGTTTGAAGAAAAAGAAACATCTCCTACGTCTAATCTAGACATAACTTGTCATTGATTAAGTCTTGGCGCATAGCTTCCAGACGCTCTTTCTTCTGATCTACACCATTTGATAAGTCTGCGTCAAAGCTTGCATCGAATTCCTTGGCTACAACAGAAGAATCTAGCTTTGCTTCTTTGGCTTCATTCTCGGCTTTCTCTAAAAGATGCTCCAAATCCTGTGCGTTTCTACACAATTCTTTTATCTTCTTCTTTATGTTTTGTAGTGATTGCCTAATGGAGGATGATGCTTTAACCTTCTCATCTTCTTTAAGCATGGAATATGTGAGACGTTCTCCTTCTACATAGAATAATTCTTCTCTTACAGATTCCTCATTCATGTCATAAAGCATCGATCGTGCTTGGTCATATGAAGTAGCAAGGTTAAAGAAGTCATGCAATAACTTCTCAATGGGGAAATATCCACGTCCTTATAATCCATCTCCTTGATGATTACCTGGACTTCATCTTCAAGGGAAGAAGCGCAATCAACATAGTACTTCGAAATCTTACCTTGAATTACGGTCCAAATAGAGAAGATATAATTTTTTTGAGCATCTAGGATGACCTTCTTTCCATCAAACACCAACATAACAGCTAATGGGGGCTTACAGATGTCAGAATCTAAGGTTGCTTTAACCTTATTACAAGAGACAGAAGTTCTCCCTTCTCCCATTTTAACTGTGTAAGGTGGTTCCATCAGATCTGGACCATATATAGACTCATCACTATCATGTGACCCTTCACGTTATAGGGCTGTAACATCTGCCGACTACATAACAACAAAAAAAAGGATTAATAAAAAAGGGGGTCATGAAGATACACTTGGTGAAATAGATATCTTAAAAATACCTCATCGTCAAGAGCTGATATAGTCCTCAAAGGATTATACGTGTCATCGTGAATTTCAACCGTCGGTAGACTAATACCTTTCGCATCATAGAAATGTACCTTTACTTTTTTCCAGTAATGGTCTCTGCTACTACTCTCGCTTTCATCTTGGGACAACCTTTAGGAGACATGAGTAGTTTGAGTAGGAGTCTTACCCTCGTATACCGTTGGAGGTGTGTGAGACTTCTCATTTGCATGTTAATTTGGCAACTTGGCATTAAAAAAAAGAGGAACATCAGTGATAAGGGCCTCATTTATAGGTACTTCATCAGAATTCCCTAAATGCATAATGGTATTCGACCTAGTGATGTCCATCAAAGTCTGTAGGTGATGACCAAGGAAATCCCCATGAGTTTTTTTCCACCAAATCTGATAGTCAGTTCCGAAGAACTAGCCTACATTAGGCGAAATAGAAGGAAAAGTTGCTCGTGATGATGATCGGCTCAATGTGCAAATCCTCCAAAATGTTAGTCCTTTGTCTAAAGAGGCGATGTGAATGTCATTCTTCATGATGCCTGGAATATTCTGATAAAATTCAAACTGTCAACTGAAGCGGTGTGGACTATATGGCTCAATGATAAATAAGTTTCTGCATCTAAGTGTGAGAAAGATGAAACGAATACTCATAAAGTAGCTCGTCTCCAATGTTGGGGCATTCTCAGTATCCACATAAAAGTAAGGATGAATTTTATCCTGTATGGTAGAAGTCCAAACCGCGCTCTTCCCACTATGGATACATTTTCTTGCATCATTTTTGTCAAAATACTTTACACTGCCCTCTCCGGAGTATACAATCATAGTAGGGACGGATGGCCCACTGGCAAATGAATAATGGGTCCTGAAATAATAAGCAATCCAACCATACACATAGTGGTTAGGAAAACAAACCTTGATTTGATCGAGTCGCACTGAAGAAGATATCTTGTTTAGTCCACTATAAATTCTAGCCAGAACCGGTATTGCAAGGCTGACCTTCCTGCCACTCGCCATCATGCATGCCATCTTGAAAGTCCCAGGGCGAATGAAGTCACCTTTCATACTTAGAAAAACAAAAGTGTACAACTAACAAGACAAGAAAGCTGCCAAATATGTATCATTTTTTTTTGTCGCGGTTCACCCCAAGATCAAAAAATACCTTGTCTTCAGCATGTGACCACCTTAGCATATCAGGCAAAACCCCGCTAGGGTTGTGCATCAATTCAGGGCGAGTAATTTTCTTTTCCTACCTTGGTGAAGCAGGGCCGCACTTTGAAGGTTTCTTGCACCAGAATGTTATCCAATCCCTGAATGATACTTCTTGGCTAGCATCCCACAGATTATGAAAGGTCGTAAATAAGTACTCACAAGTTTGGGAAATATACCTTACCTTCTTTGTATCTAAACCTATAAGTTCTTTGGCATCAGGAACTACTTCTTCATAAAGAATACCCTGAATTGGCAAGCCTCCGAGAATATGCAAATCCCATAAGGATATAGATTATTCCCCGACAGACGTGAGAAGTGTATTTGTCTTGGGGCACCAAGCTTCACAAAATGCTTGGAATATATCTGAGTTACAATCATAGGTAAAAGTGATGCATAAATAGCATCATAAATATGTACCTTGCTCAAAGTTTCTTGGCTCCTACTAAGTATATCTTCTGTCCACTCCCAATACCCAGGAATGTGATGATACTCTCTCTCAAGTGTTATCGCAGATCCCCAACGTATCTCTCCTAAATCTATACGACAACCCAGACTAGGTAGTGGAGTTGCGATATTCGCATGATAATGATCCGACACTTGAAGAGAGAACAACTTGAATAACTGATCGGAATTAGGGGTTTGTACCAAAGTCCAGTTTTTCATAGAGAATGGATTCTTGAGAAAAGGCCACAAACTTGCATACCGACCAGTCAATAGAGTATGAGTCAAAAGTCAAGTCTACTGGGCCCCATCTTCATTTTCGACTATAAGATACTTAGAGTCGGTAGAAGGGGAGGTGTAGTGTATGATAATCACCATCTCTTCAAACAGCAAAGAAAAGAAGAAGGGTTAAATCTATGGCGTACAACAATAGGTACAAAATAATCTTGACCAAGTCATCCCGATGCGCCATAAGATTACCATAAAAGTTACCTTTTACCTTTTCTTCTGGTGGGAATGAGTAGTTATCCCGATACGCCGTAAGACTACCGTGAAGTTACCTTTACCTTTTACCTTTACCATAAGACTACCGTGAAGTTACCTTTACCTTTTACCTTTACCATAAGACTACCGTGAAGTTACCTTTACCTTTTACCTTAACCATAAGACTACCGTGAAGTTACCTTTACCTTTTACCTTTACCATAAGACTACCGTGAAGTTACCATTACCTTTTACCTTTACCATAAGACTACCGTGAAGTTACATTTACCTTTTATGTTTACCATTAGACTACCATAAAGTTACCTTTTACCTTTTCTTATGGAGGGGATGAAAATACATCCCTATGCGTCATAAGATTACCCGTGAAATTACCTTTCTTATGGTAGGGATGAGTAGCCCTACGCGCCATAAGATTACCATGAAATTACCTTTCTTATGGCAAAAATGAGTAGATATTCTTTCGTGCCATGTGGTTGTCGCCTTTTCATGGAAGATGTTATTTGGGCGAGAAATATAAGTCGCGCATAAGCTGTTAAAAAAAGAATAAAATCAATAAGAGGAAAAGAAATTACCTTGCTATTGATTCCAATCCACCACAAGGTTGTTGCTGAGAATGCTACAGAATATGATGCAAATAATGAATAGCATGGGGTATTTATAGGTGTATAGAGACGGTGAATGTTAAGATTCCTAGTTTGAGTCAAAAAGGATTAATACAATCCAACTAAGATTCAAGGATTAGTAAAGGCGGCTGTAGCAGAAGTTGTATTCTGCTCGAATATGACCTGTTTTAAACGGTGAATGTGCAGATTAAAATCCTTAACTTTCTGAAAGTTATCTTATTACTTTTGCATAGTTTAAAAGGTAATACTAATCACTGGCACATGATTAGTGGAAAGGATAATTGGATTTTCCCCATATTGAAAGTAAAATAGGCCAAGAAACATAATCATTGTTAAATGATTTTTATATGTGTTGAAAGTGCACACGACCCAATAAATAAATTAACTTGATCTAAATTCAATTTAATGGTACTTCAAGTCTCGTCTTCAGTTTAAATAAATTAATACTCTGACAAGTCTTGAAGCAGGGGGCAATTTATATGTATCGAAATTTTGTTAAATTTAAATCCGTACGAAATTCGGATTATATTAAATTCAAAATATATTATTCTCAAATAAATATTAGAGATTAATATAATTGGATTAATTATTTAAGTCCAAACATGCATGGATTTAATTAAACTCTAATTGTTATTGGGTTAGTCCATTAATTTGGGCTAGAAATGACTAAGCCCACTTTATCAAGCCCAAGATGTCATCATATTAATTTGGGCTACAAATGACTAAGCCCACTTTAGCAAGCCTAAGATGCATTATGTTCTAGAGGCCCAATAGGGTGCCACATGTCAAATGACATAGCATACCAAGTCAAGTGAAGGAGCCAATGGGACCATGCCACGTGTCAAAATAATGCGGTAAATTAAAAGCCCATAAAAGGTGTCATGTCACTTAAATCTGATTGGTCAAAGAAAATTCATATTTATCATGACTCTTCACTTCCCAAAACTATAAATAGGGGTCTCATAATTCAGAAAAGAACCAAGAAGCTTAACAAGAATCAAGAGAGAGATCATGGATCAAAGCAGTAGATTGCTCTACAAATTCAAGAACAAGCTCAAGATTTCAAGATAAAGAGTTCAAGATTCAAGAACAAGTTCAAGTTTCAAGATCAAGACTACAAGATTCAAGAACAGGCTCAACGGCCCTTGAATTCAAGTACAAGTCGAGATCAAGTTCATCAAGTCTTCAAATCAAGTTCAAGTTCAAGATCAAGACCGAAAGATTCAAGAACAAGCTACCAAGCCCTTGGATTCAAGCACAAGTCAATATCAAATCCGTCAAGTTCAAGTTAAAAGTTCAAGATCAAGCTCAAATCCCTTGAATTTATAGTTGAAAAAGTGAATCAAAGGAATCATAGAGATTGTAACACTTACTTATTGAAATCAATAAATCAATTATTGCAGTATTTTTCTTGTCTCGATTATTATTTTTTGTCTCAAGAATTTTATTATCCAATACCAAGATTCTTACCAGGACCTCCTCATAGGACAAAGAATCCAAAATATCAATGTTTTCAGAGGGAACAACCAATGAAGGATCACCCACACATTTTCTCAACATAAACACATGGAATAACGGATGAATGGAACTCATGCTAGAAGGAAATTCCAACTACTATATGTCATTACCAACCCTTCTTAAAATCAAGCATAGGCCAACATATCGGGGAATGAGCTTTCCATTCTTACCAAATTGCATTACTCCCTTCATGGGATATATTTTTAAGAACACCCAATCTCCAACCTCTCATCATAAAACCATACAACTCGTATGGAGTCTCATGTAACTAGGATAGAACTTGGCAAACAACACACTAATCAACATATGACTTGGGTCCTTAGACCCGTCACCACACCATATGACATGTGGTGTGAGTCGTATGATGAATAGAAAATTTAAGACTCGAGAAATTTTCAAAGGCCAAAGTTTGGGGCATTTGAGTTAGCATTGGTATTGGAATTGGGATTGGTATTGGTTTGATATTTGGTTTGGCCATTTGGTTATGGTTATAGACTTACTTTATAGTTTTTAGATTGTTATTGTTTTATCTTATTATATGTTCAGAATTCATTCGATATGAGGCCTAGGGTGATTAATAGTGGGGTATTGAGGGTGGTCTCGGGTTCTTGTTGGACTTAAGATACTCGACATGACTAGGCATTGGTTTGGGTCATGTCAGATTGGTATCAGAGCCCTAGGTTTATGGTAAATTGGGAGTCCACATAGTCATGTTGAGTAGATTCTCTTTTAAGGATGTGTAGTGCGCCACACTCATAAGGGAGAGGCTACGATGCATTTAGGAATATTTCTCTTTTTTGTGTTCTATTTTTGGGCGATAGAGTCTAAGGTCCTGAAATCTTCTCTAATACCCGCTTGTTTGATATTCAGATCATGCCTCCTAGATGGTCTGAAGTTCATGAAAACTCTTTTGTCCCACCCAAGGATAATATTGATGGGACACATCCTACATATAGGGTCCAGAATCGATCTAGGGATCCAGTTCCTGATTGTCCTACTGTAGTTCCACTGGTCCCCTCCAGTCCTTCTCAAGGTCCTCAGGTTGATGTAACTAATGTTGAGTTTCATCAGTCTATTCATATGTTGGCACAGTTGGTAGTTTCTCAAGTCAAGCGTGGTGCTTCTGTTACTCCATCTTCTGTGGCCACAAGGGTTGGATAGTTTATGAGGTTGAACCCTCCAACCTTTACTAGAGTTAAGGTCAAGGAGGATACTCAAAGTTTCCTTGATAAGATGGAAAAGATCTTCTATGTTATCCATGCCACTAATGTGGAGGACGTGGAGTTGGCTACCTACCATCTAAAAGATGTGGCCTATTAGTGGTATGAGGAAAGGGACCAGTCAAAGGGTGACGATGTTGAGTCAGCCCTATGGGATGATTTTTCTAATGCTATCCTGGACTGCTTCTTTCCTTAAGAATTAAGGAAGGCGAAAGCAGAAGAGTTTGTTAACCTGAAGCAAGGCAAGATGTCAGTCAAGGAGTATGCCTTGAAGTTTCACCAGTTGTCTCGGTATGCTCTAGAGTTGGTTTTTAGCATGAGGGATAGAATTAGAAAGTTTATTTTTGGTTTATCCCGAGACTTGATTTTAGAGAGTAAGGTTGCCTTGTTGAACAAGGACATGGACATCTCTAGGTTGGTTGTGTACATGCAGCAGGTTGAGGAAAAGAAAAAAAATAGGTGGAGATAGAGAAAAGGTCAAGAAAGAAGTTTAGATTTTCTGACCAAGGTGGTGACCAATAGAAGAGTGGCAGGGATATTAGAAAGTAGAAAGTGGTCCAAGAAGAAGTACGGCAATATTAGGTCTTACTCTATGGATAGTTCTCCATACCCAAAGACGTCGGGTGATAGGAGTTTTTATGGTGGCGATAATTATAGGGTACAGGGTGCCCAATCTCAGGCTGGTGGGGCCCAATCAGCTCCATCCTATCCTCCTTACAGATTTTATGGTCGATTGCATTGGGGTTACTGATGAAGAAAAGGACAAGTTCTTCAACTGTAGTCAGCTAGAGACACATGCTTAGAAACTATCTAGTGGATAAGGTTGCTTCTGGGGAAAATAAGGTTCTGATTGCCTCTTCATCAAATCCGACACCAAAGAGTGCACCATCTGGCTTTGGCATTGGTCGGAATCAACTTTATTCCCTCACTACCCGTCAGGAGTTTAAGGCATCACCTGATATCATTACTGGTGTTTTGAAACTCTTTACTCATGATGTGTACAGTTTACTTGACCTAGGGTCCACTCTTTCTTAAGTGACCTTATTTGTGGTTGTGCTTTTTGGTTTTGGTCCCGAGTGTATTTTGGACACTTTTTTTGTTTCTACCCCAGTGGGTGACTCTATGGATGCCAGGACAATCTATAGGGGTTGTGTGGTATCTTTGCGTGGTTGGGACTTTAGTGGATCTATTTGAATTAGATAAAGTTAATTTTGATATCATATTGGGGATGGACTAGTTGTACTCGCACTGTGTTTCTCTAGACTGTCTGACCTGTAAGGTCATCTTTAAATTACCTAATGAGCCAGTTATTGAGTGGGAGGGTGTTTTCCTAGATCCTTAGGGTAGTTTCATATCATATCTTAAAGCCCAAAGATTAATTTTTAAGGGGTATCTCTATTATTTGGTTTGGGTTAAAGATTCTAACTCGGAGGGTCCTTCTTTACATTCCGTCCCAGTGGTGAATGAATTCCCTAAGGTCTTCCCTGATGGTCTTCCTTGTGTCCCTCCTGATAGGGATATTGATTTTGGAATCGATCTTGTTCCGAACCAATCTTATTTTTATTCCCTCGTATAGAATGGCTTCGGCTAAGTTAAAGGAGCTTAAGGAGCAACTAAAGGGTCTTTTAGACAAGGGTTTTATCTGTCCTGGTATGTCTCCACGTGATGCACCAGTGTTGTTCGTGCGTAAGAAAGATGGTTCCTTTCAAATGTGTACTGATTACCGGCAACTGAATAAGCTGACAGTAAAGAATAAGTACTCTCTTCCAAGGATATATGATTTTTTTGATCATCTTTAGGGTCTAAGTTTTTATCCAAGATTAATCTTTGGTCTGGGTATCATCAGCTAAAGATTAGGGAGGTGGATATTCCTAAACTGCCTTTCATACCTGGTATGGCATTTTGAGTTCCTGGTTATGTCGTTTGGATTGACCAATGCCCTTGCGGCTTTCATGAACTTGATGAACAGATTATTTCATTAGTTTCTGGATTTGTTCGTCATTGTATTCATAGATGATATTTTGGTGAACTCTAAGAGTAAGATGGATTATGCAAATCACCTCCGCATTGTATTGCAGACCCTGAAGGAGCAGCAGTTGTATGCCAAATTTACAAAATGTAAATTCTGGTTGAACGATGTCACTTTTTTGTGTCATGTCATTTCTAGTGAAGAGATCATGGTGGATCCGCAGAAGGTTGCAATGGTTAAAAAGTATCCCAGACCCACGACTCCAACTGATATTCAGAGTTTCTTGGGTTTAGCTAGTTACTACAAAAGATTTGCGAAAAGTTTTTCGACTATAGCTGCCCCGTTGACTTAGTTACCTCAAAATAAGGTAAAGTTCCTGTGGTCTGATGTTATGGTTTTGAAATAAAGGTTGGGGGATTTGGTTGTTAATAAATGAATATTGTTTCTCATGGTTTAATTATGGTTTTTTCTTGTTTTAGTTGTGGTTTTGAACATGTGGTTGCATGGGTATAGTGGTTGAACTTGATAATGGTAAATTGCTTTAAACTTGTGATTCTTTAATTGGTTATAACCCCAACCTTGTTTCGTAAAACTAGTTAGTAGTTATGAGAAAGGTGAAAAATTGAACTAGGGGTACCATGGAATCCCAAATAGTTTGGTTTGACTATTTCTTAAAACTAATGTATGGAACAAAATGGTTAAACAGTTAAGGCTAGTTTTGAAAACCTTATGGGGTACGAAGGAATCCCCCAAGTCATTTTAATAATGGAGTCTGAGGGGTACGAAGGACTCCCCTAAGTGTTGGATGGTGACATTGCTTGCAAGCTATAGTCAGTATGGCAATACCACTTTATAATGCCTAAAAATTGACTCCTGGAATTGGTGGTTTGGTTATGTGTGAAAAGGTTTTAATCGAGCAATAACGGTGGGTTGTGATAGCTATCTATGAAGGTGTGAGTCCGATGGACGGACATTGAAAACTCATGATTGCCAACATGAGGGTTGGTCATGTGACCTTATGCTTGCAGGGTACATGGGAATCCCCCAAGTTTATACTTGTATATATGTATCATGAAGGGAGAAGGGTACACAAGACTCCCCGACCTTCTATGATATCTCTGGTTCGTGCGACTACATGCACTGGGGCCCATTCAGGGGGTTACACTGGACCCATATAGCCCATGGGTGAATTTTATGATGGTTAAGCTACACAATCCAGGTTAAGATTTTAAATGCATGCTAAACCTTGTTCCTTATCCCGGCACGATATTTACATATGTATATATATAATTGCAAATAGTTATTTGATTTGGTTTTGAATGATGGCATTATTTTATATTTATCCCTGAGTTACATGCTAGCATTTACTCCACTAACCATCTTCGGGCGTTGTATCCCCACGCAATGCAGGAACCGCCCATACTACCATTTCTCCTGCTCAGTGACTGGGGGACAGCTTTTGGTCATATTGAAGTGGTGAGATTTCATACTCTGAAAGACCTCATTTCATGCTATGGACTTCTTTTAATTATTATTATTTCTTTGGTTTTGGCTATAGCCAGAGGCATATCCCGCTCAAATAGTTTTTAATTCTAGTTAGAGTCTTTATCGGATTTCTATGGGCATAGGCGGTGTCAGTATTAGTGTTAGCATTGATATTGGTATTGACATTGGGATTCGTATTGGTTGGATATTTGGTTGTGGTTATTTGGATATGGCTATAGACTTACTTTATTATCTTTAGATTATCATTATTTTATCTTGCTATATGTACGGAATTCATCCGACATAGGGTGTAGGGTAATTAACGGTGGGGTATCGAGGGTGGTCTCCGGTCCTAGTTGAACTTGAGATGCCCGACACGACTAGGCCTTGGTTCAGATCGTGTTATTTAAGACTTTAAAACTAACTATAATTTGGTTATTGAATTGTTGACAAATATTGATATTTGATTTGAAGACTAAAACGTGTAATGTCTTTTCTTTGTATGGATTGAGGAAATTAGAGTGTAGTTAAAAAAAAGACCTAAAAATTATTACTCTTTTTTATAAAAGTTGTTAGTACTGAAAATTAATACACTTTTTTAACCAAATTGACGTGTCGTGTAAGACAGAATATAATATTTAACTTATATAAATACTTTTATTTTACTTATTTTTCTTATTTAATCTAGATACAAAATCATAATATTTAACACTTCAAAATCAATTAGAATTTTACCTTATATAAATGAGAATATTAGAATTTTACCTTATATAAATGAGAACTTTTACAATTCTATTTAAGCAATATTTTGTATCAAATTTTACAACAACCACACCGTTTTCTTTCCTTTTGGCTTTAATTCAAGTGTAATTTTGCATTCATTATCATCATCCTTTAATAGTTTTAAATATTATATACGAGATATACATATTCAACAGTTGACAATGGATTTTGATCTCTTTTTAATTATTTCTCGTGTTTCTCTTTCAGTTAAAAATTTTTGATAAAAAAATTAACCAAAACAGGCATGTTACATTGAATGAAGTTTCTCGAAAACATAAAGGTCTGTCTCCTCCTTTTTTTAATTCACTTTCTATTAAGTTTTGAGAGTTTCGTGTATGTAGGGAATGCAGTTTTTAACATGTAAACACCATTGATTTTTACTATGGTGATTGGTGAAGGTTGGCACATGTTTTTCTACATAGCCTCGGCTCTATTGTTATGACAATTTTTTTTAATATAATATCATTATGGGGCCTAGAATTTATCTACTTTAATTGTAACGCAAAAAGAAAATCCTTAAAAGTTGATATATAATATAATTTTTTTATGATGATAATCACACCAATATACAGTTGAAAGGATAGTGACCGTATACAGTTCAAATGAAAGCATCCTAACGTGGTTTGGACAATGATTGTCAAATTTGACTTGTCATACGAGTCCATGTAGAAAAAGAAAAATTCAAAGTAATTTCATAAAGAAGTCATTTTTCATCATAATTTTTTAAGGAAAAATTTCATAGGTAGCAAACTTAAGCCTATAATTAGGAGCTTCATAGCAACTATTTCATAATTACCTGAAATATTAACTTGTATTTTTAATTTTAGACACTTGTTGCTACTAAAATACATATACAATGAAATTTATTGTCTTTCATTTACTCAAATCAGTTAAGTTTAATAAGGAATAATTACCCTATGTATTTAAAGCAGTAGATTTCTTTTCTATAAATTAGTCTTATTTAAAGTAGCAGATTCCTTTTCCATAAATTACTCTTACTTAAAGCTGTAGATTCTTTTTCCAAATCTAACTCAAGTCAACTGAAGATTATTATCTTCATGATCTTTAAAATTTCAAAATAAGGCATTATTATAGTTACAGGTATTGAATCATAAAATTGATTTCGTATATGAATTTCAACAAATTAAGACGACTTAATCATGAAAATCATGTTGTTCGAAATCCCAAATCATGTTGCGCGGATTAATTTTTAAATTTGATCGTTTTTTCAGCAAATCATTTTTCATCTCAGATTATATTTTGAATATTTAATCAAACAATATTATTTGATCGAACTCAATATTGATCGAGCTGAGAGAGTTATTCTTTGATCAAACTCGAGTTATTCTTTGATCAAACTCTATTTTGCTACATACTCAATGAACAATATCAAAAAAAAAATTTCAGAATGTAATTATATAAGCAATGAGTGTATTTTGTAATTATATGTGTTGTCTTTGTTAATTTGTATTTTTTTATATAATAGTTTTTATGTGTTGGAGATTGGCAATGGAAAGTATTCTTATTCTTCTAAAGCACTCTGGAAGATGAACATCTGAATAAAATTATGAAGAATAGGTAACTGATGTTATATTGTTGAGCACAAATGCATTATGCAATCAACTATACGCTCTTATGGCATCTTACATTATTTGTATTAACAAATATGTATGTGCAACTGTGTTTTGAACAAAAATATATGTAAAGTTACCTATCGTATATGTTGTTATGTTGAAAAATACATATACAGTTCTCTATGTTTGAAAAATACATAAACATATACGGTTCACTAAGTGAAAATACATATATAGTTCTCGAGATTTGAAAAATACATATATAGTTCTCTGAGTGATAATACATATACATAGTTACAAAAAAAATATATGTGCAACTGTATTTGACATTTTGTTTTCAAATTGTTTTTCTTAAAAAAAATTCAGGTTATACCGGTCACAGAGTATGTCTATACAATACATAACAAAAAAAATATTTTATTGTTTACCTCAAGAAAAAATATGTTCTTGTCACGCATTTTAATTTAACGAGATACCATGTGCACATTGTGCAGTCCTGGATAGTAAGAATTTTATAAAGGGACCATATTGCTCTGATTGTACAAGCCAAAAATAGTATTAAGAACATATGATGTTTCAATTTATTCTTTAACACATAAAGACGATTGAGTAATTCCAGACATCATACTTGTTGAGATAATACTGTCCCCAAAACGACCTCCTAGCAGACCTCCAAAGAAAGATCGTGAAAAATCAAGAAGGGATATATTCAAAAAGAAAACCATCAATTCATGTAGTGCTTTTGGGTTTAAGGGCCACAATAGGTGTTCATCTAGAAAATATCGTAAAGGGTACTGTTGACACCCAATTTTGACTCTCCAAACTTAAAATTAAGGCATGTAGGCTTTCTGATCGTTAAATGGCATAATATGCAATTTTTCACATATTTTTTGCAATTGTTAATAAATTATTGATAATCATCATTATTTTAGGATTTTTTACTTATTTATTGCTATATTTTTATTTTTACATAATTTATTGATAATTATCTTTAGTTTAGTAAATTTTAGAATTTTTTTCAGTCTATTATTATTTTAAATTTTTAAACACTCATTAGCATCTGTACATAGCATAGCACTGCAATTTTTTTACCGTATACTATAATTTTAATTGTTTATAGCATAATACATTTTTTTAGGATTATTTTCTTATATTTGTTGTTTACATTTTTTTGTAATTATATATTGGCATTCATATTTTTGTATATTATTTAATATAGTCTGCACACGATAATGTCGACTTAAATATTTTAATACGCAGAGCAAAAATCAGTCAAGTCAACATCATGTCAACTTTTTAAAAGATAGACATTTGAGGTGATGGGTTGAGACTTTTATTTTTTGGGTAAAGAAATTTTTATACATTAGTTAAAAGAGATATTTTTCTAAACTTAACGCATTTAGGCTCTCTGATAGTTAAAGTGCGCAAAACACAGTTTTTCATATATTTTTTTATAATTTTTAACAATTATTGATAATCGTCATTATTTTATGAATTTTTTTATTAATTTTTGTCATATTTTTAACTTTGCATAATTTATTGATAATTATTTATAATTTCGTAAATTTTAAATTTTTTATCAGTTTATAATTATTTTTGCACAGTCCTCTACATACGTACATAACATAGCACTGTAATTTTTTACTTTGTAATATAATTTTAATTATTTATAGCATAAGATATTTTTTCAAGACAATTATATTTTTTATTTGTTGTTTATATTTTTCTGTAATTATACATCGGCATTTATATTTTTGTATATTATTTAATATGACCTGCAAAGATGAGTCGGTTCAATTATTTTAATACACAAAATAACAAATCAGTAGAGTCAAGATGTCAGTTACTTTTTTTTACTTTGCTTTACCTACTCTCCCAATTTAAGGGATTTTGTTGGAAGAAATAGATTCGATTAAATTGCTTTTCTTTTTTCTTTATTTTTAAATACCCACATATACACATCCATACACCACAAATATACACACAACACATGCATAATCTTCGGGACATGCAATTAAAAGGGATAAAAGAGTTATCCAATTAAGTGGGGGTCCTACAAGTCTTAATAATTAGGTAGAAGGGACAAATGAATAAATGAAGATTAATGATATTAAATTTCAATAAAAAAATAACTCAACAGTCCTTAAACTTTAATTTTTTACACATTCACCTCTCTATTTATTCCTCAAAATATCTCAATTTTTATCAAAATACATTTTTCTCTAAAGAAAAGGCGGGTGTTCTTGTTGCCTTCCTCCGGTCTTCTTCTTCATCTCCCTTCAACCCACCTAAAATTACTAATTTAGGTATATATTTGTCTTTCCCCTTCTTCTTCTTTATTTTTTTTTCATATTTGTGCTTTTATTGAGAAGATCATCAAGAAAATTTTATAGAAAAGAGAATATCAAAATATTATTAAACTTTCTTTAATTGTTGTATTTTTTAAGCTTGAAATTAACTCAAAAAAAAAGCATTATTGATAAGTATAAAAATAAAATTGTGGCCATTCTTCAGCTGGGTTTAATAAACTTAATCTGATTGTCTCAGCCAACAACTTTCGTAGTTGTCCGAACAACTACTCAAGTTGTTTGTAGAATAGTTAAATGTGTCTAAGAAATATAGAAGTTGTCCTACAACTATCTATATTTTTGGGACAAATAATGTAATAGTGAAAAAGAAACAACTTATGTTAGTTGTCTCAACAACTTTTAAAGTTGTTCGACAATTATGTACTGTTGTTGGTCAACTAATTAGTTGTTTGGAAAAATAATGTAAACTTAGAGCAATTTATTAATTGTTGAAATAAATATTTGAAGTACCTAAAGCAACTAAAGTTTTCTGACAATTGTTGATATCTGTGAGACAACTAAATAGGTGTAGAGACGAGTAATTAAAATTCTTTATCAATTTTGAAGTTGTTTGATGAATGTCACACTTGTTAGTATTACTAAAATACTTTGTGATGTCTTCAGGTACTGCGCCTATCTATGGAAGATCAAATAATAATAGGAATTGATTTACATGGTGAATGGATAGAAAATTCTACTCGTTATACTTGGCATTCGAAGGGCCAAGAGACAGTACCTATAAAGATACATGTGAATATTAGGTACAATGAATTGGTTGAGATCATTATTTGTAGGTTTGAGTTAAATTGTGAAAAATATGATCTCTCCATTAGTTACATGCTTGGATTTGTGGAAAAATAAAAAGGAGCTCCTTCTAAGATAAGAGATGTAATACCCGTGCTTTTTCTTAGCTTGAAAATCATCTCAAGGATGTTAGAACTTGATTTGAAATAAGAATCATAATTATACTCGTGGTATTTCTATAATTTCACATCCTATCATGTGGGAAATTGAATAAGCTTTCCATCAATATATAATTCGCCCAAATCCGACACCCGGGCGAAGAGTTAGAGCCTTTTTAGTGAGATAGTGTTTGACCTGAGCCTTCAGCGCGTCGCGGCGATAGCTCAAATGGCAATTGTCAAATTCCAGTGTTGCTCCGCGATACTGGCGCGTCGCGCCAAACTTCTAGGTTGTAAATAAGTTGGCAATGCGATAGCTCCGCATTGTGCCACCGTGCAGTTTCCCAATTGTTAATTTCCAGTGACACGGCGCGATAACGTCGTATCGCACCAAGGGCCCAACTCGGAAAATTTTACTGAAAATTTAATGACGTGTCCAGGGTTAAAAGTTTCAACTTCCTACCCCTATATAATCCCTTTAACACGTGATTCAGCCACTTTTCACCCAAAACATATTAGTTTATCTCAAGTTTATCTCAAAAACAAACTAAGGTTTCGATTGGAGATTCAAATTCAAGAAGGTTTCACCATTAATCTTCACGAAATCACAATCTAAGGTATGCATAGTTTTCATTCATGGACTCCTTTCGTCCATGAAGTCCAAAAATCCTTTTTAACTATAAGTTATGGATTTTCTTCATGTTTTCATGCTTTGTATGTTCTCTTTCATGTTGATAAATGAGGAATTGATTTCTATTCCATGATTTGATGATAAATTCCATGTGGGTTGATTAATATAGATAAAGATTTATGAAATCTCATGACTAAAACCTTGTATGATGGAATTGGAATTGAAGCATGATGTTTAATTGTTGTATAATGTGTTTACATGTACTATGCCTACCATATGTTTGATAAAATGCCTAGATGAAGAAAATTTTCCTAACTAGCATGATATCATGAAAATCCCCATAAATGTACAAGTTTATGCCTATTAGACGTTTGACAAAATGCTTCAATAAATGTATTGTGGTGATTATCATGTATTCAAGAATATCAAGTCATGTCAGTTTCCTTCCATCGAGTCCTGGGGGTACTTGTACCCGAAATATTAGTTGTGTGCCTAGATCCATGTCATGTTTTCAAGATACTCTCAGTCAAGCTGTGAACTCTTAGACTTCAGATATTTTTATGAATCAGAAAAAATCTTTATGATCTCATGACTCAGTCAGTTGTCAGATATCAGTAGTATTCCATCAGCCATGAAAATTCAGTAACTCAGTCCATACTCAGTTCAGTTCAGTAAATCATGTTCAGTGTCCATTCATATGGGAGTAGGAATTAGCATCGAGTAAACCCAAGGATGGGGACTCACCAGTTATACGAGGGTGTAATTCCTAGAAGCAATCCTTGCGTTCCAGAACTATGTAGCCAGCATAAGTTGAGACATCATAGCCTTCTATATGAGGGTAGATGAGGTGGCTTAACCTGTTAAGTGAGGGTTCCCACCGTTCTCGCTAGAGTTACCTGTTATATGAGGGTTACTCACATGTTTTCCTTACCAGTGGCGCGGTATTGACACCCTTCTAATTAGGGCATAGACTGGACCCCAGCTCAGCTATCATAGAACCTTTGGGGCATGTCGGTTAGATACTACTTCCCATAGTTTCATGTTACAGAATCAGGACTGTCAGATACAGTCAATCAGTCTTAGTAATAGAACTCAGATAGTTTTTTAGAATTTAAAACTGTGAGACACAGTCAACTCAGATACAGTACGGAACTCAGCTAGTTCCATCAGATTTAGGATTGTCAGCTACAGTCACCCACGTTATCAGTTATATTCAGATACAGTCACCCATGTTATCAGCATTATTCAGATATAGTCCTTCATGTTATGAGTCATATCAGTTACTAATATGTCACATTATCAGTATACAGACTCAGAAATCATAAAATCACGATGTCAGTTACAGTTACATATTTATGTATGTATTCTCACGTTCATGTTAGACAGCCAGTTAGCATTATTCATGCATGAAAACCCTTGCATATAGCCTACCTCGCATATATACTCGGTACATATGTACTGACGCATTCGCGCAATGGAGCTTTCTTTTTATGTTACACCACAGGTTCAGAGACACGAGTTCCAAATCAGCGGTAGATTCCAAATTTAGCAGTCAGAGTAGAAGTGAGTCCTCATCCTTTGAGGACATAATGATTTTCTAGTATCTCATTGATTTACTTATTGGTTGGAGTTAGTTGGGGACATGTCCCATCAACTCTTTATTCAGATTCTTCAGACAGTAGAGGCTTCCAGACTAGATGCAAACTAGATACAGACTATCATGTTTTAAACTTTAGTTTTGTTTTGGGTATTCTATTACCCCACACAAATGTTACGTTATTCAGTTATGTTCATGATCGAACCTTATGGCCTTTCAGTGCATGTTTCCACATTATTATATTATCTTATGTAGTATACAGGTACAGATATCAGTCATGGGTTAGCTTGTGGTCCTTCGGGGTCATGAGCACCGTGTAGCATTTCGTTTCAGCAAATTAGGTCGTTACAGAGATGATCGTGATTTATGATATTTTGGGATGATCAAAGTAGGCCCATTTAAAGAATATTTATGGCTGAAATGATTGTACAAACAACAAATTCAATTCCAAATAATGAAGACCATCATGTTAATATGGATATTCTGATAAATGAAGAAGTTGCACATTATTCTATACCAACACAAGGCAGCCATATAGATGATGACGGCACAGGTTTTTATAAAGGTAAAATTTTCAAGGACGGGGGAGAATTAATTAAATTGTTGAAGCTTGCTTCCGTGAAGAAGGATCAAAGATTCAAATCGGTGAAGAATTGTGCAAATGTGTATTATGCTAGATGCATAGATCAAAATTATGATTGGTGGCTGCAAGCTACAAAGCTTAAAAGTTATAATAGATTTGAAATTGTTAAGTATCGCAACATTCACTCATATGGAGCACAATACATTACAAGTCATCATTCACATGCTTCTGCAGATGTCATTGCAGAATACATGCTACCTAGTTTCTTGAATGGAAAAGGTCCATCCATAAGAGATATAAAAATTATAGTTCAAGCAGATTTGGGATGCAAGACTAGCTACTGGAAGTGTTAGAAAATCAGTGAGATAGAAAAGGCTATGATAAGACGGACACCGAAGTATGGGTATGTCATTCTATATGGTTACCATTATATTCTTATGAGTGTAAATGAAGGAAGCAAAACATCGTTGAAGCTAGATGACCAGGGAAGGTTTAAATATTTTTTTGTATCTCTTGGATCTTGGATTAGGGGATTTGTGCACATGAGAAAAGTCTTAGCTGTTGATGGAACATTCTTAATGGTCATTATGATGGAGTTTTGTTGGTTGTTGTGGCGCAAGACACAGAGAATCATATTTTTTCTATTGCATTTTGTGTAGTAGATAAGGAGTGTGATGCCGCATATCAATACTTTTTTTAGAAACTATTAGAGATTATCCCTAATACTTCGGAATTGTGAATCATTTCGGATAGGCATCCAAGCATAGGAAAAGCAATATTAAAATTTTATTCTGAAGTGCACCACGGCTGTTGTACGAGGCATCATGGTGAAAATGCTCATATAAATTTTCATTGTGGAGATTTTCTTGGACATTATTATCATGCAACTAAGGCATATCGAAGAGAAGTGTTTCATGATCATTTTGAATAAATCAGAATTATCAATGCGGAAGTTGCTAATTATCTACAGAAGATCGGCTTTGACAAATGGAGCAGAGCATATTTTCCAGGAAATAGGTAAACTTTTTTTACTGGTTCAAATATAAACATTGCAGGTCCCTAACAACTACAGTAGTTATTGCAACAACTTTCATAGTTCCAACAACTGCAGTAGTTGTTCCAACAACTGCAGTAGTTGGTCCAACAACTGCAGTAGTTGTTCCAACAACTACGATGTTTGTTTCTGAAATTGCAATAGTTGTTGAGGATCTGCAATCGATTGTATTTTAGTTTCTTGATATTTTTAAATTTATAAACTTCAGATATGATGTATTGACCTTAAATATTGTTGAGTCTGTTAATGTAATGCTCAAGGAAGAAAGAGAATTCCCCATTACTGCCTTGTTCAATGATATAAGTAAGAGATGGTCAGAATTATTTCATGAAAAAAGGATGAAATATGCAAAGTTAAAAACCACCTTTGTCCCTTCAGCAGAAACTAAAATAATGGCTAGCAAGAATCTGGGAAATAAGCTTTTGGTCCATCAAATAGATGAAGACACATTTAGCGTTACTGTAGATAATAGGATTGCAATGGTCCGTCTATGAAGCAAAACATATTTGTGTCGAGAGTTTGATTTGGACAAAATACTATGTCAACATGCTATGGCAGCACTTAGACATAAATTTGGAGATGAGTATGGCAAGATGATTTACGAGTATTCTTATCCATGTTATAAGGTAGATTCATACATACTTGCATATGCAGACCCAATTTATCCGGTGTCAGATGAATTTTTGAACCTTCCACTGGAAGTTTTAGAGAGAGTAATACCTCCACCTGAAAAAAAGACTAAGCCGGGAAAAAAGCGGCGGAAATGGATGCCTACTATAGGAGAAATGGTTTCAAAGAAGAGAAATAGATGCTCTCTGTGTAAAAGCATTGGCCACAAAAAAAGTACATGTCCTATGAGATCGAATGGAGTTGCATGAGTTTGTATCATATTTATAACATGCCGTTAATATTGGTAGTAGCTTTTTTTGTTTAACAAACAATTTGGTGTAAATTTTTGGCTTGTAGTAATCAAGACATTTAGCAAATATTTTGAAGTATAATCTGGAGAAATTCAAATAACTTATATAGGTGAAAGGGACAAAAAAATTTAGTTTTTTTTTTAAATATTTTCGTTCCAACAACTTTGTGCAGTTGTTGAACAACTTTGATAGTTGTTCGACAACTTTGCAAAATTGTTCAACAACTATCAAAGTTGTTCGACAACTGTGCGAAGTTGTTCAACAACTGTACGAAGTTGTTCGACAAATATCAGAAGTTGTTCAACAATTGTGCAAAGTCATTGAGACAACCAATGCAGTTGTTGAACAACTGGGGCGACTTTATTTTTTTAACTTAATAAGATAGTGGGACCCACTTGTCTCCTTTCTAATAAAAGATCGATATACTTATTTTGTAAATTATTATGCATAAACAAAGTCGTTTAATAATAATTGAAGATCGATGGAGTCATTTTCTGAATTATCAAGTATAGACTAAGTTATTTAATAATAATTGAAGATCGTCTGAGTCATTTTCTGAATTATTATGTATAAACAAAGTCATTTAATAATAATTGAAGATCGACAGAGACATTTTCTGAATTATCAAGTACAGACTAAGTTAATCAATAATAATTGAAGATCGATATACTTATTTTCTAAATTATTATGCATAAACGAAATCGTTTAATAATAATTGAAGATCGACGGTCATTTTCTGAATTATCAAGTACAGACTAAGTTATTCAATAACAATTGAAGATTGATATACTTAGTTTCTAAATTATTATGCATAAACGAAGTCGTTTAATAATAATTGAAGATCGGCGGAGTCATTTTCTGAATTATTATGTATAAACAAAGTCGTTTAATAAAGTTTAATAACGATTGAACATCGAATGAGTCATTTGTTGAATTAACAAGTACAGAGTAAGTCATAATAACAATTGAAGATCGACATACTTATTTTCTAAATTATTAAGTATAAACGAAGTCGTTTAATAATAATTGAAGATCGACAAAGTCATTTTCTGAATTATCAAGTACAGACTAAGTTATTCAATAACAATTGAAGATCGATATACTTAGTTTCTAAATTATTATGCATAAATGAAGTCGTTTAATAATAATTGAAGATCGATGGAGTCATTTTCTGAATTATCAAGTACAGACTAAGTTATTCAATAACAATTGAAGATCGATATACTTAGTTTCTAAATTACTATGCATAAATAAAGTCGTTTAATAATAATTGAAGATCGTCGGAGTCATTTTCTGAATTATTAAGTATGAACCAAGTCGTTTAATAACGATTGAACATCGAATGAGTCATTTTCTGAATTAACAAGTACAGAGTAAGTCATTTAATAATAATTGAAGATCGACGAAGTCATTTCTAAATTATTATGCATAAACAAAGTCGTTTAATAATAATTGAAGATCGACATAGTTATTTTCTATAGGAACAACTAAAATAGTTGTAGGAACAACTGTAGTAGTTGTTTAAACAACTGAAGTAGTTGTTTAAACAACTGCAGTAGTTGTTTAAACAACTGAAGTAGTTGTTTAAACAACTGAAGTAGTTGTTTAAACAACTGAAGTAGTTGTTTAAACAACTGCAATAGTTGTTTACAACTGAGTTAGTTGTCGAAAAAACTGAAGTAGTTGTTTAAACAACTAAAGTAGTTGTTGTGCAATTGAGATAGTTCAAGGAACAACTGAGGTAGTTGCAGGGACAACTAAAGTTGATTTTGTGCATCTAAGTTAGTTGAAGGTACAATTGAGGTTGTTGCAAGGACAACTAAATTAGTTATTGTGCAATTGAGTTAGTTGCAAAAACAACTGAAGTAGTTGTTTAAACAACTACAGTAGTTGTTTAAACAACTACAGTAGTTGTTTTGCAATTGAGTTAGTTGTAGAACAACTAAAGTAGTTATTTAAACAACAAAAGTAGTTGTTGGGCAACTGAGGTAGTTGAAGGAACAACTGAGGTAGTTGTAGGGACAACTGAAGTAGTAGTTGTACAACTGAGTTAGTTGCAGGAACAATTGAATTAGTTGTTTAAACAACTGAAGTAGTTGTTGTGCAACTGAGTTAGTTGCCAGAACAACTGAAGTAGTTGCTTAAACAACTGAAGTCGTTGTTGTACAGTTGAGATAGTTAAAGGAACAACTGAGGTAGTTGCTGGGACAACTGAAGTAGTTGTTGTGCATCTGAGTTAGTTGAAGGAAAAACTGAGGTAGTTGCTGGGATAACTGAAGTAGGTCTCATGCATTTGAGTTAGTTGTAGGAACAACTGAGGTAGTTGCAGGGACAGCTGAAGTAGTTATTGTGCAACTGAGTTAGTTATAGGAAAAACTGAGGTAGTTGCAGGGACAACTGAAGTAGTTGTTGTGTAACTGAGTTAGTTGTAGAAACAACTGAGGTAGTTACAGGGAAAACTGAAGTAGTTGTTGTGTAGCTGAAGCAATTAGGGACAAATGAAGCAACTAGTTGGACAGATAACATAAGTACTTATTCAATTACTTTAATACTAAAATAGTTAAATTAAAAGCTATCTCAAAAAACAATTTCATTGATCCAGATGTTCCCGTAAATCAAGTACAAAAAGTAACTTCATACACTAGTCAATATCCCCAACTAATCTTTCAAGGATTCAACTCCTTCTCAATCACGGCAACACCATATCTCAACCTAAAATTATCCACCCCATTGTCATTAAGGCGTATCAAATTCTTCCCAATAATCAAGTGATCAATAAAAACACAAGCATATGGTCCACATGTTGCACAAGAATTACTTCTTGGGAAATCCTTGAGACGCTCATACAACCATTCATCACTTAAAAAAATTTCAGGAAAATGATTGAACACCCCGCTTTTCTTGAGTAGTTTGGGCCATAATTCGAGAATGGGTTGAATGGCAGTAAGAAAAGTCGGATCATCACACACATCATTATTGCAATAATAAACTTGGATCAAACCCTTCTCCATCAAAAACTCGAGTGCAATAAAATGTGTATTCTTTATGTTCATCACAGTGTAAATTCTTTTTGCTCCATCCCACTTTCAACCATATGAATACGGTTTTTCACCACTATAATATTTGAGTATATTACTGTCCATCTCAAATAATGTGAGTGCCTCATGCATTGTTGGAGCACCATCCACTAAACTCTTATCACTCAAATTCTTGTACTAATCATACAAGATATTGCAGAAATTTAGATCCAAAATTAGATCTGTTTGGTTATAATGTCTAGGAAACCAAATGTCTCTTACGCATAAGGGAAAAAATTTCATTAACATGCTGCAAAATAAAAATAACAGTCAAATAAATATCAATAAGTAATTGAACAAAGTAAAAAGTTGGTAATATTTACCTTGCACTCAAACCAGAAATATGGATCAGTCATGTTCATCAAGTCTTGATAATTAAATTCGCCAGTCAAATACACTTTTCTTTCCTCTTTCTTCTTACTAATGAAGTTGTTAAAGACCTCTCTCTTCTCCATATCAAGAGGTTTGTACAAATTCACTTCCAGCCGATTCTTTCTCCTTGCATTTTTATCCTTGGAATTCATGGCCAATCTTCTTTTTAACGCAGGAGTATATGGAAATTTTCTCGGATATATAGTCCTCTTTGATTGGTACCCATCTAACTTTGTTGACAAGGATTTCACTTCATTCAAAAGTAAATCATACTTATCACAACATGTTTGACATTTACAACAACAATCAACATTAGAAGCATTCATGTTTGTTGTTGTCACACCCGAAATATCTCCCCCTACTAAGATCAGTAGTTTATGATCACCTCTTTCTACTCTACCAAAATATCTACAAATATCAAATGCAATCTGACCAACGCTATCTCTCTCAACACCATAATTTCTCACAACACTATTCTCTCCACTAACCCTATTAGGATTCTGCTCATCACCAACTCTCTCAAGATTCTCCTCACCATCACTTATATCCAACTTTATTACAGTTACATATGACAACTCATCCTTTAAAACATTAATTTTTGGATCCGGACAATCTTCATAGGCCTCAATATCATGAACAAAAATCCGTTTTTTCTCTATGTTTGTTGGAAAAGGAAAAAGGTGAACAACCTGATTTTGCATCTGCATTTAAATTAAAAAAAAATTATATATAGTTTGGAACAACTAATTCAATTGTTCAACAATAATTTCAATTGTCTATTGTTGTAGGAACAACTTCAACAGTTGTTGGACAACTAAACTAGTTGCAGGAACAACTTTAACAGTTGTTGGACAACTGAAGAAGTTGTCGTAACAACTTCAACAGTTGTTGGAAAACTGAAGAAGTTGTGGGAACAAATTCTACAGTTGTTGGACAACTGAAGTAGTTGTAGGAACAACTTAAGTAGTTACTGGAACAACTCAATTGTTGTTGGACAACTGAAGTAGTTGTGGAAACAAGTACAGTTGCCTAGTATTTGAAGTTATTGTTTTGCACAACACAACTAAAATTATGTACATATATAATCTTACTTGTTCTTTTGTCTGGTCAATAGGATCAACAGTTAACTTGTAAGTCGTGGTCATCCATCTAATTATTCTTGGGAATGATCTTTCCGATGAAGAATTCTTAGAAAGTCATTGAATTGTCGGAATAGCTTCAAATACCCCAGCCTATAATATAATAGTAAAAAGTAGCTTATTGTTCACAATTAAGTCACGATAATAGTTTAACTGATAATCAAAAAATGAAAATGTAATTACTTACCGCGAACGCCCACGGAAAGCCATGAAGGTTATAATGAGATTTGGTTGGATCAAGCTTCTTTAAAAGATAGCTAATGGTAAGATCAAAGCTTATTCAACTCTATGGATATGAATCAAATACATTTTTGTTCGACGCTATCTTTAACCACTGAGTTTCTATCTTCTTATTTGTACTTTTTGAACATAAAATACAATGCAAGAACTAAACCACACTAAAAGCCACCTTTTGCTTTTTTGTCAACTTTGGATCCATCATCTTCTGTATGAGTACATCAGCATTTGGAGACTTACCCACTTAATCAACCAACTTTTCACCTTTTTTTCCTATATTTGCTAACTGCTGACTAAGAGGAGGAAGATAATGACATCGAAGTCCAGTCACGATAGAAAATTCATTAATCCCAAAACATATCGGCAAACCATTATAATCAAACCAAATCTCCTTTTATTTTTACAAAATATTCGACGAAGACAAAGTCTATGTACTAACTTCATTAGAAGTTGTACTGCTATATTTTCATACAACTTCAGAAAATGACCAAAACAAGTCTTTTTGAAATCATTTTCAATATGCTGACTTCTTAGAATCTTTCTAAACTCAACAAATTGAGCTCCAAAGCCGACTCTCGCATTGATCTTTGGTTCATATGGCCCGAACATATTTAAATGGGTTTTAAATTTATACTTTTCAATAGAAATTGATTTAACATAATCTAAAACTGGAAGAGACCTGGGTTCACTATGATTATCAGATGATTCAGTACCTTGTGAAAAATCATCACCACCAATATCATCGGTTCTATCTTCTTTTCTTTTTAGCCTGATTGCTCACTTTCTCTTTCACCACTTTTTTCATTTTCGCTTGATTCCTCACCATTACACCCATCATCTTTTTCCTCTTCACTTGATTTATCGCAGTTGTTCTCGCCACTTTTTTCTTTACCTGATTGCTCACAGCTAATTCACTAGTATTTTTCTTTTCATTAGATTGCTCGCTGCTACTTTCATCATTTTTTCTTCAATAGATGGCTGACAACTACTATTTTGAAGTGTTTCTTTTTCACTAATCGATTGCTCATTATTTTCAGTATTTTTCTTTCGGGCTGCGACTCTAGCTTTTTTCCTAGCATCTGGGACAGGTGAAGATGCTCTGCTTTGCTTTCTCTTATATCGACCCATTATCTACATAAAATAGCAAAAGATAAACTAAAGATAGAAAAACTATAAAGCAGACTAGTGCAATTATAGAGAAACTAAAGCATTTCGTAATTGTCAAAATATGTCAAATATATATACACCAAAATTCACTAAAATACTACAAAATAAAAGCTTGGATATAGAAAAAAGAAATTGCCTAATTTTTCTTTTCAATCAAACCCTAGTATTAAGCTTGGATATAGAAAAAAGAAAGAAAATTTACCTTGTAACAGAAGACTTGATAGAATTGATTATCTTTGTGATAGAAAAAAATGTAAAAAGAAGAGGAATGATTTATAAGAGAAAATTTGGAGAAAATGGTGGAGAAGAAGAAAAGAGGAAAGGATGAACTGGAGAATGAGAAAAGAGAAAAAATATGGATGAAGCCTTAACCAATTTCTCTTTATCTGTGACTTTCAAGGGTGATCATTTCAAGGAGTCAAAGTTTCAAATAGTCTAATTTAGTCTCTTTTATGTTAATTAATTAAATTAAGTAAATAAAGGAAAAAGAGAAAAAATAAATGGGGTTCACTTGTCCCTTTTATTTAATTAGAAACTTAGAGAGGGTTCTCAGCTTATTTTTTTCATAATCTTTTCTCCTCTCTGACTTTCTCTCTCTCTCTTCCCCAAGACCACTGTCGCCGCTCCTTCTCCGGCAAAGCTCCATCGGAGCACACAACAACCAACTTTTCTTCTCTAAAAAACACCGGCCGCCACACCTCCACCGACAACCACACCAAAAAATGCAGCCGCACCACCACCCACTACTGCACTCATTTTCCCTTCCCCTTTTTCCTCTGCCTTTTTTGGTTAATAATCCTAATTATTTATATTTTTTATAAATCAAAAAATAAATTGCAAAGTTTTTGCCTTTTTAATTATTTTTTTTGGTTGATTTTTTGTTTTTTCTGCATATCATTTTTGTTGCTGATGGGAATTTGTTGTCTTATAGGTTTGGATATTGATTTATTGATGTTAAAGGTTTTTTAGGGTCTATGATGATGATGAGCTGATATTTTTTGGTATAATTTTTATAGTTGTTTGTTGATGTGGGGCTTCTTTGATCCTTTTGCTATTCTTGAAATGGGTGTAAAGATCTCTCTTTTGGTTTGATGGAGTTGGATCTTCCATTAACTTAATTTTGGGCAAAAAGCAATTTTGGGTATTGTCTAACTTGGGTGTTATATGTTGATTTGAGGGCTTCTTTAATCCTTTTGTTGTTGTTGAAAATGGAAGGGTGAAGGTGTTTCTGTTTTTTGGATTTGATGGAGTTTGATCTTTCATTGGCTTTTGGGTATTGTGTAAAATCTGCTAAAGGAGACGACATTGTTATTTCATTTTTGGTGTTTAATATGTGATTTTGGTACTAAATATATGATACAACTTGCATGTTTTGTTTTTATTGATTTTATTGATTTTAATTTATTTTTCTTCAAATTGATTTTTTGCACTATTTTTAATATTTGGATGAATTTTGGATTGTTTGTCACATTCTGTTGTTGATTTTGCATTAATGTTGGAATTACTTCTTAATCATTTTTTGTACGTTATTAATTTTGGTGATATTTCATTATAAGCATCAAACACTTGGCCAATGAAATTATCTCTCCATCTGGATATTTGAGGTCATCCCATTATAAAAGACGGATTTTATTTTATCAAAATTATTATTTATATTAAGGGTCAACACCTGACCGATGAAGAAATTCTCCATCGATCTTTTAGGCCTGCACAAATAAAAGGATGGATATTATGTATATAAATACGTAATAAAATAAATAAATTTGGGCGATGACGAAATTTTTATAACAACGCAAAATATTTTATGATTCGATCTTGGCAAGATGATTTAGGACGGCTAATCAATTGAGCAACCACTTTGTATCCATGACGTATTTAAAATTTAAATACTCATCGGGAATGCATTCAAAGAAGACTTTAATTCTTATGTTTGTATTTTTACACTTTCACACTTGTACAAATATTAATTATAGTGAAATCTTTATTTTTAGGGTATTGAACGGGATATTATTTATTTACGCAATCCTCACCGTGCATTAGGCAAATTTAGGCCGTTAATACTTATATTAAATCAATTTAGATATTTAATCAAATAATGCACACCTTTTACATTAAAAAATACTATGTAATCTTTTTCATTTAATAAATTTTCTTTATTCAATCTTGTCTTTACATGCATATTTATATATTTTGTTTATATATATTTTACGACAGCATAAGTGTTATATTATTTCAGTACATATTTGATTTCTGTATTTACAAACATCGATTTTTTTGTTTCCCTTTTTAAATAAACCTAAGTCTGGCCGGGAACCACATTTGTGGATTCTGAAGGGTGCCTAATCCCTTTCCTTCGAAATAATTTGAACCCTTACCTAGAATCTAAATTGGTTTCGTAGATTAGAATAAAGTCATACTTGTTAATAAATAAATAGGTTTCCTATTTTTCCTTAAAAATTAGGTGGCGACTCTGTACAAATTTATTCTTTTTAGAGTCCATAATGTCGTGCTCGTTTTGACCTTAGGTAAAAATCGGGTATGACAGGTACATTTCAAAATATTTGTTGTGATGTGATTAATTCTTCAATGATAATTATGTTTCATATATTAAAAATACGTTATAGTTACTTTTTCAGTATTTGCAACTTTGATTGAAAAATATAAATAAAATTATTTATATTTATTTAAGAGTATATTTATATATTTGAGCACATGTACAATCACAAATACATATAAATACAAATATAAAATATTGTGCAACTATAAAAAAACAAATTTGTAGTTATATATACAACTATATAAACTTGTCCCCAATTATTAATACATATCCAATTAAATTACATGTACAGTTACCTAAATGTATTTGCTATTGATTTTGAAATGCATATAAATACAAATATATAACTGTTCAACTAAGTAATATATATGTAAGATCAGAACATATAACTGTACAATCACTTATTAATATATATATATATATATATATATATATATATATATATATATATATATATATATATATATATATATATATATATATATATATGTAATATGTAATTACATATACAATTATTGAAATGGGATAAATATTCAACATAATACTAAAATGGAAATTTTTCATTCAATTTGATTGAGTATCAATTTTCAAAATACAATAACATAGTTGTCAAATTCAATTAACTTTTCACATGAAACATGAAAGTAAGATATGAAACTTAACAACTATTCAACTACATCACTGTCAACCTATAGTTAAATGTTATCATACACAAAATAGAAAAAAATCATCAAACTTCAAGGATTTCTGCGTCATCTGTTATCCTGATTTCCCTAACAGGCTTCATTGGTGCTTCTTGCCATGAATATAGGATCACGTAAAACCTATACAACAACAAAAGACAAAATATTTATATTACATAGACATATTCAAAAATATACAAAATACATAGACATACAAATTGCATATGTATTTACAGTTCAAAATATACATATATATCTGCATATGTATTTACAAAAAAATATATTTACCCCATATGTATATATACATATATAAGACATAAATCGTTATATCAAAAATGGCAACTATATACATATACATATAGGTAATCAAAAAATACGCAATACATATCATAAATAGTAAAAAATATAAATAAATACATATGTTACCCTTTAGAATAACATAGAACAATTCAAAGACAAACTCAACACTGTACAAAAATACATATGAATATGCATTTGTATATATAAAATACAAATAAATGCACATGTCCAAAAAATATTTATATACAATCAGATTTGTATATATATACAAATGAATACTCATTAGTTAATAAATACATATACAAATACCTTTTCGTCTTTATCTTTTTTCGAATCATATTGAGAAGATTTTCAGCATCAAAACTTAAAATTTTGCTTGATTCTCCAATTTTTTTGAAAAAAATTCTTAGATCTTTGTATTTTTGGGGGTTTAATTTGGAGATGAAGATTTTTTCAATCCTTTTTGTTTCATTATTTCGGTAATCTTCTCTTAATGACTATGATGATTCGACCTCACCTCTTCAACGCTCACTGATTTCTTTAACTATCCTACCATTAAAGCAAACCTCCACAATCACACAATAAAAAAAATCACAAAAACAAAAAAACCCGCAAGAATAATGATGAACGAAAAAAAATACAAATTATATAAAATTTAGGAAAGAGAGAACATACAATAACTATAAAATTGATAGTTACCTTATTTTGTGGAGCACAATCTTTATCTATTAAGGTGAAAAAATGTGAGAAAAATAAAAGAAATTGAAATGAAAATATGAAGAATAGGCGTTATTTGAAAGAAAAAAAGGTACAGTAAAATAGAAAAGAAAATAAGTGTTAGAGTGAAAATAGGAGAAGTTACTCCTTGATAGCTGTAAACACTCGTGTATTGAGTGGTTCTATAAAAAATATTTTTCTGCTATAAAATATAATTTTATGAAAGTGTTGCTATTTATCATAATTATGATCTTAAGTTTGTCACTTCTTGACTTTTGGTAATTTTATCGTTTTTTAGTAAGTTAATATTTGATAAAAGATAATAATACTCAGCAAAGCTCTTCATAGATAGATATCTTTGAGTTACATATTTTTTATTTACTTCATCTTTTATTTTTCACATTTTGTTAGCAATGTTTTAAGTTTGAAAATAACTATAATTATTTAGCTTTTATTTATAATATTGTTGTTATATATTATCTAATCTTGGATTTAATCACGTTTGTTGTTAGTGTTAACCACTAGATGTTTAATATTTTCATTACGTTTCTAGAACTTCAAAGCTTTATAGTTTATTTAAATACACTAAATCTTTAGTAATGTTTATTCATGCATATGTATGTTATAATAAAAGAGTAGGGAATGTAAAGTATGAGCATTTATAATTGAATTTCAAAATATGAAGTGAAAATCACAACACGTATTATTATGTTATCAGAATAAAACTTTCAAAAGAGGCGGCTCCTGAGTATAATGACGCAATGGTATAAAATTTAAGTATATTAAGTTGATTGTTCTTTAATATTATAAATGTATAAAAATAAGGATAAATTATGAAATATCTTCCTCCAGTTATACATAAAGTCACATTCTTTGTTAATGTAGAGAAATTTAGTAGGCGGTTGGCCATAAAAATAAAAAACGTATTCACTTTATTTAGACTTTTTGAAGTTGAAAATAGAATTAGAGTTGTGTTTGGCCATAGTATTTTTGAGTTGATATTTATAATTCAAATATACTTTAAAATAATATAAAAAGTGAAAATAAATTTTTATGAAAATGAGGTTATTTTATGGAAATAATTTTTTTAAAAAAAACAATAATTAAAAAGTGCAAAAAGTGAAATCAAACACCAATTTCTCAAATATTTGGTTTATTGATGGCCAAACAAGTTTCCAAAATAAAGTGAAAATGTATTCCGAAATATAGTGAATACTATCTATGGCCAAACGGATCCTTAAAAGTAAAGATAGAGATGAAAAGGAAATCCGCAAAAGTAGCCCGAAAAGGTAAAGGCCTATCTCCTCCTTTTTTTTAATTCATTTTCTATCAAGTTTTTAGAATTTTTTGTATGTAGGGGATGCAGTTTTTAACATGTAAACACCATCAATCCTTACTATGATGATTGTTGAAGGTCGGCACATTTTTTCTACATAGCTTCGGCTCTGTTGTTACGATAATTTTTTCAATACAATATTATTATGGGTCCTAGAATTTATCTACTTTGATTGTAATGCAAAAAAAAAAAAAAATCCCGTAAAAGTTGATATAGAATGTAATTCTTTTAGGATGATAATCACCGCAATATGCAGTTGAAAGGATAGTGACAATATATAGTTCAAACGAAAGCACCTTAATGTGCTTTGGACAATGATTGTCAAATTTAATTTGTCATACGAGTTTATGTCGAAAAAGAAAAAATTCAAAGTACTTTCATAAAGAAGTCTTTTCTCTATTATTCATCATAATTTTGTAATAAATTATTATTTTTAAAAAAAAGATAACAATACTCGACAAAGCTTTTCATAGATAGATATCTTTGAGTTACATACTTTTGATCTACTTCATGCTTTTCTTTTTACATCTTTTCAGCAATGTTTTAAGTTTAAAAGTAGCTATAATTATTTAGCTTTTATTTATTATATTGTTGTTGTCTATAATCTAACTAGTGCGGTTGGCCCGGGCTTGAAAAATTCAAAGACTGCACTCAAAGCTTCCAAATGTAGTTGCGTCGTATAAGTTTTGCTGATGTTAAGATCGGCAACACTTTTTCTGTGCATTAGTAATATAATTTAAACCAGAAAATACATAGTACATACGTTTTTAGGAACTAAGATTATAATATAGGATTATCAAGTTGTGTGCTACTAGACAAAAACAAATTTACACTGCGAAGGCAACACAACTATCAAGTTGTGTGCTACTGACAAAAATAAATTTACAATGCGCAAGACTATAGTGCGCTACTGGACAAAAATAAATTTACAATGCTCAATACTACAGGACACTTTAGTTTTGCGCTAGCAGCCAAAAACACATTTACAATGCGCAAGTTTAAGGGTAAACATTGTAAGCACCAACAATCTTGTATATTGTAACTATTAACTACTGATCCATAAGCATCTGCTCCATCAAAAGCTTGGCATGTAGAAGCCAACAAAAGACATATATACAAGGCAGGCACATAGCCGAGCGAGCTGTGACAAGAAGGTTAATTTATTATTAGTATCAAATATAAATAAGTAAAATAGATAAAAGAGAAAATTAATTTCAATCAAAATTTAAAAGATGATGTTAAAGTTGACTAACCTTTACTTTATCTTAGCTGGAGTGCTGGAAGAGACATTCTTTTTTATGGAGTTATGCACTCAAGCTGTTGTCTCTTGCTAGATGAGGTACTTCCAATAGTTGGCTTTTTTGGTTCATCTGGCGATGATGCATTGTTAAGTTCTCTTTTAGTGTTTTCTCCAACATCTAGAGAAGCTGATGACATTGGTAATTGAAGAGCATCCTGCTTCTCTACAAATGATGAAACAAACAGTTTCGCTGGTGCATCATCAGAATTCCTAGAATATGATTTCCTCAATTGTATTTTAAACACTTTAATGGCAAGATCCTGTTGGATACATTGGGGGGCAGTGGTTCTTTCTGCCTTTAAAAAGAATCTCATCAAGTTCTAAGATATTAATTGAAGTAAGAATTTAACTAAATTATAATTATTTTTATACCTTTATGTTAATTGTTTCATAGATTTATTCAGTTCTCATTGAAAGAAGATTCTCTCCAAGTTCACCAAGTAATGTTGCAGTTGTTGATCCACTTCCATCTGTAATTTGAACTTGAAAATGACACCTGTCATATAATAAAGTCAACAATCAAGATATAGGAACAAAAATAATCAAGATACAGGAAGCTTAAGGTAATACACTTCTCCACTCAACTCTTAGTTGCATAGTGCAGGGTGGAACAAAATTTACTATTTGTAATAGTTTATCAGATTTTTCTAAGTGGCTTGAAGTTTTTTTGTGTTCATAAGCTTTTGAAAATGGCTAATTAGTCTTAATTATGAATCTTGGATGTTTAGAAAGTACTTGAAAATGAAAGGAGGCAAATTAGTTTAGGTTGGAATGAAATTTAGCTAAAACTGGAAGATCTGGAGCTGGACAGCCTGAAGTTGACTCACAGCAGTTGAATTGGTCATTTTATTCTATCATTAAGGACATTGACATCTTTCAAGGGAAGTAATTTACTCATTATTTTACAACAGTCTTCCAATGGAAACCTTATTTTCTTGGTTATTTACACTTATTTGTCATAAAGACCCGAATGAACAAAAAGTCCTCCTTGCATTGAAGTGGTACAATTTGTGTTAGAGTCGTTCACAGTGGGAAAATGTATTGGATACTACTATACTGGATTGCTATTGCTACGCATATGACCTAGACTGTAACAGAATCACAGAATAAAAGTGATAGCAAAAAATGATCAGAAAGCTCAAGAATATCACAATCATACCATCTGAAATCTCATTTTCTGAACGTATGGTCAATCAATTTCTCTAAACTCTTTGTAATTTTCAGTGGAATGCAATAATTTGAATTCTTAGATATCAAGGATCTCTAGGAAAAGATACATTATATAAGGATAGAGACGTGCAAAAATATTTGTGTAAGCAAGATATGACTACTAAATCAAGTGCAGAAGGCAAATATGAGTAAGACTTTAGCCACATCTATGTTATTAGTCAAGACTTTAGCCACATCTATGTTATTATTCAAAACCAGGTACTCATAGAATATATAAGAGATAGAATTGAGAGAAATGGCTTCCAGTTTTATCAACCCAAGAAAGCCTTTAATATGCAAGTTGCCAATAGCATGTACTATTACGCTTTAACACAAAAGGCAATAGTGGCTAACCATATCATTTTTTTATGAAAAGGTACAAAATTGGTGGCTACACATTATAACCACACAAGATTTATGAGATGCTTCTAACAGTAACTTTCAGAAAGGAATTAGACACGTTGATGCAAAAAATAGCTGCAACTATGTACCTAAACTAAAGGTTTTCAATGTCAACAAAGTCAAAAACATAATCATTCTACAAATAAAAGGTCATAGATCTTGTAAACCAATTGAAATTAAAAGTTTTTCCCTTTGACCAAGCACTAAGACTTCAACCTTCTATTTGGGACTAAATAACTCCACTAAATAAGTAATACACATTGAGGAAGGCTAAATTGCATGATTGGATAAAAGCTTTAATTTTGTAAATAGGATATTCATAAATAAAAATAGTTTTTCATTTGGCACACATAATACTTTTTCACACAGAAGAACCACACAATTAATCATGAGAAGTTTGTTATACCTGGGTACTAACATGGTATGTTCTTGGCAATTACCATAGTCAATACCCTTTATTATCTTGGTTCTAACAAGGTTCTTGCATTGTGAACATATTAACTCATAAAATGTCTGTTCTTCATCATCCAAGAATGACATTTTACCTTCAACGTGAAAGGATTGCATCTATTCAGAAAGAAAAATGGAAAAGATTAGTTATTGTTAATCTATTAATATATTATTGAATTAAAAGATATACTATGCTGAGATACATACTGCAGATTGTGTTTCAATGTTTCCTATAGGTATAATGTCATCATGTAGCGACATTCCAGCAGATCTTCTTTGTGTATATGTGTTCAATATTTCTTCATTGTCTTTCACCCTATAAACATATAGTTATATAATTTTGGATCATGCACAATTAATCTTATACATGATTATAGTTCTATTATTTTGCCTTTATTTCATACCAGTTTATCAGTTCTGCAATTTGTGGATACACAGGATTTATCAATATTGTAGAATTGGATCTTGTTGTCAAGGATATTCCTGTGTCGTAAAGTTATAAGTTGAGAAAAATTAACATTGTTAAAAAACATACATATAGAAGAAAAAATAAAATTTGGTTCATACCAGCATATGAAGATCGTGCAATTCGTTTTGCTAGGATTACTGGATGATTTTCAATTTGTGCAGCTAGCTCACTTCCATCATTCTCAGCAAAGTCTTCCCATAAAGTGAAAATACAATGGTGCATGCTGTAAGGAATAAATAATTAGTAATACAATGATGCAAATAAATGTTAACAATTTGGCAGAAACAAAATTTCAATAAGTTAGATTCAATAAGCATGACATTTTAATGTTGTTATGATATTAACAGAAAATCAGCTAGTCTAGATATCAAAACTCGAATGTTAATTAACTTACTTTGCATCCATGATAACGATTTGTTGACATTTATTTTCATGGATGCCATCAAACTTAATAGCACCACAACTCACAACAACAGCGAGCACATCTGTTTATAGAAATATTTTAGATAATATTTTTATGAAATAACATCTGAGTATAGCTTAAAGTATATGTAAAGTATTGCTTACCAAATTCTACATGTCGTGGTTCTTGCTCTAAATTTGCCAAAGATATTGTGTTTAATCTTGTTGGAGCTGGCAATGGTGGATCATTTGTGTTGTTTTCTTTGATTTGTTCAACAATAGTGAATCTATCTACAACCCACTCAAATGTATTGACAGAAAGTCCATAGGGTAGTGGCGCTCTAACTTTTGCAGTTGATATCAAGTATGTGCTGAAAGGAGTGAGCTTGTTTTGATATTTATCTATGTCGTCCCCATACAAAACAATCGCAATTTATTCTTCCTGCATTTACAAATGTTAAATTATTCAGTAGTGTAAATTACAAAATTATGGGCTATCCTACAATACATCGACTGCAAACATGTTAATAAAAGGTAAAGAAATGAAAGTTAAAAACACAGTACAAATAGAAAGGTGGAAAATTTAAGGAGTAGATTGAATAAAAGATTACTGCCTCATCTTGTGCAATTGCGATTTGAAATCGTGTTCGCCCGTCCTTACTCTTTCTTTCTCTTGCTTTTTCAATAAGTTGGACTTTACAAGTCCACTCTTTTGTTTGCGGAGTTATCCTGCTAATATTAAGTCTATATTCCATATCCTATAATAGATACTACATAAGACAAGAAGATATGGTTAGTATTATATTGAACAATAAAAATAATTAAAGGAAAAATTGAACAAGAAAAGGATAAAACAGTACATGTTTATGTTATGTTTGTAAAATAGCTTTTTGAATTATTTCATCGTAAACTACATTGTATGTTGAGTGATCGTCATGATTAGCAGCTACTGGGGGTTGAATCAATATTTTTACACATTTTGAACTTTTTTCTCTTAATAAAGCAACATAAAGTTGACCATGTAAAAAGAAAGGCTCGCGCAAATAAATTCCAACAAAATCTAATGTTTGACCTTGTGCTTTATTAATGGTCATTGCAAAACATAATCGTATAGGAAATTGGGTCCTTTTAAAAGGAACAGGCATTTTTTCATCTTGAGATACTATTAACAGTATTCTTGGAATAAAGACATATATATCTTTGAAGTCACCAGATGAGATCTTAGCACTTATAACATGTGTTTTAAAGTCACAACAAGTTAATCGTGTACCATTACATAAGCCCTCGCATGGATTTAAATTTCTTAATAATATTATTGGACAATTCTCTTTCAAAGACAACTTATATGGTGGCAAACTAACAGGATTAAGAGTATGTAACAAGTCCTCAAATTGGGCTTGATCGTTAGGTTCAATGGTTTCATCAATACCTATGAATGTTTTTTGATAGCCCTGTAAATTTAGTGATGAGCATGTCATTATTTCATTTACAAAACCATTTTTTGTTGTCAAAATGACACGTGAATATGTGGAAGATGATGTTGATAAAAATGTGTACATATTAGGATATGTCATAATAAATAATTTATCTAATGATTGTTTTTCAGTTGTGAAGGAAATAATAAAACATTTTGGAATTTCAATCTTATTTGTGGAATTAACTTTTTCCTGTCCATTTCCTATTCTCATTAAATAGTCACAGAATAAAGGATCTGCTTTTGATCGCATATTTTTGGATAAATGTAATCTTTCAAGTTCTTCCCAAATGTCTGAATATAATAAACTTTCATTGATGAAATCTTCTTTTTTTCCATTTCTAACGACAGGAAGCGTTTGTCTAAAATCACCTCCAAAAACGACCATTTTTCCACCAAAACGTATATTTGTATTCATAAGATCTTTGAGTAGAAAGTCAAAATCTTTAATTAATATTTTTTTGCCATTGATACTTCATCCCAGATAATTAATTTTGCATCTCTAATTAAGGATGCAAGCGCACTTTGTTTGCTAATATTACAACTAAAAGTGTCATCAACATTGATAGAAATTTTAAAGCGTGAATGTGCAGTTCGTCCACCAGGAAGAATTGAAGCAGCAACACCAGAAGTAGCTGTCGCCAATGCTATATAACCTTCCGATCGTATAGTTGCAAGTAAAGCACGATATAAGAATGTTTTCCCTGTTCCTTCTGGGCCATCAATAAAAAATGCCCCAGCTCTATGTGAGAATATTCTCTCTATAATAGTGTTATACGCCTTAAATTGATCTTTATTTAGTTTTTTATATAGTAAAGCATCTTATTCAGTAACAATGATTGTTCTCTCAAAATGAACTTCCTTTGCTTCTTTTGTTGTTTTGGAAGGCCTGATTGTTTCTTGCACAAGCTTATATTCATTTATGTCGGCTCCCATAGAATGTAATATGTCGTTAATATGATTCAGAACTTGAAATTAAATATATTTTCTTCCAATATTTGGTATTAGCTTGAAATCTTCAGACATGGGTTCTTCAAATTGTTCCCACAATTCTCTAGGGTTCACTGGATTACAATATACTAATAATATTGCAAACAAACGCCTTAAACTATGTGGCATTTGATAACTTGTTGCTTCCAACATGCATCCAATCAAATCGTTATTAGAATGTAAAAGACTTTATTTTTCAACAGATTCTCTGAAAGTACTACATAGTTGTCCTTCAACAGTTCGTAAATCTTTATAAGATTTTGGATCTCTAACATTCATCAGCAATAATCTTAGGCAATAGCGTTCTCCTTCTGTAGGATGACATGTTACAACACGTCTAATTGTACGTCCTTTTTTCTGACGTGACCACATTTTATCTTTGGCAGATCATACAAAATATTCAGGAAAATTCTTGATACAGCAAATTAAGTTTTATAGCATCTTCATTAGCACTATTCATATGAAAAAATTCAGTTAGCATGGTTCTTCTGATCATCGGATTGTTTAAAATTGAGTGTATATTAGCATTGCTTCTAAATGAAACAAATTGTCGTCCTTCAAGATGAACTTGAATGGAACATACACTTGGGGACATTTCACTAATCGAAAAACCAAACAAGCGCCATGTAGCTTCTGGTGGTGATACCCATCTAGCGGATTGATATTTTTTTATTCCATCTATTTCTATATTTTTCTCATTAGCATAAACAAAAAAATAATTTTATCATGTCCTTTACAAATATATTTATAAAGATACTTAAAAACTTTAATGTCAGATCACACTTCAACATTCATATGGTAATCAAATTTTTCAAGCAAAAATGGATTGTACGGAACAACCCAAGAATTGTTCAAGTAGTGTCCTCATATTTCTACTGTTCCTCCTGTATTTCGTCTTTTATAAATTGGATAAGAATCATCTCCTTTCAAGGTATGATTTGCAAAGCTTTTTGGATAGTTAAATTTACAACAACCATATTTCTTCATGCAAGGACTTGTAGGATTAAGATTTCCACAAGGACCATGTATCATGCGTTTAAGAACACGTGAATATAAATATGGTTTTGCATCTTTGTCAGGTATTTCAGCATTAATAATATTATCATAAGCTTCTGGCGTTAGAAGCTTGTGTTCAGAAGTTAGAATAATAATAAAATGAGCATGAGGTAAGCCACACTTTTGAAACTCTACAGTATACATAAAGGCTACGACTTTTTCAAAAATAGACCGTTTAAGGATATCTATTTTTAGTTCTTCTACTTTTGCTCTAAATACTCTACTAATTAGATCAGGTCTATTTTGTGCTTCATCCACGAATGCTAAATGTTCCTTTATTTCAGGCCAAGATGGGTTACATGTCATGGTTATAAATAAATCAGGCTTACCAAAATGTTGAACTAATTCAATAGCATCCATGTATCGTTCACATATATCTCTAGGCCCATCAATAAAAGAATTTGAAAGAAATCTTCTTTTTCCAATATTAGAAGCATCTCTTTCACCCAATGTCAAAATATCAATAACTCCTTGCAATACATCCATTCTAAACAAATCTTGATTACATGAATAAAAATTCAATTGTTGAGTTTCAAGTTTTATATATTCATCAACAACATATTGTTGAAATATTCTTCCTGTGTGTAAAATTTCATCTCCCTCATCATCTCTCATCTGTAGCTTATAACAATAATATTCATGAACAGTTATTGTATTTCATTTTCGCTTTCCTTTATCTAAAATATCATGTTTCATTTCAAGATATCCGTCGAGAGAACAAACATTTCGTATATTTGGTATCTCATCAATTTCAAAAGTTTTAGGATATGTACAAACATTTTCTATTTCACAAACTTTTTCAATACCACAATGCCATCCACTTTGACCATATGAAAATAACAGTGGATATTGTAAGGCATCATAGCATCCGTAATAATAATTTACTAATCTTGTACAATTACTGCGAGTATATATTTGAATATGAGGCGGTTGAATAGCATTCCCATCATTTTTCTCAACCCATATTGTTGCAATATCAGATGAGCTAAGTAGATTATATACGTGTTGGTCTAAACTTGATTCACATCTAAGAGCAATGTGAAAGCTTTCTAAGTTATAAATGTTTACCAAGGATCGAAGGAGAATAGAATATGGATTATTTGATAATATATCCATTAGTTTCTTCACCACTGATTCATGAACTTTGTTGGAACAAGCCATCCTATATGCTAGCTCGTTATTATTAATATAGAAGTACAATTGTAGATTTTTTGGTTTTCCATTTTGTGGGTACAAATCATTTATAAAATGATACATTTGTCCTTGAACTTTGAATGTGTATACACCACAATTTCTTTTAGCTAATTTTTTATCGTACTTTGCACCAAAAGATGTAAATGCAAATAGATTATTATATGTCCTTATGTATGTTCGAAAGTGTAAAGATTCTTCATCTTCTCCAAAATATAAATTTCGTAATTTCATTGGCATTGTATGTGAAGTCAACTTGACGGTACCATTAGCACAACAAAATCCAGGTGGTTCATATTGAAGTCTCTTTGCAGAACAAAATTTACAGTTTGGGACTTTTTGGAGCAAAACATAATTTGATTGAGGATGTTGATCAAATACATTTGAAGTTGAACCTAGAATAAAAAAAAGGACTAATATTAACCAACACCTATAAACTGTTGGCATAACTAATACAAGAGTATGTACTCACCTTTTTCGTATATGTATGGTATCATTTCAATTGGTTGGGAGGAAGCATTTTCTAAAAATCGATGTCTCTTTGATTCTTGATATTTAGATTTACGGTGTGCCAATAGAGCTTGTTTTTCTTCATCTTTCAAGTTATTATATTTTTCACGTTGCTTCATGTTTCTATCAATACTTGAAAGATATCATTTATTTATTTTTTTACTATCCATCAGAATCTGTTGTTCCAATAGATGATCAAATTATGTTCAAACTATATTCTGTCACCATGAAGAACCCAGAAGTTCGGTAAGAAAAACACAGTAATATATACGAATAAAATATATATATATCACAGGGCATACACTTATGATAAACACCACTTCAAATATAGAAAATTAATATGCTAAACTTATATACTTACATGTACAACGCTAAATCCTTCTTTGAAACGGCTTTGTTCTTTCCTTCGTTTTGTTCCACCAAAAGCAAAAGTAGCAGTCCTTGAAATATAAAATTAAGTTACATCAAATTTAGTAGTCAAACACCCAATAGAAAAATTAAAAATTCTATCACAATGAAAATCCTAACAATCCAATGCAACCTCTTCACAAAAAATGTATACAGGACAACAAATTCAGGCACTCATATCAAGTGTGTATCACTTTTTCATTTTATTACCATCAATTTCAAGAATAAATTGCAGGGTAAGGTTGTGTACAATAGACCTTTATGATTTATTGTAGCAAGTTAAAAACATGTCAAATAACAAATGAAATCCAAACAAACTAATAGAACCCACAAATCATGTGAGATACAACATCGATCATGAATTCACTCCATATATTTAGCAGTTACTCACATGAGTGGACAACCAAAATGATGATGTGCCCTTAAAAATAGTGTCACCCAGCTTATCATAGTGCAAATCATGTATTTTGTGTAATTACTCCCACTTCACCTTTACATTGAATTTTAAATGCAATCTAAACGTTCCATCAAAGTTCATAACCAAACACCACTCAACTTTAATTACCAACAAAACACTCTTTAAAAGACTTGGTAGCTTATAATTACGTGAACATAAGAATTATCATCATTCACTTTCAATTTTATTACTCCTACCTTTATTGCTTAATGCGGTGAGTTAATAATTGTCAACTGAGCATTATAAGCTAGAAACATATAACATTAGCCATACAATAATATTTACAATGTCTGTAGATGTAAAAGGATAATGCAACTCATTAAGCAACAATGTTATTTAAAAGCAAAAACAAAAAAAAAACTAAGATCCATTGAGGTTTTAAGTGCAAATAAAGCATGGATTTTAATAAAAAAAGGTGCAAAGGGAGAAAAAAATACAAATATATATGTTTTGTCCAGGACTAATCATTGCATTACAAGCATGAATGACAAATATACGAACAAAAGGAAAAGTATGTCCTAGAACGTTGATGATGACACTGAAGTGCACATTGAGCAAGGAAAAGAGCTCAACACGTTTCAAACTTCGCTTCAAGGCCTAAGCGTGCTTTAAATATGCCTTTGGCAACACTGTCAAGCAAGTGTTAAACGTAGATAAGATAATTACACAACTTTTGGCTTGTGGTGATTGCAAAAGGCTGAACTGGGAAACTTCAATAGGACCACCTTTAAGTATTCATAAGTGATAACAACACAAGTTAACCATCCTGTCTCAGTCATATCAAACATCAATGAATATCCTTCAAGATTATCTCCTTGGGTAGCACTTGATACGAATATCTTACTTTATTTTTCCTGACATTCTACTTCAGATTATCCAGTTATAAATCATTAAGTCTTGGTCGAAAGTAATGTAAAAATGAAGAAGAAAGAAAATTCGACATATTCTTTTTGCTTTTGTAACATTCCTCACAAAGGGCAAATACTGATTTCGCTTTCGATGCTGCACTCGTGCCGGATTGCTTTTGTAACACTCCTCACAAAGGAAAAATAATGATTTTGCTTTCGATGCCACACCCGTGTTGGATTCTTAAAAAATACACTATGTTTAGAGAATTCGACCTCCCCCTCACACACAACAACTACTTTAGAGTCTAGCAACATAGATCATTTCTACTTACTACCTTCTTTATTTCCACTGCTCAACTCTGTTCCCGACCCAGCAGCCTAGCCAATCGTTAGAATCCATTAGGCCACCAAAATAAGCCTCTTGCACAAACTACAAAGAAATTCTTTACTACCATTGTTTGCTATTGCCTGCAATTATCTCCAGTTTCTGTAGAATTGCTCTTGTCCCGACAGAAAGCAACTTATGCTAATTTGCTCAAGTATCTCAAGCCTCTATAAGCTACTTTCACCAACTCACTTAATTTCACCAAAACAACAGGTTCCATACCCAAAAAATGGTACTTCATTACCAGAATGGATGAAATTACGATGCCATGTTACCGTGCAGGGAAAACTAAGTACGTTTTAGAACTCATTGATTAACTAATGAAGAGTTTAATTTGGAGACGTGAGTGCAACTTATTCATGATAATCATTCCAAATCCAATTTTTTGACCAAGTAGTTCGGACGCCCTCTTAGTCTCATTAATCTCAAATCTCAATTACTAAAAACACTTGAAATTACACTTAGAAATTTCATCGAACACGTGATGGGAATCATAAATAAAACACTTTAATAAACAAAAAACATATCCCAGTCTTGAAATTAGCTCTACATAATGACAAGAAAACTTCACATTACCAAGCGGAACGTCGATCAATAAAGAACAAGATGAATGTTTCACTTGTAACTTTTATCAAACCCATAGTAGGTGTTAAAGTGGGTACCCAAGAATTCCCAAAATTTATATCAAATGTTACACCCACACTAAATAATCTGCAAATACCATATTTTTTCATGTCACATAATCATAGAAATCAGCAACACGTAGTAAATAAAAATTAGCAAAACGTAGTAATTTTTTTCTAATTTTCGCACATAATACAACAACAAAGAAGAAATTTGGCAAAATTATCAAAAAAAAAATTTAAAAAAAAATAACTTACCTAAGCAAGATGAACAAAAGATGATAAAAATACAACTCCAAAGCTCTGCAGAAAGCAATCATCGACCTATTTGGAGTTTTATAGAAACTAATGACCGTCTTTTTTCTGATAAACTGATGAGTCATAGTTAACTACCGACTTATTTATGATTTTAAAGGATGAGTCATGCCATTTGTGGTGGCCCATCTCTAGTGGCTAAAGTGACAAATATGATATTCTCCCATGGACACATGTGTTGGTGTTGATTTACGGATGTAGGAAAAGTCTTAATATACGTGTGTGTGTTTTCATAAACCAAAACATCTTTTATGGCCCCACATTAATTTATCATGTTGATCAATATCATTTACAAAAGCACATAATGATATTTCAAAAATGTCCCTTTGAGGACGACGAAAACTTGAGATTGTGGCTTATAATAAGTAGTAATTTTAGATTTAATCAAGTTTGTTGTTGGTGTTAATCACTTGATGTTCAATAATTTTCATTACATTTCTAGACTTCAAAGCTTAATAGTTTGTTTCAATACACTAATTTTTTAGTAATGTAAATTCATGCATATGTATGTTTGTAATAAAAGAGTAGCGAATGTAAAGTTATAAGCATTTCAATTGAATTTAAAAATATGAAGTGAAAATCACAACACTTATTATTATGTCGCCAGATTAAAACTTTCAAAAGAGGCAACTTATGAGTATAATGATGCAATGATATCCCATTTTGCCATGAAAATTATAATTTTTCGGAGTTGGAGTTGGGATTGTGTTTGACCATTAATATAAATTAAAGTTGTTTTTGAAATTTTGTGAGAGAAGTATGAGTGAGAAAAGTGAAAACAAGTAAAATTTATTTTCACTTTTCCAAATACAATTTTGAAATTGTATTTGAAATTTTCATGGCCAATGCATCTTGTTTCACCTTTTTCACTAAAGTGAAATAATTTTTTGGAAAAAGAAAATAATTTTTATGGCCAAACGACTACTTAACATGAAGTTAATTGTTCTTTAATATTATGAACATATAAAAATATGGATAAATTATGAAATATCTTACTCTAACCAGTTATACAGAAAGTCACATTCTTTATTCATGTAGAAAAATTTAGTAGGCGTTTGACCATAAAAATAAAAAAATATTTTCACTTTATTTAGAATTTTTGAAGTTGAAAATAGAATTAGAGTTGTATTTGGCCATAGTATTTTCGAGTTGATATTTATAATTCAAATGTATTTTAAAAACAATATAAGAAGTGAAAATAAATTTTAAAAAATTTAAAATTTTATGAAAATGGAGTTATTTTATGATAATAAAAAAATATTTTTTTCAAAAAATAATTAAAAAGTAGAGAAAATAGTCAAATGTCCTCCAGTCTATTACTCAATTACCAACTATACATCTATACTTTGCGGGAGTCCTATTACCCCTGAATTATTTTAAAGTTGAATTAATTTCACGCTGAAATGCTACACTCAGATTTGAACTGGGAAGTGAAATACACGCACCAACACATCATTAACACATATATTTTTTATTTAAAATTATTTTTTATTTGCTTTCTTCCTCATTCTTCTATTTTTCATCACCTTCCATCATTTTTTCACTACTAAAACAATATCAAAGGTTCTACTAATAGCTTGAAATGCAAAAATGGATCGAATTTTTGATAAATCTTAGTAAGAATCTTCTTTTTGTAATGAATCTAAATAGAAATCATTAATGGGTATTGCTGAAAATACAAATTCATCAAATAGGGTTGAAGATAAAATTAAAAAAAAATTCGCATGAAACGAACAAGAAATTAATTTATGTTATTTCCTTTTTTTTATCGTAAATTATGTGTAAATAAAGTTGCACATCTAATATTTATTTTTGGATTATTTGAAAGAGTGATTTGTATGTAGGAAAATAGTCCATGATATTAGGATTATTTCCATGAATGCATTATTAATTTGCTCAAATTGGGGTCATGAATACTACTACATAAAGCATAAACATTGATCTTTCCATTTTCATATTCATTCTCAAAATTACATAGAAGTTTGTAAAAAATCAAGAAAAAAAGATTTAGATTATAATTTTCAAACTGATGTGTTTCGAAGAACAAAGAATAGAATTTGACAATCCAACTGACCATGTGGGTTGACATCTAAAAGTTGATTTTCAATATTTCCTAATTCCCTGCACAAATTGTAGTATCAAAAATTAAGAGAAATCTTAAAGTTCCATGGTGAATCTGGTGGAGATGGTAGCGGTGACAATGACAACGAGATGGTGAGTGGTGGAAAAATTGATATATATTGCTATGAGGAAGAAGGAAAACAAAAGAAGAAAAAAGAATAACTAAAAATACATATATTACTGAAAAGAAATACTAAAAATAAAAGTTTAGTAATATATTTTCAGTGCTCACTCTCTCAAAGAGAGTGAATTAAACTCACCTTGTCATGTAAGCATTTAGGGAGGTAATAATTTCAATTTTAAACAGTCTGGTGGAGTGATAGGACCCTCGAAAAGTTAAAGTGTGTAGTTGAAAATCTAGTAATAGATTGAAGGAGTATTTGGCTATTTTCTCTTAAAACGTACAAAAAGTGAAATCAAAAATTAAATTTTTAAATACAACTTCAAGTTGTATTTGATTTATTGATGGCCGACCAAGTTTTGAAAATAAAATGAAAATATATTTCAGAATATAGTGAATACTATTAATGATCAAACGGGTCCTTGAAAGTGGAGACAGAGATGAAAAGGGAATTCGCAAAAGTTCAAGAAGAGATTGAACAAGAAAGAGAGATGCTCCAGTTCGCTGACAAATATGTATCTCATTATTACCTTTTTGATAGTTTTATGCATGAGGTTGAGATAATATTTTTTAAAAACTTCATACTATTGAAGTTATCGTAGAGAAAAAGAGAGCAAAGTGGACGCAGATCTTACCCCTAACTCATGGAGATAAAGAGGTTATTTTCAAAATATCTAAACTCATGTAAAGTTGAGTTTGTGTAGTCGTATCTTAAAATTATTTATAATAATAGTAAACTTGGTAGGCTATTCCACTTATTCAGTATAAAGTTCTCAACTATTGTACTTTGGTCTAGGTTCATGGATATATCAACACTTTTGTATATAATGTTAGATTCAGAGTCAACTCGGACAAGCTCGATTTGTATGCAATATGGATAAATTGTTTTAACATGGAATAACTATAATAGTTTTTAATTTTTAAATATCATACAACGTCATTCTAAATCGTTAATTGACTTTTTTACGTTTTAAATTAAATATATTTTTCAATGTGATACTCACGTGCGTTGCACGTACCCTAAACTAGTTATTATAAAAGTTGGGATAAGATATAATTAAGAATAAACTAGTAGGGATTTGTATAAGTTTTACAAAACTAATTGGAGAAGTAAAATTTTCTTTCAAAATCATGTGAGAGAGCCCAATTAGTGGATTGGAGTGGAAGCCCAAAACTCTGAGGGTCTGATTGTGGCCCAAAAAAAGAGCAGGCGCCGCCAAGAGATTAATCCGTTGGTTAAAGGGGTATTTACGTAAATTAACCTCGGTCTCCGATAAACCGTCTGAATCCTCAAGTTTTCTTGATAATCAAGACGACTCTCTATCATATAGACTTTTGAAACCCAAAACTCCCATTACAGATAAATAAATAATTAAAGCGTAATTTAGGATGAAAAGTGGTTCATCAGAGACGAAGTTGTTACAAGAATTGATACTGTATGCGGCAAGCGCAGCACTTAGTTGCCTTGTCTTGTTTGTGGGGCTCCGACAGCTTGACCCCAACCGAGAGGCATCCAAGAAGGCACTTGAACATAAGAAGGAAATTGCTAAGCGATTGGGTCGTCCCCTTATTCAAACCAATCCCTATGAGGTCTTTATTCTATTCTTTTTTTTTATCAGGCCAATATGATTTCATTTGATTCTAATTCAGTAGTATATTTTAATTGAATTCTTGCAACTTCATATATGTGCGTATACATAATTTTTTTTTTTTTTTGGTTTTGGTTATTCATCTCATCTCCTAGTTCTTGATGGTTCCTAGTTCTTGATGGTTCCTAGTTCTTGATGGTTCTGGCTTACACGTTATAAAGAGGCGAATTTAGAATTTAAATATGATGGGTTCAATTTATCCAATACACTTGTGAAATTGTGCTTTCAAAATTTAATATTTTTCCTTGAAATCTTAGTAATCTTTCACATGTGGTAAGGTCTGCGTACATTCTATCCTCTCAAGACTCACTTTGTGGTACTATACTATAATGGGTATGTTGTTGTTGTTGCTTAATAATCTTTCACATATACCTGTTGAGTGTATGTCCCATCCACAGCTGTATATAATATGTGCTTCGAGAGAAAAGAGTTTTTGTAGGTGAGATGGTAAAAATGCTGCATCTAACAGTTATTTGGATAAGAATTATATTAGATTGCTTCCTAAAGTTAGTTCGAAATTTTTAGCTGGAAATTTGATTTGGATATTTTCGGCTCACTGAAATTATTGTTTTGGGGATTGATTGCTATAGGAGCTCAAATTCTTTTACATAATAAATGGTTTTCTGTACGAGCTAATTATGGTGAAAGGAATCATCTTTTCCGCATGTATGTGCTTATTCGTCTGTAAGACGAAAGTTATGAGCAAGGGCATAGTGATCAGTCTTCTAATCTTGATTCATTTGGCAAGGATTAAGATTTGGATGTTCACATGCTATCAATTAATAGTACTTGTTTGTATGTTTAATAATCCTGCATTACATTGTTGAGGCAACTCTCTTGTTAAATAATATTGTTGGTGTTGGCTGTGTTAAAGAGAGTAATGTAGATTCCAAAACTATTGCCCTTATACTGCTTGTGAAATTGTTGTATTTGTGAGTCTGACTCAATTTTCTGAAAAATTTGTGTAAATGATATCTTCTTTTATTGAAGATGATAGTGTACTTCTGTTTTTTTTTACCGGTTTGAGTTATTTAGAGTATTAGACAGTGCCCATTATATTTACTTATTTTCTTATTGATTTGCCAGATCCCCCTCTTTATTCTTTTTTAACCTACCGGTATAATCTACCTGTGATATCTGAAATTTTTTATTTCAAGTAGAATAGTTCTTTCTTGGTGTGAATAATTTGAAGAAGCAGACTTTATAGAACCTTCTAACTTATAGTCAAAAACGATCATGTTCAGTGGCTAATCTAGAATTTCTAAAATATGTGTGTATTACTAAAAAAACAAAGGGACAAAATTTATTAAGTGGGAATTGATCTCTAGTCCTCAAGTTAAATAACTTAACATTCATATATTAATTTAGAGGGGTTCAATATATCCTTGTTCTTATTAAATTTATTAAGTGAGAAGTGATCTCTAGTCCTCAAGGTAATTGTGCTTATTTGGTCGTGGTAATTGCTCTCATCACCTAGTTCTTCATGCTTATAGGTTGTTGAGACGAATTCAGCATTTGAACTTGATGAGTTCAATATATTGCTGGACCCATTAAACTTATGAAATTGTGTTTCCAAATTTAATATATTTTGAAATCGTAGTAATCTTTCACATGCGGTAAGGTCTGGTACATTCTACCCAACCAGATCCAACTTTGCGGTACTATACTATTCTGGGTATGTTGTTGTTGTTGCTTTGTAATCTTTCACGTATACCCGTTTAGTGTATGTCACATCCACAGCTGCATATAGCATCTGTTTCAAGAGAAAAGAGCTTTGTTAGCTGAGATAGTAAAAATTCTGCATCTAATTGTTATTTGAATAAGAATTAACTTGCTTCCTAAAGTTAGTTCAAAATTTTTAGCTGGAAATTTGATTTGGATATTTTCGGCTCACTGAAATTATTGTTTTGGTGCTTCATTGCTATAGGAACTCAATTTTTTTTTACAGAATAAATGGTTTTCCGATTTGAGCTTATGTTGAAAGGAACCATCTTTGCGCATGTATGTGCTTATTCGTATGTGAGACAGAAGTAATGAGTAATGGCATACCAACCCTTGCTGATGAAAGTTGTACCGTGATTTCAGTCTTCTAATCTTTAGTAATTTGGAAAAGATTAAGATTTAGGTGTTCACTTGCTATCAATTATTAATACTAGTATTTACGTTGAATAATCCATCATTACATTGTTGAGACAACTCTTTTGTTCAGTAATATTAGTCGGTGTTAGATGTGTTAAAGAGAGTGATTTTCAGAACTTTGCGTCTTTCTACTTATTTTGAAATGTTTATATTTGTTAGTCTGACTCAATTTTCTGGAAATTTGGTTTAGATGATATATTTTTAATTGAAGACGATAGTGTACTTTCGTTTTTCTTTATCTGTTTGAATTATTTAGAGCATTGTCTTTGGTGGTGGTTAGACCAGCTATGTTGTATGGGGCGGAGTGTTGCTAGTGAAGAACTCCGGCATCCAAAAATGAAGGTGTCGGAGATGAGCATGCTACGATGGATGTGTGGGTTTATGAGGAAAGATAGGATTAGAAATGAGAATCTTTGTGATAAGGTGGGAGCAGTGTTTTGGACAGTGAAAGGCGACAAGAGGCGACAAGGCCCCGGCTCGCCACGCGGCGAGGCGAGCGCCTTTTGAATGTACGACGACAATTAATTTAAAAAATTAAAATAATATATAAATGATCAGAATTTCAATAACACTAATATATTAGGAAATATTTCGAGTCAAAAATTAAAAATAGATAGTAGATAGATACTAAAAGTCTAGAACTTAAATGACTCAACAATTCAATATCCATAAAACAAGTTTATTCTTCTTCAAGATTTGCATAATGTTCAATTCCGACATGCATTTCATTATATTGCCCCTCATCTTCTTCCTCTTTGGATTTTTCATCAACTAGGGCCCGAGTCTGGCTTGAACTTGTTGCTTTTCCCTTGTCAAGTGACCTTGACCTTGACTTTCTCCTTAGACCATAGATATTATCTTCATCAGCTCCAGCTGCCATAGCAACAGTGCCCCAATAAAGATCACCTTCCTCATACACCAGTTCATCTTCTTGATCTTCGGGGCCAACAAGTAACCATTCATTAGCATCCTCAATATTTTCCAAGATAATAAGATCAATGGTGTCGCGAATATTATAGTGACGTGCCAATGTTCTAATGTACTTAACGTACACTAGATCATTGAGACGCGATAGCTCAAGCCTATTTCTCTTCTTGGAATGAATCTGTACATAATAAAGTAATTACTAATTAGATTCGAATAATAGTCGCTTTAATATAGAAAGTTGAATATAATAACTCGTTCTCACATGTTCAAAGATACTCCAATTCCGCTCGCATCCAGATGCACTACAAGTTAAACTCAGAACTCTCATGACAAATCTTTGCAAATTTGGAGTTCCGCTGCCAAATAGGGATCACCACTCAACTATAGAAAAAAATTGAAGGTTAACAAGTATAAAAAAGTCAATAACTTAAGGTGCTTTAAAATATAGATAACTAAACCAATTCAATATTCACTAACCCGGTGACCTTGTGTCTCTGGCTCTAACAGCTTGACCAGAACCAAACAAGCCATCCACACTCTTGTACTTAGCAAGCTCAGCAAGTAGTAAATCTTGTGTGGAAAGATCGGGGACCATCGTCTCAACACAAGTGTAGTAACTCTCCCACACTTAAGCAATTTTCTCCTCACTCATCATTGATTTAAAGTACAATCCTGAATTCAAAATATACCCCGCGGAGTGCAATGGTCGCTTGAGTTGGTCAGTCCACCTTGAATCAATTATTTCGAGGACTTTCTCATAATGCCTCGAAACTCCATCAAACCCCCGTTGAATAGTTTCCTTCGCCTTATCCATTGCTTCAAGCATATAGCCCATTGGGGGTCTTTTTTTCCCATCCACCAAGCGAAGAAACGAGACCAAATGACCACAAACTTTAAGAGCCTTGACTACATCATTCCAAAAATATGCAGAATAAAGAATGGCGGGAACTTCTTTCCCCAGAACTTCCTTTGCAAATTTACTAGAACTCCATTTATTGGAGATGATCAAGGTTCTCAAATTCTTTCTTTGTTTGTACATAGCCTCCAAAGTCAAAAAGGCTGTTGCGAATCTTGTCTTGGCCGGTTTCACCAAATTTTTCTCATTGGTGAATTTTCTCACCAAGTTCAAAAACAACGACCTTTGACTTATGTAAGAAACCACCTTTGTGGCCTTCTTAAAAACTGTAGAAGACATTATATCAACTATTAGCTTAATAAATATTCAGACTTTAGGCATATTACCTCACCAATATCCATATTACCTGAGGCATATGGATTAATCTTGAATATGTCTTGCAACATCAAATTGATGCAATGAGCAACACATGGAGTCCAATAGATATGTGGGTACACAACCCTCATAAGCTCCCCCGCTTTTACATTCTCACTGGCGTTATCAGTTACAACTTGTACAACATTTTCTAGTCCAATATCCTCAATTGTCTTCTCAAACAAGCTGTACATCTTAGTGCCGGTGGTGGACTCATTGCTAGCATCAACAGAACCAAGAAAGATGCTCCCTATCGGATAATTGACCAAAATATTAATGATCATTTTTCCATTACGAGCTATCCATTTATCCATCATAATGGAACAACCATACTTTTGCCATTGCACCTTATGCTTCTCAACAAGTTCATCAACTTTCTTTACTTCTTTAATTGAGAAACTCTGATAGGTAGGTGGCTTTATTCCCGGGTTATGTTGTCCTACCGCTTCTATGAAGTTAGTAAATGAATCATAATTAACACAATTAAATGGGAGGCCCGCATCATACATCCATACCGCGAAAGCATTTACAGCCCGCTCCCTTAAGATTTTTTGTCATTAATTCGTCGTCCTCCCCCTACTCCCACCTTTTCAAAGCCGTGTTATGTTGTGACTTTTGTAGATAAAACTTATCCATAGAACCTTTCGTCACATGTGCTGAGGATGATACACTACTACCACTCGAAGACATTTTTTGATATTTGGAGAGGCATCATTTCCAAAATGTTCATTCATATCATCATCATCAACGATATTATATGATGGCTTATATCGTTGATTCTTTGGATTTGTTGCGGCTTTGCTATCAACAAATGCCTCTACTTCATCCCTAATGTTTGTTGGACAAGTTTGACATATCCTCACATTTTTGTTTCCACCTATCAAATGTTGTTTGAATCGAGTAATACCGTCATTTATGGTACGTCGACAAAAATTACATATCACTGCATCTTTTGTCGGTCCTTGTGTACCATAATTCCATCCTATGTCCTTTTGTTTGCTACTAGTAGATTGGGACGCCATTGAAATTGAAAGCTGTTAATGATCAAATAATTTAATTAGTATATTACCATCATGCTATGTTAATTCTACAATCTACATAAGTTATTAAAAAAAATTACATAATAACTTTTAATAAGAATTAAGAATTAAGGAATAAGGACAGTGGCCACTGGTTACTTTTACAGTAACACTGTAACAGTGTATGTCACAAGTTCACTGTTACAGATGATGCTGGCCGAAAAATAGAAGAAGAAGAAGATAAAAAGAGGAAAAAAAATAACAGCACCAAAAGACATCCAGTCGCTGGATTAAGAAGAAGAAGAAAAAAATAGAAATCACTGCTTACCAGAGAAGCGGAAGTCGCCGGAGTTCGTCGCCGGAATCAAACTAGTGAGATGAATGGTAGCAGCCGCAGTCACCAATTAGTAAGTTGGTAGTGTTAAAATGTGTAAATAAGCCCTAAAATTAGCTTATATACCTAAAACCCTAATTTTTTTAAAACAATTAAAAGTCGACGCCTTTGTCGGCGCCTCGCCTCGCCACGTCGCCTTTCTCGCAAAGGCGCCGTCTTTTGATTTTCGCAACGCCACGGACTGAAGAGGCGACATAGGCTCGCCTCGCCATTCGCCATTGGCGATGAGGCGCTCGCCTTTTACAACACTAGGGGGGAGTGGCTTCGATGGAAGTCAAGATGCGGAAGCGAGATTGAGATGGTTCGAACATGTGATGAGGAGGGACATGGATGCCCCAGTGTGGAGGTTGTCAAGGATGGTTTCAGGCGAGGTTGAGGTAGACCGAAGAAATATCGGAGAGAGGTAATTAGACATGACATAGAGCAACTTCAACTTACCGAGGACATGACCTTAGATATGAGGGTTTGCCGAATAGAATTAGGGTAGAAGGGCAGTAAGGAGGAGTGTGTCCGAGTTAGTAGGTAGGAGGACTGTATTATGGTATCTGTGCTAGTAGTCATTTTGCTAGTCTTGTTTTGAAGTGTGTTATCGGTTGTCGTATTAGTTGGTGCTAGTATTGTTTATGTTATTATATGGTGTGTTAATTTGTTGTTTTGTGTTCCTTTACTATTTTTTTTTGGCCTGTTTTTGTTGTGAGCGGGGGTTCTATTGGAAACAACCTCTCCATCTCACCTCTGAGGACTGTATGGACTACAACTTATCCTCCCAGACCCCACTTTGTGGGAATATATCGGGGTGGTGGTTGTTTTTGTATTGGATAACGCACATTATATTTATTTTCACTTTCTGATGATATGGCCCCCCCCCCCCCCGGCCTTAGTACCTGGCTTATAGGGAGTATATTTTATTTCAAGTAGAATATTTCTTTCTTGGTGTGAATAATTTGAAGAAGCAGACCTTCTAACTTATAATAAAAAATGATCATGTTTAGTGGCAAATCAAGAATTTCTAAAACATGGGTGCACCACTAAAGACTGAACGACAAAATTTATTAAGTGGAAATTGATCTCTAGTCCTCAAGGTAAATTACTTTAACATTTATTCAAGTGCACCTTTTAACCTTCTTGTAGCATGGTTTCCATAATATAATGTTATACTACAACAAAACACCCAATATGTTCCCACCAAGTGGTTTTTGGGGAGGGAAGTGTATGCAGTCCATACCACTACCTCAGAGGTGAGATAGAGAGGATGTAATATAGTGTTATACTAACTTTAGAAAATAGATACATAAAATACACCACAGGTTTATGTGTCCATTTTTTTGCCTATGAATTCACCATTGATCATGTTCATATTGAATTCAGTCATTCTCATATTGAAATGTGATAACTTATTTCTCTTTTGTACTTTTTGTCAATAGGATGTGATAGCATGTGATGTAGTGAACCCTGATCATATCGATGTGGAATTTGATTCCATTGGTGGGTTAGAATCCATTAAGCAAGCATTATATGAATTAGTAATTCTTCCCATGCGAAGACCTGAGCTATTTTCTCACGGAAAGTTATTGGGTCCACAAAAAGGAGTCTTGCTTTATGGACCACCTGGGACCGGAAAGACCATGCTTGCCAAAGCAATTGCTAAGGAGTCGGGTGCTGTTTTTATTAATGTGAGAATATCAAATTTGATGAGCAAATGGTTTGGTGATGCACAAAAATTAGGTGAGTGTAGATTTTGCCTTCAATCTTGCAAGGTTCATTTCTCAGCATTAGTCTATTCTTTGGTGTTTGTTTGACTTGCTTAAAATCACACGACTGTATTGTATTTTCTGAATCTTTCTTCAGTATTGAATCTCCGCAAGCATTATACTCTGCCTAAAAGAACATAAGTACTGTGTCATGTTAATGTATCTCATGAGATAGTCACATGGTTTTGGTTGGTCCTTTCTACATTCATCTTTATAGGGACATTCTGCATGGCCTTAACATGAGAGATGATCTGTTCATTTTAAAAATCTCTTTCAAGATTTTGTGATTGATGGTTCTTTTGCTATGAACACGCTATATGAGCTAGTGTAATTAGCGTCGTAAAAAAACGGAAGTCGTAGCTTTGCTAGTACTTACAACATACCCAGTGTATTCCTACAAGGTGGGGTTTGGAGAGGGTAAAGTGTACGCAGTCCATACCACTACCTCAGATGAGGTAGAGAGTTTTCGATAGACCCCCGACTCAGGACATATAACAGTATACCAAACAAAAAGCATAAAAGCACACAACAAAATACTACTATAAACTATCTATTCAAAATCATAGACATCAAGAAACACCATGAACAAGAAACTCCAAGCACAGATACAAACAAAGTGCTCTTCCCTACTATAACGGCTGAACTCCTATCCACTAATCCTCTACCCTAATCCGCATCCTCCACACCTTCCTATCAAGGGTCATGTCCTTCGTAAGCTATAACTGCTCCATATCATGCCTAATCACCTCCCTCCAATATTTTTTCGGCTTATCTCTACCCCGCTTAAAACCATCCATAGCCAGACTCTCACACCTCCGTACTGGAGCATTCGTGCACTTCCTCATTACATGCCCGAACTATCGCAACCCCACTTTCTGCATCTTGTCCTCCATCGAAGCCACTCTCACCTTCTCCCGAATAATCTCTTTTCTAACCCTATTTTTCTTGGTAAGTCCACACATCCATCTCAACATCCTCATGTCTGCTATCTTTAATTTTTGGATGTGAGAGTTCTTAACTGGCAACACTTCACTCCGTACAACATAGTCGGTCAGACTGCCACTCTGTAGAACTTACCTTTAAGCTTAGGAAGCACCTTCTTATCACACAAGAAGGGAGTCTCCATTTCAAGATAATGTTATCTAAATCACCAATAGTGGTTTTGAGATTTTTGGGGATAAACATAAACATCCAATGGAGAGCACGCAAGGGTGTGGTCTAGTGGTCAATGAAATGGTTGAGAACCACAATGTCTCAAGTTCAAATCCCTGCGATGACAAAAACACTGGGTGATTTCTTCCCTTCTGTCCTAGCCTTGGTCTGGTGGGAGGTGTCAGGTGTCCCGTGGAATTAGTTGAGGTGTGCGCAAGGTGTGCACAACTTACCTTTAAGCTTAGGAAGCACCTTCTTATCACACAAGAAGGGAGTCTCCATTTCAAGATAATGTTATCTAAATCACCGATAGTGGTTTTGAGATTTTTGAGGGATAAACATAAACATCCAATGGAGAGCACACAAGGGTGTGGTCTAGTGGTCAATGAAATGGTTGAGAACCACAATGTCTCAAGTTCAAATCCCTGCGAAGACAAAAACATTGGGTGATTTCTTCCCTTCTGTCCTATCCTTAGTTGGTGGGAGGTGTCAGGTGTCCCGTGGAATTAGTTGAGGTGTGCACAAGTTGTTCCGGACTCCACGGTTATCCAAAACAACAAACATCAAATCAGGATTTTTTTTTGATAACCGTGTCCGGGCCAGCTTTCGCACACCTCGACGCCATCCACGGGATACCGGCCACCTCCCACCCGCAACAACATCAAATCAAGAATTTTTCTGTCATTTTCTTGATAGGCCGTGGTTTTTGGCTTAGCATTCAATTCGTGAAATTATCTGCCATTGGATTTATATGTCAAATGGATCTGGAAATAAGAAAAAAATTAGAAGGCAGTTAGACTAACTTGAGGCTCATCATGGTTTTGCACTGATATCACCCAACTCTGGTTTGTTTCAAGCTTTTAAAAATGTCTCTAATATAGCTTTTACCTTAGCTCATTAAATTGCTTTATTGCAGATAGTGTATAATTAGCTTGTGTGCATGCTTATATATAGTTTGCACTTTGAATTTTAGTTTCACTTTCTTGCAACTCTTTTTATTAGGATTACGAGCATTAGGTGTCAGTAAGGTTATCCTTATATAAATCAGTGCCTGTTTAAATGGCTTATTTTAAGTGCCAAGAATGGCAAACCACACCGCTGTGGATTTTCGGGGGGAAAATGTTGCAAGAATTACAAGAAAAAGTAGATAATATTTGATGCTTCATAGCCTTGTGAATCTACCTGACATGGACACTGGAGTAACAAAAGGATATAGCGTATGTTCAAGACTTCAAAAAGAGAGAGAGAGAACTTGAAGTTAAGTTATATGGGTATGGATAATATCTTCTATAATAGGATACAGTTGTACTCTTATACTAACTTGCTTATCAAAAAGTAGTACTGTGATCCTGACTTAAGCATTTAAGTTTGATTTTGAAGAACAAACTAGCTTTTCCTTACCATCTAATGAATCGGGAGCGTTCATACTTCCTTGCTGTTTTATTGCTCGAATTAGTTTATGTTGTAAGTTTCATGTTCTCCATCAAGCCACCAGCGTACATATAATAGAGTGATAACTCATTCACGGTCATCAACTTATTGCTCCATATAATTTTATTTCCTCACTGAAATATCAAATCCTCACAAGAGGGATATCTTTGTGACTTTGTCTTAAAACCAGAAATAATGTAAGAAAAGTAGCAGCCAAGTGTCACCTAGTGAAATGCTAGTAGAACAAAAAAATGTGTTTTTTTCCCATCTGGTTAAAGCTTTAGAGAGTTTTGGTACCTGTGCTGGTGTGAGGTAGCTAGTACTCAAAATAGTCATTTCGCAGAGCTTGCTCAAACACCATTATCATCCAAAAAAAAGTAAGGTAAGAAAAGTGAAGTATTTATCACCATGGATTCTTTGGCTGATTTGAGGCTTGATTTTAGGTGGAAAGGGAGATAGTAGAGTTAATGGCTTAATCAGCCATTAGTTCTGGTGGAAGAAGCAATGTAAGAAAGAGAATTGATTTTGTTGAAGAAACAACAACAATATAAGCCCTTGCTCACCAATACACTCTCGACACATGAAAGCTAAAAACGCCGATTAGATAAGCGAAGTACAACAGTGCCATATACAAATCTAAATATACACCCATATAGCGTCTTCTTCGAAGTGTTGTGATGATGTGCATGGAGGCTATGGGTTCGGTTTAAGGAATGTTGAAAGGGTGGCACTTTTGGATTTTGCTCGGGCATTTGGATTGGTGGTAGTTCATTCGAAATTTCCCATGAAGGAGGTCCACTTGGTTACCTTCTGAAGTTCGGTGGCCAAGACTCAGATTGACTTCTTGCTCCTCAGGAAAGGAGATAGGGGTATTTGTAAGGATTGTAAGGTCTTATCGAGTGAGAGTCTCTCGACCCAGCATAGGCTTTTGATGATGGACTTGGAGATCATAAAGGAACGAAGGAGGAGAGGTATGGAGGATCAACTGAGGATTAGATGAGGCATTTTGACTTTGGCCAGTGATTTGAATACGAATACAGGGATAAGTTGATGGCGAGGAAGGCTTGGGGGAGTGGAGGGGATGTTGATAGTATGTGGGACGAGACTGCCAAATGCATTAGGGAGACAACTAGAGAGGTGTTGGGTGTCTCGAGAGGCCACTCGGGCAAGCACCAAGGGGACTGGTGGTGAACAAAGAGGTGAAGGGGAAGGTGGAGGCTAAGAAGAAAGCGTACGCAAAGCTTGCTGAGAGTAAGGATGAAGAAGATAAACGAAAGAACAGGGAGTAGTATAAGATTGCTAGGCGAAGTTAGCGGTCACGAGGTCTAAGTATGCTTCTTTCGAGAGTTTATATATAGCGTTAGATAGTAAAGGTGGGGATAAAAAGTTGTACAGGCTCGCTAAGGTTAGGGAGAGGAGGGCTCGAGACCTGAATCAGGTGAAGTGTATTAAGGATGTGGACGACAAAGTTTTGGTGGTGGAGGGTCGTATTAGAAAGAGATGGCAGTCTTACTTTCATAAGCTCTTGAATGAAGGAAGGGATACTAGCATTGTGTTGGGGGATTTGGAGCATTCCGAGAAGTTTTGAGATTATGGTTATTGTAAGCGCATTGAGGTTGAGGAGGTTAAGGGGGCTATTCGTAGGATGCGTAAAGGTAGAGCGGCAGGGCCAGATGAGATTCCGATGGATTTTTTGAAGTGCACATGAGGGGTAGTTGGAGTAGTTGACTCGGTTGTTTAACATAATTTTCAAGACGGCGAAGATGCCTGAAGTTTGGAGGTGGAGTACGATGATTCTGTTGTATAAGAATAAGGGTGACATTCAGGATTGCAACAATTATAGAGGTATTAAGTTGTTGAGTCACACTATGAAAACTTGGGAGAGGGTGGTAGAGTTGAGGTTGCGGAGGATTGTTACTATTTCTGAAAATCAGTTTGGATTTATGTCAGGGCGCTCGACTACTGAAGCCATCCATCTCGTTAGGAGACTGATGGAACAGTATAAGGAAAGGAAGAAGGATTTGCACATTGTGTTTATCGACTTAGAGAAGATCTATGATAGAGTTCCCACAGGGAGGTTCTTTAGAGGTGTTTGGAGGTTAGAGGTGGACCCATGGTGTATGTTAGGGCGATAAAAGATGTGTACGATGGAGCCAAGACTCGGGTTAGAACTGGGGGAGGGGACTCGGAGCACTTTCCCGTCTTGATGGGATTACATTAAGGTTCTACGCTTAGTCCGTTTCTTTTTGCCTTGGTAATGGATGTTTTGACGCGGCATATTCAAGGTGAGGTGCCTTATTGTTTGTTTTTTGCAGATGATGTAGTCTTGATTGATGAGACATGTAGTGGAGGTAATGCTAAATTGGAGGTTTGGAGGCAAACCTTTGAGTCTAAGGATTTAGGTTGAGTAGGTCCAAGACGGAATATTTGGAGTGTAAGTTCAGCGATGTCTCTCATGAGTCCGATGTAGTTGTTAAGCTTAACACTCATTCTATCAGTACCAGAGATAGTTTCAAGTATCTGGGGTCTATGATTCAGGAGAATAGAGAGATTGACGAAGATGTCACTTATCGGATTGGGGTAGGGTGGATGAAATGGAGGCTCGCATCCGATATCTTGTGTGAAAAATAGGCACCTCCCAAACTTAACGGAAAGTTCTATAGAGCGGTGGTTAGACCGGCTTTGTTGTATGGGGCGGAGTGTTGGCCTGTTAAGAAGGCCCACATCCAGAAGATGAAAGTGGCAGAAATGAGAATGCTTCGGTGGATGTGTGGGTGTACTAGGAAAGATAGAATTAGAATTGAGGTTATTCGAGATAAGGTGGGAGTGGCTTCTGTGGAAGCCAAAATGAGGGAAGCGAGGTTGAGATGGTTCGTCATGTAATGAGAAGGAGCATGGATGCCCCAGTGCGGAGGTGTGAGAGGTTGGGTAGGGATGATTTCAAGCGGGGTAGAGGTAGACCGAAGAAATATTGGAGGGAGGTGATTAGACATGACATGGAGCAGCTCCAGCTTATCGAGGACATGACCCTGGATAGGAAGTTGTGGAGGAGGCGGATTAGGGTAGAAGGTTAGTTTGAGTTTAGGAGGTTGTATATTTTGGTGTGTTACTTGGAGCATCTTATTTATGGTATTATTGGATATGTTACTTTCTATTATATCTTGTTCTTTTACTATTCCTTATTTAGATTGTTTTATTTTGGGTCGGGGGTCTATCGGAAACAACCTCTCTTACATTTGAGGTGGTGGTATGGACTGCGTACACTTACCCTCCCCAGACCCCACTTGGTGGGAATATACTGGGTATGTTGTTGTTGTTGATATTATTAGATCCATACTAATGCACTGTGGCTAGATGAAGAAGATTGGCGCTCACTTAAATAAAGGGGGGAGGGGAGTAAATGATGCAGACTAAAAATACGACTAAGGTAGCATTGTCCATGGAGAACCCATGGAAGCTATAATGGTCTTCCCTTTGTCTTAATAGCAAAATGAATCTTGAGGAAAAGAATCTGTGACCTTTGTTATGCTACAAATCTAGGACCTAGGAAATTCGTCTTGAATTCCTCATCAATAACCCCTAAGTTGAGATCATTTTAAGCCTTAAAGCCATAAGTATCATATCATAATTCTAATTACATTCTAAGGATTCCTTTACGGCTACCCTTAGTTGAATTCTCTGTATGATGGCTCATGTGGATGATTTGTATATCCGTTATGTCATGTAATGTCTTAAAAGTCCTTTGAACCTCGCTCTAGTGAGATTTTCTTCTTTCTTAAACTGAAACTCAGTTGCCTGGTTCTATATTGTGTTTCAGCATGGTGTTATACTTAACTAATTGATAATCTTCTGAAAATTGCAGTTGCTGCCGTGTTTAGTTTGGCACATAAACTCCAGCCAGCAATTATATTTATTGATGAAGTCGATAGCTTTTTGGGTCAGCGCAAAACTAGCGATCACGAAGCATTAACAAATATGAAGACTGAATTCATGGCTTTATGGGATGGTTTTACCACAGATCGTAAGTACACTGCTGAATCAGTTGAATACATTACCAGTAGTTTTCTCCCACCTAGCAGAAGAATTACTCGCACATACATATGTATGCATGTAATGCGTGTGTGTGTATGACTATATGTATATGCTGTATAGAGTAGTTGATTGGTGAACTTCATATCACTTCTACTCCTCAATCTTAAGATAGTTGGTTTCGGCATATAAATGCTCACTATCCATTTCTGTATCTCTAGGATCCATCATAATTTGAGATGGTCTATCTTTTATCTAGTTAATGTGGTCTATCTACAATGTTCTGTCGGCTTTAATCATTGTCAAATGCCTGATGTAGAGAATGCACGAGTGATGGTTCTTGCTGCAACTAATCGCCCATCTGAGCTTGATGAAGCAATTCTTCGACGTCTACCTCAGGCCTTTGAGATTGGGTTCCCCGACCGCAAAGAGCGAGCCGAGATTCTGAAGGTGATCCTGAGGGGAGAGAAGGTGGAAGATAACATCGACTATGACCGCATTGCTAGTTTATGTGATGGATACACTGGTTCAGATCTTTTTGAGCTCTGTAAAAAAGCTGCCTACTTTCCTATACGTGACCTACTTAATGACGAGAAAAGTGGAAAGCCTTCCAAGGTTAGTAATATTTAATTATTCTTGAAATTCTAAGCTGAATTTATATTGGCTTAGAAATGCTTACCTCGGTAAGCAACCTATGGCTTATCTTATCCATTGATACTTGTGGCTTAGGGTTCCCAAAAAATAGACAAATAAAGGAAAAAGAAAATTAAGATTTCTTTGAAATATAAATTGATCTTTTCTTTGGATTATGAAGAACCATGGGTGTTCAACTTGAACTGCTCTAGTTTTGAGCTGGTCTGTACACCGTTGACACAGAGGGAGGCATCGGTACCTAGAAAAGGAACCTCTTATTAGATAGAAGTCCCCCTCTTTTGTGATTCATTAAAATTAGTTTTGTGCATGGCTGGCCGTTTCATTTTTGTTTTGTTTTACCTCAACTCTGATTCTTTTTTTATTTTTTTTAAATTTTGTTTAACCTCAACTTTGATTTTAATGTCCTTGAAGAAAAAGAAACGCACTATTAAGAGAATGGAGAATCCTTTCATTTTTGTTTTGCTATGTTTAGCACCCTCACACACTCACACGAAAAGAAGAAGAATCTAGTTTGCAACTGCTGCTGTGATATAGGTAGTGGTTGATCCCGGATTAGTGGACTTGCGCTCTTGAGCTTGATGTATTGTAGCACCTATTTGTGACGTTGGTTTATGTTATAATTGTTTATTTGATTTATGTTTGCTGTGTATTTGCATTGAGAAGCTTTGCTAGGAAAAATTGACAGTATATTTGCACGGGATTGTGAGGATATACTTGTTTTTTCAGTTGTATATTCTCGAGTGTCACGGGACAAAGCTCTTTGGATGATTTTTTTGTTTTGTTTTTCTTCTAGCAGGAGCCAAGACCATTATCAGAATCCGATTTGGAGAAAGTTACAGCTACGTCAAAAAAGACACAGGTTGCTGCAAATGAATACAACTCCTTACGCTCACAATTGGTTGGATTGTCAAGACAAACAGAGACGGATGATTATCCAGTCCAAGCTGCAATCAGCGAGCTCTCTAAGCTTGTGGTTTCACAAATTTTAAATCTCCAGGCAGAAAACCAGGATTCTTAACTGCCACTAGCAATTGCTAGTGTGTGTTATAGACTGTAAGATTTTGATCGTATCTTGGTTATGCCGAGTGCCAATATACTTTCTTTTCAAGCACCGTGTGCTGTTATCCACCTTGTTAAATTTATAACAGTAGTCATTTTATCATTTCTTGATGTTCACTGCATAGGGTGAACTGTTGTATGCTCATCTAATGTCTAATGAGAAACCGAGCTACATATTGCCCTGACACTACCAAAATGTCATTGGGTGCGTGTTGAATCCTTAAAAAGTTGTGCATTTTTGGAGGATCTGACGCGGCTGCAACAACACTTTTGGTGAGTCCAAGCAACATAGGTGTCGGGGACTTCATGCATATTTGGGAAATTGAAAGGTTCTGTATGGCTATGTCTTGGGGAGTGCCGTGTTAGGTTTTCTGCTATTGTATTATACAGGACAGTTGATTGACAAACTTTTCTGTTGCCAGTTGAACTGAATGTTTTAAGTTAAAACGTACAATATATTAGGCTACCTAATATAGCTAGGTGTGACGTCCCGCGTCACTACCCATTAAATTCATCCCATTTTTGGCACAATTTCGAGCGTTTCGGGTGCATTTCGGAGCCTGACGGGGCTTCCACATCGTCTATTGACAAGGCAAACGTGGGGGCATATTTGGGAGGTTAAATTACAAGCTCGGGTCAACATTTATGGGGCTTTGGAGCCTTGACCAGCAACTGAACAAAAGACTGCACAGAAAATCAGGATAGTAGACAAGAGCCTTTCCACTAGTTCATGGATTGCATGCCCAAATGTAGAAATGTTGACTAGCATTTATTGTATCCCGTGACTAAGGGGTATTATATATATCTTGTAAGGCCCTCTTGGACAGATCATCATATACTTGTTTTTACTCAAGAAATATAATCAGAAAATTGACTCTCGGGCCTCCCAAATCGAGTGTCTTTCTTTGTCATTTTCCTTACGTGTTTGTGTGAATGCTCAAAGGTTCTTAGGGACTGATTTAGAGTTGGTTGAGGACTGAGTTTAGCATCAATATTGTGAGTGTTAAGTTGTCCGCACGCGGCTAAAAATAGGCCCGTGACAAGTGGTATCAGAGCAACACTTTGAACATGGCATACGACGGCGACGAGGAGGTTCACGGCGGAGACAATGTGGGCAAAACCAAGACCAAAAAACGTGACAAGAGTAGGAACAAGGATGAGGCCCAACTTCCACTTAGTGAGGCTGTCACAAACGTGGAAGATGGTGAAGGTTCAGCATCCGGCTCTCTCGATGAGAGAATCGTTAACACGGAGGCTGGCTTAGCGGTTTTGGGTCATCGCTTTAAGACCCTTGAGTCCAACGTTGGTACCCTTGAGGCTGCTGCTCTTGAAGGGCTGGACGAAGTCAACGCCGACTTGTCCGAGCAAAATGAAGAGCACAAGGAGGGGCTGACCAACTTGGAGCTCAAGCTTACGGAAGCGTTATCAGCACTACACGAGGATTTTGGGTCAAAACTGTCCGAGGTGATGCTGGGGCAGTCCGTTTTGCAGGAGGAAGTTGCTGATTTGAAGCAACAACTGGAAGCAACCCGTGTTGGTGGAAATCATGGTTCCATGGCTTACCATGATGCTCGTATTGAGGCTCCTAAACCCAACTTGTTTAAGGGTGAAAGGAACGCTTAAGACGTAGAGAATTTAATATGGCAATTAGAGTCATATTTTGAGCACGTCAAGATTGTTGACGGGGCCGCAAGGATCCGGATTGCAACCATGTACTTTAGCGACGTCGCAATGTTGTGGTGGCGTAAGAAGAAAGTAGACATGGAGAGGGGTCTTTGCACCATAGCTGATTGGGACCAGTTTAAGGAGGAGTTGAAGGAGCAATTTTACCCTCAAAACGTTGTAGACGAAGCCCGACGGAAGTTGAGGGAACTTAAACAAACTTCTTTCATTCATAACTATGTGAGGGAGTTTACGAAGCTCTCACTTCTTGTGACGAGTTTCAGCAGTGAGGATTTACTCTTCTTCTTTCTTGATGGCCTCCAAAATTGGGCCAAACAAGAATTGAGGAGGCGTAATGTCAAGACCGTGGATGAGGCCATTAAAGTGGCGGAATCCTTGAATGATTTTCATGCCGATTATGCCAAGGCGAAGGATAGTCGGAACAAGCCTGTTGCTGCCAAGGGAGATCGTGGAGACAAGGGCAAAGGGAAGTTTATTCCCAACAAAAATCGTGAGTTCAAAGGCGAACGCAACCAGCCATCGGCGTTCCGCAAGAACTACGAGGAGAAGAAGAAAGGTGTAGCTAACCGCGATAGCGGCTGCTACCTTTGCGGGGATACATCTCACTTTGCGAGATCTTGTCCTTCATTGAGTAAGCTGGGAGCTATGATTGCAGCAACACGGAAGGATCAAGCTAGTACGCAAGCCGGGGGTTCCGGGGAGCAAGAAACACTAGCTGCCAATTCGGAGAAAGGAAAGGGACATGTCGTAGGTTTGTTCAACCACATGGCTTTGTTTAAACACATGACGCTTGCTGCTCTTGCTGCAAAAAAGCATAGCGTGAGAGCTCGAGAGTCATTATTTGTTGATGGAGAGGTTAATGGCCGAGCAGTCCGCATTATGGTGGACACCGGAGCAACACATAACTTTGTTACGGAGGAAAAGGCTAAAGAACTTGGCCTTGCATTCGTGACCAGTGATTCCATGTTGAAGACCGTTAATTGTCTCCCTACCAATGTCAATGGCCTCGCTCCTCGGGTGAGTCTCACCTTGGGAGGTTGGAAGGGAGAAACGGATTTTTCGGTTGTTCCGATGGATGTTTTTGATATTGTTTTGGGGCTCGATTTTTGGTATGAGATTAACGCGTTTATTTCGCCACGTCTCAACCAGCTAGCTATTTGTGATGTGGGTGGTTCTTGTATTGTTCCACTTATTCGTGTCGCTCAAAGTGGCACACGTTTGTCGGCGATGCAGCTTGTTAAAGGTTTCAAGAAAGGAGAACCAACCTTTCTTGCGACTTTGATGGAGATTGTGGACTGCCAAGAAGCTGATTTAGTGCCCTCATGTGTCCAACGTGTTCTTGAAGAGAATAAAGATGTAATGCCGGATGAGCTTCCCAAACGGTTACCTCCACGAAGGGAAGTTGATCACGAAATCGAGCTGGTACCCGGGGCAAAGCCACCAGCTATGACCCCGTATCGGATGTCGCCTCCGGAGCTTGAGGAACTTAGAAAACAACTCAAGGAGCTGCTGGAATCAAGCCATATCCGACCATCGAAGACACCCTTTGGAGCTCCGGTCTTATTTCAAAAGAAGAAGGAAGGGACGTTGCGGTTGTGTATTGATTACCGTGCTCTCAACAAAGTCACGGTGAAAAACAAATACCCCATTCCTTTGATAGCTGATTTGTTTGATCGCTTGGGGCAAGCCAAAGTGTTCACAAAGATGGATTTGAGGAAGGGCTATTATCAAGTTCGCATAGCCGAAGGAGATGAAGCCAAGACGACTTGTGTGACTCGTTATGGGTCGTATGAGTGGCTGGTCATGCCTTTTGGACTGACCAACGCACCAGCCACGTTTTGCACACTAATGAACAAGATATTCCAGCCATACTTGGATCAGTTCGTGGTCATATACTTGGACGACATTGTTGTTTATAGTAGCTCAATGGAGGAGCACGTTAGACACCTTCAAATAGTGTTTAATGTGCTACGGGAAAACGAGCTATGCGTCAAAAGGGAGAAGTGCACTTTTGCATAGCCAAAGGTGCAATTATTGGGCCATACGATCAGCCAAGGGCAGATTCAAATGGATAGCGACAAAGTTGAGGCGATCCGGGATTGGGAGGTTCCAATGAAGGTACCCGAATTGAGGTCCTTCCTTGGCCTTGCTAATTATTACCGGAGATTTATTCTTGGATACTCGGATATTGCTGCTCCTCTCACGGATTTATTGAAGAAGAATCGTGTTTGGGAGTGGAATAGTTCGTGTCAAGAGGCGTTCAGCAACCTCAAGGCAGCCATCATCAAGGAACTGGTTTTGTCTTTACCGGATTTCACGAAACTATTTGAGGTGCAAACGGATGCATCCAATTTTGCTATTGGTGGTGTCCTAATGCAAGAGGGCCATCCGATAGCGTTTGAAAGCAGAAAATTAAATGATGCGGAGCGGCGCTATACAATCCACGAAAGGGAGATGACGGCCATCGTCCATTGCCTAAGGACATGGCGTCATTATTTGTTGGGCGCTCATTTCATCGTCAAGATGGATAACGTAGCGACCAGCTACTTCCAATCACAAAAGAAACTCTCGCCAAAGCAGGCTCGATGGCAAGATTTCTTGGCTGAGTTTGATTACTCATTGGAGTATAAACCGGGAAAGGCCAATGTTGTGGCCGATGCATTAAGTCGCAAGGCTATTTTGGCGACACTTTTGAGCACGACCAGTTGTGGTGTGCTGGATACCATCAAAGAAGGGATGGAACATGATCCCGTTGCCAAGCAACTTCTTGACTTGGCGCGCAAAGGCAAGACCCAAAAGTTTTGGCAAGAGGACGGACTATTATACACCACCGGAAGGCGAGTGTATGTGCCTAGATGGAAAAACCTTAGGCGCTTGTTGATCAAGGAGGGCCATGACACGATGTAGGCTGGTCATCCGGGACATAAACGCACCATGGCCTTGTTAGAAGCAGCTTATTATTGGCCTCGCATGACGGACGATATAGAGGTATACGTTCGCACTTGCCTTGTTTGCCAACAAGACAAGGTGGAACACAAGGTGCCCGGTGGATTACTTGAGCCGCTGCCCACCGCGGAGAAACCATGGGACAGTGTCACCATGGATTTTATCACATGTTTGCCTAACTCGGAGGGTTGCGGAACAATCATGGTTGTCGTTGATCGCTTCTCCAAATATGCAACATTCTCAGCTGCCACGTCGAATTGCAAAGCCAAAGAGGCAGCCCGATTGTTTCTCAAAGATGTAGTTAAACTTTGGGGCGTGCCTAGGCATATCATTAGTGATCGAGAATTCACTGGAGCATTTTGGAAGGAGCTATTCAGTTTGTTGGGGTCGGAGCTGCACTTTTCAACCAGCTTCCATCCCCAAATCGACGGACAAACGGAGCGAGTAAATGGGTTACTCGAGTGCTACTTGAGGCACTTTGTTAGTGCCAATCAAAGGGACTGGTCGAAGTTGCTCGACACGGCTCAATTCTCGTACAACTTGCAGCGAAGTGAGGCAACAGGTCGTAGTCCTTGTGAACTTGAAACGGGGCAGCAACCAAACACTCCACAATCCTTACCGGCTAACGCCGGAATGAGGAATCCGGGTGCTTATCATATGGCAAAGGCTTGGGAGGAACAAGTCGATATGGAAAGGTCATATCTTGATAAAGCATCCCGCAAAATGAAGAAATTTGTTGATCGCAATCGTCGTCCAGTCCATTACCGGATTGGAGACAAAGTGATGGTCAAGCTCAATCCGAGGCAATTCAAGTCGTTGCGGCGTGTCAATTAAAGTTTGATCCGACGCTATGAGGGTCCATTTGAGATTGTTGCCAAGGTTGGAAAAATTTCGTATAAGCTGGACATGCCATCGCATTTAAAGATTTATCCCGTCTTCCATGCAAGCAAGTTAAAACCGTATTTCGAAGACAAGGAAGACGTGGAGCGGGGTAAGTCTAGTCGGGCCCAAATCTTCATGACGTCCGTTGCCACGGATAAGCAAATTGAGGAAATAATTGATCATCAATTGGTTCGAGGAAAAGGTTGGGGCAATTCAAGTGCCCAATTCTTAGTCCATTGGAAGGGGCAATCGCCCGAGGAGGCATCGTGGGAAAAATATGAGGACTTGTGGCAGTTCAAGGAGCAAGTCCACAAATATTTTCATCTATGTGGCGACGCGGTCGTCGCCAAATCAGGTGGGGGAGAGTGTGACGCCCCGCGTCACTACCCATTAAATTCATCCCATTTTTGGCACAATTCCGAGCATTTCGGGTGCATTTCGGAGCCTGACGGGGCTTCCACATCGTCTATTGACAAGGCCAACGTGGGGGCATATTTGGGAGGTCAAATTACAAGCTCGGGTCAAAATTTATGGGGCTTTGGAGCCTTGACAAGCAGCTGAACAAAAGACTGCACAGAAAATCAGGATAGTAGACAAGAGCCTTTCCACTAGTTCATGGATTGCATGCCCAAATGTAGAAATGTTGACTAGCATTTATTGTATCCCTGGACTAAGGGGCATTATATATATCTTGTAAGGCCCTCTTGGGAAGATCATCATATACTTGTTTTTACTCAAGAAATATAATCAGAAAATTGGCTCTCGGGTCTCCCAAATCGAGTGTCTTTCTTTGCCATTTTCCTTACGTGTTTGTGTGAATGTTCAAAGGTTCTTGGGGAATGATTTAGAGTTGGTTGAGGACTGATTTAGCATCAATATTGTGAGTGTTAAGCTGTCCGCATGCGGCTAAAAATAGGCCCGTGACATAGGCCTTGCATACTTTTTTAAATGATATTGTAGCTCTATTATCTATCCATGAAATACAACATTCGTCTCTTGCCTTGACAAACATAATGAATATTTAAGTTGTATTGACATTATGATAATATTGAATGAAGTGCTCAAATTTTGATTTAAAATTCTGAAAAAAGATTAGACAGTTGAGAACACATTAGCAGTCTGAACTGTTGGATGTGTGTATAATACAGACATGATGTTTGGTCTACAGAGAAAATATCTATATCAAGAAAACACAAGGCACATTGTATATTCCGTTGTCTTTTAAGCAATAATAGCATCTGTATCAAGAAAATGGTCAGTGAGTGATATTTTGCTTTTTGACTTGGGTCCAAAATGAGTGTTTTTTCAAAAGAACCATGGTGGTAAAGGTGGGGATAGAAAGTTGTACTAGCCAAGGTTAGGGAGTGGAAGACTCGGGACCTTGATCAGGTGAAGTGTATTAAGGATGTGGAAGGCAAAGTTTTGGTGGAGGGGGGGTCGTATTAGAAAGAGATGACAGTCGTACTTCCATAAGCTCCTGAATGAAGAAAGGGATACTAGCATTGTGTTGGAGGATTTGGAGCATTTCGAGAGGTTCACGATTATGGTTATTGTAAGCACATTAAGGTTGAGGAGGCTATTCATAGATGTGTAGAGGTAGAGCGACGGGGCCAGATGAGATTTTAGTGAATTTTTGGGAGTGCACGAGAGGGGTAGGTATGGAGTGGTTGACTTAGTTGTTTAACACTATTTTCAAGACGGCGAGGATATTTGAGGCTTGGAGGTGAAGTACGATGATTTCGTTGTATAAGAATAAGGGTGACATTCAGAATTGCAACAATTATAGGGGTATCAAGTTGTTGAGTCACACTGTGAAGGTTTGGGGAGAAGGGGTAGAGTTGAGATTGCAGAGGATTGTGACTATTTCTAAAAACCAGTTTGGATTTATGTCAGGACGCTCGATTACTAAAGTCATTCATCTAGCTAGGAGGAAATTGGTGGAGAAGTATAAGAAAAGGAAGAAAGATTTGAACATGGTGTTTATCTACTTAGAGAAGGCCTATGATAGAGTTCCCAGAGAGGTTCTTTGGAGATGTTTGGAGGCTAGAGGTGTACCTATGGTGTATGTTAGGGCTATGGTGTATGTTAGGGAGATTAAGGATATGTACGGCGGAACCAAGACTTGGGTTAGGACCGGGGGAGGGAACTCGAAGCACTTTCCCGTCTTGATGGGGTTACACCAAGGATCGATGCTCAGTCCGTTTCTTTTTGCCTTAGTGATGGATGTTTTGACGCGACAAATTCAAGGTAAGGTGTCTTACTGTTTTCTTTTTGCGGATGAAGTGGTCTCGACTGATGAGACACGCACTGGAGTTAATGTTAAATTGGAGGCTTGGAGGCAAACCCTTGAGTCTAAAGGGTTTAGGTTGAGTAGGTCTAACACAAAATATTTGGAGTGTATGTTTAGCGAAGTGGCTCATGAGCCTGATGTTGTTGTTAAGCTTGATACTCATTCTATCAACAAGAGAGAGAGTTTCAAGTACCTAGGGTCTAGATTCAGAAAAATAGAGAGATTGACGAGGATGTCACTCATCGGATTGGGGTAGGGTGGATGAAATGGAGGCTCGCCTCCAAAATCTTATGTGACAATAAGGTACCTCGTAAGCTTAAAGGCAAGTTCTACAGAGTGGTGGTAGAACTTTCCTAATTCACACGTACAAGATTGTGAGACTACGTACAAAATTAATTAGCCGAATCTCTGTTAGGGTTCTTAGATGTTATTATATCTTAAATCCCAATTCACACAAATATAAATGATAATATATTCTCTGAAAAAGACATCTCTAATATCTCATATAACTCTTGGGTATTCATTGTTGGGTTCAATAGGATTTGTGAATGAAAAATGAAGGAAATTTTTGGAGGGAAAGTGAGCTCACACTTTAAAAAAAAATGTGCTCACTAAAGGAAAGTCTATTTCTTCCACATTGGTGGGAGAAAGCAACTTTATTGTGTTTTTATTAAGAAACACCCCTTCAAGTGGATAGTGAGGCAAGAACTAAGAGGTGCCTCGCATAGTCGTTGTCGGCTTTGGCTTCGACTTCGAATTTGTGAATGAAAAATGGAGGGAATTCTTGGAGGGAAAGTGAGCTCACAGTTAAAAGGAAAGTGTACTCATTAAAGGAAAGTCTACTTCTCCCATACCGGTGGGAGAGAATAACTTTATTGTGTTTTTATTAAGAAACACTCATTCAAGTGGATAGTAAGGCAAGAACCAAGAGGTGCCTCGTGCCGCCGCCGTCGTCGTCGCTCACTCGACTCGGATTCAGATTCGAAAAATGATCGATCGATGAGATTTTTTAGAACTTGGAAAAACAGGTAAAATTCTTTAATAAAGGACGCAACCCTTTGAGGAAATGACACACTGTTTCGAAAAAAAAGTGACTGTTCGGTTGAACATGACTGTTCAGAAAAGACATACTATTTTGGAATGGACAAACATGACTGTTCACAAGAGATACACCTTTTCATGAACCATTGCTTCCTTTTCGAAGGGGCACTTGATGGCTATAAATACCTGAATTCTTTCCTTAGGTATGAACTAACAAGTGATTTGAAGAAATAAAAACTTCATCACAAGTTAAAGGTCATTCGGTTAACGATTAGAAGACATAAAATTTTCATCGTTAAACTAGAAATAAGTATTGCTTAAAGTTGCTACAAACTTGTAATTAATATTTTGATACACTAAAGTTGACTGTTTTGTTGTGACAGGAAAAATGACTACTAATGGTCATGTAACTGATGGTGGGACAAGTGTAGCAGCAACGAATGTTGCTAACACCAGTCGCACAACTGCGCCTATGGCACCAGTGGAAAACCCCAAAAAAAAATTTGGAATAGATTTTAAACGGTGGCCACAGAAGATGTTCTTCTATCTGACAACCTTGTGTCTTCAAAGATTTATATCTAAAGATGCTCCAGAATTGTCCGAAGAAACTTCGGACAAGGAACGGCTCGTTGTAATAGAGGCATGGAAATATTCTAATTTCCTATCTAGGAATTATATCCTAAGTGGCATCCAAGACGATTTATACAACATTTATAGCGGAATAAAGACATCAAAAGAGTTGTGGAATACGCTAGAAAGAAAATATATGACTGAGGATGTTGGAACTAAGAAGTTATATGTTGCAAAGTTCCTTGAATACAAAATGATTGACAGTAAGACTGTCGTATCTCAAGTACAAGAATTGCTAGTTATCATCCAAGATCTCCTTGCTGAAGGTATGAATATAGTGAATATTTTGAACATGTTAAAAATGTTCTTGTTCACATGAACTTTATTATAGGTTTGGTGACCTCATTATGAGGTTGCGCATTGAGGAAGACAACAAAGCCGTAGAGAGGAGGTCGAAAGAAAATTCTGCAATGAGTGGAGCCAACATTGTAGAAGACGACTCCAACAACTCGAAGAAGTGAAAGAAAGATGGACAACAAAGAAATCAACCTAAGAAGAAATTCAAGGGGAAATGCTTTAATTATGGAAAGATTGACCACAAGTTAACAGATTGTCGTGCCCCAAAAAAAGGAAAAAAAATCAAGCCAATATGGTTGAATCCAAGAATGAAATGGATGATCTATGAGCCATGCTTTCTGAATGTAACTTGGTGGAAAATCCTAGAGAATTGTGGATGGATTCCGGTGCCAACCGTCACGTTTGTACCAATAAAGAGTTGTTTGTTGCATTTGCTCCGGCTCAAGGTGAGGAGAAGATCTATATGGCAAACTCCTTAACTGCAAAAGTTGAAGGAACGATAAAAATATGCTTGAAAATGACGCCAGACAAAATGTTGACTCTCAACAACGTCCTTTATGTATCGGAGTTGAGAAAGAACATGATTTCTGTATCACTTCTTGACAAAAATAGATTCAAATATGTATTTATTTCATGAAAGATTGTACTTAGTAAAGGAGAAGTGTACATAGGAAAAGGCTACCGCACTGAGGGCCTATTTAAGATGAATGTAATGACAATTGAAATCAATAAAAGTTTTGTTTCTTCTTACTTGCTTGAGTCTAATGAATTGTGGCATGAACGATTAGGACATGTCAATCACAAAACTTTGCAAAAACTAATTAACTTAGAAGTTTTGCCAAACTTTGAGTGCAATAAATCAAAATGCCAAACGTGTGTGGAATCAAAGTATGTGAAGCATCCGTATAAGTCCGTTGAAAGAAATTCTAATTCCTTAGACTTAATCCATACAAACATTTGTGATATGAAGTCAACACCATCTCGTGGTGGGAAAAAGTATTTTATAACTTTTATTGATGATTGCACTAGGTACTGTTATGTCTATTTGCTAAACAGTAAGGATGAAACAATAGATGTGTTTAGGCAATATAAAATAGAAGTTGAAAACCAGTTAGAGAAAAAGATCAAAATGATAAGAAGTGATAAGTGTGGATAATATGAATCTCTTTTTGCAGAAATTTGTGTAGAAAATGAAATTGTCCATCAAACTACGGCCTCGTATTCACCTCAATCTAATGAAATTGCGAAAAAGAAAAAACAAACCTTAAAGGAAATGATGAATGCCTTACTTATAAATTCAGGTTTACCGTAAAACTTGTGGGGGAAGCTATCCTTACAGATAACTGAATACTCAATAGAGTGCCCCACAGTAAGACACTATCAATTCCATATGAAAAATGAAAAGGAAGGAAACCCAACTTGAAATATTTCTAAATGTGGGGGTGTCTAGCGAAAGTCCAAGTTTCTATGCCTAAAAGGGTAGAGATAGGACCTAAGATAGTGGACTGCATGTTCATAGGATATGCTAAAAGTAGTAAAACATGTCAATTTTTGATTCATAAATCCGAACATACGGATACCAATGAAATACGATAATTGAATCAGATAATACTGAGTTCTTTGAACACATTTATCTGTATAAACTAGACATGAACAGTCTAATGGAGGGTCTAAACGACTTTGAGATGAACCAAGCAAGAATGTACATAATTATGAGAACCAAGACGTAGTACATGACAAAGAACGTCAATTTCATTTGGATCGAATTTTGTAATACTTCTCTTAGAAAATGAGCCTCAAACATTTAAAGAAGTGATGTCGTCTTCAGACTCATCCTTTTGGAAAGAGGCAGTCAATAGTGAGATTGAATCAATCTTGAATAATCATACTTGGGAGTTGTTTGATCTTCCTCAAGGTAATAAACTTTTAGATTCTAAATGGATTTTCAAAAGGAAAATGAAAGCAGATGGTACTATAGATAAATACAAGGCAAGACTTGTAGTAAAAAACTTCAAGCAAAAGGAAGACCTTGATTATTTTGATACACACTCGTCCGTAACAAGGATAACGCCAATTTAGATGTTAATTGCCTTGGCGGAGGTATATGATCTTGAAATCCATTAAATGAATGCGAAAACAACATTTCTAAATGGAGAATTGGAGAAAGAAATTTATATAGAACAAACTGACGGTTTTGTGGTTCCTGGTAAAGAAAAGAAGGTGTGCAAACTTATTCAATCACTTTATGGACTAAAATAAGCACCCAAATAGTGGCATGCAAAGTTTGACCAAACCATGTTGGCAAACGAGGTTAAGATAAACTAATGTTATAAATATATTTACATTAAAGACACTCCAAATCACAAGGTCATTGTTTGTTTGTATGTGTATGACATGTTGATCATCTGTAGAAATGTTTCTGACATAAATGCTACGAAACGAATGCTTGAGAGCAAGTTTGATATGAAAGACCTTGGAGTTGCATATGTGATCTTAGGAATAAGAATTCATAAAACTCCACAAGGGTTGGCATTGTAACAACAAGTTCAAGTGTTTGAAATTCGGTATTGCCAAGACTTCATTGGACGTGAGCTTCGTACATCAAAAAAATAAAGGTGAAAGTGACTCACAGTTGGACTACGCAAAAGTGTTGGGATGTTTAATGTATATCATGAATTGTACATGGCAATACATAGCATGTTCTATTAGTAAGTTGAGTCAGTACACGAGTAATCCCAATAAAACTCATTGGATGGTAATGAAAAGAGTTTGTATCTTAAATACATTCAAGACTATGTTTTTGTTATAATAAATATCCAGCGGTAATTGAAGGATATAGTGATGCAAATTAGATCACCAAATCGAATGAAGTAAAATCATCGAGTGGATATGTATTTCTTTAGGTGGAGGAGAGTTTCTTGGAAATCATCCAAACAGACATGTATTGCTCTCTCTATAATAAAATCTGAATTTATCACATTAGATAAAACCGGTAAGGAAGTTGAATGGCTCCAAAATTTCTTGGAAGATATTTCTTGTTGGCTCAAACCATTGGTCCTAGTATGTTTACACTGTAATAGCCAAGCGGTGATAGGCAGGGCAGGGATCATGATGTATAACAGTAAATCTCATCATATAAGACGGAGGCATAATACTGTTAAAGAACCACTCTCAAGTGGAATTATCACTATTGACTATGTGAAGTCAAAGGATAATGTATCGGATCCACTTACAAAAGGCCTATCTAGAGAGGGAGTTGAGAGAATATTGAAGGAAATGAGTTTACGACCTAGGACAAGAAGATTAAACAAAGTTGTGACTGATGGTTCAACATTGTCAATATACGCAACTCATTCTCATGATGTAGACAATGTTTAGTAAACAAGGATAAGGCTTATGGTGTGAAGCTTTTTAACGATTATCTAAATTTGGCAGATTTGACCAAATAGTTTAATCTATAGGATTGAATGTTTAGAAATCACCTATGTGAGGGTGAAGTAGAAGCCACTTCAAGGAGAATGACAGTAAATACCTATTCTCTAAGCTCTCATGAAATTAGGACGTGTTCATGGCTAAAACGAACAAAACCATGAGAATCATAAATGGTAAAAGGATGGTTGTGTGATATGTGTTGTCTAGGTGTACATTAAAACTCGATGATTGAAACATATCAAATCTACCGATTGACCGAGTGTATCTGATGCATGTTTACTATGGAAAGTTCAAAGAAAAACCCACTTATCCAGATGCAATCAGTCTTTGCTTGTTGATCACATACTTGTCCGTAAAGTTTTATAAAGAATAGTCATTTCCTCGTTCATGTGGGGGATTGTTGGGTTCAATATGATGTGTGAATGAAAAATGGAGGGAATTCTTGGAGGAAAAGTGAGCTCACACTTAAAAGAAAAATGTACTCAGTAAAGGAAAGTCTACTTCTCCCACATTGGTGGGACAAAATAACTTTATCATGTTTTTATTAAAAAAACACTCCTTTAAGTGGATAGTGAGACAAGAACTAAAAGGTGCCTCGCGTCATCGTCGCTCGACTCGGCTTCAGCTTTGGCTTTCGCTTCAAATTTGGATTTGAAAAATGCTCGATGAGATTAATTTTTTAGGCAAAGTTTATTTAAAACTTGGAAAAATAAGTGAAATTTTTTAATCCAAAAATCCAACGAAAAATATTTTCTCCATGAACATGCATGCAGAAACTCACCTCGAAAAGAATGCAACCCTTCGAGAAAATGACATACTGTTTTGGAAAAAGGGTGACTGTTCGATCGAACATGACTTTTCAAAAAAGATACTGTTTCGGAATGGACAAACATGACTGTTTCGAAGTGATACACCTTTTCATGAACCATTGCTTTCTTTCCGAAGGGGCACTTGATGGCTATAAATACCTGAACTTTTTCCTCAAGTATGTACAAAATTTTCAGTATAGAAAAACACTCTTCTACTTCAAAAAATTCTTTGTGATCATCAGCCATTGTGTGTGTTCAAAAAATCTGAAGGTTTGAGGTATCGCTACATTCAGATTGTGAGCCATTTTATTTTGGGAGGAAAAATTCCGCAACCTCGAGTACTTGAGGGGAATTAATTCCTTAAGGACACTCCGTGAAATCAGAGGACTTGGTTCGATTTCTACTTCATCTTATTTCTTTTAGATAATATACTTCTTTAATAGTTCACGTTGAACTTGTATTGAAGGTGTTAAAAACTTCATTGTTGTTCTTGAAGCATTCTTGAACTTGTGTTGAAGTGTAGTGTGTAAACATACAGATTGTGTACCCGAAACAACATTCATGTAAAGATCAAGATCTCAATATCCCATAGACTCCTGGGATTCATAAAGAGATGAGACATTAAGTACTACCTTTGTCAAGCCACCATCCGACGTTCCTAACAATCAAATATATGACAAGGAGGTTTAAATTATCCTAGATTAAAAATTACGCTACTGACGAACCTTGAATCACGAAGAAAATTCAATGAGAAAAATCAAGAAGAGAATAGATTGTTAGAATTATTTATTTTATGTAGATTTAACACTAAATTTTTGTTATGTTAAAGTAAAACGGATTGATGTTATTAGTTGGTGGACAAGATATATGCCGTGTATTCATGCGGATTCCATATGGACCTGTATCCATTTCATGTTATTGGTTTGGTCTGGCAATAGTGTAGGCCTGTAGTAGATTTGTGAGCCCATAATGGGGGAGGGGCACTAGGTTAAGGCTTTTAAGCCTATAAATATAAGGCTAGGTCCCCGCTCCTGGCTATAACATAAGACGTATTCTCATAATCTGCCAGCCGTCATAAGTAAAGGAGAGGAAAACTCAACCTAGTTCGTATTTGGTTACGTATTGCAATGGCGTACAAAGGTACACACTTTTTTCTCTCGCATATTTCGTTGCTTTTATGGATGTTCTTGGTTTATGTGAATTTGTGGTGTGTTTCTCTATAAATCTAACACTTGGTATCAGAGATTTTCATATAGATCTTGAACCCTATTGCTCAGTTCATGAGAAAAATAATTGAAAATAATGATCGTGACGCACTCCGTCTTAAACTTAAATCTGAAATGATTTTCCTTTTCATTTTGGCTGCTGACTTCGTTCCGATTGTTGCACACTCTTTATTCCATATTAAAAAAGGTGTATATATGATTAAGAGTCAGCCGATAGACAAATCTATTGGACTTGGGAAAGTGGACGTAACGCCCCGAGACTACACCTTGGGCGTCACACGTGCTTACGATCCCAAAGGACCATAAGCTAACCCATGACTGGTACCTACTGTGAGCACTGAATAATATTCATGAAACATATGTGGAAGTGAAAACTGATAATGCCATAAGGTTCATAATATTGAATCAAAACTGAATACATCTATAGAATACTGCTAACTAATAATGTTTGAAAAACTTCTAAACATTTGAGATAAAAGATTTGATGGGAGAGGCCCCAACTAACTCACAACTGCTGTCTGAAATAACTAAAATACTGAAATAATATAATGGCTAAATAAATATCGCGTCCTCGATGGATGAGGACTCACTACTATAGCTGCAACTGATAGACTGCTCTGTCTAAGTACGGTCAGGAACCCGAGCTTCGGAACCTATGATATGAGACATCATAGCGCAAAGAGAGAGTATGCGTCAGTACTTTAAATGTACTGGTATGCTAGGTGAGGTTAGACTGATATGCATGGGCTCATGTGCATGAGATGATAACTGACTGACTGAGCATCACAAAGTCACTAGATGAGAGTACATGCAAAACTGTAACTACTGAACATACTGAACATGCAATACTGTGCATATAGTTATATATCGTGTATCTGAGATTATACTGAGACTGAGTACTAAATTCTGATGGCTGAGTAACTGATAATTGATAGCCATGGTCCTGTAGAACTGATTGAGTTCTTTACTGATTACTGTGATTGAAACTATAACTGTGGGAGTGTTCATCTAACCGACATACCCCGATTATAGACTGATTTGGGGTCCAACCTGCGACCCCAATTGGAAGGGTGTTAGCACCTTGCCACAAGATACTAATAATGTTGTGTCAACCCTAATCTGGCAGGAAAACTCATGAAATATATATATAATTGTGTCAACCCTAGTCTGGCAGGAGGACGACTTACCCTACACTGGACACATAGTTCTGTAACTCAAGGATTGCTACTAAGGGTCAAACCCTTTACTGGCAGGAATGCCTCCATCCCTGAGTTCGCTCGGTGCTGAATCCTACTCCCAACTGAATCGACAGTGATTACTAGACTGTACTAAGCTTGACTGAACTCACGCTGATTCTGTTAACTGATCGAATGTGACTATTTGGAATACTACGGGATTATTCTAGTACGATTAAAAACTAAGTAAGCAGCTAAATTTCGAGTATACAATACCCCCAGGACTCGATAGCATAATTAAAGGAACCATATCACAAGTTTAGAGCATTATGATTAGGTGTCGTGCACAAATCATTCACATAAGCATTTTGTCAAACACTTGGGGAGCATGGTTCTTGAACATGAGGAAAATAACATGGGATTATCATGATTACAACATTCAATTCATAATTCATGGGTTATGACATGAGGAGTACATAAATCAACACACATACTAGTTTATTTACTTGAAATTCATAATCTTCTTAGTCTAAAACCCATAAAATCAACACATGCATGAACATAATTCAATTTAAGAATATAAATCATAATTTAAATCTTGCAAAGGGGTTCTTGAACTCCAAGGGTGGAAGGAAACTCAAGGATGAACACCAAACATACCTGAGTAGTTGAATTCTTGAAGTTTCTTGGAAATCTTCTTGGGAATTGATCTTGAATTTTGAAGGCTAGAGTTTTCTATTTGAGAGAGAATGTTCTTGATTTGAGGGAATTTGAATAAAATAATGACTAATTAGGCTATTAGGGCATTAATTTCGTGTTTTTGACTGATTAGAGTCATGAAAAAAGACCCAACTTCCCTTGAAAAGAATTAATTTTTCGTCACTGAAAATCTCGATTTTGGCTATCACCGTGACCTGGTTCCATCGCGGTGAGCCACTGGATTTTGACTGCATGTGTATCCCATAGACAAGTGCGAAAATGCACTTTGACACGACGTGGTGGGATCACGTTGCATCTCTGGAAATTGACGAGTGCGAACTGGCACTCCTCTGCGACGCGATGCTATCGCGGTGCTTTACTGGAAAATGCCAATTGGGAACTGAAACTTCACCGCGATGCGGCACTATCGCGGTGATTCACTAAAAACTGACGAGTGCCATTCTTGGGTTCACCGCGACGCGGTGCTGCTTGTATTGAGCTACTATTTTCACTAAAAGTGCCATAACTTCTCACCTGAGTATCGGATTTGAGCGAAATTGATAACGTTGGAAAGATTATTCAATTTTCTACAATTTGGTGGGTCTTGAGGAAAAATCTGTGTAGAGAAAAAGTTATGCTCGTTTGAAGTTGACTAAAGCAACATTCTTGTCGAAAACTCAATCGGTATGGGATATTTTGATTCATCAAATAGCTGAGAGTTATTTGGGACCTTAATATGCATCAAAATAACTTATAAATCTACCAAAGAACCATAATGTACTCTGCGTGAGCTTGAAACATGATTCTAGCATTGGTTTGGATTTTCGGGGTATTATAGTGGATGAAATCAAATCAATTTAATTTGGTTTTTAGAAATTATGGCGTGTTTTTCGTTTTCTGGGGGTTATTGTTGTGGGTAATGGAACAGTTATTTTTGTTCGATGTGAAAATGAATCTACGAAGTGCTATTAGTTCAAAAGAAAATTGTCTGGAGCTGTAATTCCAAAAAGGATTGTTGGAAGGAATTTGATAGGGTTTTGAATTAGACTTTGGTAATATTATTGCACAGTAAAGTGTTATGCTTTCTGTAATTTAATGAGAGAATTGAATTCGGGTTCTATAGTGTGATTAATAGACGAATCACTATTTATTGAGGCATAGTTGTTCAATACACCATGTCTGGCAGTCCTGACCAAAATGGTGTAGCCGAAAGGTGAAACTGTACTTTAAAAAACATGATGAGAAGTATGATGAGTGGAGATAACTTACCTGAGTTCCTCTGGGGTGAAGCTATTAAAACATCCATATACATTCTTACTCGTGTCCCTTCCAAGTCAATCCCTAAAACCCCTTTTGAGTTGTGGGCCGATAAAAACCCTAATTTAAATCATTTTTGAGTTTGGGGATGTCCTGCAGAGGTAAAGATATATAACCCTTCAAAAAAGAAAACTAAACCTAGAACCTCGCGTTGTTTTTTCATTGGTTATCCAGCCCATTCTAAAGGATGCAGTTCTACTGTCCTGCATAGGGAACAACAATAATTGAATCTCAAAAGACAAAATTTCTTGAATTTGCGAATATTGCATGAAACTAAGCATTCATTAAACAAAATATTTAATATGAAAGATCAAGGAGAGACATCATTTATTTTGGCATTGAAATTTAATAAGATAGATCCGATAAGTCATTAAGGCTTTCACAAAAGGCCTATATTGATCGTATTTAAAAAAAAATTCAGATGGAAAATTGTAAGCCCGGAGATGTCCCTGTGGTGAAAGGTGATAAGTTAATCTTAAACTTGTGTCCCAAAAATGATCTTGAGAAAGATTCTATGAAAGATGTGTCTTATCCAAGTTTTTTTTTCGCTGCATTTCTTGTTTATAGAGTGTTAATTTTATTTATGTTTTGATATTGGCTGAAGTAAAGTCGGCTAAACTAATGCCTTCTTAAGAATGTATTCTAGCGGCTATGTTATAAAAATTCATTCATTTATTTAGTTTCATATGCTTGGATTAAATAATATAAAAAATTATTTATTTTATGAAATTAAAAAAATTTAAGCTATTTTTTATAAAAAGATGTCGAATTGTTATTTATTTATTTATTTTATTTGAATTTGATTTCATTTGAATTGTAACTAAATCAAATTTATAATATTTTTAATTATGTGGTTAATTACTATATCACATGAGCAAATTAAGCAATGGCATGTTGAATCCCTGAGATTGAATTTGTTTTGTAAATTAGGGTAAATAGTGTACACCAAAGTGACCTATTTGCTTTGCTTTATGAGACTTGTTTAATCCATTTCAGGGGATATCACTAAGTTAGAACATACAATGATCTACCCAAAGAAGATTTATTGTGCGTTTTAAATTAGTATTGTGATGAGCCCCATTTTGTAAAAATATTTTAATTTTAACATATTTATCTGCCCAAAAGGGATAGGTTTCTAATATTGAAATTATTTTCCTGCCCTGCCCAAAGGGGGGCTACTTGTTAATGTTGTGGGACTCATCGTTGTGATAAGATTATTATTCTTATGCCTTACTATTTTGATAAATTCATTCATGTTATGTTGTGAAAAATTGCCATTTTATTTGACTAATAACAATGCTGAAGTGGTGGTTCTATCGGGCTCTAACTTTAAGCGATAGAAAGAAGATCTTGAATTTACTTTGGGCATGGCTGACATAGATTAAGAATTGCGTGAGGATGAGCCTCCAGCTCTCACTGATTCTAGTACAGCTGCTGAAATTTTTTTTATGCTAAGTGGGAGAGATCTAATAGGCTATGCATCCTTACCTTTAGGAGGTCGATTGCTGAGCTCCTCAAAAGTGGCTTGCCTGAAACTACTAATGCTAAAAAATTTCTTGCTCAAGTGAAAGAAAGGTATATTGTATCTAATAAGGCTGAGACTGGACAACAGATGGGACCCTTTGCCAAATATCTACAAGATTATGGCATCTAAGGATTCTTTTAGGATCATTATGACATTGGTAGCCCATTTTGATCTAGAGCTACATTAGATGGATGTAAAGATAACTTTTTTGAATGATGATCTTAATGAAGAGGTTTACATACAACAACCCCAAGGTTTTGTTGGTAATGACAGTGAACATCTTGTTTGTAGGTTGAAGAAATCTATCTATGGCTTGAAGCAAGCTTCTCAACAGTGGTACTTGAAGTTCGAGAAAATTATCATTTCTATGGGGTTTGAGGAGAACAAGATTGATCATTGCATTTATCCCAAGATCAGTGGGAGTAAGTTCATCATTCTCACTTTAATATTATTTTATTATTGTAACGCCCCAAAGTTTTTTCTAGCTATATTATTGTCCCTAAAGTATCAAGAATTGGATTCTAGAATAATTATTACTTTTTTTCCTGTGGAATTTCTTAGATTTCAACTTTTCATTGCGTAGATGATCGAATAAATTTGATGTCGACATAAGATTCGTCCAAAAAGGACACTCGGTGAAGGAGTTATGGTTAATTTAAGTCCTAGTCGTAAAACACCGTCATTCATGTCCTTGGCGCATCGCGGAGAGGGTGTAAATGACGATGGTCGATTTTCAGTGAGACTCCACGATGGTGACGCATCATGGAATGGGCCAAATTTCCATTCGTCAATTTCCAATGAGCCACCGCGATCGTGGCACGTTGCGGTAGCCTATGAAATCGGGCTCTCAGTTATATTTAATACCCGTCTCATTAAGGGTATTTGGGGTATTTTCCAACCCCTTAACATCTTGAACACGGGATTTAATCCCTATTACACCAAAATACACCTACTCTTACCAAAATCCATCAAGAACTCTCCCTAGGGTTTCAAACAAGAATCCCAAATAACTCAAGATTTAACCGTGGAATTTCAAAACAAATTGGAGATTTGGAATCCCTAAGTCGTAGGCATCAAGGAGAATCCTTTTATTTCTTAAATAGAGGTACGCGGGGTTTTCCTAAAATCTCATGGGCATAGAAATCATGATTTTAAGAAAGGGGTTTTCAGATTTATGAATACATTCATGTTTTAGAAATCTTGACGGTATTGTTTTGGTCTTTTAACCTTCCCCTACATTGATTCGAAATTGTATATATATGTATGCTTGTGTTTTAAGGTTAATGATTTAATTGAGAGAATGACTTATGTAAAATCCCTCTCTTGTTTTGATTTTCCTTTACTTATCATATGCTATAGATGTTTTGAATGCATCCTTGAAAAGCATGGTTTAAAATGTCTTGAATTGTGTTATGATTGGATTAAGATTTGGATTTCAAAAGAGAGGGTAGTTGTGTTGATAAATGTTGAAAATATTCATATAATGAAAGAGTGCATGATTTTTCCAAAAGCACATGACCACCATATGTTTAAAGGATTCTTGCATAATTTAGATTTATGCTTCAGAACATGAAATCTCTTATACTATTTGCATGTTTAGGTGGTCTGAACTATGTTTTAATGAAAGATCATGCTTATTGTACTATGGCTCAAAAATAGGACTTGCAAGTCTTGGTGTGACGACACCAATTCAGATTATGCCATGATAAATCAGAACAAAATAGAATGCATGTTTGAAATCAGACTTTTCAGATGTTGAAACTAGAAAAATGCATGAATCAGAACAGGATAAAATTGGGCATAAAGAGAGCTTAGGTGGTTCCCCGAAGAAGGCACAAGTTCAGACAACTCGTTGCCCGAAACCATAATTTGCCGATCCGAGTATATTATATTACACTGTCCTAGTGTCGTGTGGCGTATCAGAATTAGAAACTCCAACCCTTGTAGCACACTTGAGTTAGGGGCTTCCCTGCCGAGTCAATGGCGGATTCCATACAGCCCGTGGAATTTTAGAATTGTAGGGGAGTACCACCTAACTTAGAAGTGATACAAAGAACAGACAGTGCATTGACAAGAATGACTTATGATTTTCAGAAAGTGCCCATGTGTTTTGAGAACTGTTTATGCATGATGTTTTAACAAATTGCTCTCCACTATTTCACTTATATAAAAGTTTTATTTTGGATTACTTTGCGTACCAGTACATCTGTATTGACCCCCCTCCTCCCTCCAGGTTATGAGGCTCATTCTAGGGGTATAGTAAAGCAATAGATTTTATCAAAAAGAGTTGCAGTGCCTAGTTGGTGAGCCTTCTTTAATCCAGAAGGCCAGTTTACTTTCAGACAACTATTATTAGATATGGTTTTGGTCTACTGGGGGCCTTGTTCCAGTTTCATACAGTCATCAGATTTTCATGTAGTAGAGATTTCGCAGATTGAGTCAGATGTTATTTAGATGTAGTTGATTTACAGTTTCCATACTTATGATGAATTCAAAATTG